>OY728141.1:2108301114-2109008614 GCA_963277665.1 Viscum album
TGGGTTTTGAACAAAAATGTAAATTATAAACTAAAAACCTATACTTCAAGTCATACTGATCACACTGTGTATTAGATTGAGGTAAGGATGATTGATCTGTGGCTGGTTCTAACACTTTTCAAGAAAATTTTAATGAAACATCATTTTGGTAAGTCAGGATTTTCATTTACCTATTGAAAAATCCATTGGTGGGTTGATACTTAGGATTCACTTCACATTTCAATAGCATGGGGTTTCTTCTTCCATTTAAAAGAAACATGTTCTCTATTTTTTTAATTTCTGTAGATTGTTGGAAGAAAAATATGACTTCACAAAAATCTATGAAAAATCTAAATAAGAATTAGAAAAAAATTATTAAGAAATTAAATTTAAAATAGTATATAAAATAATGTCAAAATTAACTAAATAAGTAGTGGTAATTCACCTTTTCATGTTGTTTGTATACATTCTTTACCCATTTATCTATTTATATTATCTCAGTTACAACCTCGAATTCCAATATCTCATGATCATGATCAGCTTTAAACAAACCACTTCAACTCAATAAAAAGAATCTACCGATATAAGAAAATAATTATTATGTTTGTAATACTATAAAGAAATAAATTAAACATAGATATGAAATAATACAGTCATAAAATGTCACTTTTAAACTATAACAACAAAATTTGAGTCATACTAGGTTCACCATGTATTATATTGAGGTGAAACTGATTCTTATACATCAAAAATTACTTATGGATCATTTACTTTAATTGTCAAAACAATCTGAATTCATTTTCCCAATTTTTAGTATGTCACTTGACTTTTTTACTAAAATTATAATTTTAAATAAAAATTCACACTTGGGTCATACTGGTTACTCATTTTATAAGACTGAGGTGCAACTAATTCCTACACATCATAATTTACTTATGTATATTTGACCTAAAGTATCAAAAAAATATGAATGTTTTGCTCATTTTTCAGTATGTCACTTGGATTTTTACTAAAATGTCATTTTAAACTGAAAACATGCACTTTAAGTTATTATGGACACCTCATATTTCAGTTTGATGTGAAACTAATTCTTACACATCAAAAATGACTTATGAATAATTTTTCTAAAATATCAAGACAATCGAAATGTTTTTTTACAATTTTAAGTGAGTGATACAAGTTTTGAACTAAAATATCGATTTTAAACTAATAACGAACACTTTGAGTCATACCAGGAACATCGTGTGTCATTTTGATACGATACTGATTCTTATACATTATTAATGACATCTTAAAGGTTTTACTAAATTATCAAGACAATATGAGTTCTTTTTCTAGGTTTTCAGTGTGTGACGTGTGTTTTTAACTAAATTGTCAATTTTAAACTCATAACAAACACTTTGAGTCATACCAGGAACACTGTGCATCAGATTTAGGTGAGGATAATTCCTACAAATCAAAAATGACTTTTGGGCCATTTTTCTAAAATATCAAAACAATTTTAATGTGTTTTATCAATTTGGAGTATGTGACATGTTTTTTAACTAATTTGCAAATTTTCAACTAAAAACACGCACATTGAGTCATATCGGACATATTGTGTATCGGATTTAGGTTTGTTTGATTCCTACATATTTAAAATGACATATGGTATATTTTTATAAAGTATCAGATAAAAATTATAAGGATGTTAACTAAGAAAACTAGATAAAATGATGATAAAATCAACTAAATAAGTAGAATTCAATCATCCCGGCATGATGCCTGAAGACTTTCTAACACCAGGTATGTTGTTCATTAATTTCTAAAAAAAATCTATTTTCTCTTGTCAATAGAAGGTCTATCAATAGTTTTTGTGGTACTAGAAAAATATAAATAAAAATTGTTAATAAATATTTTAAATGAAATTATAATTATCTTCAAAAATACCTCTTTGGGGATTCTAGTTTATTGATGAAATATGAAATCCTTCCTAAATTTCAAAAATATAATAACCATAATATTTTTCATTATTTTATTTCAGACACTACAGAAACATTGACTGAAATATGTTATTTGTTTTGATATATGTCTTGATAGTGAAATATTATTATATAACCAAATACTTATCCACTTGTAGAAGTCAATAAGCTCCTTATCTTATTGGACTGTCCTCATGCCATGATTTTGATGGTATTTAAATAAGGACCTATCATAACATAATTTTAACTAAAACGTAGTATAAAATATATAAATTTAATTTTACTTTTATAATATTACATGTAGTGTATTATAAATTGATATATATTATCATGTGTGGTAATTTTTTTGGGTATCCATGCATTGAATCCAAAAAATAAATATTTAGAGAATCCAAATTGACTACAATGAGTAACCAATGATACATAAAAAAGGAATACATGATGAAATGAATGAAAGTATATTTTATGTGGTTAAATTTTAGGGTTTTACCCCTACATTGTGGGTATTAAGAAGTGTCGGTCATCTATAATTTTTCGTTCAAATGTTGTGGACATTTTTTAGAATATTCCTTCATATTGATTTGGTTCTAATGTGAATAGTGGTGAAGAAGTGATGTGATGAATAATGAGTCCAAATTTCTATTCACATGATTTCACCTTAAAATATTATTCATATATAATCCTATAAAAATTATGAATATTATTCTTTCATAATTAACATAGTATATCTACCATTGGACAAGACAATCACAAAAACATAGCTCTTGTATACATTTACAATTGTGACATTTGACCATTCATATATAAGGATGTCATTTTTATTATCAATACCATTATAAACTATAATGGAATATCCATAAAACTGTACATAAAATCAATTGTGTTCATACCATGACTTTATAGTGTTGTATCCATAGGAACCTTTAATGTTAGTAAATATGGAAGTTGGATAGGAGGGTTAAAGGTACTTTGTCGAGATATTTTTGATGGTTTGGTTTATACTTTTGATCATTTTGATTCAACCTTTTGTTTCACCCCTTCCCTTTTTCCATATGTAATAATATTTATTGGTTCATACTTTTTTAATTTATTTTAAAATATTTTACATGAAAAATAAATTGGAAATGAATACCTCCTTGTTGAAATGTTTTTTATAAGATCTAATATCCATGAAATGAATGTTCCAATAGCTTGTTCAACTGTATCAATATCTTCATCATAATGTGGAATACGTATCTCAGTGCTCAAATCATGAGTTATTTTAATATACATCTCTTTGACGGGAATGTCTCACCTCAAAGCTTTTGGGGGTGGGTGGATCTTCATGTAGTGGTTGTTCTTGCATTATTTCTTCTCTTTGATTCCTTCCTACAACATTTTCTAGCAATTCTGATTGAAAATTATGTTTTCCTCTAGATTATATGATAGTGCATGAAATTCTTCCATTTTCTTATCTTTATCCCCTTGTTCATTTCAATTATCTAAATGTGTTCATGGTGACACCCAAAAATTCAATCCTCTAATGTGGCCATGCTATTCTGGACACTTCAAGGCCACTGATAGTAGTAGTTCATCAGATAAAGCTGATGATTATTCTTGTGTCTAGTTTGATAAGAAATATATTAAAATAAGTAATAATTATTATGTAATACCAATTTAAATAAAAACAAATTTTTATTTAATTCATACTTTCACATGCCTCCCACACTTTTTAGTTTTTTCATCTATTATTACCCCTTCTTTATATACACATGCTTCCTTCCATAGAAAATTATGTGGGATAGAAGTGTATTTGGATTTGGATTCATCAACATGCATAAAAACAAAGACACATAATTATGTTTTTGTTTCATGTCACAAAAAAATATTCTGGTTGTTTTAAAATACATATAATTTTTTCAAGTGAATTGTACCCCATACTTTACGGTAGGGGTACATTGGTTTTTTTACCCATTTCTCATTTTCAGCACTCTATTTTTGTTTTTTAAATTAACAATTCTTAATAAAAGTGATTAATACACATATTTTCAAGAAATGTTTTACCAGTCATAATGTACCTAAAAATATGTCTCCTCACAATAATGTAAAAATGCGTCCCATGCTTGTGGGTTTATCAGGTTTTCATATAACTATGGTGGGTGTGGGTTTATTTTCCCTTCAGCGTCTTTGAGATGACACTTCATAATAATTGTGTGAAATCCTCTATGATCCTTTCTAGTGATGATTAATATAAATTTTTTTTGGAATTCATCTACTATAAATGAACTCAATATGGGGTAAGGAAGAGTAAGTCAGTGTTTTATTATTATTTTTGTAAAATAAAGTAAGTATATCATATTGTTACCCTAATATATTCATAAATAAGCATATTAAGTGTGGGAAAAACATTGTTCCATGAATATAAATCAATAATATCACACATACGGGTGGTTTTCCCAATGCAACTACTGAAAAAGGCCTTGTTGGGGTTAATAGGCTGCCTAAATGCATTCCATCCAACCTCAAATTTGATGCCTTTTGTCTCATATTAATAATATTTGATAACACAGTCAATCTATTGTACACATCTTCTTATTGGGACACTTAATTTTCACCATCTACCATTTCCTTGGCTTCAACATCATTAATATATTTTTCCTTTATATTTGTAGCACCAGTATGTGGAGAAGGTTTTTCATATTCTATTATGGGAGCACTAGCATGTTGAGAAAACTAATGTTCCTTTGGATTGGGAGAATAGACATGAGTAGAATTCATTATCTATAGAATTTGTTGAACATTTAATTTAGATTACATAATTTCAATATTGAATAGATAATAATATTATGTAATGTAATATATATTACAAAAACTATATAACCTTATTATTTAACTCTCCTTTATAAAAGATTGAATGGATTTGACCACTCTATTAAGTATCCATATCCCATTATTATGGTCGCCTCTAACATAAAATACCCTATATATATTGTGACTATTGTGGAATTATTATGATATCCTAATGAAAGGGTCATCCTTGGTTAAATTGACACCTGATCCTTTAGTGTTTTTGGTCGATAAAAGAACAATTGACCACTTTCAGTTGGTTGGATCTAGAACATAAAATAATTTTACCTCATGTGATTCTATTATAAATTGTTCATATTTTTATCCTTCCTTACTAGAATCCACTTTCATGAATCCTAATTCATCTATTTTAAAATCACATATGTTGTCATCCCACTATTATTAAAATATCAGCACTCACAATGTTGTATAATTCAACTCCTATATTTATTTGATAATAAAAAATTATGATATATTTACATAAATTGGATTTCTATCCTTGGAACTAGATACATTCATCGCTTCATCCATAATAATAAATCACTTATTTCTCATGGTAAATCATTCATCAAGTTCATTTGATTAGAATGTATAACAATTTATTACAAAACTCGTGTAAGATAATACATGCACACTTTGTCCTCTATCTCTCCATAGAAGTCATTCTAAAATTGAATCTGGATTCTCAGTTGACTCCTTAAAAATATGGTATTGAAACCATCTTATAAACTATTGATTATTTGTATTTGATATCCAGATTTCATACCTTGATGGATTCAAATGCCTAAGATTTAATTGTTGGGTTTCAACATATAGTTAAACCTCTAAACTATTATGAAAAACATAAAGGTGGGACTTATCCCAATATTTAGTAGTAATTGTGAAAAAATCTATTCAAGAAATTCCTTTACCCACAAGCCACCTGGTGTGATGGGATTTTGGTAGACCAACGATTCCCACATTGGATGGGTAGTCAGTAAAGAATTAAATAACTTCCTTAAAAACATATTTCTCCACAATACAACCTTCTTGTCAACTTTTATTTTTTACATACCCTTTAAAAATATTCATATAACATTCAATGGGTACATCCATATATAATATACAAGACCACATATTCTAATCTCTCTTACTAAGTGAACCATCAATTGAACCATCATATCCAAGAATTTTTATGGGAAGAATATCTCTAATTCACATAATATAATATAAATTTTTTCCATAATTTATAATTTCACCAGGTCTATAACTTTTTTCATTTATATTTGAAAAAGAAACAAATCTTGGTTAATTTTTGTTGGAAATTCTTGGAAAAAATGCAACATAAATCTACATGAATTATATCAATCATCAAAACATGGCACTCAGGTTATTTTATACCCTTTAACTTTAAATTTCTCATCGACATGATAATCTTGATATTTGATAAATATACCCATGGAACCTTCACATCATTCAAGAATTTGAAAATTTGATATCTCTCTCTCCTGGAAAGAGTGTAAGAATCTAGAGGAATAAAAGTCCATTTTTTACTCTTCACTTCCACTAATTGTTATCATATTCTCATGTCAATTATGTTTATCCTAACCTTAATTCCATCCATTATTTTTTAGGTGCATTTAGTGATGTGCTAATGGCACTATCACATATATTTTTTCAATATATATAACATCAATAAAATGAATGATGTACAAATAATTCTTGAATGTTAATTCAAAAAAACCCTAATATTCTTTTCCAACTCGTTTTTGTAATGTTTTTTTAAAAGGTTTACCAAAAGCAGTTTCTATATATTTTACTTTCTCAAACAATTGATAGCCTATTAGTGGAGATGGTGTTTTACACTCTTATAAACTCCCATCTAATGATGTCATCCAATATTGATACTTATGTCATCAGGGTAGAAATATATGATGTCTTAGAATCATAGTCATAGATGAATGTTTCAACCTAATTGATTATGTACCTTTTTCAAAAATGGGACACCCTTGAGTTACTTTAATACTATATCTTGAAAATTTTCTATAAGAAGGAAATTCCTTTAACATCTCGTACAACATGGTTCTTAACATGAAATATTCATTTCTCTAAGAATCATATAACATAACACCTGAATCCAATAATATTTTAAAATCATAGATCAATAAAGCCAATTAAACATAAATATCATTTCCTGGTTGTTTTGGAATAGATATAAATAGAGAATACATAATGTATTTTTATTTCATGCATAACCATAGTGGAAATTTATAATTTACCAACACAACCAGCCATGTATTTCGAGTGCTGCTTCGAAACCCAAAAAGATTCACTACATCAATATATAGTGAAATGAAATGGTTTCTCAACTCATTTCTAAACATAGGATACTCAAGATCAATTATTTTCTATTGAGAATGTACTTTTGGGTTATGAAGTTTGTAACATTACATAAATTTTTATGTCATTAAAAATTGAATTATAATTTAAATAAATAAATTTTAAAGTTTTTTTTATAAAACTAAGTAATTTTATTTAATCAGAATAATGTTTTTTATTTTATAATCTATTATTCAAATAAACTATCACCTTCATTAAACATGATGAAATATTAATTATGCTATTATGAAAGCAAATATATTTTTTTCAAATTTTATAATAAATTATTAAATAAAATTTTATTTTATTTTAATATTCAAAATCATAAAAAAAATATTGTTTCTCGTAAACATGGTATTATTGTGAATTTTGAATTTATCATATAAAATTATATTGAAAAACATGTCATATTAAAAGAAATAAAAATATGTTTTAATAAAATAGTTTTTAAAATTATTTTTATTAATGAATTTAATGTTATATTCATAAATATTATAAAATGATATTTTATTGACTTAGTAATATAAATATTGTTTTAATAAAGATAAATAAAAATTAAAATTAATATATTCTTATAACTATTATAAATTTATAAATTTTTGAATTAAAATTATGGTATAAGTATTATTAGTTATTTTTGTAAAATTATTGCTATTTTAAATTTATATTTTATAAAACTTTGAATTATGATTATCAAATTAATCTGAATTATATTATATAAATTTAAGAGTATAATAAGTAAATAAAATTTTTAAATGAAATATAAATATAAATATCTATGAATATTAACTTGTTTATATATAACAGTAAACATATATGTTTTATTTTATAAATTATAAAATGGATAAAACGATAAAACAAAATAAAAAAAATAAAAAATTAGATGTGTGGATTGAACCCTCAACCTGAGGTATCTAGAAAACTTGAGCATAGGGGTCTTCCTTGTAAGGCCAGGAGAGCTATGGGGTAAAGGGGTTTGAGAACAGATCGACTGTATATGAAGGGTTTTGATCACCATTGATCCTAGGATCTATACATCGTGGGAGTCTGAGTGAGACCAGATATTAGTGAAGAAGATATGAGTGATGTCGACGGGTCTCGATCATGGTTAGGTTTTTGGCATCTGGTAAGGAATGAGAACTATTCTTCATCTTTATATCTTCATGAGGTAAGGTTTTTTTAATTTTTATGTGTATGAATCGACTTGTTTCATTTTCAACCTATTTTTTGTTCAATATACGTCTATCATTGTCTTTTTCTTCACTTTTCTCTATCAAAAACACTATTTTTAGTCCTTGGTTGTTGTGGTTAATCCAATTATATACACTGGTTTTATTAAATTACTTTCATCTTTATTGTACCATCATTATCTATTCTAGTTTTGGTTTATGAAAAAATCTATTTGGTCCTTATATTTCATTTTTTCTAGTATATAATATATATATATATATTAGTTTTTTCATTTGAATTTATTATCCAAATTTGATTAAAGAATTTGGTCTCTTCTGATCTTATTGCCCATTTGTTATTATTTTGCTTCCAAAAATTCTCTAATACTCTTATGATATAGAATTAATTTATATATATATATATATATATATATGTAACACCTCGAGCTTCCATGATACGCCTCTCTTTCAATAATTCAATAGCTTGCATTGTACGCAAGTTCAAGTTCTAACACACCGCGACTAATCAAAGAAGCCGTTATGAATAGTAATACCCACTTTTTAAAATTATAGAAATTTTATATTTCAAAATGGACTTCATTTTTGTATTCGTAATATCAAAATTATCCTAAGTTGAATATTTTGTAGTTTTCTGAGAACTTTCAATTTTTTATGAATAATGAAAAATACTTAAAACAACATTTTTAATCAAAATAATTTATAGCGATAAATTATAATATTAAGTGGTTTTAAAGTATAATTATAATATATTTTTACCATTTTATCCAATGGTGGTCATTAGTATTAATTTAACATTGAAATTGGACATAAACAATTGTCAATCTTTTGATATATATTGTTTCTTAAAAACACGCTAT
Organism: Viscum album; assembly: GCA_963277665.1. Classification (NCBI taxonomy): domain Eukaryota; kingdom Viridiplantae; phylum Streptophyta; class Magnoliopsida; order Santalales; family Viscaceae; genus Viscum; species Viscum album. The sequence goes on from OY728141.1 coordinate 2,108,310,286, forward strand.
TTGTTGTGATAGCGGGAATTAATTATAAAATTAATTAATGAAACTTATATGTTTTTAATTTTTTAAAATAGACATCATTTTTGAATTCGGAATATCAATTATATCTTAGGGTGAAATTTTGGCATTGTTCTGAAAAACTTCAATTTTTGATGAATAGTGAAACCACTAAGTGGTGGTTAAAAAACTAATTTTTCGTTTAAATGAAACATTAACACTTCTGTGATTTTATTTTCAAAAATCTTACATAAATGGTTTTCATTAGGAAGTAAAATGTGGTTCAATGGGATTAAAATAATTTTCTGGTGAATATTAACTTTTAAGTTTAATTAATCGTGATTAAAGGTAATTAGTGAAATTTAAGGTAAAAATGATATTATAAAAATATGAAAATACCTTTACACTTGTCCTACCCCTATTTTATGAGTCATGTATGACCAATACAATCCATGGGTAAACTTGGGGACCCCATAGAGCCACTTTGGTAGGAAAATGACATTAAAAACTTTTTATTTAATGTTAAAATAAAAATGTCACAAACATGAGTTATTTTACTAAAACAATTTGTAAATAGGGTGATACAAGTCATATTTTTGACTATAAATATTCATTATAAAGATACAAATATTTCCTACATCATGATAATTTTTTTATAATTTTTAGACATTAAATAAATTAAAATATTTATGACACCATGATGATGCAGCGATTACCTCATTAATTAAGAATTTAAATAAAATGAAAAGATAATGTAGATTCTAGAACTTACACATGTCAAAAACCTATTGGATGAGTAGATTTAGAACCCTTATCACCTTATCCTCAAAATATATCATTGTGGGACCTTTATAATCCGAAAATCATTTCATAATAATGTAACATTTCAATCTTTCCAAGAGTGCCCCTCCTCTCCTCTTATAAAAGGCCCCCACCACTACCACCTTACTCACACATTAAATCCATTTGGCTCGGACAAACTCTGCCCAAATACTCTCCCAACTTCCCTCTATTACTCCTAGAAGCCTCACTTTGGGCATAATTCTTACCAAGGAAGCCTTTGGCTCAAATCAAAAAGAGTTACCCGATTTTAAGGTAATGTCTTCTCTAATGTTGTTTTGTTTTATTTTGCTTCTCCAACCCCTTAAACTCTTATAATTACTTTCTTTTGTAACAAAACTAGTATCTAAAATATACTAGGATGTTTTTATGATAATTATTTAGTTTACACTTACACGCACCTTCGTCTAATGGTTAAAGAACATACTGTTTCTGTGGGTGGTGAAATACTGCCTCACGAAACGATGATTGTTCAATATTCTCTTAACACCTCTAATGGTGGCCATTTTGATGACACTATTTTCATATATGATATATATATTATGTTTATGTTTTCCTTATTCTTCTATATTTCTAATTTATGGCATACTTTATGATTTCCATTATGGGTAAATGCGATAATTTCATTTTAGGAAGTGCGGACTACCGCCCCCTCAAAGTGATTTGAATCGTTAATGCCATAGGTGGGATTATAAAGGATGGAGTAAATGTTATTATATATTATATTATACTGGAATTATATTATACCTTTATATAATTATAACTTCATTCCATTAAATATGAAATGTAAATGAAATTAGCGTTCATGCGTACGTATGGCTTACCGTCTCCATGAACGGTGTATTTCATTTCTTACCTCCAAATGTTATGTAATATTATAAATGAATGTATATACTGGATATATATGATGTATATTATATATAAATCATGAATATAATTATGTATATAATGGATATTTTACCACATGAACAAAGTGTAATTATAAGAAGTTTATTTTTGACTCAAGTACCTAAGATTGACAAAACGATCGTTATAAACTTAAATAATTACATAATGTTCATGACATGGTAATAAGTGATATAAAAGGAATAATGAACTTGAAAAAGGTTCTTAAGAAGGTATAGATTAACTCTAGTTTATTTTTCAGGAGATCAAAGAACGGTCGAGTGAATTCGGACACGAGGTAAGGGAATTTCTTAACCCAATTTCCATTATTTGGGTTAATCTCCTACTTTCAAATTATGTCATGATGTTATTATGTCATATCTTGTATTTGTACATTCTTTATGTGTACTTCTAATGAATACACATAATAGATCTATTTTATTTTAAAAATGATCTTTGTAAGTACTTCGTCTCAATCTCCTTTCATTGAGGCATATTTGGTTTTATACACAACTTTCATTTATACGGTGTATAAACCCCTTTCACTTTTACTTTTATTCAAAAGGAATATTTTTATACAAATCATTTTTACTAAACGACAAAAAGGAATGTTTTTCTTACGTATGCGGTGACAATGACTTCTCCACCACCGTGACCATTATTTTAGTTTCGGCTTCCTCTACAATCCATAACTTTTTTTTAAATGAAAAACAAATACAAAGTTTTAATTTTCCTTTATTTTGGTATTGAAAATGGTTTTGAAAGTTTTTTATTATATCAATATGTTGTATTGATATCTTGTGATTGAAATGTGGAAATGTTATGTTTCCTTTATGCGTGTTTTATGTGATACGATTATGTTATGGTTTATGATATGTTTAAACATATTCATATGAGGAATGCATTGGACTTAATAAGTGACGGGTGGAGCCCACTATAGCTCCTCGATGCATCGGTAGGTCTCATGAGACAAACTAGTGTCTTGGCACGAGGCATTGACAAAATCTTATTTGTGGTCTTGGCATGAGGCCTTGGCTACGTGGTTATGATAGTCTGGCATTATGCATTACATCATTATGAAAGTGGTTATTGATATTGCATGTGAGTATTCGACTAGTATAATATCCATGTGAGTAAGTAAATGGCATTATTTAATTTATTTTTTCCATATTATGCTGAAGTTAAAGTTTAAAAAGGCTTTTGTTTTAGTTATACATTGCCTTAAATGTTAATGTTTATTGACGAAAGCTTCTGCAATATTGTTATCCTTACTGAGCATCTGAGCTCACCCCTTTCAATGTTTTAATATTTTCCAGGATGTGAAGAAGTATTTTATGAATGACCTGCAGGGATAGTCCGAAGAGGATAGAAGTGTGGACTATGGAGACTTTGTTATTGTAGTTTTTCACTTTATGATGTAATGTAACATTTATGAATGTATCTAGTGTTTCCAAGGCTACTAAACTAATCGGTATTTCGAGACTTGATCTTTTATGATCATGCCAATGTTACGAAGTAATGCACCGACTCTGGGTAGCTGGGGTCGGGGTGTTACAGTTGGTATCAGAGGAAGTTTAGTACTAACCTTGGAATCTAGATTTAGATAAACTCTGATTAGAGAGCATATCCATAAGATAGAATTTGAGGATTAGTATAGAAGAACTTCCTAGAATTTTGGTATTATAGAGATTTTGTGAGTTTTCTGAGGAATACATCCATGTCTAGATATGAGAAGGTAGAGGCGGATTTGGCACAGATGTACCGAGGGGTAAAACCTGAAAACACCGCTTTGAGCTAGACTCGAACGGGAACTGGTGCACGACAACGGGCCTTGCTGCACTCTTGGTTATGACACTCCCAGGGGATATGCTTAGGATAATTCTCATTTTCTTTAAAAACCACTATGATGGGTTATGATTATATACTTCCTCAAATAAAACCTTTTTATGATTATGGAATATATCCATACATAGTTCAATTTATGTTAAGTATTTTACAAGTATGGAATTATGTATTTTGATTCATAAACTAATCTAGTTTATGCCATTGTTTAGAAATGGCGCCTAGTGGAAGGAATGGAAACTGTATCAATGCACACACTCTGCGTAGGGATTGCCCTCCTGCTCAAGATAATTATTGTAGATCTAGAGATACAAGTGGATCTGATCAACTTATTACCATACTGGGACAACTAACTCAGGTTATGAATAATAACCTTACTCGTATGGATCACCCTGATCCTCAGCGGGGAGGATCAATGTTATTTCTTTTCATGAGGCAACAACCACCAACATTTAATGGGGGTACAAATACATTAGTAGTTGAGCAATGGATAAACTCCTTAGAGAAAATATTCCACTCCTTGGGGAGTAGTGAAAGGGAAAAGATTATCATGGCAGTTTACTGCCTCACTGGAGATGCTGATCAATGGTGGTCATTGATTCAAAACACAAAGGAAGATGAAGAAGTATCAAATATGTAATGGAGAGAGTTAAAAGATCTTTTCTTAGAAAAATACTTTCCACATGACCATAGATCAGATATGGAAAGGTAATTTCTGAGTCTGAGGCAGAAGGAGGATGAGAATGTCGCAAAGTATGAGTCTAACTTTACACGGTTAGCGAGGCATGCATCAGATTATATATATAACCCAAGAAGTAAGATGGATCATTTTTTTGATGGGTTAAAACCGTTTCTCCGTCGAGCCTTAGTCTCACAATCCTTCTCGTCATACGAAGATATTGTCTCATGTTCTATCAAGACAGAAAAGGAATTCTCTAAATCTTATGACAATAAAGTAAAGCAAGAGAAGAAGAGAACGGTGGAAAAAGAGACAGATAAAAGGAAAAAGGGAAAGAAGGATTTTCCATTATGCGATAATTGTGGGAAGAATCACCCTGGTACTTGCCTAAAAGTAATGGGAGTTTGTTATAAATGTGGGGAAAAAGGTCACCAGGTGCGTGATTGCAAGGGAAAGAAAGATGATATCAATGTTGAATGCTACAATTGTAGGGAAATGGGGCATTATTTAAATTAATGTCATAAGCGTCAGGGAAACATACCTCCGAAAAGGACAACAGATCAAGGCCAAGCTTATGTTGTTACTACAGATGAAGTTGAATAATTATTTTATTGGTGTTTTTGGACTCAAGAACTATATTATGGTTATAAGAATAATGTGATATATATAAGGATTGTACTGAAGTACTTGTTTTTTTTCATTAAGGTTTTAATATGATGAAGGTAATCATATTTTTAGTATGTGACAATAATAGAAACTTTACTTTGTTTGGGGAATCTGATGTTACAATTGATTTTGGAATTTAGAGACATTTTAGAGAATGTCTGGACAGAGGAATTTTGGATAACTATAAAGGTTGGAATAGATTAAGTTGATCTTTGGATAGTATTGTTTAAGGTTAAAAGATTTCTGAAGATTATTTTTGGAATATTATAATACTATAGTTTTAGGAAAAGGACAACCTGCAGGGTGGGGCATAACCCGTCGCGTCGGACAATGCTGCAGGAATCGAACCCCCAACCATAGTGCGACAGGCCTTTATTACCTACCACTAGCCTACAGGAATTCCCTGGTTATTAAAAAATAGTTTTCCTAATCTAAATGGTATGTGGTAATATTTAGAACCTTATACAATTAGGATAAATAGAATATTTTTGAGTTCTGTTACCATTTGGAGTGAAATATGGGTTTGTGGTAAAAATTTAATAAGGAATGAAAGTCTACATGACAAGTAAGTATATTTCCTTACGTTCTTATAAAATCTCTTAAATAAATTCCTCAACTTTATAAAAGGTAACTTAAAACAAAAATGTTGCCGGTTAACTTTTCCAACTGGGGATTTAATTACCATTTAACCAATCACAAGTTTGTGATTTTCTTATGGTTAACTTTCTTCTAATCATGTTTTCTACAACTCTCCATAAAACCTTGATGGTTTTTTTTCTTCCATATCCATATTTTCATAGAATCCTAGTATGGGCTATCTCGGGTGACCTTTGTACTAATCTTTCTATCTTTTAAAGTTATATTTTTATTAACCCTATTTCCGATGTGGGTTTTCTAAAAAGGTATTTCCTATTTTCAACCTTTTATTTTCGAAGAACATTTTCAAATTGCGAGGACGCAATTTATTGAAGGAGGGGAGAATGCAACACCCTGAGCTTCCACGATATGCCTCTCTTTCAATAATGAAATAGCTTGCATTGTATGCAAGTTCGAGTTCTAACGCACCGCGACTAATCAAAGTAGCTGTTATGAATAGTAATACCCACTTTTTAAAATTATAGAAATTTTATATTTCAAAATGGACTTCATTTTTGTATTCTTAGTATCGAAATTATCTTAAGTTGAATTTTTTGTAGTTTTCTGAGAACTTTCAATTTTTTATGAATAGTGAAAAATACTTAAAACAACTTTTTTAATAAAAATAATTTATAGTGATAAATTATACTATTAAGTGGTTTTAAAGTATAATTATAATATATTTTTACCATTTTATCCAATGGTGGTCATTAGGATTAATTTAACATTGAAATTGTACATAAACAATTGTCAATCTTTTGATATATATTGTTTCTTAAAAACACGCTATTTGTTGTGACAGCGGGAATTAATTATAAAATTAATTAATGAAACTTATATGTTTGGAATTTTTTAAAATAGACACCATTTTTTAGTTCGGAATATCAATTATATCTTATGGTGAAATTTTGGCATTGTTCTGAAAAACATCAATTTTTGATGAATAGTGAAACCACTAAGTGGTGGTTAAAAAACTGATTTTTCGTTTAAATGAAACATTACCACTTCTGTGATTTGATTTTCAAAAATCCGACATACATGGTTGTCATTAGGAATTAAAATGTGGTTAAATGGGATTAAAATAATTTTTTGGTGAATAGTAACTTTTAAGTTTAATTAATCGCGATTAAAGGTAATTAGTGAAATTTAAGGTAAAAATGATATTATAAAAATATTAAAATACCTTTAAAATAGTCCTACCCCTATTGGATGAGTCATGGAATACCAATACAATCCATGGGTCAACTTGGGGACCCCATGGAGCCACTTTGGTAGGAAAATGACATTAAAAACTTTTTATTTAATGTTATAATAAAAATGTCACAAACATGAGTTATTTTACTAAAACAATTTTTAAATGGGGTTATACAAGTCATATTTTTGACTATAAATATTAATTAGAAATATAAAAAGATTTCCTACATCACGATAATTTTTTTATAATTTGTAGACATTAAATAAATTAAATTATTTATGACACCATGATGATGCAGTGATTACCTCATTAATTAACGATTTAAATAAAATGAAAAGATAATGTAGAATATAAGACTTACACATATAAAAAACCTATTGGATGAGTATATTTAGAACCCTTATCACATTATCCTCGAAATATATCATTGTGGGACCTTTATAATCCGAAAATCATTTCATAATAATGTAACATTTCAATCTTTCCAAGAGTGCCCCTCCTCTCCTCTTATAAAAGGCCCCCACCACTACCACCTTACTCACACATTCAAGCCATTTGGCTTGGCCAACCTCTTCCCAAATACTCTCCCAACTTCCCTATATTTCTCTTAGAATCCTCACTTTGGTCAGAATTCTTACCAAGGAAGCCTTTGGCTTAAATCAAAAAGAGTTACTCGATTTTAAGGTAATGTCTTCTCTAATGTTGTTTTGTTTTATTTTGCTTCTCCAACCCCTTAAACTCTTTTAATTACTTTATTTTGTAACAAAAACAGTATCTAAAATATACTAGGATGTTTTTATGATAAGTATTTGGTTTACACTTACACACACCTTCGTCTAATGGTTAAAAAACATACTGTTTCTGTGGGTGGTGAAATACTGCCTCACAAAACGATGATTGTTCAATATTCTTTTAACACCTCTAATGGTGGCCATTTTGATGACACTATTTTCATATATGATATATATATTATTTTTATGTTTTCCTTATGCTTCTGTATTTCTCATTTATGTCATACTTTATGATTTCCATTATGGGTAAACGCAATAATTTCATTTTAGGAAGTGCGGACTACCGCCCCCTCAAAGTGATTTGAATCGTTAATGCCATATGTGGGATGTATAAAGGATGGAGTAAATGGTATTATACATTATATTATACTGGAATTATATTATAACTTTATATAATTATAACTTCATTCCATTAAATATGAAATGGAAATGAAAGTAGCGTTCATGCGTACGTACGGCTTACCGTCTCCATGAACGGTGCATTTCATTTCTTACCTCTAAATGTTATGTAATATTATAAATGAATGTATATACTGGATATATATGATGTATATGATATAGAAATCATGAATATAATTATGTATATAATGGATATTTTACCACATGAACAAAGTGTAATTATAAGAAGTTTATTTTTGACTCAAGTACCTAAGATCGACAAAACGAACGTTATAAACTTAAATAATTACATGATGTTCATGACATGGTAATAAGTGATATAAAAGGGAATAATGAACTTGAAAAAGGTTCTTAATAAGGTAGATATTAACTCTAGTTTATTATTTAGGAGATCAAATAACGGTCAAGTGAATTCGGACACGAGGTAAGGGAATTTCTTAACCCAATTTCCATTCTTTGGGTTAATCTCCTACTTTCAAATCATGTCATTATGTTATTATGTCATATCTTGTATTTGTACTTTCTTTATGTGTACTTATAATGAATACACATAATAGATCTATTTTATTTTAAAAATGATCTTTGTAAGGACTTCGTCTCAATCTCCTTTCATTGAGGCATATTTGGTTTTATACACAACTTTCATTTATACGGTGTATAAACCCCTTTGACTTTTACTTTTATTCAAAAGGAATATTTTTATACAAAGCGTTTTTACTAAACAACAAAAAGGAATGTTTTTCTTACGTATGTGGTGACAATGACTTCTCCGCCGCCGTGACCATTATTTGAGTTTCGGCTTTCTCTACAAGCCATAACGTTTTTTTAAATGAAAAACAAATACAAAGTTTTAATTTTCCTTTATTTTGGTATTGAAAATGGTTTTGAAAGTGTTTTTATTATATCAATATGTTGTATTGATATCTTGTGATTGAAATGTGGAAATGTTATGTTTCCTTTATGCATGTTTTATATGATATGATTATGTTATGGTTTATGATATGTTTAAACCTATTCATATGAAGAATGCATTGGACTTAATAAGTGACGGGTGGAGCCCGCTATAGCTCCTCGATGCATCGGTAGGTCTCGTGAGACAAACTAGTGTCTTGGAACGAGGCCTTGACAAAATCTTATTTATGGTCTTGGCACAAGGCCTTGGCTACATGGTTATGATAGTCTGGCATTATGCATTCCATCATTATGAAAGTGGTTATTGATATTGCATGTGAGTATTCGACTAGTAGAATATCCATGTGAGTAAGTAAATGGCATTATTTAATTTATTTTTTCCATATTATTCTGAAGTTAAAGTTTAAAAAGGATTTTGTTTTAGTTATACATTTCCTTAAATGTTAATGTTTATTTACGAAAGCTTCCGCAATATTGTTATCCTTACTGAGCATCTGAGCTCACCCCTTTCAATGTATTAATATTTTCTAGTATGTGAAGAAGTATTTTATGAATGACCTGTAGGGATAGTCGGAAGATGATAGAAGTGTGGACTATGGAGACTTTGTTATTGTAGTTTTTCACTTTATGATGTAATCTAACATTTATGAATGTATCTAGTGTTTCCAAGGCTACTAAACTAATCGGTCTTTCGAGACTTGATCTTTTGTGATCATGCCAATGTTACGAAGTAACGCACCGACTTTGGGTAGCTGGGGTCAGGGTGTTACAATATATATATATTATAAATAGAAATTTTGAAGATTATAAAAGGATGTTTCATTATTCCTATCTGTTTACCTATTTTTTCAGTTCTGCACACATTGCTCAAGTTCTGCACCCTGCTTGAGAACTGCGCTATCTTCTTCACTCTTCATTCCTTTTGGTTATTATGGTATGTTCAAACAATGGGTATTGGTGTTGTTGGTTAAATTTATTAAGGTAACGAATTAATTACTTAATTATATTTGATTTTTTCTGTTCAAATTTTATTATTAAGGGACATAGTATAATTTTCAAAATTAATAGGTATGTATTCATATGTTTTCTAAAATTTGGTTTTAAAAGTTCAAAAATAAGGAATTTATTTTCAAAATTTATAATAAAATTATGTTTTAAAAAAATTATTAAGGGTGTATACCCATAAGTATATATATTATTTTGATGATTTCAAGTTATAATAATATCTGAATATATTTATACATATGTTATATTTAATTTTAAAGTTAATTTATTTTTAAGCCTCCAAAATTTAAAGAGAGATTTTTAAGGTTTTAAACACATATATTATTATTATTATTTCAAATTATGATTACATGGTATTATTTATAGAACCTAATATTTTCACGATATTGTATTTTATATATTATTCTCATAAAATGGAATCATATCGTAACAAGTGATCATTTTGCATGCATGTTATTCATGATCATATTTATGGACATATTTATGGATTATTCATGAAACTCTATACATTTTTGTTTTTGTGTATAATTAATTATCATTGCATTACTTGAAATAAATAATATCTCATATGCATGAAAATTCACCGTAAATTCAGGATATGACCTTTCTAAATTTGATAAATTTAAAATAATGTAGAAATGAAATGTTTTATTTAAAAATATTATTTATTAGGATTCTATGTGTGAATTACAATTTATAGTTGTGATTATTATATTTTAGGGATTTATAAATTTAATTTATTATTTTCTACATACAATCAATTAATACAATGTGTATTTAATATTTTTATTCAAGATTGAGTTTTAAATGATAAAAGATATCACTTTATATAAAATTTATTTCAAGAATTGATGAATGAAAGATTGAATACATGGATATTAATTATTATTAACAGTCCATGAAAAGTCTAAATGACATGAGTTTTTGTTCTACCAAAAGTAACAAGTGATTTATAATGAAAATTCATATTTATATATATACTTATTATAACAACATGAATTTTTGAAGGATATTTTTTCCTAAAATTGTGTGTTATATTACTCACAAAAAAACATGCATTTTTTATGAAGTGAATATAAAGTTAAATGAGACCATCTAGATTCAACCATTATAAACCTATTGGTCAATTATGACCATTGTGAACTATAATATTGATAATAATTTTAACATTATCATTATAGTTTATAAATAAAATTTTGACAAAGGATAATTGATACAGAAAGAAGAGTTGATTTCCTCAACCAGTAGAGTCATTCCATTTGAATCCCATTTTCCAGAGCCTGGGAGGTAGGTTTTATCACTGGGGTTTACCCTTGACCATGCCCAATCTGAAATTCAACAAGTGAATCTTGAACGAAATCGCCTTTGGGATAAGTTTGAGTTAGTGGAGATTACCACTTGGTCGATGTTAGTCAAGGAACCCCAAGAAACTACCACCATCTCACACCTTACTCTTAGGGAATATGTGGTTGTAATAAAGGGTTACATATCCCAAACTCATTGTGTAATTCCTTTGTTTAAATGAAATTTGTATTCCATTATTTCTGTTTTAAGAATAGTTTTTCTTAATATAATTGAATTAGAATTTGATAAATTGATTTTTTAGAAAGAAATTTTAATTTAAAAAAATATTTAAATAATTGTGATAAACTAATATATTATGAATAATAATTATTTTAATACAACATTTTGATAAAAAACAATTATTTAAATATAAATGATAAAGTACTCTCAGTTTTTTCAAGTGTGAGAAATTTTACTATGCATTTTAAATCCGCTATTATTTTTAATAAATAAAGATTTTATATTTAAAATATAGAATTATCATATTTAGAGATTTATTATTATTAAATAATAATAATTTTTTGAATCTACATGTCGAAATTAGTTTATGGTGAATTTATGAGAATTTTCTAAAATAATTTAGTTTTTCGTGAGTAATAAAAATATAGTTTGAGTTTTTTGGTATGTTAATGACATCATAATTATGTAATAATTATGTAATAAATAATTAACCACAATTCATGAATAAAAATATTTTATTTTATTAATATAAAATATTTTGATATATTTTAATCAATTTCCACATATATAATTTACTTTCAAAATTATAAAATGGAAACTTTAACTTTAAAAATGTTATTTTCTGAAGACTTTAACTTTCCTTTACAAAGTAAGTAATATAAAATTATCATCAACTATTTTTTATTAACATAACATAATAGGTGTCCCAAGTGTTTAACACCATAGGAAATCCCATGGTTTTGCATTTACCACTACCTAGTTGTCCAAGTCCTTTTCTTAGAAATTAATAAACAAATCCCCCAATTTTCCTATAGATACCCACCCGTTTATCCATTATCATTAAATACCATTTCATCCTATATTAATCTATGATAGTTTTACCTCCCAAGGTGTCCTCAATACCCCATGGTCTGGATCCATAAGTTTTACGAACTAGTCTTCAAGTTAAGGGAAATCTACACTTCTCTTTTCCATTCGAGTTTCCTCTTTGTGAGGTATATCTTTCAAATTTACAAACTAAGTTCTTCTATAAAATTTATTTTATACCTTTACATTATTAATATTATTTTATTAATGGGATACCCTTTTACCCTATCTTTTTACACTTTTCCAAAACCATGTTTTATACCTATTATGCTGATAATTTTAATTCTCAAAACCTTTCTCTTTTCCTCAAGAAATTCCATTTCATTTTATTTATGTGAATAACCAAACATATTTATTTTCTATTGTTATTCACTAGTACATAAAAATTATTTTTTTTATTCTTTAATTTACTTACATAAAACCCTAATTACCATTCTTTGGGTTATAAATTACATAAATATCATGATTTTAAGCACTTTTTAAAACACTATTATTTATATATGAAACCTGTTTTTTCTATTCTACAATGGTTATTTATGAATATTTTTATTATTATCAACATGTATCACAGTAATTAATATATATTAAGGGTTCACCCTGATATCCCTCCAATGAATTGGGTGAAAAAATTAATCTCTAGAGATGAAAAGTTTTATGATACCTTGTTGAATAAGTGTGGTAATTTTTATGACCCCTCGGTGAAAACTCTTTGTGATATGCTTATGAATTCCTCATTTAAATGTTTTATCCACATTTAATTATTATGATTCAAGTTATTTTTATTATTATATAACCATTTTTCCGTTTCTCATGCCTTTATTATATTCCACATTTTCTTACTCATTTTTCCTCAAGATCACATGAAAATTGTTTTCCTTGTTTCCCCTTACTGGGCCTTATGCTCACCCTTTCCTTTTATGTATGTCCCAAGGTTATGATATGTAGTAAAATTACTTTGAATGAACCATGAAGAATACTTTCCTATTTTTTAGAAAAATATTTTAATTTTTTATGTATTTTTTACCTTTTTCCATGAAACAAAATTTAATGAATCCTCTGTTTGTACCATGTAAATGAAAAGTAATTTAATCAAGAGGTGGGATTCTATAGTTTCTATAAAATTAAGGATTAGTTATTTAGGGAAATTAGAATTTTAAAATGTTAGGAATAACCTTATATAAAATTTAAAATGGTGGAAAAAAACCTGGTTTGGACACTCTCGGGGGATATGTTTGGTTAATCATGAGAATTATATGAACTATTATAAAGGATTTATAAAAAATCATTGTTTTTAATGAATAACATATTTAATTCGGATATTTTAAGAGAAAATTTTTTTTAGAGTTATAATATTTTTAAAATAAACACATTTCTCACTGAGGTTTTCTTCTTTTTAAAAATGGTTAGAAATAGGAGGAACCACGTAAATGGTGAGAACAATGGACCATGTGCTGACATCCCACCAATTGAATCCATAATGGAAAACTTCATGATAAGGATGAATCAACTAACATGAGTTATGAACAATAACTTGAACCAAGATGAGAGGGTAGATTTACCTCAAAGGGAACAACTTCCCATTAATCCCTTTATGCATCAATAACCACCTTCTTTCAATGGATCTACTGAACCATTAATTGTTAAAAAATGAATAAGATCTTTAGAAAAGAAATTTTCTAAACTCTTTTCATCAGAGAAAGATAAAGTCACCCTGGTTGTGTACCGCTTAGAGGGAGAATCTAGAAAGTGGTGGAAACTAGTTAAAAACATGATGCCAAGAATAGAAATTGATGTTATGGAGTGGGAAGAGTTCATTGGAACCTTTTTCAAAAAATATTACCCCCATTTGATGAGGATTAAAATGGAGAAGGAATTACTATAACTAAAGAATAAGGAGAATGGATATGTGGAAATCTATGAGACGAACTTTACAAGTATTTCTCGCTAGACCTCCATATTTTTCATGGACCCTAATAGAAAGTGTTATAGATTCTTTAGTGGAATAAGACCACATCTATGGAGGAATCTAGCCAATCAAGACTACGATAGTTATGATAAGATAGTGAGATATGATATGAAGGTTGAAATGGAGTTCATAGAGGCGTAGTGTTCCCATAGATCAAATGAAAAGAAGATATATTTAGATCCAAGATTAGGGAGGAACTTTTATCATAGAAGAGGAGGAAAAAAATCCAAATTCCCACATGCCACAAATGTGGAGACAATAATTTAGGGAACTAATTTATTGATATTGTGAAATGTTACAAGTGTGGAAGAGATGGATATATTTCTCATAAATTTCATAGTGAGATTAATCCTCAACTTCTCAACAATAAAGACAAAGGTATGATTGTGCATAACCATCTTGAAGTCCAATGCTTCAAGTGTGGATATCTTGGGCACTTTTTTAATAACTATCCAAATCTAGAAATAGTGGAGTGGAATAACCATTAAACTTAGTATATACCAAGGGAGAATGTTTATACTTTTTCTATCATGATGGATGATGTTGAATCTCCAAATGATGTGGTGCTAGGTACTCTCTTTGTTCTAACAACCTTAGATATTACTTTGTTTGATTCTAGTTCTACTAATTTATTTATTTCCTACATGTTTTCAAATAATATAGAATCAGTCCCTAAACTAATATAAGTAGATTTATTGGTGAAGATTCTCGGAGGGATTTTCCCAATATTAGCAGTGTTTATAAACTTTTGTATTCACTTTGGTGAGCATAGTCTCATTTCAAATATTGTAGTCATTAACATGATGGAATTTTTCACTATATTAGGGATGGACTGGATCTCAAAGTATAATGCTAATATCAACTAAATAAGAAATGAAATTATATTATTATTGAATCCAAAATCTATAGTTATCTTCAAAGGAGAGATATCTCAATATGATCTTTTTCTATAAACACCTCCAGTAGCCTTCTTTATGAAAATGGTCGATGAAGATGAAGAAGTAAATTAAAGTATATGAATAGAGAATATCCCCATCATTTCAAAATACATTGACGTATTTCTTGAGGAGTTACATGGACCTTCACTATAAAGATAGGTAATGTTATCCATTGAACTCATGCCAGTATCCAAGAGGATATCAAAGACCCCATATAGAATATAAAATATAGAGCTAGAGGAATTAAAGAAACAACTCCGATATCTTTTGGAGAAGGGGTTTATCTAACCAAGTGTCTACCCTTGGGGAGAATATATTATCTTTGTGAAGGATAAGGATGGATCATTGTGTCTATGAATTTATTATATAGAACATAATGGGATCATAGTGAAGAAAAATTACCCTCTTTCAAGGATGGATGATTTATTTGACCAGCTTCGTGGGGCTCAATTATTCTCCAATATTAAAATTTTATCGTGGTTTTATCAATTGAGGGTAAATAATGAATATATTCCAAATACTTCCTTCTGATTAAGATATGGGATTTATGATTTTGTTGTTATTTCCTTAAACTGGACTAATGCTCTTGATATATTTATAGATTTGATTAATAGAGTCTTTAAGTAATTCCTTGATAACTTTGTTGTTTTTTTATTGATGATATTATAATATATTCTAATAGTTATGAGGAGAATAAGAGCCATATTAGGGTTATATTACAAACTATAAGAAATATGAGATTATATGGAAAGTTTAGTAAATGTGAATTTTTGTTACAAAAATATTGTTTTCTTGGGGCACATTGTAACCAATAAATGAATCTCATTTGACCTTGAAAAGATAAAGGTTGTGGAGGAGTGGCCTCATCCTACAATAGTAACTAAGATTATTAGTTTCCTTAGTTTATCACGATATTAAAGGAGGTTTGTGAAAAACTATTCATGACTTTATAATACACTAACCAAGTTAATTCCAAAAGGGGACAAGTTTATTTGTACAAAGGAGTTTAATAAAAGTTTCCAAGAGTTGAAGAAGGAAATGGTTACTAAACTCGTGTTAAACCTAACCTCTATCGAAGAAAGATCCGTTATTTTTAGTGATGCATCTATGAAAGGATTTTAGTGGGTCCTCGTGTAAAATGAAAAGGTGGTTTCTTATTCATCTCGATAGTTAAAGCCTTAGGATCAGAATTATCCTACGCATCAATTGGAGCTGGTTGTAGTTGTTTTTTCTCTGAAGATATAGAAGCACTGTATTTATGGGGAGAAATGTGACATATACACAGACCATCATAGTTTGAAGTATATTTTCACATAAAATGAATTGAACACAATATAGAGGATATGGTTGTAAATTATTAAAGACTATAATTGTTCAATTGATTATCATCCTAGAAGATCAAACAAAGTTATTGATGCATTAAGTAGGGAATACCCTATTGTTCTATAAATAATGAGGATTCAAGGAGATCGTTTGATCAAGGACCTAGTAAAACATGACACATAAATATTAATGGAAGAGACATCATCAACCCTATCCCAAATGATTTCTCAACTACTATTACTAGATAAGATCAGTAAATCTCAGAGAGAATATCCTTTTTATAGAATAAGATAAAGGATGTGAAGAATGGGAAGTTTCTTGAGTTAGATATTGATCAATAAAGTGTACTGAAATTTCATACAAGAATTTTTGTTCTATCTATTCCAAAATAAATATGGGTATGATAGATAAATATTGTGGATCTACATTCTTTATACATTCTAGAACCACTAAAATGTACAGGGACCTTCATGAACATTATTGGTGGGATAACTTGAAAAGGAAGATTTCCAAATACACTAATAATTGCCTAGTGTATGAACAAGTGATTCTAGAGAGATAACTTCCTAAAGGGGTACAACAAACACTGCCCATACCAACATGAAAGTCAGAAAATATCACTATGTAATTTTTCATAGGTCTCCCAAGAAAAACCAAAGGAAAAAAAATTGATATGGGTTATAGTGGACCATCTTACTAAGACTTCCCATTTTATCTCAATCCAAGAATACTTATCTCTTGATAAACATTCCAAGATTTATGTAAAGGAAGTGGTGAGGTTTCATGGAGTTACAATTTTGAACATATCTAATCATGATCCAATGTTCACATCAGAATTCCAGATAAGTCTTCAACATGCTTTATGTACCGAATTGAAATCCATTATGACTTATCCCCCCCCCCCCAAACTGATGGACAATATGAATGTACTATTCAAACACTTTATGACCTGGTGAGAACATTATAAATGGAATTTAATGGTGGATGGGATCAACATCTCCCATTAGTTGAGTTATCATGCAACAACAGCTACCATTCAAGTATTCAAATGGGACCCTATGAAGATCTTTGTGAGAAGTAATGTAGAACTCTTACTTGTTATGATGAAGTTGGTGAATGAAATATTCCTGGTCCAGATCTTGTGCAAGAGATGACATAAAATGTTAATTCCATCCAAAAACACATTAAGGCTTCTCAGATATGGCAGAATATCTATACTGACCACCATCCATGGGAATTGGAGTTTGGTGTTGGAAAAAATGTCTTCCTTAGAATATCACCATTTAAGAGAGTCATATAGTTTTGGAAGAAATGGAATATTATTCCTAGATACATTGACCCCTATGAAATCCTTAATTTCATAGGAGAAGTGTCTTATTGGATTACACTTCCTCCAAATATATCTTTTTTTCATGATCTATTCCATGTATCGTTATTGAAGAAGTACATACCTGAACCTTCATGTGTACTGAATCCTGAGGTGGTACAACTAGAACATAACCTCTCTTGTGAGGAGAAGATGGTAGAGATCCTTCATCATAGTGATAATTTTCTATGCAATAAGACTACCAACCTCATCAAAGTATTATGGAGTAACCATATATATGAAGAAGCAATGTGGGAACTAGAGGATACATTGAGGAAGAAACCCACATCTCTTCTGAACTTAGTGAAAAATTTAAAATTTTAGGGATTAAACTTCTTAAGGGGAAAGAATATAACAACCCATACTTTTTTATTCATATTTGTTTCCTAAAATATATTGTTATATTATTCATAAAAAATCCATGTTTTTATGAATTTAATATAAAGGGAAATGTGACCATCTGGATTCAACCGTTATATGAACATTGTTCAGTTAATACCATTGGATAATATGGTCATTGGGAACTATACTCTTGATAATAATATTAATGTTTTCATTAGATTTTATAAGTAAAATTTTGATAAAGGATAATTTATATATAAATAAGAGTCAATGGCCTCAACCAATAGATTCGTACTCCCTAAATCCCATTTTTCAGAGCTTCAGTTGGAGTATTCATCACTAGGGTTCTCCCTGGACCAATCTCAAGCAGAGCTTCAACAAGTGAAGATTGAATGAAATCACCTATAGGAGAATTTCAAGTTAGTGTAGATTTACACATGGTTGATGTTAGATGAGGCACCTTAGGAAACTACCACCATCACACACCTTACTCTTAGGGATAATGTGGGTGTAAAAAGAGGTTATATATCCCAACCTTTGTGTGTAATACCTTAGTTTAAATAAAATTATTATTCCATCATTTCTATTTTAATAATAGTTTTTCTTAATTAAATTGAGGTGGAATTTGATAAATTGATTATCCGAACAGAAATTGTAAATTCAAGAAAATATATAAATAATTGTAATAAACTAATATATTGTGAATAATATTTATTTTAATATAATTTTGTGATAAAAACACTCATATTTAAAAATAAATGAAAAAATAATTTTGTTTTTTTTTCAAGTCACAAAAAATTTACTATGCATTTTCAATTAGCTATTATTTTTAATAAATAAAGATTTTCATATTTTTAAGTTAAAATTATCAAATTTAGATAATTATTATGATAAAATAAATATAATTTTTGAAATCATCATGTTGAAATTAGGTTATAGTGAATTTATGAAAAAAATCTAAAATACTTTATTTAATCATGAATAATAAAAATATAGTTTGAGATTTCTGGTATGTTAATGACATCATAATTATGTAATGATGATGAAATTACTAATTAACCACAATCCATGACATATAATGTGTTATTACATTAATAAAAAAATAATTTAATCAATTTTAATCAATTTCCAAATATATAATTTACTTTCCATATTCTAAAATGGAAACATTAACTTTTAAAATGCTATTTTGTGAAAACATTAACTTTCCTTTCCAAAATAAGTAATATAAAATTATGGTTGACTCTAATATATTAAAACAAAAAAAACAGGTGTCTCAAGTTTCCAATACCATATAAAATACCATGAGAAAGCCCGTGGTTTTTTATTTACCATTACCTAGGTGTCTGAGGCCTTTATTTAGAAATTAATAAATAAAACCCATAGTTTTGCTATAAATATGCACCCATTACTCCATTTCCATTCACTCCCATTTCTTTATAAACTAATATAGAATAGTATTACCTCCCAATGAGTCCTCTAAATGTGTCATAAATCTCACAAGGTCTCAATATTTACATTTTAGGAACTACTCTTCAAGGTAAGGGAAATCTTAATTTCTCTTTTCCATTCAAGTTTTCTCTTTGTGAAGTTTATATTTAAAATTTCCAAACTAAGTTCTTCCATATAATTTATTTTATCCCTTTATTATATAAAGATTAATTCATTAATGGGACACCATTTTAACCCCTCTTTTAACCCTTTTCTAAAACCATGATTTACACATGTTATGTTGCCGATTTTACTTCTCAAAGATTTTATCTTTCCTCAAGAAATTCACTTTTATTTTCTTTATGTGAGTAAAGAAAACCTATTTATATTCTATGGGTATTAACCAAGATGTAAAGATGATTTATTTTATTCTTTATTAGAGATACATAAAACCCTCATTCCCTTTCCTTAGGTTATAAATGACATAAAGATCTTATATTTAAGTACTTTTTAAAACTCCATGATTTTTATATGAAACTCATTTCTTCTCTTCTACACAAATTATTTATGAAATTTTTTGTTATTATCTATGTGGATAAAATTAATTAAGATATGTGAAGTGTGTTCCCTGATATCTCTTCAATTCATTGGATTAATAAATTAATCTCATTAATGACATGTTTTATGATACCTTGGTGGATAACCTTGGTAATTTTAATGACCACTTGGGGGAAAACCTTGGTGATATACTTATAAATGTCTCATTTAAATGTTATATCCGCATTTAAATGTTATAATTCACGTTTTTTTATTATATTACCTTTTTTCCTTTTCTCTTTCCTTTTTGATATTTATGATGTTATTATCGATTTTTTCTCAAGATCACATGCAAACTATTTCTCTTGTTTTCCCTTTCTAGGCCTTATGCTCACCCATTCCATTGATGTATCTCCCTAGGTTATTAGATGTAGTAAAAATACTTAATATGAACAATTAATAATCTTTTCATGTTGTTTAGAATAATTTTTTATGTTTTCATGTATTATGTACCTTTTTTTCAAGAAACTAAACTTTAAAAGATCCTCTGTTTGTACCAAGTAAATGAAAAGTTATGTAATAAAAAGGCAGGATTCCATACCTATATATAAATAAAAGTGTGTATGTGTATTTAACTAATGATTATGTTTCTAAACCAAAAACTCTAGTGAAAAAAGTATATATATGTAAGGAAATATCAAAAAAATATAAAAATTGGCACTTTGAAATTGTAAACACAATAGAGAGTGGGAAGTGAATTTCTCCCTCAAGAAAGTGGGTAGGCCCAAACATCCTTAAATGTTTCAAGTGGAATCACGGTTTTGTTTTAAAAAAATCTTTATGTTTACCAAAAAATAACTTGATTATTTTTAAATCATTTTAAAAGTATAATTATTTTTAAAAGTATTGTAATATTTTATAATGTTATATTCACTGGGCTTTTAGAAACCTCATTACTAAGAAATTATCCTCACCCTTTGTTTTAAATTTATTTTTCACAGCTTTAGTAGAATTATCTAATGTAGTTCACTTCTCTTACAGAGTTAGTGCACATGATGAAATTAAATTATTTTATTCTATTTTTTTACAGCTCTAATTAAATGTAATGTATTTATTTAATTCTCCAAAAACCTTAATAGAAATGGTCCTGGAGTGTAAAGTGAAATTTTTATTTTTAGTTGTCTTTAGTAAAAAAATACATAGCATTTTTATGTACTAAATATAGAAGTGTAGGTTTGGGGCATCCCAATTGGTATAAGAGCGATGGTCTAGACAATTTTAGAGAATAGTTATTTTAGTTTGAGAAAAATATAAGTGTTAGACTATATAATTTTAACAATTCTAGATTTTTTCTAATTCTAAAGTTGAAAATTCATAATTTTCTAGAGTCTGATTAATGAATTGTGAGGGCATAATTATTTAAAGGGGGGATATAATATCCTGGAAATTTCTAATTGATTAATAAATGAATTATAATTTAAATAACTAAATTTATGAAATACCATTAAAAAAACTAAGTGATTTTATTTAATCAAAAAAAAAATTACATTGTATTATTAAAAAGATATCACCTTTATTGTACATGAAGAAATATTAATTACACTTCAATGAAAAAATATATAGTTTTTAAATTTTAAAATAAATTTTTATATAATCTTTGATTTTAATTTAATATTCAAAATTTTAAATAAATTTCATTTTCATAAATGTGGTATTATTTTGAATTATGAAGATATTATAATAATTATATTGAAAAAAATGTTATATTAAAATAAATAAAATTGTGTTTTAATAAAATACTTTTTGATATTATTTTTATTAATGAATGTTATGTTATACTTATAAATATTATAAAACAATATTTTATTGATTTTTTTAATATAAAAATTCTTTTAAGGAAAATAAATAAAAAAAATTAAAAGTAATATATTATTTTAGCAATTATAAATTTATAAATTTTTGAATTATAAATTATGATATAATTATTATTAGAATATTTTTATAAAATTATTACTATTATAAATTTATCTTTTATAAAACATTGAGTTATGATTATTAAATAAATCTGAATTATAGAATATGAATTTAAGAATATAATAAGTAAATAAAATTTTAAAATGAAATATATATATATATATATATCTGAATATTAATTTGTTTATATATAACACTAAACTTATATGTTTTATTTTAAAAATGATAAAATTAATAAAGAAACGAACAAAAAAAAATATAAACGAGATGTTTGGATCGAACCCTCAAACTGAGGGATCTCGAAAACTCGAGTGTGGTGGGGGTTATTGCTCCGAAGGATGAGTAAGCAGTGGGGTAAAGGTGTTCAGGAATAAATTGAATGCAGATAAAGGGTTTCGATCACCATCGAGCCCTAGATCTGTACACTGATGGAGTCCAAACATGACTGGATGTCGGAGAAGAAGATACGATCATCATTGATGTCATGAACCAGCCTGGGTACCCTGGTAAACCAATAACCAAGCTGGCCCTGACATAGCCCAAAGGGAGTTTCTGATCCCCATGGGTTGGCGACTAGCACCTGGCATCGTACAACATACAAGTGGGAACGAATTTGCCACAATAAAGCGGAAGCAAGAGTGAAACAAAACAGTATGCATAAAAAAAGTAACTCCACTGGGATTATTGTACCAGAAAACAAAGAGTCACAAAAGGACAAAGTACAGCAACCCATGTACCATAGAGGGAAAAATAGTCCCAAGGTCCCTAAGGACACAACTCACCAAGTCCAAAGATCAGCAGCTAGAACCACCTCTAAGAGGTCCCTTCCCTTTTCTCGACTCTGGAAGAAGAAATTCTACAAAAAACCGAAGGAAAAAGTAGGGTGTGAGCCTAAGACCAGTAGGATACCACCAAAGTTTCCATAATAGATTCCAAATCTAGATTATCCAAATAAAAGCTTTCAATTTTTAAATAAACAGGTTTGGAAATCCAAAAAACATATTTTTAACAAATCATTCTATACATTTTCAAATGATGGAAAATTCATCAAGCAAGGCTTTACAATGATGGAATATTTCTAAAACAATGGATTAAGTAAAACATTTATATAAAATAGTTTATATAAATTCAGCAGGCATGTAAAACAGTTCAAAATCATTGGCATACATTTATATCACTAATATAAATATTCAGGCGAGCAACACGGTTATCTGCCAAAAGATACGATAGTATTAACCAGTTATAGGATTCCACACTCTCTATGTGAACTCATCAAGATGTGTATACACATGTCTCTATGGCACTGGGCAAATAGACTCATCACCAACCCATTGGGGATGTGACCTGCCGCATGTATGTTTTAGAACGTTGTCGTAGCGTAGAGTGTATCTAAATAAATCACTAACTATATAAGGCTTGCATGCGCTCTTACATGATGGGAGAACTATTTTAGGAAAGCTTAAAATATGATCATTCTCATTCTTCCATTTCAAAAGTTCTAATCTCATTCCATTTAAAACCAAAATAGGTTTTATTCAAAACATGCCTCTTTCACAAGATAAAACCAATGGGCTTCTATCAAATCATTCCAAGCCATTTTCATTAGTTTGAAATCCATTCAAAAACAATTCCATCATTTTGAAAATTAATTTCCACAATTAAATACAACAATTTAATTGAAAACATTTCCATCAAATGCAAAATTTAAATCCAACAATTTAAATTGACCAATTTTCCATAACCACACCTAATTCAATAGAATTGGGGTTTTCCAAATTTTCATGCCAAAACCATGTCAAATATCTCAATTCAATGGAATCGAGTTTTTATCAGTTTAATTGAAAGAAAATTAAGCAATTGAATTTAAATCAATGAATGAAATAAATCAAGAAAATACAAAGATAATCAATTTGGCATGTCGGGATGGAACCACCTACCTTAAGGGTTTGGTCCAAAACCACAAAGGTCGAGAACGCTCAAGAAAACCAGGTCTTTTCTTCAAGAACCCGCCTTAGATATCTTCTCCTAGAAATATTAAGGCCAAATCTCATCAAACTTGGTACCACAATCTTAGATCTACCCATAACGGGCATAGATCTAAGAAACTGAGAGAAGAGGAGAAGTAGATCTAAGTAGATCTAAGAAACCAATCAAGAACGATGAAGAACGATCACATACCTCAAGAATCCAGCTTCGATTCACCAAGAGGAGACTTCGAGTCAACTCCGGAAAGATGGGAGATCATTCTATGACATTGAGAGAAGTAAAATCCTAAGTTAGGGTCGCATAAGAGGAAAAACGAAGCACTTAAAGGCAAAACGGCCGAGATCCACAATTTAAGGATCTAACTTTATTTGGATGCACAGTTTTTCCACACGGTTTGATAAACCGTGCATGAGCTACTTCCTTGGCCACCCTTCTCGCACGGTTTGGCCACACGGTTAGACAAACCGTGCGCCGCCCGTGTGGAAGCTTCTGCCCAAGTTTCAAGGCTGGCACGGTTTGGTCACATGGTTTGTGAAACCGTGTGCAAACCTTGCACAACACAATGTCCTGTAGTTTTTCTTTAAAAGTTCACCCAAAATCAACCCAATTATTTACTCCAAAATAGGGGTACTTAGAAATATCAAAAATAACCTGAAAATGTAACAAGATGTTACAACCTCCCCACAATAAGACCTTTATGCCCCCAGAAATCCTATGAAAAAAACCTCCACATAAAAAAGATGAGGCCACTGTTCTCTCATTAGTGCTCCATTTCCCACGTCTCATGAGAATCAGAACCATGCTGCCATAGTACACGGACTAGAGGTATCGTTCTCCCATGAAGTACCTTGGTCTCAGAATCAACAAGTCTGACTGGTCTCTCAGTAACAGATAAATCTGGTTCAATCTCAAGATCACTCCACCTCACAATATGTGATGGATCAGAGATATACTTTTGCAGTTGTGATACATGGAACACGTTATGTATCGACGTTAGTTGTGGTGGTAGTGCTAAATGGTAAGAAACATTCCCCACGAGACCAACAACCTCAAAAGGTCCCACAAAACAAGGAGCAAGCTTCCCTTGCCTCCCAAGCCATCAATGACCTAACCGAGGTGAAACATTCAAGAACGCCTGGTCACCAACTGAGAATTCTAAAGGTTTACGTCGATGATCATCATAAGAATTGTACCAGCTCTGTGCTTTCAACATTATTTGACAAATCAAATGTATATTAGCTATTGTCTCTTGGACCAAACTTGGTCTTACCAAAGTCGAGAACACATGCGTGGAGCATATCCTCAAGGATCTGAATAGATCTCTCTGTCTGACCATCTAACTTTGGATGGTAGGCTGTTCTCAAATAGACCTGATATCCCAGTTCCTCCAGAAGGCCTCTCCAAAAGCGAGAGGTAAACCAAGGATACCTATCATAGACTATTGTAGATGGAACTCAGTGAAAATTAACAATTTCTTTCACATAGATATTCCCCAACTCCTCAAATTTGGTTGTATCTTGAATGGGTATAAAGTGAGCCGACTTGGTCAGTCTATGGATCACAACCCATATCACATTCTTCTTCCTATGGGTTTGACGTAACGCAACCACAAAGTCCATTGAGATTTCATCCCACTTCCATTTAGGGTCTGGAAGTTGTTGAAGCAAACCTGAAGGTTTCTGGTGCTCGGCTTTCACCAGCTGGAATGTATAGAAACGAGATACAAACTCAGCAATGTCTCGTCTCATACCTAGCCACTAGAACTTCTGTTGCATATCATAGAACATCTTTATGGTTCCCAGGTGCACAGCCCACTGGGAGTTATGGCAATCCCCCATCACATCCTTCCTTGTCGATAACGGTACAACATAACGATTTCAATAACACAAAACACCCTCTTTGGAGAACGACCATAAGGTGTCGGTCTCCCCACCATAAATAGATTCCCTATTGCCACAAAATTCATCATCCAGTTGTTGTTCCTAAAGAATTAACTCAAGGAGGGTAGAAGTCAACTGAACACTGGGTAAAGAAACTTCATTCCCCTTCCACTGAACTCCAATATGCAACTGATCAAAAAGAGCCATCAAACTCCACTCTTCAGAAGATTCTTTCACAGCCTGAGATGGAGGTTTCCTGTTTAACGCATCTTCAATGACGTTCCCTTTCCCCAGGGTATAGGTAATGTCAAAGTCGAAGGACTGCAGGTACTCCACCCAACGCCTTTGGCAGAGATTCGAATATTTTTTAGAGAAGATATAACTCAAGCTCTTGTGGTCTAAATACACAGTAAAACTTTCTCCATAAAGTTAATGTCGCCAACACTTAAGTGCGTGCATTACAGCCACAAGTTCAAGGTCATGGGTGGGATAGTTCTTCTCATGAGGCTTAAGCTGACGAGACCCATAGGGAATAACATGATTACACTACATGAGTACACATCCCAAACCTGAACCCGATGCATCACAGAAGAACAAATAATCTATCCTAGCCTCAGGAAGAGTTAACACCGGTGCATTAGTCAAAAGATGCTTTAGCTCAACAAAATAACTCTGAATTTTTTCATCTTAGGAAAACTTCACTCCCTTTCAATTCAGAGAAGTCATTAGAGAAGCTAACTTTGAGAAGTCTTTAACAAATCGGCAATAACATCCTGCTAAGCCCAAGAAGCTCCAAATCTCAAAAACATTTCATGGTTGTTCCCAATTCATAACAGCCTTCACATTTTCAGGATCAATTTATATTCCTTGTTTTGACACGACATGTCCCAAGAATATCACTTCTCAAATCCAGAAATCATACTTTGAAATATTGGCATAAAGTCGGTGATTCCTTAGAAGAATCAGAAATGTTCTCAGATGATGCACATGTTCCTCCTCAGATTTGGAGTAGACAAGAATGTCATCCACAAAGACAACCACAAAAGTATCAAGATACTCACACAAAACGTTGTTCATCAACGCCATGAAAACTGCAGGAGCATTTGTTTGATACCAATTTGTGACGAACCAGCCCGGGTACCCTGGTAACCCGATAACCGAGCCCGCCCTGACCTAGCCTGAAGGGAGTTCTCGACCCCCACAGGTTGGCGACTAGCACCTGGCATCGTATAACATAAAAGTGGGAACGAATTTTCCATAAGAATGTGGAAGCAAGAGTGAAAAAAAACAGTATGCATAACAAAAGGAACTTCACTAGAAGTATTGTACCATAAAACAAAGAGGCACAAAAGGCCTAATTACAAAAACCCAAGTACCATAGAGAGAAAAGCAGTCCCAAGGTCCCTAAGGAAACAACTCACTAAGTCCAATAATCAGTAGCTAGAACCACCTCTAAGAGGTCCCTTCCCTTTTCTCAACTCTGGAAGAAGAAAGTATAAAAACACCCAAAGGAAAAAGTAGGGTGTGAACCTAAGCCTAGTAGGATACCACCAAAGATTCCATAATAGATTCCAAATATATATTATCCAAATAAAATCTTTCAATTTTTAAATAAACAGGTTTGGCAATTCAAAAAGCATATTTTTAACAAATCATGCTATACATTTTCAAATGATGGAAAATTCATCAAGGAAAGCTTTACAATGATAGAATATTTCTAAAACAATGGTTTTAGTAAAACATTTATATAAACAGTTTATATAAATTCAGCGGGCATGTAAAACAGTTCAAAATCATTGGTATACATTTATATCAGAAATATAAATATTCAAGCGAGCAACATGGTCATCTGCCAAAAGATACGATAATATTAACCAGTTATAGGATTACGCACTCTCTATGTGAACTCAACAAGATGTTTATACACGCGTCCCTATGACACTGGCCAAAGGAGACTTGTCACCAACCCATTGGGGATGTGACCCTCCGCATGTATGTTTTAGAATGTTGTCGTAGCATAGAGTGTATCGAAATAACTCACTAACTATCTAAGGCTTGCATGATCTCTTACATGATGGGCGAACTATTTTAAGAAAGCTTAAAATATGATCATTCCCATTCTTCCATTTCAAAAGTTCCAATCTCATTCCAATTAAAACCAAAATAGATTTTATTCAAAACATGCCTCTTTCACAAGATAAAACCAATGGGCTTCTATCAAATCATTTCAAGCCATTTTCATCAGTTTGAAATCCATTCCAAACCAATTCCATCATTTTGAAAATTCATTTCCACAATTAAATTCAAAAATTTAATTGAAAACATTTCCATCTAACCCACAATTTAAATCCAACAATTTAAATCGACCAATTTTCTATAACCACACCCAATTCAATGGATTTGGGGTTTTCCAAATTTTCATGCCAAAACCATGTCAAATATCTCAATTCAATGGAATTGAGTTTTTATCAATTTAATTGAAATAAACTTAAGCAATTGAATTTAAATCAATGATTGAAATAAATCTAGAAAATACAAAGATAATGAATTTGGAAAGTCGGGACAGAACCACCTTCCTCAAGGGTTTGGACCAAAACCACAAAGGTCAAGAAAGCTCAAGAAAACCGAATCTTTTCTTCAAGAACTCGCCTTAGATATTTTCTCCTAGAAATATTAAGACCAAATCTCATCAAACTTGGTACCACACACTTAGATCTACCCATAACAGGCGTATATCTAAGAAACCGAGAGAAAAGGAGAAGTAGATCTAGGTAGATCTAAGAAACCAATCAAGAATGATGAAGAACGATCACATACCTCAACAATCCGGCTTTAATTCACCAAGAAGAGACTTCAGATCGCCTCCAGAAATATGGGAGAGCCTTATCTGACCTTGAGAGAAGTTAAATCCTGAGTTAGGGCCGCATAGGTGGAAAAACGAAGCACTTAGAGGCAAAACGGCCAAGATCCACAATTTAAGGATCTATCTTTAATTGGTCGCATGGTTTGTCTGCATGGTTTGATAAACCGTGCACTAACCATACGTGGGCTACTGCCTTGGCCACCCTTCTCGCACTGTTTGGCCACACGGTTAGAAAAACCGTGCGCCGCCCGTGTGGAAGCTTCTGCCCAAGTTTCAAGGTCGGCACGGTTTGGTCGCACGGTTTGTCAAACCATGCGCAAACCATGCACAACACACTTTCCTCTATTTTTTATTTAAAAGTTCACCCAAACGCAACCCAAGTCTTTACTCCAAAACAGGGGTACTTAGAAACATCAAAAAGTACCTAAAAACGTAACGGGATGTTACAATTGATGGGTCTCGATTGTTCTTAGGGTTTTGGTTTCCAACAATGAAGGAGAAATGTTCCTCATCTTCATATCTATGTGACG
This sequence comes from Viscum album, assembly GCA_963277665.1. NCBI lineage: Eukaryota > Viridiplantae > Streptophyta > Magnoliopsida > Santalales > Viscaceae > Viscum > Viscum album. The sequence goes on from OY728141.1 coordinate 2,108,339,657, forward strand.
TAGATTTTCATTTTAATTTTTTGGTTTAAGAATCTTCTTATTTTTTTTTCAACCTATTTTTCATTTGATATACGTCTTTCATTGTCTATTTCTTCACTTTTCTCTATCATGATTTCTATATGCAGTCCCTATTTATTGTGGTTCATCTAATTATATTCACTAATTTTATTAAATTACTATCATATTTATCCTGAAATCATTATCTGTCCTGCTTTTATTTTATGAGAAAATCATTTTTGACTGCATATATCATTTCATCCAACATATAATATATATCTTAGTTTTTTCATTTGAATTTATTATCCATATTTGATTGAACAATTTGGTCTCTTCTGATCATTTTGTCCATTTGTTATTATTTTTCTTCCAAAACATCAATGATACTATTATTATATGGTGTTAATTTATATATAAAAATTATATTAATAGTAAATTTTAATATTATAACTGGTTGTTCCGTTCTTCTTATCTCTTTACCTTTTTTGATTTCTATATACATTGTTCAAGTTTTTTACCCTACTTCATCATTACACCGTCTTCTACACTCTACTTTCCTTTTGGTTCCTCTAGTATGTCCAAGCATCTGGCATAGGGGCTTCTAGATCAATTTCTTAAGGTAAGGGATTAACTATTTGTATATATTTTATTCTTTGTGTTTGAATTTTATTTGTAAGGGACACAATATCATTTTCAAAATTAATATGCATTTATATATATGTGTGTGTGTTTTATAAAATTTAGTTATAGAAGTTCCCTAATAAGGATTTTATTTTCAATATTTATAATGAAATTATATATTTATAAAATTAATTAAGATTTCATATACATAAGTGTATATATTATTTTCAATATTTGAAGTTATAATAATACCAGAATATATTTATACATATGTTATATTTAATTTTCAAGTTAATTTGTTTTTAAAACTTCTAAATTTCAAGAGAGAGCTATAATGTTTTGAACATATATTCTATTATTATAATTTTAAATTATGATTACATGGTATTATTTAAAAAAAATTTATTTTTTCAAGATCTTGAATTTTATGTATTATTCTCATGACATTTAATCAAATCATTTCAAGTGATCATTTTATATAAATGACATTCATGATCATATTTATAGCCATATTATCAATTATTCATTACACACTGTATAGGTGAGTGTGTGTGTGTAAAATTAATTATCATTTCATTACTTGAAATAAGTAATATTTCATATGCATGACAATTCACAATAAATTAATGATATGATGTTTCTTAATTTGATAAATTTCCAATTATAGAGAAATTAAATGTTTTATTTATAAATATTACTAATTATAATTTTATGTTTCCATTATTATTATAAGAAAATAAAAGAAAATATCTATTATTTATATGAATTACAATTTGAAATTTCTATTTTTTTGAAGGGTTTGTACATTTATGTTATTATATTATGCTTAAAATCAATTATGCCAATGTGTCTTTAATATTTTTATTTAATATTGAGTTTTAAATGATAAAATATTTCCCTTTATATAAAATTTATTTCATTAATTAATGAATGAATGTTTGAATACATGTATGTTAATTATTATTAACAGTCCATAAAAAGACTAAATGACATGAGTTTTTATTGTACCAAAACATGCAAGTGATTTCCAATGAAAATTTATATTTTTATATATACTTATATATAAATAAAAGTATGTATATTAATTTAATGCGTGATTATGTTTCTAAATAAAAAAACTCTATGGAAAAAAGTATATATATGTAAGGAAAGCTCAAAATGTTTTTATAAAAATTAGAGCTTGGACATTGTAAACATAATAGGGAGTGGGGAGTGAACCCATCCCCCAAGAAAGTGGGTGGGCACCAACAGCCTTCAACATTTCAAGTAACCTAATGGTTTCGTTTTCAAAATAATTATTATTATTTACCCTAAAACAACTAAATTATTTTTAAAACATTTTAAAAGTATAATTATTATTAAATAATTATAATATTTTGTAAAGGTATTTTCACTGTCCTTTTAGAAAACTCCTTACTGGGAAATTATACTAACCCTTTGTTTTAAATTTATTTTCCATACATTTAGTAGAATATTATAATTGTGTTTTCTTTTCTTACAGAGTTAGAGGACATGGAAAAAATTAATTATTTTTTTATTTTTGTATATCTCTAATTAAATGTAATGTATTTATCTAATTCTAAAAAACATAGGCCAGAAAATGTCCTAGAGTGTAAAGTGAAATGTTCATTTTCAGTTGTCTATTATAAAAAATATATATAGCATTTTTATGTACTGAATCTGGAAGAGTGGGTTCGGGGATTCACAAATTTTCCCATCTTTATTTATTGTATCTGCATTGCATGTCAATTGTCTTCCTGTCTCTTCACTTCTATAAAGGCGCATAAAACATAGAAATATTAGAAATTACCATTACATTTCATATGAATCAATTCATATTTCATGTATCAATAATCCCCAAACTTTAGTAATTTAATAAGTGTTTTTTGGTCCTTGAGAAATAGTATATAGTCATTTGGTGTTACAACCCGATCATTTATTAATAAAATACCATTTATTTGGATTTAATTAAATGTCTTATGGATATAGAAATCCCATTCAATTATTTTATTATATTGAATATGATTTTGAATGACCATTAAGTATATTTACAACTTATAATGTAACCATTGAATAGTAATCATGGGACTATATAAATATAGGGTTCCAACAAATCCTTTTGGAACTGACAATGGAAGTGATGGCCTCAACCTGAAGGATCATACCATATGAATCCCATTAATTGGAACTTCTAAGGGATAGATAATTTCAAGCATTTTCACTATACCAAGACCAATCCTATATCCAATAACTTAAGAATTAGTGAAACCGTTTAAGGGATAAGTTCAAGCTCATCGAGATCATGGCCCAAACCATGTTCACCGAACGGCCCCATGAAAGCCCCAACATTGTGCACCTTACTCTTAGGGAATATACTATTTGTAATAAAGGTATGTGTATCAATACCCTCACAATAATATTATTTACATTATTTGTTATAGAATAATTAATATATTTTCTTCTTATTATTGTTACTTTTTAAATGATTTTTAAAGAAAAAAATAGTATTTTTGGTTAATATTCAGTTTCAATTAAGAAAGATATTTTAATGAATTAATGTATTTTTGAAATAAATAATATTTTAATAAAATATTATCATTAAATTTATTCTTTTAATATAAATTATCATATAACTTTTAAGAAGACATGTTTAATTTTTAATTAGGGTTCAAAAAACTCGTACTGTCAAAAAACCCACTGATTTTCAATAAATATCTGTTTTTATTTTAAAAGTTAAAATTTCCATATTTAGAAAAGTATTTAGATTAAATGAATATTATTTTTGAAATTAGGTCTTTTAAATTATCCCATGTTGAATTTTTCATAATTTTCTGAGGTAGTAAAATTTTTGGGTAAAAATTAAATACCTTATAAATATACAATGTGTTTTATGACATCATAATGGAATAATAATGATGTAATAAATACTATAAAAGTTTTATTAGTAAAGATATATTTTTTTACGTTTAAAATAATTTAATTTTATGTTTATTTGATTTATTTTATAATGCCTTAGTGAATCCTCCAAGACTTATAATATATTTATGATTTTAAAATCATGACTTTGAGATTGTGACTTTCCTCCACATATGAAATGTCAATATTTTATTATATTAATCCCTTTAAATCATAAAATAATTTATACCACTACCCTTTTATAGAAACCATGGGAAAAACCATGGTATGGTTTTTGATTTTGAATATTTTTTTATGCAGTGTCCAAAACCAAAAATAATAAAGAAATCCCCCTCATTTCCTATATCAATCCACCCAAGCTCCCATTTCTATTCACTAAAACTCTTTTAGGATAATCCACCCTCATACCTATACTCCCTCTAGTCCTCCCAAGGTACCCCCAATCTCCAAAGAAACCTATTCTAATCCTTTGGTGTCACACATCTAAGTAAGGGATTTCTCTCATCACCTTTGAATTTTTCTTCTTTAATATTAGTTCTTTTAGTTTCAATTTATTGCATTTCCATTCATTTTTAATCACTAAATTATTATTCAATTGATATTATTTTTATGAGTTATCATTTATCCCACCCCCTTTACATTTGGACCCTTACCTAATCCATTACTATGCTAAAATTTCGCCAGTGATTTCTCTCCTCACCTTTGAATTCAAGCACCTTCTTTGAGGTAAGTTCTTTTAATTTCAATTTCTTGTATTTTTATTCATTTTTAATAATTAACTTATTTTCCAATTTATGGTATTTTTATGAGGGATCATTTATCCCCCCCCCTCATTTGGACCCTTACCTAATCCCTTACTATACTGAAATTTTGTAAGGGATTATCTCTCTCTCTCCAATTTTTATCAAGCACTTAATTTATGATATGCCCTTTTAATTTCCATTTACATAAGTTGGGATACAATATTAAATATCATTATTGCTGTCGTTTTTATGTTTAAATGATTATATCCCCCTTTCTCTCTCACCAAACTAATTTTATTAATTTCTATATGACGTTGTTATGTGGCCGAAATTTCAAAGATATGTTCCATGCCAAAATAATTGTGCAGTGAATACCATGCTCATTTATCTATCTAGTTTATTCACCTTTATAAAAATGTACTTATTTATTGGGGTCTTAAATGTATGTATTACATATTCCTTGATCAAGAAATAAATTATGATGTGGAATGAATCCATGTTATATGATTTATATGGAACACTTAAGAATGAGATTAAAATGTTTATGAAGGGTGCACCCTAATAGCTCTCTAATGCATTGGGTAATGTTTAGTATCCTGATACATCATATTGGGATAGGGGTTTACCTAATTAATTTATGTTACTTTTTTCCACCATTAATTCTTAGTGGTTTATATTTTCCTTATATTTATGATTTAGTCTTTTATGTTTTTTTCATGTTTCCCATTTTTTGAATATCATGATATATCATGCAATATTATTCAAGTTCCTTTATGACTCATTGATATGACTTGTTGGAAATGTATTATTATTCTCATGTTATTCCATGTTTATTCCCTTACTGGGATTTATATCTCTCCCCTTTCTTATATATGTCCTCAGGTTATCCCATGAAATGTTAAGTACTAAGGAATGTTGCGGTCATGTCAAAGTAGTTTTCAGTAAAGATGTTGTTTTATTTCAAGTTTTAAGTTGTTATGTAATGTTCCTAAACCACAAAGACACTAGACCAATAAATATTCTGAGTTGTATTAAGTGGAATTTTATGTAATAAATCATTATTAAATGCGAAATATAGATCAGTGTTATTATATTTGCTATTAGAATATAGGTTTAGTTATTTTTAAATTATAATTAGAAAACCCTAGTTAAAACTCAAAGGGATAAGACTAATTGTAAGAAAATATCCCTAAATTTTTGTAACTATAGAGTAAGTGGTTTATCCAGAAAATACATCCATTTCTAGATACTACCAGTGGATGTGGTTCTAGAATAAATGTATCTAGTAGTAACAACTCTGACAAGGTGTTCAAGACTTGACTTGGGGTAACCTGGTACACAAAAATAGGTTTTACTACACACCTAGTTTGGTCCTCCCAGGGGATATGCTTTGGTAAATTTATAAACTCATTACAAACCATTATTAAGAGAATAAATAAAAAAATGCCCATATTAATATATGTTAAGAAGTATATCATGGATAAAATAGATTTAATCCTAGAAACTCATAAGTTTAAGAGATAAATGTAATTCATATGTTATCCCTTAATCATGATTAGATTCACCTTTATGCATTTAATAGTTTAAAAATATCTTTCCTAAGCCTGTTTTGGTTGAAGTGAATAAATATAACCATAATCAAAAAGTGAAAGGTTGGGTTATCGTACATGGTTATACGCATTCTTTTATATCACAAAATTTTATTATAACTATTCAAACACCACCACAAATCAAGAATGTAGATATGTCGATGAAAATGGAAAATGGGTAAATTATTGCATCCCATGTATATAACTCCTCCCATATCACAATTTTTGGACAGAAATTCCCAGTGAACCTTGTCTTACTTCCCTTGGTGTAACTTGATGTAAGTTGGGGCATGGATTGGGTTTCCCTATATAGATCCAACATAAATTACCCTGAGAGGGAAATCACTCTCTGTATGGATAATCGACCCCTGATTCTATACAAGTTCTAGGAGGAGGATGAATATTCTTTAGCACCAATATCTCAAAAATAAATATTATTTCCCTATAATCAAGAGTATCTACATCAAATGATTGAGTCTAAGGAAAGATCAATTCTCGAAGACATGCCTATTGTGAGGGAATTCATTGATTTGTTTCTTAAGGAATTTCATGGTCTTACTCCTTATAGATAGGTTGAGTTTTTTATAGATCTTATACCTAGTGTGTTGCCAATATCAAAGAAACTTTATAGAATGGCTATTGTGGAACTTGAGGAACTAAAGAAAAAATTACATGAGAATTCTGATGAAGTGTTTATAATTCTAAGTGCTTCACCATGGGGTACCCAAGTCCTTTTCATTAAGATTAAGGATAGGTTAATGCTCCTTTGTATTGATTATCATGAGATCAACAAAGTCAACATAAAGAAAAAGTATCATCTTACATGAATTGATGATTTTTCTGATCAACTATGTGGATCACAATACATCTCCAAGGTGGATCTAGGGTTTAAATATTACCATGTAAGGATGAAGAGGGAGGATATACCCAAGAATTATTTTAGTAAAATGTAAAAGAATTATGATTTCATAGTGATGTCATTCAGACTCACTAATCATCTAGTTATCTTTATGGAATTGATTAATAGAGTCTTTATAGATTACCTTGGAAAAAAAATTGTATTCATTATAGAGAATATTCTAATATACACCAAAATCAAGGAGGAGGATGAAGAGAATTTGATCACTATGTCAAAGACCTTGAGAAAGGATAAGCTCTATGTGAAGTACAGAAAGTGTGAGATTTGGTTGAAGGAAGTATCATTATTAGAGAATATCATCACAAGTAATGTGATATCTATGGATCCTTCCAAGACAAAATAAATTGAGAAATGTACAAGGCCAACATTAATGATAAATATTCGTAGCTTCCTTGGGTTAGCTAGATATTATGGCCGATTTGTGAGAAATTTCTCAAAATTATCAAACCCTCTAACCAAGCTAAATCGGAAGGGATTCAAATTTTCTTGGAATGATAAATGTGAATAATGATTCATGGATTTGAAAATGTGTCTTATCACTTCCCCTATGATCACACTACCTACAAGTGGGGAGATTTTTGTAATTTTTAGTGATGTATCCAATAAGGTATTTGGATGTGTGTTGATGAAAATTACAAATTCATTACCTATACCTCAAGGTAGTTGAAAGTTCATGAGAAAAACTCTCTCACGCATGATCTGGAGTTAGTAGTTGTGATCATTGCATTGAAAATCTGGTAGCATTATCTCTTTGAGGATAAGTGTGAAATATATATAGATCACAAAAGTCTCAAATATATATTCTCTCATAAATAGATGAATATGCTCCACTTAATATGGTTATATCTTATCAAGGATTATGACTGCTCAATCCACTACCATCCTTGGAAAGTGAACAAGATAGTGGATTCTCTAAGTATAAAGGACCCATAAATTCTCTCATTGATGAAAATTGATAAGGATATGATCATCTTATACTTGAAGAATATGGTCATGGGAATCCTAAAGAAATGAACATCATCAATCATTTCACAAATGATGGATCAACCATCTCTTTTGGAAAGGCTAAAGGATGCTCAAAAATATGATGTGAGAATACAAAAGAAAGTGGAAACTATCAGAAAATGGAAATACTCAAAGTTCAATGTTAATGAAGAAGGAATTGAAAGATTTGGATCAAGACTACGTGTTCCATAAAATCCTGAGTAAAAGAAAGAATTTTTGGATTATGCACATTGTATAACACTATCCATTCACCAAGGAAACCCAAAGAAGTATCGAGATCTCTGAGAGCACTATTAGTGAGATAATATGAAGAAGGGGGTCACATAATATACATAAATTTTCCTAGTATGTCATCAAGTTAAGGCTTAAAGGAATAAGTATAAGGGAATGATGCCAACATTACCCATACCAACATGGAAATGGAAAATCATCACCATGGAATTTTTCACTAGAATTCTAAAGACATCCAAAGTAAATAATGTTATCCGGGTTGTTTTGGATCTTCTTACAAAGACTGCACACTTAATTTTGATTCAAGAGGATTTCTCACAAGATGAGATATCATGGATATATATCAGAGAAGTGGTACGGCTACATGGAGAACCAATATCAATTATCACCGATAGAGATCCAATATTCACCTCTATGTTTTGGAAGAGTCTCTAACATACTCTAAACACTAAGCTGAACTTCATTACGGCTTATCGTCCCTAAACTGATGGTCAATATAAGAAAACTATCCTAACCAATGAGGACATGTTGAGAGCTTTATCAGTGGACTTTGAAGTCATATGGGACCAACATATTCTTTTTGTAGAGTTCTTTTACAACAGTTGTTTCCATTCGAGCATCCAAATAGCCCCTTATGAAGCCCTTTATGGGAAGAGGTCCAGAACACCAGAATTTTGAGAAGAATTTGGGGAATGAAAAATTCTAGGTCTTGAATTTGTCAAATAAATGATCAAGAATATTAAGACTATATAGGAGCATATAAAGATTCTTAGAGTCGATAAAATAGCTATGCTGATAATCATCGATGAGCCTTGGAGTTTGATGTTGGAGACATGGTATTCCTTTTAATATCTTCATGGAAGAGAGTGATGATATTTAGGAAGAAGTTAAATCTTATTCCAAGGTACATCATCCCTTTTGAGATCCCTAATTACATCAGAGCAGTGGCATATCGACTAGTACTTCCACCGAACTTGTCTCAAGTGCACAATGTATTCCATGTGTCCCTCTTAAGAGAGTACATACTGGACCCATCACATGTACTTAATCCAAATTTTGTACCATTGGAGAATTACTTTTCCTATAAGGAGCATCCATTGAAGATCTTAGATCATGGATAAAAAGTTATACGAAATAAGATAATTCCCCTTGTCAAAGTGATGTGGAAAAACCAAAAGTTTGAAGAAGTAATGTGGGAACCATAGGATGTGATGAATCCAAGTTACCCTCGTCTATTTTAGTTTGGGAAAATAAAATTTTGAGAGTGAAACTTCTTAAGGGGTGAAGGTTATAAGGACCCAAGAATTTATGAATAAAATTTCATTTCTTTTGATTTAATTAAATGTATTATGGATATAGAAAACACATTAACTTATTTTATTATATCCAATTTTATTTTAGATGATCATTAAGTATATTTACCATTTGTAATATATTTATTTAATAGTGATCACATGACTAGAATAAATATAGGGTTCTAATAAATCATTTCGTCACAGACAAAGAAAGTGATGGCCTCAACTAACAGGATTGTAGCCTATGAATCCCATTTATAAGAGCTTTCAAGGGAGATAGTATTTCTAGGATTTCCCTCAATACCATTCCCAAGACTAGATATAACAACTTAAGCATGGTTGAAACTATTTACGAGAGAATTTCAAGCTCATCGAGATCACAGCCCAAACCATGTTCACCGAACGGCCCCATGAAAGCCCCATCGTCGCACACCACACGATTAGGGAATATGTTGGTTTAATAAAGGGATATCTATCAAGACCCTAGAAATAATATTATGTACATTATTTTTTATATAATAATGATTATATTTTCTTCTTATTATTTTTATTTTGTAAATGATTATTAAAGCACAAATAGTATTTTGGGTTAATATTCAGATTCAATTAAGAAATATATTATGATGAATTAATGGTTTTTTTAAATAAATAATATTTTAATAAAATATTATTATTAAATTACCTTTTAAAAAATAAATTATCATCTAATTTTTATTAATTCAAGTGTATTTTTTATTTAGGGTTTGAAAAACTCGTATAATCAAAAAACCCGTCAATTTTAAATAAATGTCCATTTTAATTTTAAAAATGGAAAATCACATATTTAGAAAATTATTTAGATAAAAATAATATTATTTTTGGAATCAGTATGCTGAAATTATTAAATGTTGAATTTTTCATAATTTCCTGAGATAGTTGAATTTTTGGGTAAAAATTAAATGTTGTATAAGTATATGGTGTGTTTTATGACATCATAATGGAACAATAATGATGTAATAAAAACTATAAAAGGTATATTAGGAAAAATTTATGTTTTTACTTTAAAATAATTTATTTTTATGTTTATTTTATTTATTTTATAATGCCTTATTTAATCCTCCAAGACTTATAATATATTTTCATATTTTAAAATAATTTCTTTGAAAGTGTGACTCGCCTCCACATAAGAAAGAGAAATATTTTATTATCTTCATTCCTTGGCCTCATAAAGTAATTTATACCACTCTACTTTTCTAGAATCCATGGGAAAAATAGTGGGATGTTTTTTGATTTAAATATTTTATTAAGTAGTATCTGAAACAAAAATAATAAAGAAATACCCTACCTTTCTTATATAAACCCACCCAAGATCTAATATCTATTCACTTAAACTCCTTTAATATCACACAACATATTCCCTATACTCCCTATATTCTTCCCAATGTTCCCTTAATCTCCAAATAATCGTCCCCTAATACTTTGTAGCTACACATCCAAGTAAGGTATTTATCTCCTCAACTTTAAATTCAAGCACCCTCTTTGAGATTAGTTCTTTTAATTTAAATTGTTTGTATTACCATTCATTTGTAACCAATATATTAATTTAAAATTTATGTTATTTTTATGAGGGATAACTTATCCCCCCCCCCACCCATTTTTACCCTTACGTAAGTCATTACTATGGTGAAATTCCGTAAGGTATTTCTATCCCCACCTTTGAATTCAAGCACCTTAATTGAGATTAGTTCTTATAATTTCAATTACCTTTATTTTAATTCTTTTTTAATCATTAAATTAATATCCAATTGACGTTTTTTGTTTTATGTATCATTTATCCATCCTAATTTGGACCCTTAACTAAGCTGATACTATGCCGAATTTCTATAAGGTATTTCTCTCTTCTCATTTCTGTTCAAGCACTTCTTTTATAATATGATTCTTAAATTACATTTTCATAGGTTGGGATGCAATTTTACATGATCCCCTTACTATTAACATGATGTATAAATTATTAGATCTTCCTTTCACTCTCATTAATCCTCCATTTAATTCTTTATGTACACCCGTTACTCTGCTGAAATTCCCTAAGGGATTCTCTCTCTCTCTCTTATTTTTATTAAGCACTTCATTTATGATATGCACTTTTCATTTCCATTTACATAATTTTGGATATATTATTACCTATCCCCCTTATCTTACTTTTAATTTTTAAATGATGATATACCCCTTTCCCTCTCATCAACCCAATTTTATGAATTTTTATATGACGTCATTATGCTGTCGAAATTGCAAAGAGATGTTCCATGCCAAAATAATTGTGTAGTGAATACCATACCCATTTCTCTATCAAAGGTATTCACCTTTATGCACATATACTTATTGAATGGAGTCTTACTTGTATGTATTCCACATTCCTTGATCACAAAATAAATTATTATGTTGAATGAACCCATGTTATATGATCTACATGGCACACTTAAGCATGAAATTGAAATGTTTATGAAGGGTGTGCCCTGATAGTGATCTAATGCACTGGGTAATTTTTAGTATCATGATATGTCATGTTGGTACAGGGGTTTACCTCATTATTTTATGGGACTTTTTTCCACCATTAATTCTTGGTGTTTTAGCATTGATTTATGTTTATTATGTAGTGTTTTAAGTTGTTTTCACATTTCCCATGTCATGATTATCATTCGATATCATGCCTTATTATTCATGTTACTTTATGACTCATTGATATTTCATGTCTAAAATGTATTATTATCCTCATGTTATGCCATGTTTATTCCCTAACTAGTCTTCATATCTCACCCCTTTTTATGTATGTCCTCAAGTTATCCCATGTAATGTTAAGGAGGAAGGAATGTTGTGGTCATGTCAAATAAGTATTCAATAAATATGTTGTTGTATTTAATGTTTTAATTTGTTATGTAATGTTCCTAAACCCAAAATACACTATACCTATCGATCATATGAGTTTTATTAAGTGAATTTTTATGTAATAAATCATGATTTAATGTGAAATATAGAGAAGGTTTGTTATATTTTTACAGTCATGTATTCTTTCAAAGATCATACCCCTTGAACGTAGCATTTGTTTAGTGTCATGTATTTGGAAAGGAAGATAATTATCTTCTATAGCATATCATTCAATATAGAAAGTAGTTGATTGAAACTAGATTCACTCCACCATTTCCTATATTTTAAATTATACAAATTTAGTAGGGATGAAAATTATTTATATTTAGTATAACTTGCATACAATACAGCCTTTCCACAACTCTTTAACTTATAAAACAATTATGGAAAATAAAGAAGATTATCTTCAACTGTCATTTTCATTTATTCAAAATTATTTTCATTATCATTCACACCTATAATCACACCCTCAATATGATATTTATCATTTTTCACACTTGTAATAATATCACATGATCCATAAAACATAGTCTTATCTCATTCACTAGATACATTATGTTTTCCCCACATTTATTCCAACATTTATAACTTTGATCAATTATGTGATAGATCAAGTGTTCTTCTAACTCCTCAGGACTAATTAGTCTTTAATAAAAATAGTATTAACGTGGAAAAGGGAATTTAGAAGGGTCATATGTATGATATTTTTAAAACATGATGAAATCTTTCACCACATCCTCATACTCTTTTTTCATATGATTAGTATCCATCCATTTTTTATTCATATACATCATATTTTATTTGGTAATATTAATATTTACCAAAATCAATAAATAATAAAAACCATTTCATAGAAAATGTTCATGTTGTGATTATAATATTAGTGAAAGGTAATATTATTAATGGTTATTATTTTAAAGACATAAATTGGTTTATTAATGGTTATGATTTTACTAATCTGGGTTATCATTAATAGTTTATATATTATATAAACCTAATATACAATCCCATGAACTAATTAGGGTCCCAAGAGTGAATTCTCCCCAATCAGAACCCAACATAGATGTGATCAACTTATGTTCTTCAATACAAAAAGTCAAAACTATATATCTACATAAATTCTTTATAACTATTTTTATACAAAAAATACAACTGGTCAGATTAAAAATTTCATTCTCAACATTTGGAAAAATATACTTTCTATATTTTGGTTTCCTAAAAAGAAAAAAAATATTGAAAGATGATACTCTAATGGTCACTAAAAAATACACAAGGTGATAATGTATTTCAAAAAGACATTGTGGTTTTAATCCATGGGAGTGGGAAGGATACATGTAAGAAAATGGGTATAATTGTTTTATTTAAATCCATGAGATCAGGAGGGATACTTGGAACTTGAATCTGATTACCAGTTGTGATTTTCAAAAACACTTCCTACTTATTATTTTCAGTCACAACCTTACATTATATGTGGGTGGTGTTTTGTAGTGAATATCTAGAAGCTCCATGAAATCTGCATGAGAAATAATGGTGAAAGAGTGAAAATGAATTTGAAGGTGAGGTAGAGGGTGATCCAAAAATGGATAAAGGTAATAGAGATAAGTGGGACAATCAACTATATAGATCAAGTAAAAAATATTACTTTCATTTGTATTGTTCAAACTATTTAAGAAAATTAAAAACAAACAAGGATATTCGTGGGGAAGCAACAAATCATAACTAATCACATACCTTTATTTTAATATATCATTATCATTTCAAGAAAACAAAATTGTATAATATTTAAACTAAGAAAAATATATTAATAAAAAATTTAAAATTAAAAAAAATAAACAAAGAAATGATTGTAATTTTAATTTCTACTCATTTTTTTCAATATTAAATTTTGTAAAATAAAATAAATGATTATGAGAACATGGGAAAAAACCACATGGAAATAAAAATTCATATAAAAAATGAAGTTACAGAATTTATAAGAGGGGGAGATAACCCTTAGCTAGAGATATTTCTTTTTAATGCATGGTAAGATCACCATAGTACCTTAAAAATTCATTAGTAGGGCTCTAACGAGGGAAATTGAATGGAATTTCAAGTTTTAGGGATTTGAAGTGAGGATTAAGAGAGAATGGGGGTATTTATATCAAAATAGAGGGGATTATTTATTCATTTTTAAATATATTCCTTGCAAAACATGTTAATAAAAAATACAAAACCATTGGTCTTCCTATGGTTTTTTCCCATTGTAATTTCAAAGGAGGATTGTTTTTAAAAAAAATTATTACTTTAACAACCAAACCCATTAAAATAAAACCATTAATGAAGTATAAGTGATTAATTTTCATATCAATGTGATGATCTCAAAAATTATAACAATTTAATAGATAAAATTAACAAAATTTTTGATATTATATTTTTAAATAAAATTTTAATTTATTGAAAAATATCATTTTAAATTATAAAATCTAATATCTAATTCTTATAAGAACTATATATGATTTCATAAAAAAATATCTTATTTATGTGTGAATATTAATTATTGTTTTTTAATTTTTTATGAAAATATTTATTCATATTTTCTATAAAATGTATTTTAATAATTACTAAGTATATTTTTTTTCTAAAAACATATGGGATATAATAATGCAGGCCTTGTGAATTTGAGGAGGGAGATATTCTATTCATAAATGTTTCTCAGGATATGGGATATTAATTTTTGGTAAGGGAAAAAATATATCCCAGTGATTTATCATTCCATTATATATATTTTCCTAGGGAGGTGAGGATTGTTACTGCCTAGAAATATCCCCATATTTAGAATTGGTAAAAAACATCTTCTAAGTATCATAGTTGGGGAGTTCTATTTAAAACCCATCACATATCATTGACTTGGGCTATCTAGATAGTGAAGATGATTCTACCTTTTCATGGAACTATATTACGATTGAGGAAAAATGTGAGAGGACCATACATGATCAGTAATGTCATAATTGTATTCAGACTCACTACCCTTACTTATTTTAGGATGATATAATTTTAGGGTTGAAAATATATTTTGGTGGGGAGCATTTAGATACAAAAATATTTTTTTAACCATTATAATATTTTCAATTAAATTTTAATAGGATTTCACTAAGTGTTTTTAATATGAATTTCATTATGAATGTCCAACTATATTATTTTAATAGTAACATATTAATTTTATACCATATAAATATGAGCCTAGATAATTACATATATCTTCTAAATGGAGAACCATTTCAAAAAAATTACACCTTGTTTTATTTTAAATATAAGGGTGTTAACATAGGGGTGATTTTTTTTTTGGTTTTTCACTCTGGGTTGAGCCAATTTTTAGTGTTTAATTTGAAAACCACAAAAGGTAGGGATCATTTTTTTCATACTTCATTCTTCTTAGTTTTCATGTATAAATTCTATTACAAAATTTTATGGTTCCCATTTTATATATTTTCTATAAAATCATTACCTATGTATAATTTTAATAATTTTCATGACTATTTAGGTAAAGGTAGATGTAGAATGATGGTGGGTGGTGTACTAAAGAATTCAACGCAAACCCCTCCCAATTCTCCTCATGTTTCACACTCTCCCTTATAATGGTATGTTCTGCCTGCCATGGGCAGCATCAGATCATGGGTGGTGAGACTCCTCAACAACTATTTCCACTCTCTCTACCTTTCACAACCTCATGTGTGAATGGCGAAGGGGAAGAATCCGATCATTTTCAAAGGGGTCGGCCAATGGAGTTTCGATCAGTTTTTTTTCATGTGATGAGATATGGTGGGATAAGAATTGGATTAGGTGCATAGTTTGGATCATGATTAAAAGGGGTAGAAATAATCACATGCCTTAACTTTTTAGAGGATAGATTCGTCGAGAAGATCGACGAAGAGCATTGACAGTGATTCGATTTCTCAAAAACATGATTGATGTGAGTGAGGATGACTATATTAGGGTTCTATTTAAAAATTGGGTAAGAATTTTATCAATGATTTCAAAAAAGCACTAATAAAGAGTGGTTTTATTTGTACTAAAAAACTAAGCATTGATAAATTGTTTCCTAAAATTCTAGCACTGATAAAGATATGTTTTATGAGTGCTAAAAAACACTCATAGACCTAATTTTAATAATATAATAAATATAATTAAAAAATTAAATTAATAAAATTATAAATAAATTTTGAAAAATTAAAAATGTGACTTTATAATTATAATTATATATAATATATTTATTATTACTTTATAATTATTTAAATATATAATTTTTTATTATAATTTTAATTATAAACAAATATATTTAAAAATATTTGTGTACAATTATAAATGAATTTATATAATTTTATATGTTTATATAATTGTATATATTTATATTTTTATATATATTTTTATAATTATATATATTTATATATTTATATATATTTACTAATATATAAATATATATAATTATAAATATAATAAATATTTATATAATAATTTCATAATTATTTAAAAATATATATGTATTTACTTAAACTCAAATAGCTCAGCCATGAATTTGTAAAAATTAAACCCATGGCCCCAAAATTTTATTAAGAAAATATTATCATAAGAGATAGAATGGAAAGGGTTGACAATGCATAATTCCCACAATAAAGTAAGAGAATGAGCAATATTTCTAGACATTTTAGACCCCAGATTCTTTGGAAATTGACCTGTTCCTTTAGGATGTCGACCTCACCTCCATGTCATAACCCTTTGAGGTACCACATGGTCTTCATCCGATGATGATTCAGAAGAGCCTCCCAAAGAAGAGAATATTCTAAATTTCCAAGATAAATCTAAATATTTCATTTGTGGGTTGGATCTGAGTCCATCTTAGAAATTTATAGATAACCCTTTTTCACTTCTACATAATCAAAAATACCAAATACCGATGGTTCAATTGGGGAAAAGGTAACCTCAAATTGAGAGAAGTTCCATTTAGCCACTTCCTTGCGGATTCCTGCAATGGGCCTTTCCCCTAATAGATCTTTTAGGGGTATAATATTCAAAAAAAATGTTTGTGCAGTATGACATTCCTCATCTGAGTCATTTCAAAATGAATCATAAGAATTATTCATTCGATCATTGAAATTGGGTGGATATGACCACTCCACCTTCTCAAAGTCAACATCGCTGCTACTAAGTGGATGCTCAACCTACAAAGGGGAAACCTGTGAAGATTCACCACCAAGAGGATCAACTTTCATGTGAACAAAAGTAGATGGAGCATACACATTAGGTTTAAATTCTTGCACTTTAAATTTTTTGGGCAAGACCAATTGGATTCCTTCATAGTCTTATAAGTTCTTTATACATTTACTCTTTGACTCTTGAACCACCATGGCTCCCTCGTTGAAAGAAGCCACACCCTTGTCACTAACCAGAGAGATATCCTTTCCACCCAAAAAGTGCATCCCATTTTCATCAATGTCACCAACTCCATGAGTTCGAAAGGGGCTATTAAGAATAGAAAATTCAGAAGTTTCCATGAAATTATGATCTGGGGTCCTTTTAGACAGCTCTAGATAATTTTCAGAGCTTTTCATGGGAGCATTTATTTATTTTTAATTATAATTATAAATAAATTTATTTAAAAATATTGTTATATAATTATAAACATATTCATATAATTATACATATTTATTTATTTATTTATTTATATTTATAATTATAATTATATATATTTAAATAATTATATATATTCATTAATATATAAATACATTTAATTATAAATATAATAAATATATTTATTATAATGTTTTAATTATTTACTTATATATTTATTGACTTATATTTTTAATTATAAATAAATATATTTAAAAATATTTTTATATAATTCTATTTATTTGTATATAATTATATTTATTTATTAATATATATATATATAATTATAAATATAATAAGTATATTTATTATTTAAATATATTTATTATAGTTTTATAATTATTTAAATATATATTTTATTAATAATTATAATTATAAATAAATATATTTAAAATATTAATGAAAATATATTTATATTATATATATTTATATATTTATATATATTTATATAATTATATATAATTATATATATAATTAATATATTTATTATTTAAAAATATTTATTATAATTTTAAAATTATTTATATATATATTTATATATTTATAATTATAATTATAAATAAATATATTTAAAATGTATTTATATCTAATTATAAATATATTTTTATATTTTTATATTTTTATATTTTTATATATTTTTATATTTTTATATTTTTATATAATTATATATAAATTTATTAATATATAATTATACATAATTATAAATATAATAAATATATTTATTATTTAGACAGAGGAGAGAGATTGATGGAAGTTCTGTGAGAGTTCTTCTCTCACACTCTCGATGGTGATTAGGGTTTTACCTTCTTAGAATTGTGAAATCGAGTTGTAATGGCTGAATCCTTTTTCATGCGAGGTCAATTTGACTAACATAAGACTGTTGTAGAAGGATCTTGGGTTTTGTCTCACTAAAAACATCATTTGGGGAATATAAAAGTGGTGATGTTTTCTGGTCATTGCAGTTTAAATCCAAGTGACACCAATCGATCTTTTGCTACTAGAAATGATGTGTTTTCTGAAATAATATTTAATTGAGGATATTTTTCTATCATTCATGCTAATCAAGATCTAATCTTTGATAGGTTCATGATATGTGAGTTTTCAATTACTGTATGAATGTTCAATCCGTCAGAACAAAAAACAAGGAAAACTGAAGATTTGATTCAAAAGCTCTTTGTCCCCTGGGTATTATATGATTGGATGTGTATTCCTACTATGTGTGGTTATTTCCACATCTTATTACCATGAAAATACTTGAAGCATCTAGCTTGGGGGTTCGAGAAAATCTTTCTCAAGCCAGGTATGCTTTGTCTTCAAAATTGGCATCCTAGCTTCAATCATTTTGCATCCTAAAGCTCAAGGACCAAAGTTTGGGTTTGGATTTATGGTCTAAACTAGATATTCTTGAATCCTTGAAAATAATATGAAATTTCTTCAGTTATTAGAACTCCAATTAGATTGGATTGTGAAATATAGGAATCATGTTATGGATATTTTTCACATATCTTGGTGGAAATAGACCTTAATTCAACCCCTATTGATAATGTGACTATGTCCACTACTAATTTTAACTTTGATTTAACCATTCAGTATGATAAATTGATCATATTTTGAGGTGTCTATAAATCCAGCAGGTAAATCAAGGAAAGATATTGGTAGGATACTTGTTGGTATTTCAATAAAATGAAAGGGCATGTGGTGTTGGAGTGTAGATGGAGGAAGTCTGCAAGGGCTGGTAGCATGGTGAATTGGGAGGTCGATGTTGTTTATCCTTCTATTTTTTAAGGAAATTTAGGGAATAATTATTGTAATATCATGGATTCTAGTGATAAGGGTAAGGAAGTGTTAATAACTGATGATATATAACCTTCTATTTTGGGTCTAGATGAGTAGGTGAAGAGTAGGACTTGGGTTGATATTGTTGAGGAAGACTTTTTCCACTCTGATGAGTTGAATATCCCTCCAGATGTTGGTGATAAAAAATTGGATAAATCCATGGTTGATAAAGACATAAATTTTTACAAAGAAATGGTTATTTCATTTATTGGGTCCTCTATAAAAACTTTGGAGGATACTAGAGACATTGTTGCTGACACTTGTCAGCCTAGAAAATGATTACTAAATGTGGATGTTGGTCAGGTTGAAGATTCAAAAGGTGATCAATCTCCTGATGAAACTGCCATTCAGGACTCTTCTAATCCACAAATTATGGAAGACTACATTATTACTACTAGGGAACATAAAGGTAACCAACAATTGAACACTGAATCTCCTGGGAAGATTAAAATTTTGAAACATGTTCAGGTTTTTATGATGGAAGTTGGGAAGACTGCTCTTGTTCATAGTGCTTCTTCAGGGATTGGTGTAGCTGACCGGGGAATGTCTCAATACATAGTACATTCAAAGTCTTTGAAAAATAATGTTCAAATAACAATTAATGTACCAATAAATTCCCAGGTGATTTTGTACAATTCCTATGTAGCTCTTGACTCTCTTAGTAGTGTGAATGATGGGC
This sequence comes from Viscum album, assembly GCA_963277665.1. Taxonomy (NCBI): domain Eukaryota; kingdom Viridiplantae; phylum Streptophyta; class Magnoliopsida; order Santalales; family Viscaceae; genus Viscum; species Viscum album. The sequence goes on from OY728141.1 coordinate 2,108,360,032, forward strand.
GAGATCAAATGGAGAAGGTGAAAACATTTTCAGAAAAAGACAGTGATGAATTTTACTAGATGATCTATCTAAAAGATTGGGAGCCCAATTAGATGTTGGAAAAACTGACTCAAAAGACACCAATCTTGAAGCAATTTGGTAGAAAGAAAAGTCTGGGAGAAGTGGTTGTCATCCTAGAAGTAGATTGTAGGGTCGTGGGCATGGGCGTATCAATTGGAGTTTTTTTTTATGAAGAACGTGATCTTGGGGATAAGATTAGAAAAAAAAATAGGTACTGACTGTTTTTGATGAGGTAAAAGTCTATGTATGACCTCATCCACCTATTTTTTTGGGTTTTTATCTTTTAATAAAAGGGCTTTATCTATGTCTTTTTTAAAAAAATATTTATTATTTAAATATATTTACTGTAATTTTATAATAATTTAAACACATATTTATTTATTAATATTTATAATTATAAATAAATATATTTATAAATATTTGTATAAAATTATATATATATTTATATAATTATATATATAAATAATTATATTCATATAATTATATATATAAATAATTATATTCATATAATTATATATATTTATTTATTAATATATAAATACATATCGTTATAAATATAATAAAAATATTTATTATTTATATATATTTATTATAATTTGATAATTATTTAAATATATATTTATTTATTTATAATATTTTTTATACTTTTTATAAAAATTATATATATTTTTAATTTTATAATTAACTATTTAAATTATAAAATTATTAAAAAATAATTTAACTAGATTAATTATCTAGATTTCAAACATATTTTAAATGTCAAAACATAATAAACAAAAAAAGAATAAATATTATTCATATAAATTACAAACATATTAAAAATATTCCATATATAATAAAAATATATGTATAAATAAATATTAAAAATAATTAAATATATTTTTTACAGTACTAACGAATATATAATAATAAATGAATAAATAAAACTTAATAAATTACAAAAAATATTTAAAAGTGAATTAATAACATTTACATAAATTACAGACAAATAAAAATGAATAAAAATGAATAAATAGTTAATATTAATTATATAAATAAAGTAATAATTACAAATTAATTATATTAAATATTCAAAATATTAATAATTAAATTAAATTAAATTAAATTAAACACACACACACATATTTATATATTCATGATGAATAGATTAAAATAAATTTATATTAAAAATGAATAAATATTAAAAATGAATAAATATAGAAAATACTAAAAATTGAGAGATAATTAAGAAGAATAAATTTTATGGATTCAAAAAACTAACTTATTCACATGCATAATGTACACATGAAAAACATAGATATGTACACATACACATCTACACACACATACATACACGCATATACACACATACTCATACATACATACTGTCATACATGTACATATATTTTAAATTATTTAATATTGATATAAATATATATTTAAATAAATATATTTATTTATATATTATGTACTTTTTTAAATAAAATATTAATATATTATATTTATTTTACTTATATACTCATTTTTTAATTAATGTATATAAACAAACTATTAAACATTTTTACTAATATAAATTTGATATTGTTTTATATATAAAATTATGAAAATAAAATTCATTTTTTATTAAAAATGATAAAAATCATATTTATATGTTATATTTAAAAATATATACTTATTTTTTAATATAAATATTATTTAAAAAAATATAAATATTTATATATAAATTAAATTACTCACTGTGACCTTTATCAGCGCTAGAACAAAAAGCTCTGATAAAGGTTTCACATTTATGTGTGCTAAAAAATCACTAATAAAGGGGTGACCTTTAACATCACTAGAAAAAATCCCTGAAAAAGGGTACCCTTTTATAACAGAATTTGTTAGCACTGATAAAAGGTAACTTTATCGGCACTTTTTTGAGCAGTGATAAAATTCACCCCTTTATCTGTGCTTTTTTCAAGCATTTTTAAATGTAAGTGTTGTATAATGCCTGATCTGTGGTAGTGGATGATAAAAATGGATCTTTATGAGTTATAATAAAGGGGAAACCTTTTAATAGTGCTTAAAACAACATATTTTTTATCACTATTAATAGAATTTTTTAGCGCTGATTATAGCCTGATCTCTAGTAGTGTTCATCTAAGAATATTGTTCACATTGAATTTGAAGATCGCGATCTCAATACAGTCATCTCCACTACCCCAGTTTGAGTTTCACTTATGTCTGACACCATTGATATCATCATCCTTTTCTTAAATCATGTCCTTAACAACATCCATTACACTTTCAATGTTCTCAAGACTAGGTGATGAGGCCATATTGATGTTTTTATCATTTGAAAAAAGATAAATTTTGGATCTTAAGCATCTTATCACTAAAACACCATAAGACCCACCACATACCAAGTGAAGAAATGAATAAACATTAACTCTTACCTCATTTTTTATTCCCATATAACAAAGTTATAGAGACTATCCTTGATCTCTGTGTTTTTTAATAGATGAAATTTAATTAAATTCCCTCGTAACTTTATATATATCAAACCATTCCTTCCTTCAATGATTTAGACCACTAAAAAATAGTATCAATATGATTTATTCAACTCTTATTGTCTTATAACAATTTCTTCATGTATAATAAATGATTCTTTATGGATGAGCTTTTATGGATTCCATGCTCATACATTTTTTGTATTTATTAATTTTTAAAATTAATATTACTAAATAAAATATAATGGATATAAATTGAAAATGGATGGATGTTAATCATATGAAAAAAGAGTATGAGTATGTGGTGAAATATTTCTTCATGTTTTCAAAATATAATTCATATTACCCTTCCAAAATCATTTATCAATGTTTACACTATTATTATTCAATACCAATTATTCTAGAGGAGTTGGAAGAACACATGATCTATCATGGAATATATTGAAGTTATAAATGTGGGACTAAATATGGGGGGAAAGTGAAAGTAGATAATTATTGGGATAACACTATGTTCATGTATCATATTATATGATTAAAAGTGTGAAAAATGAAGAAGAATATATCGAGGATATGATTACAGGTGTGAATAATGATGATGATCGTATTGAGGAAATGAAAATAAAAGATGAACATAAAATTCATTATTATCCAATAAAAATTGATATTCTAAAGAGTTATGCAAGGATGGAATTGTATGATGGTTGTAATAAATATAGAGCATTGTCTTCCATAATGAAGCTATATAATAAAAAACCCAACAATGGATAGAGTGATTCTAGTTTAATTGAACTACTTTCTTTCTTGAATGATATGCTTCGAGAAGATACTGAGCTTCCTTTCCCAACATATGATGCTATATGAATTCTACGTTCAATGGGTATTATCTCTAAAAGAATACATGTTTTTCCAAGTTATTTCATACTATTTCTCAAGGACCACGAATCACATAAAAATTTCCCAAAGTGTAGGGAATCCCAGTACAAGAAAGATAAATCAGGTTCTACAAAAGATATATGGTACTTTTCGATCATTCAAAGGTTTAGGGACCTATATGGGAAATATCATCACCCAATATACTCTCCTTTTTAGTATAAAATTGATCATGGGTATCTTGAATTTGGAAACAAGTCGAAAAACCTTCATCTCGTGCTATATATAGATGGAGTGAGTCTTTTTTGTTTTTAAAGTAGAACTCACAATAAATGTCCAGTTATGTTAATAAATTATAAATTTCCACCATGGTCAAACTTGAAATGAAAATACATTATTTTATCTCTCCTTATATAAATAACAATACAACCAGATAGTGATATGGATGTTTATTTGGATTAATTGATCGAGGATTTGAAATTATTGTGGGATTTAGGTGTTATGTTGTATGATTCTTATATAAATGAATATTTCATGTTGAGAGCCATGTTGTTTGGGAAAATAAATGAATTTCCTACTTATAGAAATTTTTCAAGTTATAGAATTAAATTAACTCAAGGGTGTTCCATTTTTGAATAGGGTATATATTCAATTAGGTTAAAACATTCATTGATGACTTTGTTTCTAGAACATCATAGATTTCTACCCCAATGACATAAATACCAATCTTGGACAACATCATTTGATGGGAGTTCAGAAAATGGTACAACACCATCTCCACTGATAGTTGATCAAATGTTTGATAAAGTAAATGATTAACACTGCTTTTGGAAAATCTTTTTTAAAAAATCTTACAAAAACCGTTTGGAAAAAGTGATCAGTTTTTTTTCAAATTATCATACTATAATTGTTTCTATGTCAGAAATTTTCTTTATTTTTTTCATGTGGAAAAAATCATTTGGTATTTTCATTGGAATTTTACTAAATGCACCCAAAAATGGGGGGAATTAAGTCTAGGTTGAACAAAATTGACCTCGGGATATAGGAAGAGTTGTTGCTATTGAAGAGCGAAAAATGGACTTTTCTTCCTCTGACTTCTTACACTCTTTCTAGGTAAGAGAGATATCTGTTTTGAAACTTATTGAATGATTTAAAATTTCTAGAGGGGTATTCATTAAATATCAAGAATATCATATCATTGAATTATTTAAATTTAAAGAGTCTGAAATCACATGACTATTATGTTTTGATGAAAGATATTACACATATAGCTTCATGTTGCATTTTTTCAAAAATTTCCATCATACATTAACCAGGCTTTATTTACTTTTCAAATATATATACAGAAAATTTATATACCTAGTTAAATTTTGATCTGTTAAAAAACATTAATGTCATATTATGTGAATTAGAGATGTTCTTCCGACTTGAATTTTTTGACATGGTGATTCACTTGATGGTTCACTTGGTTAGTGAGATTCGACTATGGGGTCCTTTACATTATAGATAGATACACCCCATTAATGGTATATGAATATTTTGAACGGGTACGTCAAATATCAAAGTTATTTATAAGTTTGCATTACAGAGTGATTTGTTATTGAAGAAGTTGTTGAATTCTATATAGACTACCTCTCTGATGTGGAAAGTCTCGGTCTATCGAAATCTCATCACACTGTGAGAATGTTGGTGAATTAATTTTTAGAATAAATTTCACAATTATAATTATAGAGTGGGAGCAGTGTCACCATTATTTTTTTCATAAACATTTAGAGGTTTCTCCATATGTTGAAACCGAAAAAGTAAGTATTATGATTTGGAAACCATAAAGGAATTAAAACTGATATCAAATACACATAATCAACAGTTTACAGGAAGAATTCAAGGACATATTTTTATGGAGTCAATTTAAAATCTAAATTCAATTTCAAAATGACTTTGATGGATAGTAAGAGGACTAAGTGTGCATGTATTATCTTATAATGGTTATATAATTAATGGTTATGTTCTTTACACAAATGAACATGATGAACATAGTTCCATGAAAAATATTGGAGTTACACTTATGGATTAAGTGATTCATGTGTTTGGTACCAAGTACAAAAATCTAATTTATATGAATATTTCATAATTTTTTATTGTCAAATAAATATGGGAGTTTGATTATAAAACAATCCTAGTGCCATTTTTTCAATGAAAGTTATTTGATAATAGGATTGATATTAAAATAGATGAATTTGGGTTCATGAATGTGGATTTCTATAAGTATGGGTAAAAAGATAAACCATTTATAATGGAATCACAGGCATTACAAGTATTTTATGTTCCAGATCTAGCAAACTGAAATTGGTCAATTATTCTGTTATTGACCAAAACCATTAATGGGTCATATGTCAATTCAACTGAGGATGACCCTTTCAGTTGGATATCGAAATCATTTTTTAGTTGTCCTAATTTTAACGGGGTCTTATATGTTAGAGGAGACCATGATGAGGAAATTTGGATACCCAATAGAGGGGTCAAATCCATTAAACCTTAAAAAAGAGTTCAAAAATCAGGTTATATATTTTTTTAATATACATTGTGTTAACCCATATTATTATATGTTCCTTAGTACATTTATGTAATATAAATTAAATTTTTAACAACTTTTTTAGATAATGACTTCTACACATGTCGATTCTCCCAATCCTGAGGAACAACTAGTTTCTTAACATATTGATGCTCCCAATGAAGAGGAACAACAAGATTTTACAGATGTTGATGCTACTAATCTAGAAGAACACCATATTAATGATATTGAAGGTGAGGAAATGGTATAAAGTGAATAACATGTGTCCCATAAAAAAGGAGCATCATATAATGATATTGTTAATAAAAATTGTTTAGGTGAGAGGCAAAGGCATCAAATTCGAGTTTGGATGAAATGCACACAGCTAACCTATTGACCCCAATAAAGCCATGTTCAATAGTTATATTTTCCTCACCACTCGAATTCATGTTTTAGTTAATGTAGATTCATGAAAAGTGTTGTTACCACACTTAAGGCACTAATTTGGGATGAAATTTGGGTAACATTTTGATATACTTTCTTTATTTTAATAAAAAATAATGAAATGCTTATTTACTATTCATTATCCCTTATAAAGTTTATTTATATTAGATTAATCCTAAATGTAATTTGAATTTATTATTTCTATAAAGACTCATAGAGGCTTTCAACCAATTCTTACAAAGTATCATCTCATATATGTTGAAGGTAAAATAAAATCTCACCAACCATAGATGTGTGTACATTTGATAAACTAATAAACATGGAATGTATTTATTAGTCATTGTGAGAAAATAGATTTTTAGGTACACTCTGATTGGTAATATGTTTTTTTGATAACATGTGTATTAATAACTTTGATTAATAATTTTTAATTTATGAAATAGCAATTTAGTTCTGAAAATAATCAACATGCATAAAAACCAATGTACCTCTACTGTAAAGCAAGGATGGGGTATGATTCACTTGAAAAAAAAAGGTTATGTATTTTAAATCTATAGTAATGATTTTATGAGAGATAAAACAACAACATAATTATTTTCCTTTATTTATATACATATTGATGAATCTAAATCCAAGGTCACTTCCATCCCACATCATGTGCTATATAAGGATGCTCTTGTAAATAAATATGTGATACTAATAGATGAAAACACACAAAAATTATGGAAATCATGTGTGAGTATGACATAAAATAATTTATTTTTATTTTAATAGGTATTATATAACAATGATAACTTATTTTAATATATTTTTTCTTCAACTTAGAGACAAGAATAATCATCAGATATACCGAATGAATTTCTATAATCAGTGGTCTTGAAGTTGCTAGAATAGAATGGTTGTGTCAGAAGCGCGAGTTTTAGGGTGTCACCCTGAACATATTTTGAGAAAAGAAATGAATATGGGGATAAAGATAAGAAAATGGAAGAGATACAGGAATGATTAGATGCTCTATAATAAAAATATAATTTGTGTTCTGACCTATTAGAAAATGTTATGGGAAGTAATCAAAGTGAATAAACAACACAACAACAACCACTACATGAAGATCCCCCACCCCCCACCTCCTTTGAGGTAAGACATTCCCCTAAAATGTATTTCTTAGAATATGTAATAAATATTATCATAATGGTTTCTTTTAAATTTTAATTTGGAACACATTGATACCTTTCCTTTACAGATATTCTATATGGTGAAAATGATTTCTATTAGTATCTATCAACACCCACCCATCATCTTTTTGTGATGGGTACCATGTATAATATCCATGGAGATTTTCTACACACACAAAAACTTATAATAGGTCATATTTGTAACACAATGATAATTTATGATATATTTATTTTTAAATAAATTCAATTTATTTGATAGCTTGTGTTATACGCAATTTCTGGTTTAAAAAAAACATGATACTCTATTAAAATTTTATTATTTAAACATGACCATTATAACATAGCTGTTATGTTTGGGGGTAAGAGTAAGACTAACTAAATTATGAAAATTATATGTTTTAAACATGAATAAAATAAATTAAATGGATATATATTTATTATAAATAAAATAATACCATTTTAAATAGAAATAAATGTTTTCTAAAAAAAGTATTTTTCAAAATGGTGGTTTGGTCACGCTTTTTGCATGTAATTTTAAATTAATTTTTACCACTTTTAAAAAATTTATTTTGAAAAATAAATTTTCATTTTTGAAATATACTTGTAAAAATTATCTTTCTGTAAATTTTTTAGAATGTTTTAAAAAGATTAATTATTTTATCAATAGTGAAAAATATTGATATTTTATTGAAAACTTCCTTTTTGTTTAAATTTTTTTCAAAGTTAAATTATATTTTAATTTTTTTTAAATTAAAATTATCACAATTATATAAAAATTTAACTAATTTAGGTCATTTTAATCAATTTCATAATGAATTCTCAAATAAAAACATTTTAATCTTTTGAAATTTTTTCTTCAGAAAAACCATTTTTTCGACGCATCTATAAGTATAATTTTAAATTTAATTATACCACTTTTGTGTATTGAATTTTTATAAATGAATAAAATATTTTAATTAATAATAATTAACATTATCTAATAATTTCAACTTAATTTTTCATCATAGTGAATATTAAAAAGAGTAAAAATTAATTACTGCGGTCAATGTAAAAATGGGTTTACTATGGAGTTAAACTAATAAGATAAGGGTTAAAATGACCTAAAACTTACCCAACACCAATTTTATGGACATATCTATACCATATAAACTATAGGGGTGTATAATTGCTCATTTTTTAGTCTTTCGGCATGATAAAAATATATTTATCACTTTGTATTTTTAAAAACTTTATATGTGTTATCTCCCCCACTTATAAAAGGCCACCCCCTCTCCTCCCCTCGTCACACTTCCAAAATAATTTGGTTTAGAAAATACCATCCCAAATATATTCCTTAATTACCTACCCACATCCTAGAGGCATTATTTTTATTAGGAATCCCTCCTAATAAGGATTTATGTATAAACCTAAATAGGCTCTCCAAAGAAGAGGTAAAATTCACAGACATGTTTATTTATTTTATTTATTCTTCAAACTTATTAAAATAATAGTAAAATATAATAATATAATAAAAATATTATACCCTATATAATGAGATATTATTATTCTAATGTAATAATCCATATCCATCTCCACTTTCATCAAATTGGAAACGAAACTGTTGATTGTGTGTACGGCGGATCAACTCCTCACGAACCGGTGTATTTCGTTTTACATAACCACATTAAAAGGCTGGATATAATGATGGATTTTACGTATTTATATGATATATATGAGATTATTATACTTATATAATTATTAAATCACATATACATTCTCACATCCCATTCATTGGGTGATATGATAATGTCGCTCGTGTGTACGGTGGACTATCACCTCGCAAAGCGATGTGATTCATTTTTCATTTATTCTTTACATGGTAGTTATTAATGATTAAATTAATGTATATTTGTGATATTTATTATCTAAACATACTTATGGAAATTTAATGTCACATCTATCTTTTTACCATCCAATCCACTTCAAAACGATGATGTCGCTCGTGCGAACGTGTGGACTACCGCCTCCGTGTAGCAATGTAAAAAAAATTCATTTTATTTTTACACGGATGTTAATAAGGATAAATTTTATTAATATAAATTATATATAAAAAATAATTATTATTCAATAATGGGTAATTAATATTTATTTTAATTTCATTTCATCCTCCAATAAAAAAAATGGAATCAATGTTCATTCGTACGTACAACCAATCGTCTCCATGAAAAGTGCACCCCATTTTCTACCTCTAACTTTATATATTTATATAAATAAATATATATTGAATATATATTATATTAATATAATTATTAACATTATATATATTATTTAACCATGATAAATGGAAAAAATATTGAAATTACTAAACCAAAACATACATGAAAAATGAAGCAATTATCACCCGAAACAATAATTTTAACGAAGAATTATTGTTAAAAGTGTTATAATAGACAATAATTAAATAATATACTATATTATATAAATTTATATTTACATGTAATATATTTATAATAAAAATAAATTTATTATATAGGAGTTTTGGATGCATTAAAAAGAATTTGAACCTGCAGTTAGGGTTTCTCGTCTCACTTTTACTTTCGTGAAACATACACCATATACACCACTTATTCCTTTATGTAGTGTATATACTACTCACTTTTATATGTTCTATAATGAGTACAATTTTATTCATTGAATTTAAGGTTTCATTTAATGTTATTTATTTCATGGGTCTTATGATTCAAAAGTTACCAAAGAGATTAGGGTTTATTTCACAATCTAATCATTATTCAGGATTGTTTTTATTTAAGTCTCCATTGGATGAATTATTTTTTATTTATATCATAAAACAATTATAATTACTTATACGATGTTTATTAATTATGTTTTAATATAATAGTATTGTTTTACACTCTTTTTTACTTAAATTGATTTAGAAAATGTTTTTAATAAAACTTTAATGTATTTCTCTCTTAGGAAAAAATTCATTTTTCATAAAATTCAATGTTTTCTAAAAAAGTTTTCAAATTTATTTTTTTCCTTTTGTAAATTATTTATTATAGAAATTTTTACACATTTTTTAATTTTTTAAAAATATTTTTAAAGGAATCTTAATGTCATTTTCAAAACAATGCTTGTTTAGATTTTATTGAAAATGTGGATGGAGTATTTATTTTAATATGTAAATAATGAACAGAATTTACTACCATCATGACCACTAAATTTTTTAAATATTACTTTATAATTTCAAAATGTTATTTTCAAAATATTTTGTGAAATTTTAGTTTAAAAAAATATTTTCAAAGTGAAAATATTTTATCCTCAAAAATGTTTTTAATGGAATTATTATGGTATTTATATTCATAAACAACATCAACCCTTTATTGTATTTATGATACAATGGGGATATGTTATATTGATATCATAATTATTATTTATTTAGATGTTTTAGGATCATTTTTACTGAGGATATACAATTTTATTACCATTCACCATATTACTCTAAATGGTTTATGATTATGTTTATTTTATTTGGGTAAGTATTAACATTTTTATGATAGTTTTTCAATATGAATTTTTATGTTGATTATTTTTCACCAATTTCATATGATGAATTAATTGTACTTAGTATGTGATGAGTGGGTTCCATTTATAGATGGCCCCTAGATACATCAATAGGTCTTGTGAGATAAATCATTTAGACAAATTAGAATGGTTTTTACCCACATATTTAAACTATCTTGTTAAAGGTCTTGAAAATATGTTTAAGATGTACAAAAATTATGCATTAGTTCATTATGATATCATTTATTTATGTCCATGTGATTATTTTATTAATTATAATATCCACGGATAAGTTTCAATCTCTTGTTATTAGTTATATGGCTTTATTTGATCATCATTTATTTATACCTTATTATGATCATCTTATTGAATAAATGAAATGTGTTTCAGTTATTTAATTTTTATTATTTACTATTCTTATTTATTCATGATATATTATATTTTATGTTTACCCTTAATAATCATCTGATCTCACCCCTTTCTTATTTTTTTCCCCAGGATACCAGGAAGTGTTTTGTGATTGATATTTAAGGATACACTATAATGAATAATGGTGTTCTCAAAGAAATCACATGCTTTATTTTATGTTTTCAATTGTAATTTGAATTTCAAGTATTTATCTAGTTTACCTATACAGCTAAAATATTCATTCCTTTAAAATATAATTCCTTATATCTTATTAAATTATAATAAAGTAACAATTGGCTCTAGACTACTGGGGTTCAGGTATTTACAGTTAGTATCTGAGGAATTTTAGTAGAAACTTTGGGAACTAGATTTCAAAAAACATAAATTAAGAAATCAAACCCTATAAATTACATTAATGATAAGTTTAAGTATAGGATAAAATCATAAAGTTTTGGTAAGGTAGATATTATGTGGTTTTCCTTGAAATACATCCATATTTGGATAAAACATGTGGACATGGTTCTGGAACAAATGTACTTAGGGGTAATAACTCAAAAAAAAGATTCATCAGGCTTGAATCGAGCATTACCTAGAACACAAAAATATGCCTTATTGTGCACCTGGTTTGAAACTCTTGGGGGATATTCTTTGTTTAATTTAAATTTTCTTTATAAACCAATATGAGGGATTTCAAAATATTTTTATGATTTAAAAATATTCCCAATGAAACCATGTTTATGATTATGAGATTATCTATTCATTAATTTTTCAATTTATGTAAAGTATTTAACTTATATTAGGATTATACATTATTTTTCATAATGTTATGATATAATATTGTATATTAAATTTTTTATAAATGGCACCTAGTGTAAGTAATGGAAATTGTATCAATTCAAGTAACCCATATATGGATTACCCTCCTGATGAATATAATAATGATTGAGTTGGAGATGCAGCTGAAACTGAAGAAATTATAACCATATTGAGGTAGTTGACATAGGTTCTGAGAAATAATATTTCTTCTATGGAGAATATTTATAATCCACTGTGTGGTGTAAAAATGTTATACAACTTTATGTATCATCAACCCCCATCATTCAATGGGACTAAAAATCCATTTATGGTTGAGGAATGGATAATTTCTATATAGAATATAATTATCACTTTGGGAAATAAGGAAATGGAGAAAGTTTTCAAAGAAGTTTAATAGCTCCCATGAGATGTGTATCATTGGTGGACATTTATTCAAAACACTAATGAATAATAAGAAATAACAAATGTGGAATTGAAGGACTTTAAGGTACTCTTTTTGGATAATTATTTTCCCCATGAGCAATGAGTGTATATTGAGAGACAATTCATGAATCTAAGAAAAATAGAAGATGAAAATTTTTCTAAGTATGAATCAAACTTTACAAGGTAATAAATGCATGATACATACTATTTATGTAATCCAAATAGAATGATTTATTGTTTCTTTTATTGGATTAATCCAATTCATTAAAGGGAAATATTTTCCCAAAATTTCCCATCATACAAGGAAATAGTATCATGTGGTATAAAGATGTAGAAATAATTATCAAAGTCTAATGGATTTAAATGGAAGTAAGATAATAAGATGATGATAAAGAAAAATTCAGATAAAGGCAAGAGCTAAAAGAATTATTTTTTTCACATGTGGTAATTGTGGAAAGAAACACCCTTGTACTTTCTTGAAGGGAGTGGGAGTTTTCTACAAGTGTTGATAGAAAGTCCTCCATGATCATGATTGGAAGGTAAAGAAAGAAGTATCCAATGTTCAATGTTTCAACTGTAAGGATATGGGGAACTACAAAAAAAATACGTAAGTATCAAGGAAATATTACTTAGAAGAAGCTAAGGTATCAAGGTCAATCTTATTCTATTACTACAGATGAAGTGGAATGATTAATGTGCTTGTGTTTGAATTAAATAAGTATGTTATTGTAGTATTATTATCATTGATATTATTGTTATACTAATTATAAAATGTATGAGGATTGTACTACATCACTTTTTCTATAAGTATTTGAGAGCATATGTTTAATGGTACCAATAACCAAGAAAAGTGATTCAGTGGAAATTTGAACTTCTTGGAAAAAACATGATTGAGGGAAGATAACCATTAATACATTATCTATGTTAATATAATAATAATAAAGAGATGTTTTTTGGATAGTATTAGTGACCTTGTAATTGCTTAGTGACTTTATGGTTTATGTTATCTTTTTATTTTTTACTATATTTTTTTATTTATGGAATATATTTGATAACCTAAGATTTTATTTTTGGAAGAATGCATATTTTTATTAAAGTTTTACAGTGTAAAGGTATTTACAAATTTGGAATGTGGTATTAATATCCACTTTATAATATATGGGGAATGGAATATTGATTTAATGACCTTATAAATTTTTGGACCTTGAATTTGGTCAAAAATATTTTAGATGAGTCTTAAGGTTAACTATATATTGAATGGATTAAGTTTAGCTTTGGGTGTTATTGGATAAATTGTGCTAACCAATTTGTTTTTGAAATATATATAATGAAAGGATGAATGAATTTTTATTATAATGATCTGTTAAATGTTCTTCAAGCATAAAAAATCATTTTGGATATTCATTTCTAAGAGTGATAAATAAAGTGGGAATTGATTGAATCATAGCCAAAGAATGAAATTTTTCCTATAAAATATAAATATATGAAGTAAGTATATTTTATTATGTTCAAATTATAGATTGTAAATGAAATATTCAACTCTAGGAAAAGAATATTGAAACAAAAATGTTGTTCTATTACCTTAATTTTTGTATGAATCAAATGGTGAATTAACTCATCATTGTTTTTTGGTTTTATGGTCATTTAATTTTACAGATCGTTCACTTTCTTATGATCAATGATCTTTATCACCCTTCATAATTATTTACACTTTTCTTACATCTATATATCTTCATTTACCACCAATGTTTCCCTAATTGGAAACCCAATAATGTGTTATTTTAAATGAAACTTGTTCTTACTTTTATCTCTTATCAAAAGGATTTTTTATTGACCTTTTTTATGATGTGGGTTTCCAACAGAGGTAATTTCAAATGTCAAACCCTTGATTATTGGTATCAAGAAAAAAATTTGAGGATGTAATTTAGTTAAGGGGGTTGAATCTAACACCCTGAGACTTTATTATATATTTATTTTTAAATAAATTCAATCACTCTAATTTCTTATATTACACAAAATGTCGGGTTTAAACGAAATATGATACTCTATTAAAATAATATTATTTACAGATAACAATTATAACCTAAACGTTAAGTTAGAGAGTATGAATATGAATAAATAAATTATAAAATTATATGGTTTACACATTTATGAAATAAATTCAATGGTTTTATATTGATTATAAATTATATAAGAACTATTTTAAATAGAAATAAATGTTTTTGTAAAAACTGTATTTTTCAAAAATTTAGTTTAGTCGTGCTTTTCGCACAAAATTTAAATTTAATTTATACCAATTTTATAAAATTTATTTGAAAAAATTATCTTCATTTTTAAAATATACATGTAAAAATTATTTTAGGGTGAATTTTTGAGTATTTTATAAAAGGATTAGTTTTTTGATGAATAGTGAAAAATACTCTTTTTTATTGAAAATTGTCTTTTTGTTTAAATATTATAAAAAGATAAATTATATTTTAAATTATTTTTAAAGTAAAATTTATTCAATTATATTAATAATTAATGAATTGATTTTATTCTAATCAATTTCTTAATGACTTCTGACATAAAATCATTTTAATCTTTTAAAAATTTTTCTTCAAAAAATCTGATTTTTTAACGCATCTGTGGGTTTAATTTTAATTTTAATTCTACCAATTCTGTGAATTTAATTTGGAAAAATTAATTTCATATTTTTAATTATAATAATTAATATTATCTAACAATTTAAACTTAATATTTTATCATAATGAATAGTAAAATAGTAAAAATTAATTATCGTGGAAAGGTAAAAATGGGTTTATGGGGGGTTAAAATCAGAATATAAGGCTTAAAATGACCTTAAACATATCCAAAACCTATTTTATGTCCATATTTAAACCTTATTACCTCTCAGGGTTATTAATTACCCATTTTGGAGGCATTTTACATGAGAAAACCATGGGTATCACTATCTTTTGAAAAACTTCCAAGTGTGTCCTCTCCCCCACTTATAAAAGGCCACCCCTTATCCTCCTCTATTCACACTTCCAAAACATTTTGTCTTAGACAATGCCTAACCAAATATCTTCATTACCTCTATAACCACATCCTAGAGGCCTTATTTTTTTTAGGAATCCCTCCTAATAAGTCTTTAGGTATAAACCTAAAAAGGCCCTCTGAAGAAGAGATAAAATTCTTAAATGTGCGTATTTTTTTAGTTATTATTATACCTCCTTAAAATAATATTAAAATATTATAATATAATAAAAATAATATCCCATATATACTGATATTTTATTATTTTAAATTCATATCCCAAATATAATATCCCAGGACCCTCGATCACGGATCTGATGCTAAAATCATGAACTTTACATTTCCTTCTATGAAGATAGTATTTGTGACCCAAATTTTTCCATCCAGACCTTAAAAAATGTAAAGTAAAACTTCCATAACTTAAATTATTAAGTAAATTTTAGGTTTAAGGATTTATAGAATTAATACCAACTCATATCAACTTAGACTCAAAAACAACTAGTTCAAAAAGATGAACATCATCTCCCATTATACCCAAAATTTATAATTACACATTAGGTCATCAACATAATCCTTGTGAAATAATTCATAGAAATAAATCAGTCAACCAATTAATTTATAATCTAGGGAAAATGTAACATCATAAGGGTTATCTCAAATTCTCAGTAAGTGTAAACATAAATGTTAATAATTTCACATCAACAATGAGCATAAGACTGCATAAGGGTATAATGAAATAATCAAAGTGTATGAGAGAATCACAAAAAAAACTTATACCAATTAATAAATAGATAATAAAATATAACAAAATGGAAAATTAAAGAGTCATAAAAATCAATAATCATTGGTTTCTCCCAAATTTACCCAAGAAATATGGTTAAATTGGTCGCTTGTAGCACATCATGGGGTATCGAATCCTCATAGACCAAAGAACCCTAAAGAAACACACATTCCATGTAGGTGATTTGGATATAAAGTGGCCAAATTGGGTTTCAATTTATTGGATTATTAATTAGTATTTATGTATTAATTTAAATCAATTTAAAAAATGAGTTGATCGTTGGTTATCGCTTGGGTGGATTGGATGAATTTCTTTTTAAATTATTTCAATGTATTAAATTCAAGCATTTTGTTCAATGAAATATGAAATTCCAAAATAAATCATGAAATTTTGAGTCTTCACTATCCTATGTATAACCATATATACACTTGGAGTATTATATTGATGATCACTCCAAGGTAGAATATCATTTTAGCACTCGGGATGTGTATCCTTAAAATTATAGAGTTCAAAGGAGATGGTACATCATTGAATGAAAATATCAAAAATAGAATTGATAAAGAATTATTAAAATGAGAAATAACATTAAATACAAACCATTTATACTCCCTTTGATAAACCAATTATATTTTTATCCCTTCATTGATGATATTATATCAATGCAAGTGGGTAGTAGATTCATGAGGGTGGAATTGAAGAAGAAAAATAATGAATTAATGATCACTCCACCATTGTGTGAAAAAATTCACAAGTGATGGTGTGAATAAGATCACACCTTGATTCAATGGTATCAACATTATATTTAAAATAATATTATATTATAATAATAATAACTTTTATTAATAAAAATTGGTGATTCAAATGACTTACATGTGAAAAATAAATGCACGAATACAAAATTGCAGTGTAATAATAAAATTGAAATAAATAACTTGGATTCCTCAATCCATTCACCACTAGATCCTTATATGGTTATATTATAATCCTATTTTAGATACCCCCAAGAATAAATTCCCTCCACATTAGTTATGAGAGTCAAAATGTGGGTGATAAATCAAAGGAAATTGGATGTTTCAATGTTGACCAGAAAATTCAGCCAAATTCATCCTTCTTTTTGATGTGTGAATTTGTAACTAAATATGGCTGAATATTAAGGCTTATTAGAATAAAAATATATTCTTATATGTTTTTTCTAAAATCATTCATATTTTCATGACAATTTTTTTATCCATTTGAGAATTATTCTCTAGATGGTGGGCAAACTTTATGGGTGTTCAGATCTGGCCATAAATTTAATCTTCATCCTTAACTGCCTAGATCATCATGAAAACTTAAAAAATAGCTCTGACCAAATTTCAATTAAATTATCACCATAATTTTCTCTTTATACAGTTAAAATTTTAGCTTCATTAGGCTTGAATTTGGGGTCCCATTTTTTTTATGGGATTAAGGCCCATTATGTTTTTTCTAGAAATTTCTCCATCCATACCCAAAAATGTCCATATGTAGTTAGGATTCATTCATTAACCCTAAATGAAAAAATGTTCAAATATGAATGATAAATCATATCCCAAAATATAAAATTAAAATAATTAATATAATGGTTTCCAAAAACAGGTAATTTATTGTGTCCAAATTTTCACTTTAAAAATTAATAGCATTTGTGATGAGATATGGAGTTCAATTAATAAAATTCCAAAAAAATTGGTGTTTATGGACTTTAAAAGCATGAATATTAAAATATAAATATTGAATATTATCCTATTTTAATAACTAATCATCGCCCCCCCCCCCCCCAATTTATTTTTTCTAGTCTCGAGAGAAAAATTCCTCAAATATATGAAAATGAATTCGCTTTTTCAAAACAAATTTTTAACATACAATGATCCCAAAAAGTCATCATTCTAAATAATCATTAAACTGAGAGAAATAATTTCACACAATCTAGGTTCACAAGAATATCCTAATCCCAATCCCTTTCCATTGTTCAAATTCATTTCCACATTTCATCCAATTTCAATTAAGAATGATGATGTGTTGTGTATCTCAAAAGACATGGGACCCATTTTCATGTTCAAGGGGAAACAAATGGAATATCCAGGTGGTAATCACATTAAAACTTAAGATGAGTATCCTTTTGTTAAACCTAAATATATATAAAATGACCAAATATGGTCATTATAACTATGGATTCATGATCCCCAAGTGTTGGATTCCACACATTTTTCCAATTTCATGATCTATAATAAAGATGTAAGTCCAAACTCTAGGAAAGAAAACTGTGGAGTCACGATACCTAAGTGTTTGACACCACACATTTAAATAAAACATTACTCTACGAATTCTTTATTTTCATTTTTTTATGCTCAAATTAAACTAAAAGCGAACCCAAACCCCATGTTATGATGAAAGGGACCCATGAAATCAAATTTAAACCCAAGATCCAATGGATGTGAATTTTTGAATTTTGATTATTAGTATGAAAATGTAAAGATTAAAAAAAACACATTGGAAAAAATTTACTTTCCAAAAACTATACTCATAAACTTAAACATGCATTAAACCCATCATTAAGTCATTCAAAATCATTTTATATTGATTTATCAGGATTCCAAATGTACATTAACACATGCAAGAATAATGAATTAATTCTTTCTTATCTCAGATTTTCACTCCCCCAACTTAGAATGAAACTTCCCTCAGTGTTGAAAGATAATAGAAGAGAGAGTTCATAATTTGGAAGAAAGAGGGGAATAATGTGATATAAAATGAATTCATGGAACAAAATGACCTTGTTTAGAGTTGATGACCATAAAAAAGTACTTGATCACATTGGCTTCATGTCACAAGTGGACTCCTTGGGGATAATTGAAGGTAGGTTTGAATTCTAGAAGGCATGTGTTTTATTTAAAAATACTAAAATGATTCAGCTACCAAATATTATACATAAGAAACAATAGATCACATTGGAAACTCCAATGGGGTTCCCTAAACACAAAAAAATGAAAACGACAAGAAAAAACATACATTTTTACTTTTAAATTACAAAATCTGAGTCAATGGACAAGTAAAATCTAGGTTTCCTCCCAAAAAAACTTTGTTTAATGTAATTGGCTCAACATGGACCCTAAATATAACATTTTTGTCTGATTCATGATTTTTCTTGGTTATCTCCTCCTATTTTTCTTGTTTATTGAATACTTCAATGAATGGTTTTAACCTATGTCCATTGAATTTGAAGATTTTACCACTGGTGGGGTCTTTAATCTATAATGCTCTATGGGGGTACATATGATGCACTATGTAAGGCCCTGACCATCTCGAACTTAACTTTACTAGGTTTAAATGAATTTTGGAACTATATAAGATCACAAATTTTCCTACTTCAAAGTTTTTGAATTTTACACTCTGATATTTTTAGTCTTTAACTCTAGATTTTTTTCCTTTAATTTTTTTAAGCCTCCATTATAAGTTCCCTAAGAATGTTATTGTCTAATTTCCTTCTTGTTTCAACTAAATAAATGTCAAAGTTTATTATTTTGATTTCCAAAAAGGACTTATGTTCAATTTCAATATGTAAATGGAAATATTTTCATATACCAAGCTATATGGTTACATGGCTATAGTGGTTTTAAATGCAGTATGATATGCCCAAAAGGAATCCAAGAGTTTCTTAGACCAATATTTTCTTGAGGGATTGACAATTTTTCTAGAATTTTCTTAATTTTTCTATTTTCTAACTCATCTTGGCCATTAGTTTGAGGATTATTGGTAGTGGAAACTTTTTTAGAAATATCGTAATTATACATGAGTGATGAGAAGGGATGGTTTCAAAAATGGGTTCCACAATCTCTAATGATATCCCTAGGAATTCAAAATCCCAAAAAGATGTGTTATTCATGGAATCAGATCACAACTTGATGGTCATTTGACTTTGTGGTAATGGCCTCAAACGATTTAGTGACATAATAAACATATAAGATGATGTATAGATATCCCATAGAGATTAGTAAGGGTCCCATGAAATCAATTCCCCAACAATCAAATATTTCAACAACTAAAGTGGTTGTATGGGAAATTTTATTTCATTTAGTTATGGATTATAATTGATGACAATAAGGAAAACATTGTATGAATGTATTGGAATACTTAGTGAAGTTAAGACAAAATAAACCACTTTGGATGATCTTTGCAGTTTTTTTCTTTATGGAAAAGTTTCCTTCACATGCCTCCTTATGATGGAATTTAAGAATGGACTTTTTTTCAGACTCAGGAACACATATCCTAATGACTTGATCAAGACAAAACTTAAATAGTTATGGATCATCAAACACAATTTGTTTGACATCAGAAATTAATTTCTTATTAGCTTGGATCCTGGGGAATTTTGGAATGTCACCCATAAGAAAATAGTTTTATATTTCAGCATACCATGGGAAATCACTAAAAGAATAGAGGTGCTCATTATGAAATGAATCAGACACAGAAAGGTTATGTGAGTTGTCTTAAAATTACATCATAGAGATGTGATCAGCTAAAACATTTTCAACACCCTTTTATCTTAAATGGTTAATTAAACTCTTGAATAAGAAGAACATGTCTAATCAATCTAGCCTTGGCATCTTGTTTTTGTAAAAGGTATTTTAGAGCTGAATGATTAGTGAAGATAGTGATGGGGGGATCTTAAGAGATGGGACCTAAATATATCTAAGGTAAAGACAAAAAAAATAACTCTTTCTCAGTAGTGGTGTATTTGATTTGTGCATCATTTAATGATTAACTTACATAATCAATGACACATGGAGTTTTATCACAATGTTGTCCTAATATAGCTCCTATAGCAAGGTTACTCGCATCACGCATGAGTTCAAATTGAAGTTTCCAATTGGGATATTGCATGATAGGTGGAGATATAAGAGATGACATTAGTTTTGATAATGAATCCTTACATATTTCCATATAAATGGAGCATCTTTCACTAGCATAGCATAAAGTGGTCGATAAATTGAGTTGAAATTCCTAATGAACCTTCTATAGAAACCAGTATGCCCTAACAAGGACCTCACTTACTTGATATTTTTTAGATAGTGAAGCTGAAAAATGATATCAGTCTTAGATTTATCAACTTCAATACCTCTACCATAGACCAGATGGACCAGAACAAATCCTTTTACCATAAAATTGAATTTTTTCCAGTTTAAGATGAGATTATTATCCTCACATCTAGACAGAATCCTTTAAAAATTTATAAGTAATACCTCAAAAGTATCCTCAAAGATATAGAAGTAAACCATAAATACCTCTAAACAGTCCCCCACCATGTGTGAGAAGATTCCCATCATGCACCACTAGAAGGTACCAGGGGCATTATATAACCCAAAGGGAATTCACTTGAAGGAAAAAGTACCAAATGGATAGGTGAAGGATGTTTTTACTTGATCTTATAAAGACACATAAATTTGATTATACCCTAATAATCCATCTAGGAAGCAGTAGAACTGATGACCCACCAATATCTCAAGGACTTGATAAATGAAGGAAAAGGGGAAATGGTCTTTCTTATAACATGAGTTAAACTTCCTATAGTCAATGCACACTATTCATCCACTATTTATCCTTGTGGGGAGAATATCGCCATCCTCATTAGTAATCAGAGTGATTCTAACCTTATTTATAATAACTTGAATTGGGCTTACCCACTCACTCTCAATAATGGGTTAGATGATACCCATTTTCAACAACTTAATAATTTATTTCCTTACGACATCCACGAGATTGGGATTGAGTCATTGGTGAGGTTGATGACATGGTTTTTATTTAGATACTATAACAATCCTATGGGTTCCAATGAGTGGTAAAATCCCTAAAATATAGGAAAGGGTACATCCAATTTCTTTCTTATGATTTACTTGGACATCTATAGGCATCCTCTCTTGATTGGCATTAAGAGAGGAATAAATGAAAATAAGAAAGTTTTGATTTTACCCTAAGAATTAATAATTAAGTGATAAAGTGAGGACCTTAAATTAAATATCATATTTGTTAACACATTCAAAAGAAGGATTGGAATTTTCATCAAACTCACTTTTTTCAGATTTCTTGATAGAATTGGTTCCTTTTGAATAGAATTTCCAACCACTTCATTTGTTAGATCAATGTTAAGAATGGGTACAGAATCTATTATATTGATTTAATCAATGGTGTCATAGATTATTTATCTTGAAAAAACCATCAAAGTAGTCTTCTATAATAGATTCAAACCAAGGGTTCATACTTCTCTCATATGAATAAATGAAATCAATCTCATATTTAATTAGACATCCTTTAATAATTCCTCAATGTTCCTCTGGTTCACAATCAATACTACCTATCCAATTAACCTCATGGATATCTTCATCATCCCAAATTTGAGAGTTTTCATTGTAGATGTTTAGATCAAGGCTCAGGTTTCCAAAGGTTATTATCATGTTACCATTCCGAATTTAGATGAATGAATTGATTGTTTCTAAGAATGGATGACAAACGATGATGGTGGTTTTCTCTCTAGGACCTAATATTGGTTGATTTTCTAGGAAACTAAATTAATAAGGGTAAATTAAATTTCCAACCTTCACCAAAACATATTTTAAGATCCCCTTAGTAACTCGAACACTGTGATCTACAAGTTGGAGTGTGGCGTATTTTTTTGGAGATATTAAATCCCCAATTTACAATACATGGAATATGGAAATAGGTTCACACTAGCTCCTATATCATAAAGGGCTTTTAAAACTTTTTTATCTCAAAATTCAACATTGATTCATGGAAATCATGGGTCTTTCATCATAGGAGGAATGGTCCCTTGAATGGTGGTACTCACATTAGTATCCAAAAGGTCTTGGTTTAGATGTAAAAATTTCCTTTTAAAAGTGCACAAGTAATTAATTTTATTTTATTAGGAAGGAATGGTTTATATTTAATATATAAGAAGAATTCTCATCTCTACCTAAGAGAATATTTCCTTCAATTTCTCATTCAGTTCAGGCTTGGATTTTTCTCTCACACATTGGACGGAGGGTGAAAATTGTTTGATTGTTTGGTGAGGTTGTAGTTCTTTCACATTAGGATATTATTTTTCTGAATCTGAGGGTTTTTATTCAAAAAATTCATGTTATTTTGAATATTATAATGGTTCTAGAATGTTTTTTTGGTTTTTAAATTGATCTCCCACTTCTTAAGACAGTCACGGCTTTTATTTTTTCATGATAAGTTTGGATGTAACTTGATTCCACCCTTATAGTTGGGGATGGAACATACATAGTTGGCATGGGTTCCTTTCCAGATTTGATTGTTTATAATTATTATTTAATTGGTGATACTTTTGAGTTCATTTTCTCCATTTTTTTGAAAAGATACTCAAGGATTGGGAGAGGGGTAGACTGTGTAGTGGTTTGTGCTAGTTGGTTTATCCCGAGAGGATACTTTTGTTATTGGATTGGATTTTGAATAGGTTGTTGTATAGGTTATTTATATTGAACATGAGGATGTTGTTATTGGACTAGTTTTGGTCGGAACTTATTATGGTTTGAAAATTCTATTGAGGGTATGGGTTGAGAGGTTTTTATTGTTTTGGTTGTTGATTGTCCTTCCAACAGAATACTAGATGGTCATTATAACTTGGGTTGAAGGTGTTTTGGTATTGTGTATTTTTAAATTTCATATCATTAAATTCATCTGGTGGTCCTCCTAAAATATCATCCTTGATAGAAGTAATGGTTAGGAAATTATTGGTCTTGTGGTCATGTTTTTTTACATATTATGCAAGTAGTCTCAATCGTTTGGATTTCTTGGACCCTCACAAACTGATCTCCTCGAGATTCCTAGTGAGTTCATAAAGTTTTTATCAATGATTTTATTCTTCTCTAATATTTTTCATTACTCCCAATTTGGTTAGCTTCATGTTGTAAGGTGTTGTTCCCCGTGTTTGGTTTTGTATGGAATATCCTTCTATAAACTCATAAGCATCATTTGGGGGTTTGTTTTTTATGGTTCTATTACACATCATGTCAAGGAATTGTTTTTTTCCCTTACCCAACCCTTCCTATAAAATTTTAACTTGTTATAGAATTCAAAAACCATGGTGTGGTTCCATTTTTAATGTGTCATTGAACCTTTCCCATGTTTCATAGAATATTTCTCCCTCATTTTCAAAAAAAGTTTTGAATGTAGTTGTTTTGTGATGGGGGAGTATTTTTTGTAGAATTCTTGTTGTAGTTGGTCCCAAGGGTGAATGGATGATGGAATTAAATTATTTAACCAATTTTTTTCTCTATCTTTTAGTGATAATGGAAAAAATATAATTTTATAATATTCAATTTGATTTGGGGGTCACATGGTTTCGATAATGTCCTTGAATTTTTCAACATGAAGGTAATGGATCTCAGACTCCATCCCATGAAAGGTTTGAAGGTGGTTCAACACATGGGGTTTAAAAACATATTGGTAATATCCTATGGTGTAATTCATAATGCAAGATGGTGTATTGGTCTAGGATGGTGTTAGGTAGTAATTCATGGTCTGATGAAAAGTATTCCCCAAGTTTGGGACTACCTCATTTGGATTTCCATTTTGTTTCTCATCAGGTTTTATGAGTTTTTTTCTTTGAATAACCTCCATTAGATTGGTATCAATGTTTGAATCTAGATTATTAGTAAGATTGGGATCTAATGGAAAGATACCCTTAGGTGAACTTGACTCCCCAACCTGAGTACTATCCACCCACACTATACGATTTGAATGTTCACGTGTGTAGGTGGATATGCGCTAAGAAAAGAAAAAAAGGGGGGAAAGATAAGAGAAACTGGATGAGAAAAGAGAATTGGAGAATAATAGAAAGAGGTTATAAGTTTACTTACATGGTTCTATGGAAATAGCACCAAAATTTGGTTTCTCCTATATTTACCCAAGAAATGTGGTTAAAGTGGTTTATTATTGCACAGCATAGGTTCTCGAATCCTTAGAGATCTAATAAGAACCCTAAAGAAACACACATTATATGGTGGTGATTTAGCTATGAAGTGTACAAATTTTTCTTGAATTTATTATATTATTAAATATTATTTATGACTTAATTGAATTCAATTTAAAAAAATTATTTTATCATTGGTTGTTTCTTGGGGTGGATAGGATGAATTCCTTTTTAAATTATTTCAATTTCTCAAATTTGAGCATTTCCTTCAAGGAAATATGAACTTGTGAATTCGCTCAAAAAAATTTGATTCTTCATTATCCTAAGGATAATCACCTATAGACTTATATGATCACTTTGATGAGTACTGCAAGGTAGATCATAGTTTTAGCACTTTGGATGTGTATCCTTAAAATTAGTTAGCTCAAAGGAGAAGGTATGTCATTGAATGAAAATATAAAAAATATAATTGATTAAGAATTATTAAAATGAGAAATAAAATTCCATCCATACCCTTTATAATCCCTTGGATCATTATATTAGAGATTTATCACTCCATTGATTCTATTATATCAATAGAAGTGGGTAGTGGACTCATGAGTGTGGAATTAAAGAAGAAAAATAATTAATTAACGTTCACTCCACCATTGTGTAATGAAATTCACAAATTTTGGTGTGAATTAGATCACACCATGATTCAATGATATCAACATGATATTGAAAATAAGATGAGAAAAGAATAAGAAGAATGTTTATTATTAAAAATTGGCGATACAAATGACTTACATGTGAAAAAGAAATGTGTGAATACAAAATTGAAGCATAAAAATACAATTGAAAGTAAAAACATGGATGCATAAATCTCTTAAAAAATTGGTTGCACCCAAATTTACCTAATAAATATGGTTAAAGTGGTCTCTTGTATTAAAACATGGGTTATTGAACCCGCATAGACCTAAGAAGAGCCCTAAAGAAACACACATTCTATGGATGTGATTTAGATATGAAGTGGCCAACTTGCTTTTGAATTTATTGGATAATTAAATAGTATTTATGAGTTAATTTAATTAAATTTAAAATAATTATTTGATCATTGGTTACCTCTTGGGGTGGATTGGATGAATTTATTTTTAAATTATGTCAATGTCTTAAATTTGAGCATTTCCTTCAATGAAATATGAACTTCCCAAATCACTCATGAAATTTTGAGTCTTAAATATACTAAGTATAATCACTTATACACTTGTAGGATAATATTGACGAGAAATATATGTTAGAGGATCATTTTAGAACTCTTTATTTTTATCCTTAAAATTGGTGAGTTCAAAGGATAAGGTACAACATTGAATGAAAATATCAAAATAGAATTGATTAAGAATTATTAAAATGATAAATAACATACAATCCATAACCTTTATGCTTCCTTTGATCAGAATATTATAGTTTTATCCCTTAATTGATGATATTTTATCAATGTAAGTGGGTATTAGACTCATGATGGTGGAATTCAAGAAGAAAAATAATGAATTAATGATAACTCGAGCATTGTGTGAAGAAATTCAGAAGTACTGGTGTAAATAAGATCACAAATTGATTCAATGGTATCAACGTGATATTGAAAATAATATTATAATTTAATAATAAAAATTTTATTAATAAAAATTTGTGATTATAATGACTTACATAAAAAAAGAAATTTGTGAATACAAAATTGCAGCGTAACAATACAATTGAAAGTAAAAACATGGATGCCTCAATCTCTTCACAACCATCTCCTTTTATAGAAATATTAGGTTCCTATGTTCAATCCTCATAATAATAAATTAACTCCCCATTAATTAATAGAATAAAAATATGGGTGATAAATCAAAAGAAACTAGATGATTCAATGTTGACTAAAAAATTCAGCCAAATTCATTCCCTTTTTATGTGTGAATTTGTAAATGAATTTGGTTGAATCTGAAGGGTTCATAGAAGAAAAATATATTATTTCATGTGTTATGTAAAACATTTAAAATATTCCTGATAATTTTATCAATGTTTTAATATTTATGCTATAAATGGTATGATGATGTTATGGGAGTTCAGATCTGGCCATAAAGTTAATCTTTATCTTTGACCGCTTGTACCATCATGAAAAAATCAGAAATAGCTATGTAAATAGTTTAATTAAATGACACCCATAATTTTCTTTTTATATATTTACAATTTTATCTTCATTAGGCTTGAATTTTGGGTCGTAATTTTGTTTTATTGGCCTAAGTCCCATTATGATTTGTCCATAAATTTCTCCACTCATTCCCAAAAATATCCATCTTTTGTTGGGATTAATCCATCGATCCTAAAAGATAATATTTTCTAATAAAAGTGTAAAATAATATCCAAAAAGATAAAATTAAAATAATTAATATAATTATTTCCACAAATAGCTAATTTATTGGGCCCAAATTTTCACTTTAAACATTAATTGCTCTTGTGATGAGAAATGGAGGTTAACTAATAAAATGCACTAAAATTGGTGTTTTGGACTTGAAGGAAATGAATATTTAAATATAAAAAATTAATATTAGCCTCTTTCAGTGTATAAAAAATCATGAACCTTATGATATCAATATTTATCATGATAATCATTGTAAACCCAAATAAATAATAAATAAAATATGTACATAACTTGGGACATCATTTTCACTTCACTCATACAATCATTCATAAAATCAAATAACCATATGGTCGACCTCCATACCTAATGCATTAGAGGGATATCATAGACCCACCCATCCTTAGTTTATTATGGAACCACCCATAATTAGTTTATCATGAATCCAACCATTTTTGGTTTATAACATAACCACCCATCTGATGTCCACGTACCATTAAATAATCATAACACAAAAAATATTTCATTTCATCATAAACTCATAGGAACAGCCATTATACTTTTCATAACATGATTAATCCATGTAAAATAAATTAGTTATACAAAAATATCTTTGAAACATGGTAAAATCATGGTAAAAAATGGTTTCCATATAAATCTCTTTAAAACATGATTAAACCGTTGAAAAGAAATGGGTTCCATAACAATATCTTTGAAACAATATTAATCCTTCCAAAAAATAATGATAATAGTATAAATAAAAAATATCCATAATGTATGATAAGTAAAAAAAATAATTTTTTGACTTTGATGAATGGAAATACCATTAAAATATCATTAAAACATTATTTAGTAAAATACACTTTTGATTTTGAAAATTACTTTTTAAAATATAAATCATCTTAAAAATCATTTTCTCTAAACATAACCTTGAAAGCCTATAAAGAGAGATTTTAAAACCATTTAAAATAATTTTTAAAACATAAAACATTTCTAAAATCAATTCACTTTAAAATTATAATAAAATATAATTTAAGAACATTTTGAAAAAAAATTATAAAATATATTTTTTAAAGAACACATATTTCTGACTGGAGAGAGAAATGAAGTCGGATTTTATTAAGAATACTTTATCAAATATTTTAAGTACCAAAGAGTATAAAATGGTAAAACTACTTCAAAATATAATTAACAACCATGGTATAATGTAATTCATGATAATTATAAGATTTTTACATTGGATACTTAAACAAACACAATCCCTATAAACAATTAGATTGTGACAAAAGACTCTTACCACTTTGGAAACTTTGAATCATAATCCCCATGAAGAAATAACATTAAATGAAAATTATAATATCATTATTGTAATTATAATCAGGATATAACATTTAAAATTATCACTATATACACTTTATAAATTAAAATAGGTATATAACATAACAAACATCTCAAAGAAGTCAAATTGTAACAAAAATCTATTATTGTTTTGGTAACTTTGAAACCATAAACCCCAAGAAAAAGAAATAAAAATATAGATACTAAAATACTTATAAATTTAATAATAATAATAATAATAAAATACTTTCGTGTTAATTATAAATACCACACAACAAAAATAGGTGGTAAATATGTCATATATCTTAGAGAAATAAAATCGAGATAAAAAAACCCCTTACCTTGAGTCTGATTCATAACAGTTGTTCTTTATATTCCTGAATAATAAAATTTTGTTAATTATTTTTCTAAATGATAAAATTATCCAAGTTTATTATTAATTTTATTTAACTTATAAAAAAGTTATATACAATTAGTTAATCAATAATGTTTATGTGGGATGTTTTGACCATATTCAACTTATGTGTCAAAACTGACTTTGATAGGTCGACTAAGGTTAATTTGGTCATTATTAAAATATATATAGAATATTAATCATGAACTAATTATAATATTTATACATAAATTATAATTTTAAAACCAATAATTAAATATAGTTATTAAAAATGATCCAATGTTATGATCGTGGAGACTGTGGCTAGTACGTACACATGAGTAACGATTCCATTTTTCAATGATCATTATGGAAAGAATTAAAGTAATATTTTATCTTTACAGGAAGATAATTATATCATAAATAAAATTATATTTAATTATATATACTTATATATATCATTCTTATGATGAAAAAGTAATCGCATCATTTCGAGGAGGCGTTAGTCCACATATCCACGAACGACGTTGTCACTTTTTTAGTGTGTGAATTGGTAAGAAGAAAATCATATATTATATTTAAAAAATATAATTATATAAATAATATAATTTATAATTAATCTATATCACATATTATTTTTACACCAATCCTTAATAGATTCCATGTAAAGCGTGAACTAATCACATTTCTTTAAGTAGGCGGTAGTCCACACATCCACAAACGATGTTATCATATTCCCAAAAAATGGAAATCATGAAGGTATGTGTTATATAATAATTATAGGAGCATAAATAAATAATAAATATCCATTATATCATATAAAAATATTATTTCCATCATTATTTCTAACCTTTATAGGTAGTAATGGAACAATGAATAACATCGGTTCGTGAGGCGGTAGACTGTCGTACACACGAATGATGATTGTGTATCCCATTTGATAGAAGTGTGTGAAGTTATAGTTCATAACCTTAACATAAAAACATATGAGTATATTTAAGATACTTATTTTATTATATAATAATGATATAAAAAGGTAATATTTTTCAGAAATAAATAAAACAAAAGTTCTCATTGATGAACATTACCTCTTCTTCGGGTTACTCTTTTTTGTTTGCACTAAAGGACTTCCTTGTAAGGATTTATGACCAATTAAAGGACTATAAGATGATTTTAGGGACGTTTTGAAGATATTTTGATTGTTATTATCCAAGTCTAAGTTCTTGAGAGGTGTGAATAGATGAGGATAGGTGGTGGCCTTTTATAAGTGGGGGTAAGGACGCAATTGGCATTTTTTAAAAGAAGTTAAGTGAACCCATGTTTTTACCTAACAAGTGGCCTCCACAACACAAAACAAATATATAATAAAGGTTTAATGGTAAAAATATGTCCATACTATGGGTTGTGTACATGTTTCTAGGTCATTTTAAACCTTGGTATTAATGTTTAACCACTGCATAAACTCGTTTTTACCTTAATCGTTGTAATTAATTTTAATTGATTTCAGTAATATTTTTGGTCAAAAAATAATTTTACCTTAATAAGAATTATAAAATATTATTATTCCAAATACTTAATCATTTTTTTAAAATTAAATTCATAGAAATGGTAGAAAATAATTTAAAACTAATCCCACAGACGGGACAAAACAATGGGTTTTTAAAGTAAAAATGTTCAAATGTTTGAGATGTTTTTTATCCAATTTCAAGGTGAAATTTAGTCCAATTGCCTAAATTTTATTTATTTATGTATAATTTAACATAGTTAAACTTCAAAACAAATTAAAAATATAATTTAAATATGTAAATAAATTAGATGAAAATGCAGTATTCAGTTAAAATTCTGTGTTTTCATTGTTCATCAAAAAACTTCTCATAAGAATACCAAAAATTCAACCTAATTTAATTTTTACATTATTAATTCAAAAATGCAGTTTATTTTTTCAAATATAATTTATAAAGGTGCCAAATTTTATTTTTAAAACAATAGAATCATCAAAATATGGAAAAACTACAATTAGAAAAATATATCTTTTTAGGGGTAAAATTGGATTTATTTTTATATCATGTCTAAAAAACATATAGGATGGATTTTAAACATTAGATTGAGTCTTATATATATATATATATATATATATATATATTATCATTCAATAATTCTATTTAATTTAATTTATTAGGATAAAATTCCTTTGGGAACATAAGAATAATGTTTTAGAAAAACGATTACTTAATATTCAATTGGTTTTTATTTTAATTTCTAATTAATTGGTAACCAATAAATTAATTATATAAACAATTTTAAAAAAATTAATAATTTATTTTATCTTATTAATTCCCATAATTCTAGTTTCTAAGTTATAAATATCATTTTAAATAATATAATTAATAGTATATTGTAGTCCGATAAGACTCAGTCTTGCGTGTAACAAAATTTATTGAAGAAACTTAATGTTATGTGAAATGAAATATAAACATGGTTGTAACACCCGAGACTTTTATAAAAAATATTTTGTTTTTATATAAATCATCAAAGCAATCTTTCACTACACACAACACTAGTATGGCTTTCTTTACACACAATCGCGACCTTCCTCGATAGCTTGCGTCGTATGCAATACCGAGTTTCACTAAATAATGATATGCAATTAAAATATTATTAAAACTAGCCGTTATGAATAGTAATACCCACTTTATGAAATTTTTTAAATTTTATTTTTTTAAAATGGACTTCATTTTTGGATTCGGAATATCGAAATTAGCCTAGGGTGAAATTTTGGTATTTTTCTGAAAACTTTCAATTTTTGATGAATAGTGAAAACACTGGGTTACTATTTAAAAACTAACTTTTTATTTAAATAATTATTTATTTTATTTAAATTTATTTTAGGTCAAAATTGATACATAATACCTATATAAGTTCAGTGCAATTCATTAGAGTTATTTTATAATAATTTTAGATATATAAAAATTTTGTTAAACTTTTCACCGTCTTTTACCCACCTACTAGGAGAATTTCCAAATTCACATAAAACTTAATTTTACCGCTTCTCTGAGTGGAATTTCAAAAATCCGAGAGACATGGTTAATATCAAGGACTAAAATTTGGTTCAATAAGATGAAAATAATTTTTGGTGAATAGTAACTTTTTACTTTTTTTACCACGGTTAAAAGTAAATAGGGTAATTAAGGGTAAAAATGATATTATTATTACCCTAACACATGTCCTAATTCTATTGAATAAGTGTAATTATACCAAAAACAACCTTATGAATAAAATATGACCATTTAGGCCCTCTTGGATTAGATTAGAA
The DNA here is from genome assembly GCA_963277665.1 of Viscum album. Classification (NCBI taxonomy): domain Eukaryota; kingdom Viridiplantae; phylum Streptophyta; class Magnoliopsida; order Santalales; family Viscaceae; genus Viscum; species Viscum album. Next base: position 2,108,392,934 of record OY728141.1, read on the forward strand.
CATTTATTATTAATTTATTTAAAGAAGGGTTAAAATAGTTAAAATCAAAGTTTAATAACTAAATCATTTTTAATATAGGGTTATACATAAAATAAATTCGACTATAAATATTCATAAGAAATATAAAACTATTTCCTACATAATGGTATTTTATTTGTAATTTTTAGACTTTAAATAATTTAATTTATTTATGACACAATGATGATGCAGTAATTATATTATTAATTAAATATTGACATATTTGATGTTATAAATACCCAAATAAATGTAATTTTAGACTTTTTATGAATTAAAATAATTTTATATGTTAATATGACATGTTAGTATTGATTTATTTAACTTTTTTCTAACTAATATTTCTTTTATAATTTTCATAAAAATCAATTACCAAATAGTATCAAAATTGACATAAAATAGTTTTTAAAAAGAATATTATATTATTAATTATTATTTTATTCATAAAAATCTAATGTTCGGCTAAATGACTTATATAAGTATATATATATTAATAATAAACAACTTGGGGTTCGTTTGGCTTGTTATAGTAAGTTTATTAACCTTATAGTGTAAGAAAACAAGAAGACACGGTAAAAGTTAAACTATCTAACTTAAAGTTAAATCTAAATGATAAGGTTAAAATAGAAATATAAACTTGTATAAATTATATTGGATGAGATTATTTAGACCCATACCCACCTTAGCTTCGAAATAAATCAATTTGGAGCTATTAAAAACCGAATATGACTTTATAATAAAATAATATTTTTTGTTTTTCCAAAGGTGCCCCTCTCCTCTCTTATAAAAGGGAACCTCCTCCCTCTCTTACTCACACCACTTTGAGCCTTCAAGCTTGGCCAAACCCTTCCAAATTCTCTTTTAAATTTCCCTAGAAACATTCTAGAGGTCATGGTCTTCTTCAAAGACCAATTTTAGTTCCCTAAAAGGATATCTCAAAGAGGCACTTCAAAGAAGAGGTAATGTCCGTTACCGATTCTTTCAACTTTATTTCTTCTTCAACTTATTCTTATTTAGTTGTTTCATTATGAAGTTGTAACATCAGTATCACTCATATACTGATATGTTATTATAAGTATGAAACAAACCTATTTCACCATCTATCCATCCTACGGAAAATGAAATCACCGCGTGTGCGTACGTACGGAATACCGTCTCCACATCGTGGTGTAATCTATTTTCCACCACCACCTTACTTGGATGGGTATAATGGTGTAAAGAATAAATATATATTATTATTTTAAAGTGATATTGATTATTAAATAGTATACATAAACTCCAATATAATTCCACGATCATGGGAACGATATCATCGCTCGTGCGTACGTACGGAATACCGTCTCCACGATGTGATGCGACTCGTTCTACATGATCTTCATTGAATAATGATTATATAAATGAATTGAATGAATTAATATGATATATATTACACTAATACTATTCTTTAAATGAGGTATCTATACCTAAAAAGAAGAATTAGAATTTATTTGACAAAACACGCATAAGAAAAAAAAAGTAATAAACACCCAAATAACAAGTAGCAATGAAATATTACTAATAAGAATATAAGAATATGACCATATATGATATCATAAAAATAAGTATGATTCTATAATAAGTCAATGACATTATTTAAATCATTATAGAGGATGTTCGGACACTTACGAAGCAAATTGGACCTAAGGTAAGGGAAAATCTCACAATCTCAATTTTTATCCGAGATTGTTTCTATTTCAGGATTTACTGGGGAATATTTATCATCCACATCCATGTTTCTTAAATATGTAATATTATTTCTATCCTACAACAATTTTTTAAATCCAAATTTTACCCTTCGGTCAGTTTTTAGTAAAAGATATGAAAGGAATCTTTTGTCGTTTTTCGTACGAGGTACTTTTTGACTTTTCCGGCCAAAGTATGAGAAGAATGTTTTTTTTAACTTATATGGAATGAATGGATTTTTATGACATTATTTCCATGAAGCTTCCTTTACAAGTTTTCAAGTTTATTTTTAATCAACTTTTTTTAGTTCAAAATTATATGACATGTTAAGAAAGGAAAATGTTTTTTAAGTAGAAAGGATATTTTCCTCAAGAATGGAGTTCAAGTGTTTTATCAAAATTATTTTCCATATAAGATAATATAGGGTTCTGTTTCTATCCCTATTTTTACATTTTTTTGATTATGTTATGGTGGAATTATTTTTATGATGTCCTTTTATCTTATATGGATTATGTTATGATGGCATGATGATTAAGAATCCCATTTTTATTACATGGGTTGTGCTATGATGTATGATTTATGATTTGTGGCACACATAAGAATGGTATCATTATGAGATAGGTGGGACCTATATCTCCCTCCAATGTATTGGGTAATGATTTATATCTCATGAGATAGACATGGATGGAACGGTAGGTTAATCCAGTTCAGTGAAACAGGACTGAAATGAGGAGTGAACTCGGTTCAGAAATGGACTTCGTCCGCTAAGATAGTCTTGGCAATGAGTCTTGACCAATAAGAAATGATTCTCTATAATTATGTGTGTATGCCACAAAGTTTCATGTTTTAAGTTATTATTATTGGGATTACATTTCACTACTATGATTTATCTCCCATGTTATGAAATTACTCTTTTGCAGGTTAAGATTTCCAAAATGATATGTTCTTATGAATATGATGTGATTGATATTTCTTTTGTTTACCCTTACTGAGAATTTGAGCTCACCCTTTTGTATTTTTTCTTTCCCCAGGTCAGAAAGAAGGTTATTAAGTAGGATATGCCAAAAAAGGACTCTAGATATGATGAAATAAATGGGAGACAATGTAGATGATTTATGAACCAGTTGTTTATGTTTCCCAGTTTCTAAAGACACGATACCTATACGGTTCTTTCATGGTTTTGTTATATGTTGTAATAAGTATACTTTAATTTTGAATTATTAACAATGTATGTAAATTATGGGTCGTTATATTTAGTATCAGAGGAAATGTATAGTCAACCTTTGGAAACTAGGATGTAAAAGCCTTAGTAAGAAACCTAAGGATATGTATAAGCATAGAACACAATATTAGTGTTTTAGAAATGGCCATGAAAAACCTATGATAAGACCTTAAGTGTGAAATTTTATTCTTGATTATGTGTTTTTCCTATTATAATAAGTGTTTCTCACACTATTCTTCTTGGTTTTAGTCAATGGCTAGAACCCGAAGGAACCGTGTTAATGCAGAATGTGATGGGAAATGCAATGATTTTCCCCCTGAGCAAAAAAACATTATGGGAGCTGGAATGCAAAATCTTGTAGTTATGCTCACACAACTTTCTCAAGCTATGAATCATGCAGGACTTCCAAACGAGCAAAGGAAGGAGCAAAATTCTGTTGAATCCTTCATGCGGCAGCGTCCACCCTCATTCAGCGGGTCTACTGATCCATTAGTGGCTAAATAATGGATCATTACTACTGAAAAGATATTTTCAGTTCTTCAATGTTCTGATCATGATAAAGTCATCTTAGTAGTTTATCGTTTGGAAGGTGAAGCTGATCAATGGTGGAATCTTATCAAGAATACGAGGCAGAGGGATGAAATTGAGTCCATAGAATGGGACGAGTTCAAGAAATTATTTTTCAATAAGTACTTACCTCGTATTCTCCGAACAAAGATGGAGAAGGAGTTTCTTGAACTAAAGAAAAAGGATGATGAATCTGTTGGTACCTACGAAGCAAATTTTACAAGACTTGCAAGGTACGCATCTAGGATTATTATCCAACCTGAGAGTAAGAATGGTCGATTCTTTAGTGGCTTAAAACCAAATCTTCGAAGGGCGTTATCCATAAGGGACTTCAATAGTTACGAGGAAATCGTTCGATGTGATCTCAAGGTTGAGATGGAGATTGGAGTAACCCATCAGTCATATGGGTTTGATAAGAAGAGGAAAATGGAATTCAAAGGAAAATATAAAGAGCACACTGAAAAGAAGATAATTTTTCCCTTATGATCAAAGTGTGCAAAGAAACATGGAGGGAGTTGTCTTAAAGGGACAAGTAAATGTTTCAAATGTGGAAAGGAAGGTCATCGGGCATTTGAATGCCGCAATGATGGGAAGAAGATTTCTAGTGATGCGAACAAAGAAAAGGCTACACATAGTGCACCTCCTACACTTCAATGTTACAAGTGCAAGGAAATGGGGCATTATGCTAATCAATGCCCTAATCCAAGGGTTGTTGATGATGATCGACGTCAACAAACTCTTAAGGCTAAAGACAAAGGAAAGTTACATGCAATTTCTATCAGCGATGTGGAGTACGATAACGAAGTGGTGAAAGGTACACATACCATCCACTCTAAAGTATAAAATATTTTATTTGATTCTGGATCCACCCACTCTTTTATTTCTGAAGAATATTCTAAGGGTATCACCATATTACCTCAACAATTAGATGTTGAGTTATCTATGAAAACCCCTAATGGCACAACAGTCGCATCAAAAGTTTATAATTCTTCTCCAATTGAAGTTTGTGGGAAAGTGCTTCCTGTAAATCTTGTGATCCTTCCTATAGTGGAATTTGATGTGATTCTTGGCAGGGATTGGCTTTCTTTATATGGATCTCATATCAATTTCCAAATAAGGGAAGTCACATTTCATATTCCAAATCAATCGATGATATTCTATCGATGCAAGGATGAACATAACCTTCTAGTGGAAATTTCTTCCATCTTATGGGTCTTGATTCCACTAAATTAAGGTTATTTATCTCAAATGGTTGGTGAGAAACTCACGATTAAGAATATTCCCATTGTACGGGAGTTTGATGATGTCTTTCCGGAGGAATTATCGGGTCTTCCACCAAATCGTGAAGTTAATTTTTCAATAGAACTCGTACCAGGTGCTTTACCTATTTCAAAGAAACCTTATAGAATGGCCACAATTGAGTTGCAGGAATTGAAGAAGTAACTCCAAGAGAATCTTGATAAGGGATTCATATGCCCTAGTGCGTCACCTTAGGGAGCACTTGTTCTGTTTGTTAAGAAGAAATATGGATCAATGAGACTCTACATTGATTATTGAGAACTTAACAAGATCACTATCAAGAAAAAATATCCTCTCCCACGCATTGATGACTTATTTGACCAACTACGTGGAGCTCAATACTTTTCCAAGATTGATCTTCGTTTAGGGTATCATCAATTAAGGGTCAAAAAGGAGGATATACCAAATATGGATTTCCGTACAAGGTATGGACACTATGAATTTATAGTGATGCCATTTGGCCTTACTAATTCCCCTACTATCTTCATGGATCTGATGAATAGAGTCTTTAGAGACTATCTTGATTAGTTTTTGGTAGTCTTTATAGTTGATATTCTTGTATATTCAACGAGCAAGGAATAACATGAAGATCACTTGAGAATTATATTAAATACCTTGAGAAAGGATAATCTTTATGCCAAATTTACCAAGTGTGAATTTTGGCTTCAAAAGGTTGCATTTTTGGGTCACATAATCTCAAAATAGGGGATATCTGTGGATCCGGAAAAAATAGAGGTTATTGAAAGACAGTCGAGACCAACAACAGTAACCGAGATCCAAAGTTTTCTTGGTTTGGATGGATATTATCGATGTTTTGTGAAATATTTTTAATGATTATCTAATCCACTCCCCAAGTTGACTCGGAAAGGAGTTAATTTTGTTTGGACGGAGGAATGTGAAGAGAATTTCAAGGAGTTGAAAATAAGGTTATCCAGTGCACCTGTACTCACACTTACTTGTATTGGAGAAAGGTTTGTGATCTATAGTGATGCATCCAAGAAGGGGCTAGGGTGTGTTCTTATGCAAAATGATATGGTGATAGCTTATGCCTCACGACAGTTGAAAATCCATGAGCAAAATTACCCAACTCATGATTTGGTGTTAGCTGCGGTAATCTTTGCATTAAAGATTTGGAGGCATTATATTTATGGATAAAGGTGTGACATTTATACTGATCATAAAAGTTGAAAGTATATTTTCACACAAAAGGAGCTGATTATGCACCAAAGAATATAGTTGGAGATGATTAAGGATTATGACTGCTTAATTCATTACCACCCTAGGAAAGCAAACAAGGTGGCAGATGCATTAAGTCGACAAGACCATGCTAGCTTATCCATGATGAGGATCACAAAAGATCCAATATTTATGGATTTACAAGGGATGGATCTTGGAATTATAATGGAAGGGGAAAATCGTATCTTTCTTAAATGAATATTCAACCATCTATACATGTGAAGATTAAAGAGGCACAGAAAGAAGATGTAGATTTACAAAATAAGGTGAGAAATGTTCCTGAATTCAACCTTGATTGTGATGGGATAATAAAGTTCAGGAATTGGGTTTGTGTTCCTCCCATCCCAGAATTAAAGAAGGAGCTGCTGGATGAGGCTCATAGTTCTTCATTCTCTATTCATCCTGGAAGCACGAAGATGTATAGGGACCTGAAAGAGTACTTCTGGTGGGATGGAATGAAAAGATATGTTCCTGAATATGTCTCTCGATGCTTGGTTTTTCATCAAGTTAAAGCTGAGAGACAAAACTCTAAGGGGATGTTACAACCTTTACCCATACCAGAATGGAAATGGGAAAACATCACTATGGACTTTGTCACCGAACTTCCTAAAACATCCAAAGTAAATAATGCTATCTGGGTCATAGTTGATCATCTTACAAAGTCGGCACACTTCATTGCTATTAGAAAGGATTTCTCTCTAGATCAGCTTGCCATGATATATGTGAAGGAAGTGGTAAGATTTCATGGAGTAACACTTTCTATTATATCTGATCAGGATCCGAGGTTTACCTCAAAGTTCTGGCAAAGTCTTCAGCATACTCTGGATAAAAAGTTGAGTTTCAGCACTGCTTATCATCCTCAAACAGACGGTCAGTCTGAGAGAACAATTCAAACTCTAGAAGATATGTTGAGAGATTGCTCTATGGATTTAAAAGGTGGTTCGGATCAACACCTACCTTTGGTGGAATTTTCTTATAATAATATCTTTCACTCCAGTATTCATATGGCTCCTTATGAAGCTCTCTATAGAAATAAATGCAGGACTCCAAATTGCTGGGATGAAGTTGGGGAAAGAAAGCTATTAGGACCTGATCTTGTTGATGAGATGGCAAAAAAGGTCAGATTTATTCAACAACACATTAGAGCTGCTCAGATTCGACAAAAAATTTATGCCGACAACTGAAGAAAAGACCTATAGATTGAAGTGGGTGATAAAGTGTTCTTACGAATATCTCCTTAGAAGAGAGTAATGAGATTTTGAAAGAAGGGAAAGATGAGCCCTAGATATATCGGTCCTTTTGAAATACTGGATCATGTTGGGAAGGTAGCTTACCGATTTGCGCTTCCACCGAATCTCTCTCAAGTTCACGATGTGTTCCATGTATTTCTCATGAGAAAGTACATACCTGATCCTTCACATGTACTCAGCTCAGAAGTTCTACCACTGGAGCAAGATCTTTCTTATAAAGAACAGCCGATTGAGATTCTCGATCGTAGTGAAAAAGTCCTATGGAACAAGACCGCTCGCTTGGTGAAAGTTTTATGGAGGAACCACCAATTATAATAATCTACATGGGATCTTGAGGATATGATAAGGGAGAGGTATCCTCATCTGTTTATTACAAAGTGACGAGTTTCAAGGGCGAAATTCATTTTAAGGGTGGTAGAATGTAACACCCGAGACTTTTATGCGAAATATTTTGTTTTTATATAAATCATCAAAGGAATATTTCACTACACACAACACTATCCTGGCTTTATTTACACACAATCGCGACCTTCCTCGATAGCTTGCGTCGTACGCAATACCGAGTTTCACTAAACAACGATATGCTGTTAAAATATTATTAAAACTAGCCGTTATGAATAGTAATACCAACTTTTTGAAATTTTGTAAATTTTATTTTTCAAAATGGACTTCATTTTTGGATTTATAATATCGAAATTAGCCTAGGGTGAAATTTTTTTATTTTTCTGAAAACTTTCAATTTTTTATGAATAGTGAAAACACTGGGTTACTATTTAAAAACCGAATTTTTATTTAAATAATTATTTATTTTATTTATATTTATTTTAGGTCAAAATTTATACATAATACCTATATAAGTTCAATGCAATTCATTGGAGTCATTTTATAATAATTTTAGATATATAAAAATTTTATTAAACTTTTCACCGTCTTTTACCCACCTCCTAGGAGAATTTCCAAATTCACATAAAACATAATTTTACCGCTTCTGTGAGTGGAATTTCGAAAATCAGAGAGACACAGTTAATATCAAGGACTAAAATGTGGTTCAATGAGATGAAAATAATTTTTTGTGAATAGTAATTTTTTACTTTTTTTACCACGGTTAAAAGTAAATAGGGTAATTAAGGGTAAAATGATATTATTATTACCCTAAAACATGTCCTAATTCTATTGGATAAGTTTAAATCGACCAAAAACAACCTTAGGAATAAAATATTACCATTTAGGCCCACTTGGATTAGATTAGGACATTTATTATTAATTTATTTAAAGAAGGGTTAAAATAGTTAAAATCAAAGTTTCATAACTAAATCATTTTTAATATAGGGTTATACATAAGATAAATTAGACTATAAATATTCATTATAAAGATAAAGAGATTTCATACATAATGGTATTTTATTTTTAATTTTTAGACTTTAAATATTTTAATTTATTTATGACACAATGATGATGTAGTAATTATATTATTAATGAAATATTGACATAACTGATGTTATAAATACCCAAATAAATGTAATTTGAGACTTTTTATGAATTCCAATAATTTTATATATTAATATTCCATGTTATTATTGATTTAATTAAATTTTTTATAACTAATATTTCTGTTATGATTTTCACAAAAATCAATTACCAAATAGTGTCAAAATTGACAAAAAATAGTTTTTAAAACAAATATTATATTATTAATTATTATTTTATTCCTAAAAATCTAAGGTACGTCCAAATGACTTAGATAAGGTTATATATATTAATAATAAACAACTTGGGGTTCGTTTGTCTTGTTATAGTAAGTTTATTAACCTTATAGTGTAAGAAAACAAGAAGACACGGTAAAAGTTAAATTATCTAACTTAAAGTTAAATCTAAATGATAAGGTTAAAATATAAATCTAAACTTTTCTAAATTCTATTGTATGAGATTATTTTGACCCATCCCCACATTATATTCGAAATAAATCAATTTGGAGCTATTAAAAACCGAATATTACTTTATAATAAAATAATATTTTCAGTTTTTCCAAAGGTGCCCTTCTCCTCTCTTATAAAAGGGAACCTCCTCCCTCTCTTCCTCACACCACTTTGATCCTTCAAGATTGGCGAACCCCTGACAAATTCTATTTTTTCATTTCCCTATAAACATTCTAGAGGTCCTGGTCTTCTTTAAAGACCAATTTTAGTGCCCTAAAAGGAGGTCTCAAAGAGGCGCTTCAAAGAAGAGGTAATGTCTGTTACCGATTCATTAAACTTTATTTCTTCTTCCACTTCTTCTTATTTAGTTGTTTAATTATTAATTAATAACATCATTATCACTCATATACTGATATTTTATTATAATTATCAAACAACCCTATTTCACTATCTATCCATCCTACGGAAAACAAAATCACCGCGCGTGCGTACGTACGGAATACCGTCTACACGCCGTGGTGTAATCTATTTTCCACCACCACCTTACTTGGACGGTTATAATGGTGTAAATAATAAATATATATGATTATTTTAAAGTTATATTGATTCTGAAATAGTATACATACACTCCAATACAATTCCACGATCATGGGAAAGATATCATCGCTCGTGCGTACGTATGGAATACCGTCTCCATGATGTGATGTGACTCGTTCTACATGATCTTTATTGAATAATAATTATATAAATGAATTGAATAAATGAATATGATATATATTACACTAATAACATTCTTGAAATGAGGTATCTATAACCTAAAAAATAAGAATAAGAATTTATTCGACAAAACACGCATAAGAACAAAAATTAATAAACACCCGAATAACAAGTAGCAATGAAATATTACTAATAAGAAGCTAAGAATATGACCATATATGATATCATAAAAATAAGTATGATTCTGGAATAATTCAATGACATTATTTAAATCATTATACAAGAGGTTTGGACACTTACGAAGCAAATCGGACCTAAGGTAAGAGAAAATCTCGCAATCTCAATTTTTATCCGAGATTGTTTATATTTCAGAATTTACTGGTAAATATTTATCATCAACATCCATGTTTCTTCAATATATAATATTATTTCTATCCTCCTACAATTTTTTAAATCCAAATTTTAACCTTCGGTCAGTTTTTAGTAAAAGATATGAAAGGAATCTTTTGTCGTTTTTCGTATGAGGTACTTTTTGACTTTTCCGGCCAAAGTATGAGAAGATTGTTTTTTTAACTTATACAGCATGAATGGATTTTTAGAAAATTATTTCCATGAAGCTTCCTTTACAAGTTTTCAAGTTTATTTTTAATCAAATTCTTTTAGTTTAAAATTATATGACATGTTAAGAAAGGAAAATGTTTTTGAAGTAGAAAGGATATTTTCCTCAAGAATGGAGTTCAAGTGTTTTATCAAAATTATTTTCCATCTAAGATAATATAGGGTTATGTTTCTATCACTATTTTTACATTTTTTTGATTATTTTATGATGGAATTATTTTTATGTTGTCCTTTTTTCTTATATGGATTATGTTATGATGGCATGATGATTAAGAATCCCATTTTTATTACATGGGTTATGCTATGATGTATGATTTGTGATTTGTGGCACACATAAGAATGGTATAATTATGATATGGGTGGGACCTATATCTCCCTCAAATGAATTGGGTAATGATTTATATCTCATGATATATACATGGCTGGAACGGCAGGTTAATCCGGTTTAGTGAAATAGGACTGAAATGAGGAGTAAACTCAGTTCAGAAATGGACTTTGTCTGCTAAGATAGTCTTGGCAATGAGTCTTGACTACTAAGAAATGATTCTCTATAATTATGTGTGTATGCCACAAAGTCTTATGTTTTAAGTTATGATTATTGGGATTAAATTTCACTACTATGATTTATCCCATGTTATGAAATTATGATCTCTTTTGCAGGTTAAGATTTCCAAAATGATATGTTCTTATGAATATGATGTGATTGATATTTCTTTTTTTACCCTTACTGAGAATTTTAGCTCACCCTTTTGTATGTTTTCTTTCCCCAGGTCAGGAAGAAGGTTATTAAGTAGGATATTCCAAAAAGGGACTCTAGATATGATGAAATAAATGGGAGACAACATAGATGATTTATGAACCAGTTGTTTATGTTTCCCAGTTTCTAAAGACACTATACCTATACGGTCCTTTCATGGTTTTGTTATATGTTGTAATAAGTGTACTTCAATTTTGAAGTATTAAAAATGTATGTAAATTATGGTTCGTTATAATGGTGTTATGTATAATTCAATATAAACTTTTTATTTAATGTAATGAAATCTATTAGTGAGTTTAAATTAATTTGAAAGAAGATATTGCATAAAATCTCGGGATGTTACATCCTACCCCCCTTAAAAAGAATTTCACCCTCAAAAGTCATCTTGGTTATCAAAGGATTTAAAATTTTTTAGAATTAATTTATAGAAACCCACATCTAAAAAAATAAACAAATAAAACAACCCTTGAAAATGGAAAGTTGAAAACATAAAGTTCACCCAAAGTTACGCATAACTAGGATTCCGTAGAGGGATAACATTTTTGACAAATTAGAAGATGGATTTGGAAGGTAAAACTAATTCTCATATACTAATAAATACTTATAGATAATGTGGTCAAGATACATTCAATGACGAAAAAACATGATCCAAATAGGTGTGTAAAATTTCATTTATATAATCAAAAAATATTGTAATAGGATAACCTTTTATTTCAAGATCCTTTTCCTAAATTTGAAGGATTATTTCACCATATAGACCAAAAACATAATGAAATAAACTTACTTGATAAGTAAAATTTCATCCTTTAACCAATTTCTACTATAATCTCATATTTCTCTCTAGATGATGATTATTCAAGAATAACTTTCTTATTTCAGAACCATGAAAATAAAATTTGAAATACCACATAACCATAAATGGGAGAAAAAGTTATTTATCATATATTTAGACATTAACAAAAAACAAAATGTTTACCACATGGTAAGATAATTCCCCAAATGAATTAAACTTAATATAATACACTAATATTCAACAGTAAAATTTAATACTCAAATTTCATACTAAATTATTCCATAAATAACTATCCTTAAAATTGTTGAACATTTCCTAACAAAGTTCAAATCCCAAAGATCAGAATAATTTGATCATATATTCTTCCAACATAAGTCAACCATTATTCCTCAAATAAAATCTCATATGTTTCTAAAATAAAATTAATCATTACGTGTAAAAAATCATGCTAACGAGGACATCGGGTAGACCATTGGTAGGTGAAAAACCCTTATCATTCTTTGATCATGGATTTTAGCCCCACTGCCTTGTCGAATGCGATGGGTTATCACCTAGAATATGTGTTATCCTTTTTCTAACATGAAAAATAATTCCTTCATAAATAAAACTTTACATTGATCCTAGGGATTATAAATACCCCAACCAAATAAAAATTCTCCCAAAATTTCATAGATAACATCAAAAATTGTTATTACTTTAAAACCTCAAATGGGATTTCTAATACATTGAACTTATGATAGACCTTAAGCTTATAGTCATTTGATTGTATCAATAACTCTAAATATAACTTCATTTTAAAACATTATAATATCTAAATTTAACTAAACCAACCTTTGATACCAACTATAACATCCCAGGACCCAAAATCCTATATCTGACAATGAAATCATAAACTTTACATTTTTTCTATGACGTCGATATTTATGACTCAAATTTTTTCATCCAAAACTTACAACATAAAAATGAAAACATGGATCACTTACATTATCGATAAACTTTTAAGTTTAGAGTTTTTTAGAATTAGGACCAATTCATATCAACTTAGACTTATAAACAACTGGTATATAAATAAAAACATCATCTCCTGTTATACCTAGCTTTTCTTATGTTGAATTAGGTTATCAACATCATCCTTGTGAAATAATTTATAGAAATAAATTTTTCAACCTACTTATTTATAACCTTTAGAAAATGAAACATAAGAATCTTGAGTTCAAATGCTCAGTAAGGTTAAAAATTAGAATTAAAATTTGAACATCATCAATGAGAATAAGAGTGCATAAGGGTATGATGAAAGAATCAAATTTCATTAGATAATCATCAAATAACTCATACACATCAATACCTAGATCATCAAATATGAAAACATGGAAAAGAAAAGATTCATAAGAATCAATAATCATGAGCCATGTGATAATAATATCGAATATGAGATGTATTATAAACCCATATAAAGAATAAATAAAACATGTACGTGTCTTGGGACATCATTTTCACTTCACTCTTAAAATCATTCTTACAAATGGAATAACCATACAGTTGATATCCATACCCAATGCATTGAATGTATATCGTGTACTCACCAATCCTTGGTTTATCATGGAACCACCCATCATTATTTTATCATGGAACAACTCTTCATTGGTTTATAACATAACCACCCATCATGTGTCAATGTACTATTACATAATCAAAACACATAAAAGCTTTCATTTCATCATAAAATAATTGGAACAACCATTATCTCTTTCATAAAATGATTAACCTATGAAAAAGAAATGAGTTATACATCAATATCTTTTAAATATGGTTAACCCATGGAAATGAAATGTGTTCCACAACAATATATTTAAAATATTAATAACTCGTGGAGAATAAATAGGTTTCATAATAATATCTTTGAAACAATCTTAATCTATCCTGAAAATAATCAAGATGGTATCAATAAAAAATACCCTCAGTGGAGTATAAGTAATAACAAGGGTTTTTTATTTTTTTTAATATAAATACCATTAAAACATTTTTGAGTAAAATAACCTTTGTATTTTGAAAATTACTTTTTAAAATATAAAACATTTTAATAATCCTTTTCTCTGAAAATAACCTTTAAAGTGAATAAACGAATATTTGAAAATAATTTAAACAAATTTAAAACATAAAAAATTATTAAAATCCATTCCCTTTAAAATTAGTGTAAAATATAATTTAAAAACATTTTGAAAACATTCTTAAAAATATTATTTTTAAAGAACATGGATTTCCAACTGAAGAGAGAAATGAAGACGAATTTTCATAAAAAACATTACTAAAAAATTTAAGTACCAAAGAGTGGAAAAATGGTAAAATTACTTTAAAATATAATTAATAACTATATTATAATATCATTCATGAAAATTATAATATTTTAACATCGGATACTTAATCATACATAATCTGGATAAACAATGAGATCATGAAAAAAGATTCTTTCCACTTTGGTAACTTTGAATCGTAATCTCTATGAAGGAATGAAATTAAATGAAACTTATAATATTATTATAATAACTATAATAATGATATAAAATTTCATATTATCAGTATATACACCTCATAAATTAATATAGGTGTACAAAATAAAAAACATCTCAAAGAAAAAAAATTGTGAAAAAAATAAATTATCGCTCTGGTAACTTTGAAAATGTAAACCCCATGAAAGAGAGATCATAAAATTTTTATGTAAATCCGAATAAATTAAATTATAATAATAATATAATACATTAATGTGCAGAATATACACCAAGAAACAAAAATAAGTGTTGAATTTGTCATATATCTCACAGAAATAAAAGTGAGATGAGAAAAACCCCTTACCTTGAGTCTGATTCATCACGCTCACTCTTTATCTTCTGGAATAATATATTTATGTAAATTATTTAATTTATTTAGATCCATTATAAAGTGTATTATTTCTTTTATTTCAATTATAAACAATTTATATACAATTAATTAGTCAATAATGTTTAAGTTGGATGTTTTCACTATATTCGGTTTATGTGTCAAAACTAAATTTGATAGGTTTACTAAGGTCAATGAGGTCATTATTTAAACATATACAGAATAATAATCATAAAATTATTATCATATATATAAATAAATTTTAATTTTAAAACCAATCATGAAATATGGTTATGAAAAATGAACAGATGATATGATCATGGAGACGGTAGGCCATACGCACGTATGAGTAATGCTTCCATTTTTCAATGATCGTTATGGAAAGAAGGTAAGTAATATTTTATCTTTAAAAACTTATAATTATATCATAAAAACCATTATATTTAATTATATATAATTAAATATATATATATCTTTATTGTGATGTAAAAGGAATCACATCGCTTCGAGGAGGCGGTAGTCCACACATCCATGAAAAATATTATCACTTTTTCAGTGTGTGAAACGGTAAGAAAAAAAATGATATATTATATTTACAGAAATATAAATATGTAACTAATAACATATATATTTTATGTATATAACTTATTTTTATTACACCCAACCTTAATACATTTCATGTAAAGTGTAAAAAAAATCACATCGCTTTGCAGAGGCGGTAGTCCACATGTCCACAAACGATGTTATCGTATTCCCAAAAAATGTTAAACATGAAGGTATGAATTATAAATAAATTACAAGATCAAATATAAATCATAAATATAATATAAAACAATATTTTAATTATTATTCCCATCCTTTATAGGTTGTAATGGAAGAACAAATGGCATCGGTTCGTGGGGTGGTTGTTCTCCATACACATGAACGATGATTATGTATCCCATTTGATTGAAGTGTCTGAATTTTTTTTTAATTCCCATAACATAAATCATTTCATTATATTTAATATACTTAGGTTATTATATAATCATTATATAAAAATAAATTAAGTAGTTTTAGAAAAAAATAAAACAAAAGTGCTTATTGATGAACATTACCACTTCTTCTGGTAACTCTTTTTGGTTTTCACCAAAGGACTTCCTTGGAAAGATTTATTCTAAATTTAAGGCTTCTAGGATTGTGGTAGGGTATTTGGAAAGATATTTTTATGGGGATTTTTTTATCAAAAGGTATTTTGATGTGTGAAGTGTTGAAATAGTGGGTTCCCTAGACCCAACTATGAAGTACTTTTGATTACCATATCATGTGTATAGTTAGTTATGCATGATGTCATCTTACCATTATAGTGTAGATTTTTCTGCATCCACTATTATAATGGTAATTTCTAAAGATTAGTTATTGTATCTAGAGGTTTTAGTAGATCCCAAGATATAATGAGAACCTCGAGATACTATGACATTAATCTTAAATATATGTTTATAGTCAAGATACATCTTATTGATTGGACACTGTAGATGTCTGAATATTAGGTGCTAGGGGATCATATGCATTGATACTTCTTCTCATGAAGTTCACACTTGGGGATCTCTAGTGGTGAGACCATGAGAACGGACCCTCCAATAAGAACACCACATATTTTTGGTGTCATTGGTTGTTCCTATCAATGGACATGTGTATTGGTCTCCTAACTTGAGACCATTACCAATGTATATCATTTGATTACATACTTTGATGTAATACGAGAACCATTGCATTGATCTCGTGGCGAGGTAGTTTGTGTTGGGTGCGTCGTTGGTGGTATGACATTAGCTGAATGGTCAAGAAAGGATTTGTCGCTTCCAAGTTCAAGAAGTTTTATATCTCAGGCCTGGTTGATCAGGATGGTATCGCCTTCATAAGACTTTGACCAAAGTAGTAGAAAGGAAAATCCATCCGGATAGATCAACTAATAATAAATCAAGATAAGGATGATAACACAAGAGTGTGTCCTGCTTTATGAGATATTTAATGACAAAGATATTATAATACACAGTCAGTGTTCGTAGGATGGTAGTCGTTGCTATGACTATCCTTGTCTCTTTAGGGGCCATGATGGGTTGCTAGACTCCACACTTGGTCTGTGGATTTATTCACTGCAATCGAGATAAGGGCCTAGAGTTTCACACACAATAGTGTATTCAAGAATCCTCCCTATTCAGTTGAATAGTTATATGGACATAGTGGGCCCCGCCATGGGGTTCGAGCATTGTCCAAGTTATCGATCACCAAAAGAATTAAATAAATTAATTAATATTCAAGTTACAAATATTTTGGATTGAATTTATTTAATGTATTTATGAGATCAGTAAATATGAGAAAATATTAATCGAACGAATATTATTTTAATATTAAAGGTTTGTTTAATATTAAGCGGGACAGTGAGTCAAGTTAAATGGCTCGGTTTTATCACGTAATATATTATATATATTAAGAGTATGTGATAAAATAATAAATAATATTGGCAAAGTTTATTTCGTCAAAATTATTTATTTAGTGGACGTTGAAATAAACGGGGGTCGGGGAACCCAACCGGGTATTTCTCAAGTCCACTATAAATATAAGAGGAGTCTCTCTCTTATGGTGTGCAATTCACTATTCATTCATTGTATGGAATGAAAATTGAGAGCCTCTCTCTCCTCATGCTTCCTAGAGAGAGAAGCTGACGATCCAAGAGTTCGGATCAAGTTCTTCCTAAATCATCGAAGAGATCTCGATGCAGTTATCGTCAGGATGTCAAAAGCATAATCAGATTGCCGCGCTAGCACCCGAAATTTGACGATCGACATTCCAGTGGATTTTTGGAGCACGTGTGGATGATCTAGAGGGATCCTGCTTTGGATCCTTCAAGTGATGATCATCATCAACTAGTTACAGTTGAAAACGGATTCGGATTTGAAATGGGTACGTTTTAATTTTAGTTTTGTGCCTCTTATAGTTTACGTGAGATCCTTGGACCACTCCAGGGCTCAGATCATCAGCGACGACAAGTTATGTCATCCCACTGATGAAAATCATAAAATCCCTGACCCACCGGCTTCTGCTATGAACCCCATGAACCTAACAGTGGTATCAGAGTGATCACATAAATTTTTCTAAGCCAAATAAAATTAATTTTCATAAAATTAATTAGAGCGTTCAAATTTGGTCCCAACAGTTCAAACTGCACGTCGATCCAATTCCTAATGACCGAGTTATGGACAATTTAATTTTTCATATTGGATCGAAATTTGTGATTTGATCTCGGCTCTTAAATTATAATTCATACCAAAAAAAACTGATCATGTTTCGATTAGTTTTGGTTAATTGGAATTAGTTCCAATAATGTGAAAATTTTATTTTGACAATTAAATAATTTGCACAATAATTTTATTATTATTATAATAATTATTTTATTATTATAATAATGTAATAATAATATATTGTTGTTTTATTATAATAAGTATATTATTATTTAATTTTAAAGGCTAAGATTAGCCTTTGGAATTTATTTAATAAAGGAGGGAAGACTTATAAAAAAGGGGGCAAGGAGGATTTGACTTATAAATGAGGGAAGACTTATAAAAAAAGGGGTAGTGGTAGAAGACTTAAAATGAAGTCTTAAATCAAAAAAACACTAAAAGGGATTGTGGGCCGATGCATGGAGAAATAAAGGCAAAAAAAAGGTTTGCGGGGGTCCGAGAGGACCCCTCTTCCCAGCGCGGTGCACAAAAGCCCGTGGATCCCCTATACAGCAGGCTACTGGAAACCCTACCGTAGCGCCTGGCCACCGCCAGAGCCCTGTCCAGCTTCCGCCCTTCCTCAATGTCACTATAGGAGGCTCCACCTACTTTCTCGCCGCCTCTAGAGGTCATCACCCCATCCCGCCCTGCATGCGGACCTACTGCACCCCAGTCGGCCTCCTCCTCCAGTCATGCTCTACCTCCTCCCACCCCGATCTACATGCAGCACCAGCTGTAGCGCTGAGATCCTGACCGCTCAGCACCCTCGACCCAATGTTGAAGTTTGCACCCACACCCGGCTGACCCCCTATCCTCCTCCCATGCCTAGCACACAAGGCCACTGCCTAGCCCCTGTCGCCTTATCCCTCCCCTACAGCGCAGTGCTGGAAGCACCCCAATAGGCCCTCTGGCCGGCACACGACGTCGCGACCTCGACCGCCCACTCTCCATAGCCATGTCCTGGCCTGTTCCTGGTTCCCGCCAGCGCACCTACAGCAGGCAACTGAGGCGCCTCCCGTAGCGCTGACCTCCTTCCCTTCCAGTTCTGACCCAAAGCCACCACTGCTAACCAGCGTTGGACTCCTCTGGGAAGCCACTTCTAGATCCTTTCATGACTCTCGGTAGCCGCATCTAGACTTCGGCACCATCGCCATTGGTCAGGACCTAGGAGGTACAATTTGTGTCCTTCCCTACTCTCCAAATTGATAGTTTGGTGCTGTGAATCTTTCAAGATCCCTTGCAGGTCCAAGCCGAGGAATTGAAAAGTAATTCTAATAAGTGATGATACCCTCAAGAGGATTAATGTTGGTTTCTCCAAGGAGTCAGGTGAGTTTTATGATCTACTAGTGGATGAAGTAGAAGTCGTTCCGAATAATAAAGAAGAGGATGAACCATCAAAGAAAGCTGGAAAGAAGTGGAAACTAAAGGAAGTAGAAGAAAGAGAGAAAACTCCTAAGACCAGAGAAACTAAATCCGTACCTCCAAATTCTAAGAAATAGAAAGACTATCCGGATGAGGTAGTATCCAAATAGAGGGAGGATAAAAAGAATCGGAAGGAAGGAGAACCACAGTTTGGCCTAGACCCTGCGGAGGCCAAAGCATTGAAAGAGAAATATTTTGTAGGGATTTAGAAGCAAGACAAAGAGAAGAAGATTAAGAAGAATATGTTTGAGGAAGAGATTGTGAAATCTCTTTTTAAGGCTACTAAAGTTGCATCCGAGAACATTCTTTTACTGAAAACTTTCTTAGTAGAACCTTTACCTGAGACACCATGGAAAAATTTTATAACTCTGGAAAAAGTTTAAGAGAAGGTTGATGAACAGATAGAATCTGTACAAGAATTAAAATAATCTCAAAGCATTTAAGATACAGTTGATGTGATAAAGAAAGTAGAAGACTTTCATGATAAGGAAAGTTCTTCCGAAAAATTCTCACTCCGTACGTCTCAAGTCGGATCTTCGAAACTTAAAACTTTTGAAATAGATGAGAAGGCTGAATAGGAAGTGAATAAATTGTCTGAGGAATAGAGTTATAATCATCACTTCATTCTCCCTGAATATATTGAGGCAAGAGTTGAGAAAGAAAAAAAATATGAAGATAGGATTATCCAGTTGTCTGAGAGTGAGCAGGAATCTCCAGATGAAGAAGCTATTACAAAAACCAACAAGGGGAAACAAGTGGTTGTTGATACCCCAACCAAAGCAATTCTAAGGAAGAAGGTAGCTGGAGGATCTTCTAAGAGGAAGCTGGTTGATCTAGAAGAAGAACCATCACTAAGAAAAATGTCAGATTTGGAATCATCAACTCTCAGTCATGATTTTGTCATTAAATCTCTGAAGAAGTTATTTGACACCATTCTGATCTTTCCAAAAATTGACTCCAGATGCCAGATGCTCGATCATATAATGAATCAGAAATCAGACTCTATATCCATGGTGATGGATAAGTGTGTAAATATTGATTCCAAACACAAGAATTTTCTTATCAACTATGAAGCCCACAGAAAATCTTGCAAGAAAATGACCAGCTGGTCGAAGAAAATTGTTGAATATTTGAGAGATCTTGATCAATTTCAAGAATATATCAAGGAATATTTTGATACTGAAGACGCAAAAATCAATGATCTTACAAATATCTTTGAGTAAAAGCTAAACCTTGAACAAAATAATCATATTCAGGATGTAAAAGATCTTAATGGGAAGTTGAATTATGTTGTCCAAATTTGGAAAATAGAAAGGGATCTGCAAACCGAGATTCTAGAAAAGTTAGTGAAGCAAGATGACTTGCTGAAGGCTCAGGCAGAGGCCCTGAAGGCTCAAGATAACAGGATCAAATCCTTAGAGAAGCAATTAGAAGAGGATCACAAAGAGATAAAGAAGCTAAAAACCATCATGAAGAAGCTGATACCCAATGAAAAACAAGAAAAATAGATCCAAATCTGATCTTTGGTTGTATCTATTTTTTCTTGTACAAATTCTTCAAATATGAATGAAATTGTGGTTTCTTGTTTTGTTTGGATGTTTGTACTAATATTTTAGGTACCATATTTTTTCCATTCCCACAAACTCTTTTTGAAAATCATAAAGGGGGAGAAGGAAAAAATAATTCTAAGTAAAATAAGAAATATCCCTAAGTAAAGGGGAGTTTATCTAAGGGGGAGTTCTCATTACGAATATTTCCATACTCAAGATAATGAAAATTCTCATTCCAGAAATCTAGAATATGGTCCTTAGAGTTCTAAAGCCTAAGGGGGAGTTATTCATATTCACCATTGTTTATATATAAAGGGAGATAAGTTTTATTTTCAAAGTCTAGAAAATTTTAGCTAATTCCTTATATTCTTTTTCGTAAGGATGTTTGTGCTTTCTAAAAAGGGGGAGATTTTTGAGTCAATAAGGTTTTCCTTATGAATTTTCTATTCCTTCATTTAAGGGAAGATTGTTGAGTCATTAAGTTTTCCTTATGAATTTACCTTTTCTTCTTGTTTTGAAAATCACAAACACCTTATCTCAAGGAAAAATTCTTTTTACTCCTATGTTTTACTTCTATAAGGAAAAATCTCCTTCCCCAAGGAAATTTATTCCAATAATGTTTTCATTATTCATATCATAATTTTTCTAAGTGTAAAATTCAGTTTGAAACCAAAACCTCGGAATCCTATAATTACCTAGATATGAAGCATTCTGTTTTAGGATCCGAATTCTCAGAATTATGGTTATGAACTCTTCTGAGTTCTAACTCCGAATTCTAAATATGAATTCTGGTTACGAACTTTCTGAGATCTAACTTTGAATTCTGAATCAGAATTCTGGTTACAAACTTTCTGGTTCTGACTCTGAATTTTGAATACAAATTCTGGTTACGAACTTTCTGAGTTCTGACTCTGAATTCTGATTACGAATTCTGGTTATGGACTTTCTGAGTTCTGACTCTGAATTCTGATTACGAATTCTAGTTACAAACTTTCCGAGTTCTAACTCCGAATTATGATTATGAATTCTGGTTACGAACTTTCTGAGTTCTGACTCCGAATTCTGATTACGAATTCTGGTTACGAACTTTTAGAGTTCTGATTCCGAATTCTGATTATGAATTCTAGTTACAAACTTTCTGAGTTCTAACTCCGAATTCTGATTACAAATTCTAGTTACGAACTTTTTGAGTTCTGATTCCGAATTTTGATTACGAATTCTGGTTACAAACTTTCTGAGTTCTGACTCCAAGTTCTCTGAATACAGACTTTGAACTCTTATGAGTTTTGACTCCAAATTCTCAGGAACTCTGACTCCGAACTTTGGGAGTTCTAGTTCCAAATTCTTGTAAATCCAGATTCTGAATTTCTTTGATGTTCAGACTCTGGAATTCTATATAATTGAGGTTTTTAATTCCTACAAAATAGAATCCAAATATCCTTGTATTATAGACTCTGAATTCAATTTTGGTTAGACTCTGAACATTCATTATCTTACATTCGGAATATTGGATTTTAGTTATGTAACCATTTTTTTTCTAACGCATGTTTTGTTATAAAACGATGACGTGCCTTCAGTTATTTACTAACTGTTGTTTGAGTGACATGTGTATAGGTCCCTCCTAAATTCAATGAAAAATATGACTGTTGGAGGAGAGAGATGACTGTTGAATTCGTGCCTATAAATAGAATCTCATTTGAAAGAGCTCACTACTGTTCGATGACTCTAGATATTACATACTGATGAAGTGATTTCTAGAGAGAGACTATCATTGCTTTGTGCATACTGAACTACTTGTTCAGATTTTATTTGTGCGACTCTGATTGTTGTTGTGTACAATTGAGGGTTTCTGGGGATAGGAAGACAGAGGTGCCGACTACCTTGAAGTTGAGGTATTGCGGGGATAGAAAGACAGACTCCGATTATCATATTGAGGGATTACCCTAGTGTGGGTAAGGCAGACTTTCTTGAAAGTATAAATCAAGGGACCTTTATCCAAGGTTGTTGGATACCCTTCTCTTTGGGATAAAAGATTTACTTCTTGTTACTTGTTTTGTTACAAGTTTTCCACTGCATTTATATTGTTGAGGAAAGTATAATCTTCTTATACTTCATTATACTTGTACTCTGATTATATAGGATTCTATATTCTTTAAGGTAGAATCTTAGTCATTGTAAACCATTATTAAGTTTCATTTCCAGAATCACTTTTCCAAAATCAAGAAAGTTATTAGATCTTAGAGGTGCTTTGAATTTTGGTTATGCAAAATTTACTTAGGGAATTTTAAAGTATACAATTCACCCTCTCCCCCTATTGTATTTGAGCATCTCATTATTACATATTCGATCCTAGATTTGGTATTATATAGCATATCATACTCACATACCATCTCAACACTCGGTCACCCACTGAAGGAGATGAGAGCTGGTGCCCATGACTTTAGACCAGCTATGTGAGTGCGCTAAGGATCGAGTGGAGTTTTTGGGGAATAGGGCGAGGCTAGATGTGGTGTCGAAGAAGGTTCTATCTGTGTCAATAGTAGAGAACAAGAGATTGGTGAGGCTCCTATTGTTTTCTATGAAGAAATTTGGGGGAGTGATGGTGGTATGGCAGATGGTGGAGGTGGGGGTGGTGGTGAATCTACTACTGGTGAGTTGGGGTGGGGTGGGATGTATAAGAAGGAGAAGGCAGTGGAGATTCTAAATCTCCATCTTGGTAACTGGAAGTACACCCCCTATCTCTCCAATTCCTTTCATTTTGATTATCAGTCTTATTTGAACTCATTTTTTCCCTTCCTCCCATTTCTATGATTGTAAATGTTCTTCCAAACTAATCCAAACAAATACATTCTATAATATAAATGAAAACCACTCCAGATTAAAACAAACCTAAAAATATATCAAGAATCACAATCCAGGTCTTCAAAAAAAATGTAGCAGAAAAAAATAAATTATGTATTCATTCATCTGAAAAATAGGTAATGTCAAAACCCAATTCACCCAAGACTCCTATGATGACAATAGAATTGAGTGTAACTCTCAAAACCCACCTATAACAAGTCTAACCAATATAATTAACATCAATGGTATAAAATATATTTCATGGTAATGATAGTAAAATAATTTTTTATTAAAAAATAACAAAAAAAATACCATGGGGTTCTAAAGTGGTGGATAACGAGATCATCCCCTAGTGGTCTGTTTTAAATATGGGGGAAAGGAGCCTAAAGAGAAATATATAATTAGAGGAAGATGCTCATATCATTTAGAATCTAGGATTCCACCTGTTATATTCACCTCACACCAAAGATGTTGAATCATAGCATTTGAATTGATCATCCTCATGCCATCTATGATGAGACAATAAATTAACCAATGAGGTGGTGTGAACATCTCATGTATTTAACAATCAAAGTTGACTTAGATTCCATGACATAAAAAGAGATATCCTTGACCTTACCAATAGAAAGTACATTATGCAAGGCCTTAGTTTCTGCTTCAAGGGGACTTCCATCATTGCAAAAAACACTAAATATCAATATCATAAAACCTCGCCCATCCCGAATAATACCCCAACCTATCATAATTTCATTAACACTAGAACCATCCTTATTGTGTTTCAACCCAGAGATACAAGGATTCCACTGAACCCAAAGTTTAATCTTGTCACTTCCACCATGATACTAAGGGTATGGTGAATCATACCACAAATTCCAGAAGTTATAAATACTAATGAGATGATCCATATCATCAATCTGTGCCAACATTGTAATTTTCAAGAACTAAATAATATTTCACAAAGAATTGTGATGTAAGAGTTTATGATTCTCCCTCATAGACCAACACCTCATAACCAAGTCGTTATGACCCAACCCAAGCTGGGAATCGAGCTATAAATACCCCAAGCCTTCATCCATAGGCCAAGGTCTATAAACTAGCACCAAAGACACAACTAACAAGGGGAGGACTTTTCATAAGTACCAGTATGCACACACACAATCATCTCTATGAAGAGGTGTATAGAGAGTAAAATTAAAAGTAGAAAAAGATAAGGGAATAATCATGCATGCATAACCTCTAGACATTACAAGAGTACAGTAGTGTAAACTGAAATGTAAAGGGAAAATATACACACCCAACCAAAAATATGTCCCAACCTAACAAAACTGGAAAAGTGAACTTCTGATAGAGCCTGGATCCTGATCTCCAAGTTGTGACCACCATACGTGGTCCAAAGTACCAGGTTTCCTTGAGCTCCTCTGAAGTCACCACTGACATGTCCATTATCTACATAAGACATAACACATGCGGGCAAAGACCATGTAGGGGTGAGTATATACATAGACAGTAGATGCCCCAAAAGCTAAAGGGGGAGAAGTAATAGATACAATAGGAGGTATAAAGGTAGTAAAATCACTACAAAATATTTTACTTTTTCCAATGGCGGCATATCCATTGTTAAATGTACATTTTCTGCTGGTAAAACGTTTTACCAACTTATATGTCTCTATCACTAATGTATTTGTAAAAACTATTTACTAAATTTTTTTGTGATAGATAAAATCATTCTTTTAAAATTATAATAACACTAACAAATAATATATATGTCGATTAAAATTCTTAGCAACAGGTTATAATGAAAAACATTATTTGGGTAATAATATTACCAACATATAATATTTTTTTATAAATTACATTTGAATACAAATTAAAAAAAATTATTTCCATTAAAATTTCCTATTATATTTATAATTTATTATATATAGAACATTTGTTTTAATTATTAAAGAGAGGATGATTTTAACACATGTTCAAAATTATAAAAAAAAATTAATTATATTAATAATTAAATTTATATAAATTAAATTAAATTAAAATTTATCCCCCCAAAAGCATCCATCACACACCCCAAAACTCCACAATGGCCCCCCCAAGCCAGTGAGACATCCAGAACCAGTCTATCCATGCCAGTGTAAAACCCCCACCCCATTCTAGAGAGCCAGCAATAGCCCATCCATGTCACACCAGGGACTAGTGAGCACCAACAACTCATCCATTCCTGAGGACCAGTGAGATAATAGTAGTATATCCATGCAAGCAATACAATAGAGGCTATCCATTCCACACTAGGGACCAGCTAGCACTATCAACACATCAATGCCACAGGACCATCGAATCAACTCCATCCCATCCATGCCACACTAGGGACCAGCAAGCAATATCTCTAGCTCAAATCAGTAGAAAATATTTTCATGAACCATGCATATTCTGAATTTAAAAAACCCTAAAATTATTAGGCTATATTTTTCATTAGAATAAATTTTCTATATAAATGGAAAATGAAAATAATGATGTTTTTTCAATAGTTATTTGGTATGGATGGAAAACGTGTGATTAAATATGTTAAAAATAGGTCTTGATAACATTGAAAATTTGGATGGATTACTTCAAATCTTAGGCTTCTCACAGATGAAATAAAATTCTATTGTGAGATTGGAGGCTCTAGATATCACGTCTATACTACACTACCACAAGAAAGCACGAGGGGAACTTGCAACAACCATGGAATCTAGAAGATTTGTTGGCAGTTGTATCAATGCTATTGAGGAACATACTAACCATTCAGAAATCTAACAGTAGTAGTTTTTTCACATAATTTATCCTTTTTTTAGGTAATGTTTCATGTAATTCAATATTTCATATATTTACCCATTCAGATTCATAGATACCCACCATTACATAGAGATTTCAATCTTAAACAATAAGAGATAAGGTGAAAATAAAATGATGAAACTATCACAATAATTATAGATCAATATATTCAAGTTCTATTTATGTACAAGTTCAACATTTATATCAAAATACCCAGTCAAAAAGTAAGTATATACCATGGAATTTCACTTAAAACCTCATTGAAAAAGGTTTCATTTGACAATAATTTCTGCAAGCTACTTAACACATCAATTATGAGGGAATACTATTATGAAACAACATTTACCTGGGATTTTAGTAACCATAGAGCGATCTTTCATAACTCATTTGAGAGAAATATTAGTACCTCTTCTAGTATAATATCAATTTTCATCCTAAAATAAAATAAAATAAAGTGACAACAATAAGGGTGTTAAACTATGAAAAATAAAGAAAAAGAAAACATAAAATTTGAACCACAATGTTATACTCTTCAAGCCACGATTCTTCTTTATAGGTAGTCATCTATTTCTCAACATTTTGATTTATTTATTTTTTATCCAAATCCTCCTCCTTGGTTTTGATAATTTTAAGCTCAAATTGTTCAAGGATATGCACTCGTTCAAGTTTTCCTAAATGACGAGTAATGATTAGTAATAACCAAGTCACTAAATTATTTATAATGATTATCACTTATGATGGGTGATTTAGTTCAAATTTTATTATATTTCTTATCGAACTTAACACTTGTTTAAGTGGTTTTATTCATTAATTTACGTGTAAATGTTTTTCCAGAAATATAAAACCACTTGTTTTTTTTAAAATAATCATCACGAGTGATTCCAGGAATCATGTTTCTCTCAATAAACACATATCAATGATTAAATACATAAAACGTTTCAATTTTTTCATAATGGGAACAAATAACCACCCCTTATGAGTTGTTTTCAGAAATTATAGCACTTATTACAACCAATTATTTATTTAAAATAGATTAAAATTCAATATGATCATCAGGAAAACATTACCAAGGATTTGAAGAACTGTAAAATGTTAAATAGTGACATTGAAATAATAAAATTAAATCATTTTTATGAAGTAGTTATTTAACAATCATGAAGTGGGTTACCAAAAAAACACTTTAAAATTCCCTGAGTGTGAATTTATTCTATTTGAATAAATTTTTGGGTGAAAGATTTTCTTAAAATGTATTCATGTAAAATTTTAGTTGTTAATATGCTTCCTTTGATAGTGATACATGCCTTAAGTTATTAATTAAATGTATCTTTAGTTGGTGTTAGACATATTTTCATGATTATTCCATTGGATTTATTTATATAAATTATTGATTATATCCTCTTAAAATTATTTTGGACTATGAAAGTGGGGTTAATTAGTTTTACTTATGATAATCCATTGTATTTATTCTATAAAAGACACCTTAACTTGATAAAATTAAAGTGAGAGGTATGTATCCATTTAGGTGGTTATTTGTTATTAAAAGTAACATGATCCCATTATACAAAACCTGAAAACTACTAAGTATTTAAACTTTGATATGAGTTTAAATACTACTTTAGAGTTTTTCAAAGCCATGGTAATGTTTTCTTGATGATCATATTGAATTTTAAACTATTTTAAACAAATAATTGGTTGTAATAAGTTCTATAATTTCTGAAAACTACTCAAAAGGGGTGGTTTCGATAAAAAATTAGAGTGGTTTGTCAAATATTCAACAGAAATTGGAATGTGTTTTCAGTGTATTAATGGGAATATTGGGTTTCTGTTTCCTATTTAGTTAATATTAATGTAATAGAACATTCTATTTCTTAAAAAAGTTGATGAAAATTTGTATAAAACATTCTATTGCTTAAAAAACAAAATATTTAAACATTTTAAATTAATTTAAAGAAATAGAATACACCTCAATTACATTATAAAACATCAAATTGTGCTTCCTCATATTCACATGTCTCTGGTAAAAATCTTATCAGATTTATCTCAGTAATTTCCCTGAAGAAACCCAGTTTGGATAAAACAAAAAACAAAATTCATCCACATGCATCTCAAAATAGTTTCTAAGATGCATGATTATAAAAATATCAGTATATTATACATTAATATGAGGTGAAATTATATATATTTTAGTTTTAGTATCAGCAATAATCCCATTGAGCCAACTATTATGTTTACTTATTTTTATTCAATTCATTTGGTATTTTTTTCATTTAGGATCTCTATCCATCCAGGGTAGTCGATGCAGAATTATTTAGAGGCTACATGTTTAGAAGTGGGTTCACCCAAGGATGAACCATGCTTTTAAGTGATGCTCAATTGGTTAGTGTTGAGATGGTAGACTGAAGGAACTCAAAAAACACCTGTAATTTACCAAAACCATATTTCATATAAATCTAATCCATGATTTGACAAAATCTATGGTTGTTTCCAAGTGAATGAAGACATAGTGGTAAGGTCATGTGATCACACTGGAAATACCAATGAAAAGTAAATTTGAAATTAATAAGCCTACATCCCATGGAAAATCATAATTTAACAATTCTTAGGCGACTCACAAGATCAAATAGCTAAATGGGAAGAGATGAAAAGATCATACCACAAATAAATTTATCTTATCAAGCAAATAACGATGATAGTTTGTGAATTTTTATGTGTGGATACAATGATCAAACCACTATATTGAAAAAATATTAAATAACCAATTCACCTTTTTGTTTGATTGTTAGTGCATTGTTGATGTGTAGATTTATGATCCCCTCATGAAAAAACTTTTCTTCATCATATCAACCCATTTTCTAAAGTTCCCTATAAGAAACATATATAGCATGTATATTTTATAAAATCAAAAACAAAATACCCATATATGTAATGGCCCAGTCCAGCCCATGATCATGATATTGTTCTCTTTGGGCCTGGTCCTAATGATTTTTCTTTTCCTTGGCTTTAGCCCTCAGGCATCCCCTAGGAAAAGGCATCATGGTAGGAGAGGTATTCACACCACCTTATAAAGGGATGCTTTGTGATACTCCTCCTTCGATGTGGGATTGCTATAATAAAACCCCATAGAAGGGACCAGCGTCCTCGTTGGCGCATCAAATGGACATTGTCTCTGATACCATTTGTAATGGTCAAGTCCAGTACATGATCATTATATTGTCCATTTTAAGCCTAGCCCGCACGGTTTTTCTGTCCCTTGGCTCTGGCCCTCAGGCATCCCCCAGGAAAAGGCCTCGTGATGAGAGATGTATCCACACCATCTTATAAAGGGATGATTCATGCTCCTCCTCCATTGATGTATGATTTCCATAATATGTAGCAAAATATTATATAAATAAAAAACTATAGAAAAAGAAATTAAATAATCAAAACTCAATAAATGAAAATTGTAGAAGCTGTTAAATCAAACTAGACAAACCATGATGTCATTCTATGATTTCTATACTAAAATCAAAGTACGGAATGTAGGAATACAATAATTCTATCAAAACTATAATGAAAATGACAAAAATTTCAACAACTGCATCTCAAGCATAGGATCGGTCCTCTACCCCAAATCTTCATCCAAAACAGCAAAGCAATCAAGCATTGGGAGAGACACACTTCCTAGTATCCATACTTTAGACATAAAGTCTACTATAGTACCAAACAACACCCAAGAAGGATGTGAGATAAAATCCTAGTAGGCTGATGACCATTGTTTCTAAAACTTTCCATTTCGTGCAGTAAACAAAATCAGTGTGCCAATATATGATAAATTCAAGTAATTAAATAAAAAAAATAAGTATAACTTGTTCTGAGTTCTCAACGGCACTCATCCATACCACCTACTTCAGTCTAAGCTTGGAATATTAATAAATTAATTATAATAATCAGGATTTATATATATATAGGCTAGAAAAACAGAATGCAGACAAAAAAAGGAACATACCCCCAAGCATGTTCTTTAGCTTGGGTCAAATTTATGTGTCAAAAAATTATGCTTCAAGGCTCCAGAAAGGTATCACAATTCACAAGTAACCCAAAGCTACATCAGATAAAACCATCCACATATCATCATTATTATTATATTAAAGTTTAAAGTTGGAGTCTGAGATCATCCCGAATGTATCGCTACAGTACATCCTTCAATTTATCCAATACCATTGAGCATGTCCAAGGAAATCTTCTGAAAGACTAAGAATTGCTCGAGGTGGGGATTTATTAGGAGTCTATCCTGGGTATTTCACATAAGGGGTTGAGTATCACCTGAGACATGTCATATACACTTTTCTAATGGGTCTATCCTCAATTATCTCTTAGGGAACCGGTATCACTCATGAGTATATAGTAAACCCATAGAAACTCTCATTGGGAAAAACCTAAGAAATTGCCTCTTTGGTGTGTAGTGTGGTAACCAATCAGGAATGGAGAATCCATGTTTTCTCCTTAATATAGATCCCACATTGTCTCACCGACCTGAATTTAATTAAATTTCAGGAAAGCAGATATCATAGTGTATGCATTTATATTTACATCAAAACAATTCAAGCAACAAAGATCCATGTACTTCCTAATCATTCAAGACAAACAGTCATAGTTAAAACACTTTATCAGAAAACGAATAAAAAATTCACTTTTCCCTCTTATAATAGCATAGAATGATAAGAATTTTTAACAAGGAAATCATTAGTAATAAACAAACCAACAAAACCCCAAAATTCATGGTTCATAATTATCCTAAATAATTTATTTGATTTAAAATACAACCAATGAGGGGTAATGAAACACATGAAATTAATAAATTAATTATTTTGGGATAGTAGATTTTAGACCAATTACATTGGAACACCCAAAGGGGTATCCAATGATTTTGAAACAAATTAAATAATTATGTTCATCTCAAACAAGGTTTCAATAGTCAAGCCAAGTAATTTAACTAAATTAGAATAGGAAAGAACTAACGAGTGGCACAACATGCAATATAAAATACACAACAAAACAATGGTAAAGAGAGTAGATGCCTTACCTTATAAACATAGTGGATCCAATGCTCCACAAAAACATTTTATTTGACTTATAATGGAAGAAAATAGATGATTTTAGAAAAACCCCAATTTCGGGTAAAAATATTTTGCAGCAGATTGAACAATGAAGAGTGGATGATATCCTATGGTTCTTGGTGCATGAGGTTAGCCTTACCGAGAGCTTCACATTGTACGATATGAAAATAGAAATATAGGTGAATCGGAGTTTCAATGGGCTTCCGAAGGGAGATTGGAGGAGGAGGCGCACCAAATGGGGGTGCTATAGGGGGGAAACGCGCCAAAGGGAGAGGAGAGACGGAAAAAAATAAAGGAAAAAATAAATATGGAGAGGGAAAAGTAAAATAAAAAATAAAATAATATAATATAATATAATATAATAAAAATAAATAGGGAGGGAGAAAGGAAAATAATTAATAAAATGGGTTAACCCATTTTAATTTTTTCTACTCTTTTCTAACCAATTTTATTCTATTATTTATTTTTATCCTCTTTTCATTTGTTTTTATTTCCTTAAAATTATTTTTATTCATTTTTAATTATTTTTAACCCAAACGTTTCCCTAGGGCATGATGTAATATTTTACATAAAACCCATGTAATTATTTAAATTAGTTTAATAGTTGCTCAAGACCCATAAGAGGGTGAAAAGGTGTGTACCCAGGGTCTCTTTAAGGATTTAGACTAAAAATTTAAATGGTTTGTACCATTATTAAAGTAGGGATGTTACAACCTCCCCTTATTAAGACAACTTGTCACCAATTTTCTCTTGTGAGGATAGTGGGACATTATTTGAGAAAAGCTCTAGCCAGTGAGCATGTTCATCGGTATCCCACTCTCTAGTCTTGTCCTGAACACGTCCATGCTACCATAGCACCCAAACCAAAAGAACTAACCTACCCCAGAGAAACTTTGTGCTATGATCAAAAATATGGATTAAACGCTCCTCAAAGGATGCATATGATTCAATATCAATGTCATCAGGATCAAATGAATGAGACAGGTCTGGATGATACTATCGAAGATGAGATACATGGAAGATGTCGTGCATGGCACGGTACCTCTAAGGTAACAGTAACTGATAGGCTACCAGCCCAACTCTCTATATTGTCTCAAACAACCCACCATATATCGGTGATAACTTCCCCTATCTCCTGATCTTCCTAGGACCCAACCTTGGAGAAACATAAAAAAAGACTTGATGTCCCACCTAAAACTCGAGAGGTATGCGGCGATGATCGGTATAAGATTTATATATGGAATGAGTTGTAGTCATATGCTTTTGAATCAGCTGAACTTGATCAAAAGTCTCTTGAATGTGGTTAGGAACCAATATATATAGATGCTTCACCTGCTTCAAGCCAGCATAAAGGTGAACGGAACGGTCTACCACAGAGGGCCTCATATGGATCCATTTGAATTTTCACCTAAAATATGTTATCAAAGGTAAACTCAACAAGAGGAATATGTTTCTCCCAGGAACCTCTAAAATCAAGGACGTATACCTGTAGCATATCCTCTAACACTCATATGGTCTCCTCAGACTGCCCATCGGTCTGAGGGTGATATGCAGTACTCAAGAGTACCTAAAAACCCAGCGCTTTCTACAACCCTTTCCAGAACTATTAAGTAAAGTGGTTTTCTCTTTCCAAGAAAATAGAATGAGGTATGCTATGAAGTCGCACTATCTTCTAGATATATAGACTTCCCAACTCATTAATGGAAAAGGTCTCCCAAATAGGTAGGAAGTGCATGACTTTGTTCAATCTATCAACAATCACCCATACTGCATCGATGCCTCGAGGACATCTTGTCAATCCTATAATGAAATTCATGGTGATTTTATTTCATTTCCACTCAGAAATGGATAGTGGTTGTAGAATTCCAATAGTTCATTCATGATCTTACTTCATCAACTGACAGGTGGAGCACCGAGTGATGAAACCCACTATCTTCTTCTTCATACCCTACCACTAGTACTGACGACACATGTCTCCATACATCTTGGTAAGTCTAGGATGAACTACCCAAATAGAGGAATGATATTCCATTATAATTTCTTCCCATATATCTAAAGGTACCCATACTCATCCACAGTAGAGTAAAGTTTCACTACCATCAACAACCCAACCAGGAGTTGGGTTCTCTCCTGTGATGATTTCCCTCAAAATGATACCCTCTAGATCAGATAAATGTCACATACAGACTCTCTCCAGAAGAGAGTATGTCACTATAAGAGCTATTAAAACTGGTTTTCCATGATTTTCCTAAACCTCTAGATGCATCTCAGAAAACAAATCCCATCTTCCACTCACTTATAGATTCTTGGATGGCATGTGTATGACTTTTTGGGGCTCAAATCATCAGCCACTATATTACCCTTACTAGGTATATAATCAAGCTTAAATTTGAATGATTGTATGTATTTGACCCACCTGTGCTGACTTAAATACAAGTCTCATTGTGTGGAAAAATATTTCAAGCTTTTATGATCTGTGTAAACAATGGACATCTCATCAACAAAAACCACCACAAAGGAATCAAGGTACAGGTGAAAACCCCAATTTATTAGAGCCATGAAGACTTTGAATGCATTCGTGAGGCCAAATGGCATAACCAGATACTCGTACAAGATGTACCTACTTCAGAACACCATATATGGTATGTCATATGGTTCTATATACACCTGGTGATATCCCGACCTCATATCAATATTAGAGAAAATAGTTGCTATTTAGATCTGGTCAAAGAGTTCATCTATATGAGGCAATGGATATCGATTCTTTATCATAAGCTAGTTGAGTCGACGATAATCCACACACAATATGAGGGTACCATTCACCTTCTTGGTGAAAAGAACTGGTGAACCCCATAGTGATGTGCTAGGTCTAATAAAACCCTTAGTCTTGAGGTATTCAAGCTAATTTTTGAGTTCATGTAGCTCTATAGGTGTCATCCTATAAGGAGGAATAGACACTGGTGTCACACCTAGCACTAGCTCAATAGTAAACTCCACATCCCTCATGGGAGTTAATCCAGAGAAATATTTAGGGAAGAAGTCCCTGAAATAATCTACAATGGGAGGTAATTACACTATTTTTGTTCCCTAATCTCTCATAAAGAGACTTTCAAATTGAGTTATCACTCTTCCTAGTCTGCCGTTTTTAATTCCAACTCGATCTGCCTGCATATACCATTATCTTCTTTATAGATATGTGTCTCCCTTAGAAGATTTTAAGGACACTTGACGGTGATAGAAATCCACTTGGGGATGATAAGGAGAGATCTAGTTCATACCAAGAATGACGTCAATGCCAGACATATTGAGGATGTAAAAAATCCAAAGGAAATAGTACCCACATATCTCTAGGGGAACTCTTGGCACTAGAATATTCCCTCTATCCTGACCCCTAGAGGAGTGTCAATAGATATGATGCCGCAAAGGTACTTGATTATAAAACCAGGGCTTTCAACAACAGCAGCAGATAAAAATGAGTGTGATGCAGCGATATCAAAAAGGAAAGAAAATAAAGTAGAGGCTACTAGAATATTATCTCTAACCATAGATAGTCCTTCACTCTACTCCTCTGGTGATGGTTGTACTATGTATATAAGAACTAAACCACAACCCTAAGATGCGGACTGACTAGCCTAAGTAGGTCCGATCTGTTGACGTTGATAGTATGGTACTTGATTTCCTTGACCCCTACCTCCACCATTACCTCATCCTGGTCAGTAGGTGGAAAACAAACTTCCAACTGTTGTGGATTCATAGATCCCATACCTAATAGAGGTGCTAGTACGGATCCTCTGCCACTGGATACTGATGAGAAAGAACGAAGGAAAATCTAAAGGTGACCCATCTTTCTGCAATCTCGGCACACCATTAGGTTCCTCATGCACTTAGGATTCTTATATTTGATCATGTTGAACTGATGACATATGATAGTGTTGTCAGTATGCGTCATATGGATGACATCTTCCCCATATTCACCCTCAAAGTTGTGCTTCCTACTTCCTAAAGAACCATCACCCTATCTCATAACTGAACATCCCTGGCTCACAGGTTTAACTTCCCTAACATATCATTCTAAAATTAGGGCCTAAATCATAATCTATGTAATATTTTTCAAATGATATACGTTCACCAGGGAGTGGATGGTATACCTGAGTTCATCCTCAAAGCGTCTCACAGTTGTTTGTGTGTCACCAGTCATAGATGGAGAAAAACTCTGAAGCTCTATGAAACAAGTAGAATACTATAACACTATCATAGATACTTTTTTAAGATGTAATAATTCCCTAGAATGGTCATCTCTTATATTATGTAGAAATAAGTGATCGCAGAAAGCTATTTGGAAGTCTACCGAAACCATGTCTCTAGTCTGCTCCGCCTGACAAATAACATCCCATCAATTCTTGGTGGATTCATGAAGCATGTAGACTATAAGTTTGACCATCCTCTCTAGAATCTCTTCAAGATGGTCAAATATAGATTTCATGGATTCTATTCATGACTCTGCAGCATACAAACAGCCACTCCTTGAGAAGGTTAGAGGGCACTGCAATAGAAAGTCATGTGTAAGCTCTACCATAGATAGGGTAGGTCTGGTAACATTCAGAACTGACTGCATAAACTTGTGGAGATTATCCCTAAACTAAGCATCAAGGGACATTAAAATATTGGTAGGAAATGGTACCATTGGAAACACTACGGTTGTTACTATAGGTAACACTATAGGAGGCACTACAAGAGGCACTTATGATGGTTAGGGACCCACTATCTCTAGAATATACTCATCACCACTCTCTTGAGTAATGGAATGAAGACGTTGAGACAGCATTGGTCTACAATATCCTAACACATGCCTTTAAATATAATTTCATAGTAGATGAGGAAGATAGGTAAAGGTGCAATAAGGAGGGTAAGTATATAACCTACCTTTAAGCACTACACAATAGATATCCCGATCCAAGAGTCAGGTCTAGATAAGGAAGAGAAAACTTATAAGGATCACTAAAATGCATCCTACCACCTATTTCCCAAGTAAATTCATGTTAACATATAAAAACTGTCAAAACATTATATTTAAAAAATAGGCACTTCAAATTTTTACAACTTGGCATAATAGCACTCACATGAAAACAGGCAGTTTCATGTTGAAATTAGATATAGAATGGAAATATGCATGTCATTTTAACCCCCATGGTTCTTAATATGATGCATGTAAATGCATTTCCCTCATATCATCAGGTTTCAATGGTAAAAAACATTATCTCAATAATACCAATATCAATAACAATACAAAACAAGTGTATCACCCAACAGTGAAATAATATAAAAAATAATTGGCATAATCAATAATTGCAATCCCAACCCAGGAATTTGGGTTTCCACTATACATGGGTTACCTACATCCAAGAACATGGTACATTCCAAATTCCTATATCCTAGTCTTCTGTCTAACCCAAATAGTAATAAAAAAGGAAAAAAATAACCACCTATACTACCACTTTGTAATGTCCCTGACCCAGGAGCCACTAGAAGGGTGCTCTAAGCCGAGTTGGCCACATGACCTCAAGTGCATCTCCCCGAATGGCAAAGGATGTCGACTAGCAGCAAGGGATTTTTTAACATGTATGTAGGGGAGATTATGCCCTCATAGGTAATAGGTAATACAAAGTGGAAGAAAATAAATTCATAACAAGCAGAATAAGTATATAAATAAACAAACTATAGTATAAGCAATTAAATAATCTCAACTAAAAAAATGAAAAGTGCATAAGTTGATAAATCAAACCAGATACACCATGATGTCATGATATGATGTCTTTACTAAAATAAAAGTACATAAATCATAAATACAATAATTATATCAAAACTATAATGAAAATTACATAATTTTTTACAAATTCATCTTGACCATAGGCTCAGTCCTATACCCCAAAGCTCCTTCCAAAATAGAAAAGAAATCAAGCAATGGGAGTGGCACGCTTTTCGGTATCCATACCTATGGACATAAAGTCTACTCGGGTACTGAACGGTGCTTGAGCTGGGTGTGAGAAAAATCCTAGTAGGCTGGCACCAATGGTGTCTAAACCTTTCCATTTAATTCCATAAACAAAAGTTTTGTGTCAATATAGGATAAATGAAAGAAAGTAAAAAAACAAAATAAAATAAGTATAACTTGGTCTGGGTTCTCAATGGCACCTATCCATACCACTTTATTCGGCCAAAGATGGGGATATAAATAAATTACATGTAATAAGAAGGATGTATATATATATAAAGTCTAGAAAAATTGAAGGCGGACAAAAAAAGAACATACCCCAAATATTTTTCTATAGCTTGGGTCTAATTTATGTGTCAAAAAAGTGTGATTCAAGGCACCATAATGGTGTCAAAATTCACATGTAACCCAAAGCTACATCAAATAAAACCTTCAATGCATTATTTTTATTATTATATTAAAGTTTAGAGTTGTATTTTGAGCCTTTCCTGAAGATATCACTATGCTACATCCTTCAATTTATCAAATACCACTGAGTCAGTCTAAGGCAATCTTTCGAAACACAATGTATCGGTCAAGGCATGGTTTCATCATGAGTCTATCCTGAGTATCGAACATAAGGTGTTGAGTGTCACCCTAGGCATGGTGTAGACACTTTTCCAATGGATCCATCCTCAAGTATACCTTAGGGAACCGGTATGACTCGTAAGTATATAGTAAAACCAAGGAAACCCTTGTCAGGAAAAGCCTGATACATCACCTCCCTGGCACGTAGTGTGGTAACCAATCAGGAACGGAGAGTACATGTGTGGTCCTTAATAAAAAACCAACCTTGCCTCACCACCCTAAATTTAATTAGATTTTAAGGAAGAAGATATCAAAAATTATGAATTTATAATTACATCAATACAATTTAAGCAACAAAGATCCATGTGCTTCCAGATAATTCCATCCGAACAGTCATAGTCAAAACATTTTATCAACAAAAGAATAAAAATTTCAATTTTCTCTTTAATAATAGAATAGCACGGTAATGATTTTTAAAAATTAAATCATTAGGCATAAACAAACCAACAAAACCCCAAAATTCAGGGTTTATAATTATCCTAAATAATTTATTTTATTTAAAACTCAACCAAATAGGGGTCACTCAACATGTTCAATTAATAAATTAATTATTCAGGGCTAGTCGAATTTTGACCAATTACATCGGAACACCCAAAGGGGTATCCAATGATGTTGCAAAAAATTAAACAATCTAGTTCATCTCAAACAAGGTTGAAATAGTCAATCCAAGTAATTCAATTAAATTACAATAGGAAAACTTGAATATCACTAGTAGACACCGATGAGTGGCACAACATGCAATCTAAAAGATGAAATGAAAAAATGGG
The DNA here is from genome assembly GCA_963277665.1 of Viscum album. Lineage (NCBI taxonomy): Eukaryota > Viridiplantae > Streptophyta > Magnoliopsida > Santalales > Viscaceae > Viscum > Viscum album. Next base: position 2,108,432,283 of record OY728141.1, read on the forward strand.
AAAGAGAGTAGATGTGCTGCCTCATAATTGTAGTGGATTCTATGCTCCACGATGACATTTAATTTGACCTATAACGGAAGAAAACATATGATTTTATAAAAACCCCAATTTCAGAAAAAAAAAATAACTTCCTTGGTATATTACATAAAGGAGAGTGGATGAGATCATATGGTTCTTATTGTGTGAGGTTAGTTGTACCTAGATCATCACAGTACACTAGAAAACATTGGAAATGGAGGTTAATTAGTGTCACAGTGGGATTTCAAAGGGAGAGCAGAGGAGGAGTAGGATCACCAAAGGGGGGAGCTATAGGGGGCGATGCACCAAGAGGAGAGGAGAGCAGAAAACAAGAAAGGAAATAAAGAAAAAGGGAGAGGAAAAAAATAAAAGGAAAAATAAATAAGGAAAATAAATAATATAATATAATATAATATAATAAAAAAAGGGAGGGTGAAAGGAAAATAATTAATAAAATAGGTTAACTAGTTTTAATCGTTTCCACTCTTCTCCAACTACTTTTATTCTATTATTTATGTTTATCCCCTTTTAATTTTTTTTATTTCCTTAAAATTATTTCTATTACTTTTTAATTATTTTTAACCCAAACACTATGATAGGGTGCAATGTAATATTTTACATAAAACTTGTGAAATTATTTAAATAATTTTAATAGTTGCTCAGGACCCATTACAGGGTGCACTGGTACATTCCCTAGGTCTCTTTATGGATTTGGACTAAAAAATTAAATGGTCCATACCTTGATTAAAGATAGGACGTTATAATATATTCTTAGAGTTTAACTTGGGTCATTTTTGTAAACATATATAACATTTATGTGTCCAAAAATCATAAGAAAAAAACCCACATAAGAAGGGCACCCGCCTTAAGATCCTATTTTGTATCACCTTCTAACTAGTTTAATCACTTAAATGAAACTACTTTAAAATTTACTTACACACAAATACTTTAAAAACATAAAATTAATTTCAAAACTAGATGTAAAAAATAATAATAATTTGGAAACCAAATAAATACATGTTGTCTCTAGGAAGTACGCTCAATACTAAGTGAAATAAAAACATGAGGAACCTCCATATGTCATATCAAAGTACTTGAAACAAAAAACCAAAGATAATATTAATAATCATTCATAACTCATAAACATGAAAAAGTAATATCATTTTAATAAGGCATATTAAACAAAAACTAAAACAAAATAATAAAATGAGATTGTTTTATTTTGAAATAAATTTCCAATCTAAATTAATACAAATTTCAAACATTGGTACTTCATGGTATTTGTATAATTTTATGTATGATTAATAACTAGCCTAGAATCAAATAAAAATAATAACAAATTAAAAAATATATGCATTTATCATCACTAAAAAAATCTAAAATAAAACACTTACTTAATCCCCTATAAACTCATGTCATTTATGGGTCCTATGTCTGAAACTGACATTTAAAATTCTTATTATTTATTGATAAAAAACGTGCCCTCAAAATAAAATATTTACATTAATATAAACATGAAATATCAAATGTGATATTCCTTAAATAAGTAAATTTAGTGAACAAAAAATTGATTTATTGGATATATTACCCAAAGTCTTCTCATCATAATCCTCATTAACACCATTGTCGCCAGAGAAAAGTGCACACCACCAGGGTTGCTTTAGAGTTCCAACAAAACTAGAACCACACCATGAACACATTAACTCCATAACTGTTGGCACTAAATCGTCAACAAGTTAAAGCTTCATATAGTAATAGAACATTTCTATCATCATTAAAACTCAAATACAATCACCAATGAGGGGTTTCACATGAGTATGTGGGTCAGGAACAAGGAGGTGGATTCTTATGATGATGTAGAAGGGTGACGATCATTGGGAACAGGGAGTGTGTTTTGTGAAATGATGTCAGAGGGGGTCATTGGCTAAGAATAGGGAGGGGGTTCCAACGAGGAGGTCCACGAGGAATATTGGCGGAGAACAGGGTGGTAAGGTTGGGGGAGGGGGTCACAGGAAACAGGTAGCATGGGGGTGGGGCACACTTTAGGGGGGTTTTTGTTTTTTTTTTTGCATATATTTTTATATATATATTCATAACTTTTTTCATATATGGGTTTTTGTATGTGTGTGTATAAGCATAAATATTATATATGTATAAATTCATAGCTTTCTTCATTATATATATATATATATATATATATCATCATAATTATTACTATATTATGGATATTTTAATTAATAATATATTTTTATTATCAAAATGATATGTTTGTAACAGGTAATATATATATATATATATATATTCGTTTTTTTTGTAAAATATTTACTATTATTGAATAATTCATTGCAAAAAAAAAATATAATGGTAGAAGATTTTTTGGTAATAATAATTAATAACAACAAACTCATTTTTCGGTAAATCAATTTTTGGTATTATTATGATAAGACAATAGATTTAAATGTTAGTAAAAGATTTGTTGGTATTGAACTACTAATATAAATATATATATATATATATATTATGGTAAAAACACTATTGATACCTATAGTTAATATCCATAGAATTTAATATTTTTTAGAATTAATCATTTTTACCAGTAGATATATTATCTATTAGTAATTTTCTATTAATAAAGGTCACTTTTTATAGTGACCATGTACACGACCCCATGTATATTTAATTCATTATGTGGTGTGTTTCTTCACATGGGTTGTTTCTATGTGTTCTCTGGTTGTGTCCATGTGCTCGACACATGACGTGTGATCCATCGCATGGCTTGGACACATGGAGAAGGTGGTAAACAGTGTGTAGTGAAACTACAAGATGTTCCATCCTTATAAAATTCTAAAACCCTATCCACCATTTCTAAGGGGCTACATGTTGTGTGTCCATCCTTGTACATGACATATAGTTGGGTTTTTCACAAAAATCCATATCCATGATCCATGCCTCAAATCGGTCTATTCAAGAAAATATCCCACCTCAAATCCACTCAAGATTAGTATATCTATGCGCCATTCATCATTTTTGTCCATTTATCATTGGAAATCAGATCTCGTTGTTCATCAAAGGGTTTTTGATTTAACCTGTATGCTTCCGATACTTTCACCTTTAAAGAACCATCCTATGATCGTTGAAACGATCATCCATATCCCATAAACATCCAAGATCTGTGCCTAATTCACTAATCCTCACCTTTCATGGGATTCAATCATGATTCTAGGGGATCGATCAGGCTCAATACAGCCCAACAACATCAAATGAGACCATGGGTTCCAACTAATGAAGAATGTGAAGAAATCAAGGGGTAAAGGAACAAGAACAAAAGTTTAATCGATCATTTCCATGATTTATTGGCCAAGGGGATCTAGGTTAATAAAAAAATTGAAAAAAAATCAATTCAGTACGTATGACCATGCTAAGGATCCTCAATTGGTGCAGATCAATATAAAGGATTGATTTGCTCAATAAATTTAATCAATAAGGACCTAAACCAAAAATCGATGAATCCTACCTAGAGATTGGATCCTTCGTCATTGAATAATGCACTTTCCAATGATTGAAGGGTTTCATTGTGTTCTCTGAGCTCTAATATGCTTCGATCCATCGTTCCATCATTGTCCAAGGTGATTCACCAATGATGGAGGAAGGAGAAGCTCTCTAAAATATTCCAAGATTACGAATATAACCCTAGGATAGTCTCAATGTAAATATTATTATAGAATTATTATTATGTTTAAAAGAATTAATTAATCCACTAAACATGCCACCAATTAGCGTGGTGTCTGAACACCCTACGCCAATCTATTTTAGGCCACACCTTGGGTAAAAAATGTGTTCTGGACCCAACCGTGGTCTCAAATTTCTAATCTGAGCTTCCTTTTAATATTTATAATGTTTTCTTTAAGAACCTATGCACATGTAATATAAAATATATTTAATATTTTTATAAAATTAATTATGGGCACACCTGGCCTCAAAATCACATGTCGTCTTAACATCTAACTCTAGAAGTTTATATAAAAATATTTCAAAGTCTTTCAGGGAAAAAACAGGTCACTACATCATTCCCTCCTTCAATGTTTTCATTCCCAAAAAGAAAAACTAAACAAAAAACTCGGGATATTGAGTTTTCATCTTACTCTCCTACTCCTAGGAACTCTCCTTCACATTCTCGTGCTACCACAACACATGAACCAAGGGGATGGTTCGTCCATACAAGGTCCTCTTTGGTCGATCCTTGATATCCACTGAGTTCTTCGCAGATGTGGCTCTATCCTTGATGTCCATATCTCCCTAGTTGATGATGTGTGTGGGATCATGAATTTATCACTTCAGTTGTGCCATATGGAAGACATCATACATCCTCTCTAGCTGTGGGGGTAGGGAGAGGTAGTAAAAAACTTCACCAACCCTCTACATGATCTCGAATGGCATGATGAACCTCGAGGATAGCTTTCCTCCCAGTCTAATCCTCCACAATCATCATCATCAGGGGACTCTTAAGAAAATTTAGTCTCCCTTCTTGAACTCCAAGGGATTAAGACTGGAATCTGCATAAGATTTATGCCTAATCTAGGATGACCTCATCTTCTCGCAAATAACCTGGACTTTCTTCGTCATCACATGCACCATCTTTGGGCCCACAAGAGGTGTCTCGCTGGTTTTTATCCAGTCCAAGGATGAATTAAAGGGTCTTATGTACAGGGCCTGAAAAGTTGTCATTCCAATGATAGAGTAGTAAAATCAGTCTTCCCATTGATTTTTGGGTGAAATACTTTACTCATCCTCATTTGGGTCCTCAATTCCTCCTAAAGGGCTCTCCAAAATTGTTATGTAAATCGTGCATCATGATCAAAGATAGTTTTTGAGGGAACTCCATGAAGGAGAACAATATATCATATGTACAATTTCCCCAAACTCTCCACTGAACTATGATTCCTGATTGCAAGTAAGGGTTCCAACTTCATGAGTTGGACAGTTATCACTTAGATGGTTTCATTTTCCTTCTATGTGCATGGAGTCCCTTTCAAAAAGTCCTTGGATATGTCATCCCACTTCAACTATGGGATATCAAGGGGTTTCAACAAACCTGTTGGAACCTGGTGCTTAGCCTTAACCTGCTAAAAGGTTGGGCACTAAGAGAAAAACTAAGCTATTCTCTACCTCGTCTAGAACCACCAAAATTATTGATAAATGTATCTATACATCTTCCCTACATTAGTATGTATAGCTATGGGAGAAGTGTGAAACTCTTGCATCACCTCCTCCCTCATCGTGACTTGAACGAATGTCCATCCATTTAAAAATATTATGTGATTCCATCATTCATAATATCCATTTGGTGAATCACCTATAGATATCTGGTCACGTAATACCTCACAATCGATGTCTCCTTGAGGGGACTCTCTCACACACTCAAGAAGAGGAAGATTCAACACCGTTGACTGTAGAAAAATTGTAACCTCCTTCTCCACCCTGATCAGTTGTAGAGAAGCCAATTGCTTTGAATCACCCTGCACAAAGTGAGCCTGGGACTTCATACTAAGGGTATATTCCACCAAATTTCCCTTCCCTAGAGTATAGACTATATTGAAGTCATCTTCATACAGGAACTCCAACTAGTGTTATTTTCTCAATTTCAAGTCTCTCTGTTTGAAGACATAACTAAAACTCTAATGGTCTAAGTAATCCAAAAAGCACTCTCCCAGAAGGTAGTGCCTCCACATCCTCAGAGATAAGACTATCATTGATAGATCTAGGTTGTGAGTCACATAGTATTTCTCATGGGGTACTAATTTCCTTAACCCGTATATGATAACTTCCTATTTATAAATCAATACACAACCAATTCCAACTCCTAAGGCATCACAAAACACTACATTCTTCATGCCCTCCTTTTTTAGTCTCAACATATGATAACTCGTTAGCCTCATCCTCAAATCCTTAAAGGCCTTATGGAACTGCTCATACTAGGTAAATAGCTTCCCTTTCCATGTTAGGATAATTAAAGGGGTTGCGATCCTATAGAATTCTACCACAAACCTCTTGTACTACCCCACCAAGCCAATAAAGCTTCGCACCTCTGACACACTCTTGGGTGACTCCCAAAAAATCACTGTATCAATCTTTGTTGGTTCCATAGATAAACCATTCTCAAAAATGACATTCCCTAGAAAGATAACTTCATGAATCCAAAACCGGTACTTTGAGAGCTTTCCATAAATCCAGTGCTCTAGAAGAATATATAGAACCATCCTCAAATGATATGAATTCTCCTCTACTGATGAAGAGTAAAAAAGTATGTTGTCGATAAAGAAAACAAAAAACTGGTCAAAGTATGGATGAAAGTTTTGTTTCATCAAGTCCATAAAAATAGTGGGAGAATTCATCACACCAAACGACATCACTAGGAACTCATAGATTTTGTAGTGACATCAGAATGCCATCTTTGGAATATCATCCTCTTGAACCCTCAACTAGTGGTATCCAGACCAAAGATCAATCTTTAAGAACTATCTTGTGCCTCACAACTGGTCAAATAGGTTATCAATCCTTTTTAATGGGTAATTTTTCTTGATTTTACCATGGTTTAGATGAAGATAATCCATGAAAATTGGCAACCTCTCCTCCTCCTTTTTCATGAACAACACTGGAGCTGCCTAGGGGGACACACTAGGCATGATGAAAGCCTTATATTGAAGGTCCTTCAATGGTAATTGTAGATCCTAGAGCTCGGTAGGGTCCATCTGATATACCTCATAAGATATCAGAGCGGATCCATGATGCAAGTCGATACAAAACTCCATATCCTGCCTCATAGGTAGTCCCGGATTGTCCTTAGGGAAGATGTCCATATAATCCTCCACAAATGAAGGAATATATATAACTGAAGATCCTGCTACACCAATGTCTATACTCTCCAACATATGGGTGATGGGTTACATCCTCCTACTCACAAAACACACTCATCCTACCATGATATCTCTATCACCCATTAAGGTGAATCTCTTCCCATCAATGCATAGGCATCTGACTCATCTGTGGTGATAGTCAATCTGAGCTTAGACTATAGACAACCAATCCATACCCAATATGACTTTATATTGTTCCATTATGACAACCAAAATTTCCCATGTGAACCTCTCTCTACCAAGAAATGTCTCTCATTTCTAGTAGATAAAAGATAAAGAAGAAGTGTTCCATGTATAAACCTCAAGATGAAGTTATTAGAACAGCACCTCAAGTAGGAGCTCCATCTCTCAAACTAGGAGTATAGAGATAAAGGAATGATGGGAATATGTGTCTAATAATACTAAAGAAAAATTAGAATAAACATATATCATACCATTAATCGTCTTACACATTGTAGGACCATAATACTCTATACCCTGCAGTTGTCTGCGAATCTGACTGCCAGCTCCCTGATCCTGATGTTGGATGCCTGGAGGTAGTGGTGGAAGGATCTTGTAGTGTCATCCACTACTCTTATCTTCTTATTCTCCACTTATACCTATGCCTCCCTAGGGACTACATTTTCCTCACCTAGAAGATCACTGATCATTAAGCTACCTCTGTCTTTGTGGTTCATCATTTTCCTATATGCGCTCCTTAGCACGTCTGGTCAGGAATGTGATATGTGACATCACCCTTAACAAGAATAACACCGACACTATATAGGATTCCCTGGTGCTCTGTGATGTCCCTATACCACATGACCACATGCCAGAGTCTGGTTGAGAAAGGGCCTCATGTTCTGAGATCCTGGTGATCGGCGCCTTCTAGTTGTTGCAGATGGCTCAGCTCAGTAACAGCCACTTCTAGATCCATCTTCCTACCATCCCTATAATATAAATATCTCTATCACTGGTGTCTTCTCTAGAACCCCTACATGTTTGGGGATGTACAAGGGTACCATGATTGAATTTATCTCTCTATGGAGTCCCTGATCAAACCTCCATGCTTGGAAGTAACTATCACGGATCATGTCAAGATAGTACCAGGTAAGATCTGTGAACCTTGCTACATACTCATCCACTATCATCCCTCCTTGTTATAGCTCTAGAAGCTCCTAAATCCAAACTGAACACAAATAGGAGGGGTAGTAATCCCCACAGAACAACTGCTATAAGTCGGGCCATGAGAGTGTTGACTCATCATGTATCTACGTAACAAGACTCCAGCAGTGCCCAGTTTCTCCATGGAAGTGGACAGATGCTAGTACAACCACCTAATCTATCAAGGTTTGAATAAGCCTAAAGATACAAACCATCAAAACTAGAAAATCCTCTGCTACTTGAAAATCTGGATCACTAAGGAACCTCAGAAGCCTCTGGCACTGGAACTCACAGAGCGCGATAATCATGTGCACATCCTCAACCTTCTCTACTGTAATGATCAGTTGCTCGATAGGTAGAGGTTTTGTTACCTACTCGTCTTCAGTAATAATCTCATAGGATGGACCCTAAACTGAAACCTCATCGCTCATCGGATCATCATTATAATCCAGAACTAGTATCCTGGCTGGCTGGCATTGTAGAGGCATCCTGATATTTATCAAGATGTTACATAGGTAGATGGTCATATATATATAAACGATGAGGAGATGAATAAAGAAGGATAGTCAAGGATTGAATCCTATATGATTCATGTACCATTGATCCATGAAACCAATGTCTCAATATGTCAAGTTGATAAAAAGGTAGTCAAGGACCTAGTGAATGGATATGTCAGTTTCTCATACCATCACTATATTTCCTAGACTTAAATCCACACATGAGACACTTTGACTTTATTTCCCTAATACAAACCAAATAATTGTAAGGGAACTACTCCAAACACCATCCCAAGGATCGAAGAACCTTTGATACCAATCTATCATGACCCAACCCAAGTTGTCACTCAAGCCACAACTACCCCAATCATGACACCATATGCCAGGAGCTGGAGACCAGCATCAAAAGAATAAATAACATGGTTAGTCATTTTATTAAGTACCTGTATATACACACATAGCCATCTCTATGAAAAGTGAAAAGGGAGTAAAAGTAAAATAAGCAAAAAATATAAGGGAACAATCATTCATGCATAACCTCTAGACAGTACAAGAGTATGATAGTGTAAACTAAAAATTAAAGGGGGAAAATGAAAACCCATCAAGAAATATGTCCCAACCTTAAATAACTAGAAAAATAAACTATTGAGAGAGCCCAGATCTTGATCTCCAACCTGTGGCCACCGTACACAATCCAAAGTACTAGGTATCCCTAACTCCTCTAAAGTCACCATCGACCTATCTATAGTCTCTATAAGACACAACATGTGCAGAAAAATCCCATACAGGGGTGAGTATAATTATACCTAGTCAGACACCCCAAAATATGAAGGGAGATAAATAAGAGATACAACAAGATGTAGAAATATTGTAAAATAGTACACAAGATACAAAATACCATGAATAAGAATAGCTCAACCCAAACCAAGAGTGAAAGTAACATCATCCAAACACAAGGGGATCAATATGGTGTGTAGATGAACTACACGTCGAGTCTTTTCCACATATATTAGGAGAGTAGACTCATCCAACCATGAGAATCTAAACACAGAAAGCACGTGGGATACCATGTGTGTCTTCGCAACCCTTGGAAGGAGAGTAACCAAATCCAAATGTATGGATAAATGTGTGTGTGTGTATTCTTAATCAAAATAATCCAAAATGAGAGAGTAAGGGGATCTCAATATCATATCTCATCCTAAAATGAAGAGTTGTCAATAGTTCTAAAACTCCATCAAAGATGGCCAGCATCTCACATGTCGGACCATAAGTAATCGTCCATGTCAAGTCATTCATCATCACTATGTAGCACAGTTAAGGGGACATAATCTCTAAGTAGAGAACTCATACCCTGGTACAACAGGGGGGTTCTACTCTGATAGTTTATGGAGGTCCCACTGCCCAACTCTACTAGAGGGTTCTACATGAAATTCTTTGAGGACTCACTACCCAGATCTACTAGAATGTTCCACACAAAAGTCATCAAGGACTCATTGACCATTTCTACTATAGGGTACCACTTGGTAGGACCCACTGTCCATCTCTACTAGAGGCTACCACTCATTAGTCGTCAATGAAACACTGCTCAGTTCTACTGGGGGTACCACTTCATAGTCATCAGGGACCCACTTCCCGACTCTACTGGAGGGTATGACTCGATAGTCTTTGAGGACCCACTGCCCTGCTCTACCAGAGGGTACCAATCAATAAGTATCTAGTGATCCTACATGATCACTGCCATCATCAGGTGTCACCTCAAATAAGTTTCATACCCAAAAAAATCAAATCATATCTCAAAAGCCACAATGGAGGACACCATCACGTTCTACATGGAAAAAAATTATGGAAGGCTACTCGTGAGCCAAAATTTGAGTTGAAACGATGGAGATACAGAACCTTGAAGTTTCAAAAAAAGAAACCAAGGGGTACATGGTGTGTGAGGGGACCCACATGATGGGTGGTCCATCTGCACCTCCTGACTGTGTCTCTATAACAACCCTTCTCTTTATTACACACTTAAACGTGATTTATTACATAAACTTTCACTTAATAAAACTCTGAGGATCGAGAGGTCTAGTGTCTTGGGAAATTAGGAACATTACATAACAACTTAAAACATGAAGTACAACATATTTATTTCATACTTCTTTTACATGACCAACTCATTCCTTCGTACTTAACACTTCATGAGATAACCTGAGGACATACATAATAAAAGGGTGAGCTATAAAGCCCAGTAAGGGAGTAAACAAAGCATAACATGAAGAATACAATACATGTTAGGCAATAGGAATATTAATGGATCATAAGAGAAACATGAACATAGATTCATAATATATCATGATTATCATAACATGGAAATATGGAAACTACATACAACATGATATTAGCATGAGCTAAATCTCATTGCACATGTATTAGCAAGAGTAAAACCTCATTTCACATGAATTAGAATGATTAAATAATAATTTCACATGGATTAGAATGAGTAAAACCTCATTATGCATGTCTTATAATGATACTAAACATTACCCAATTCATTGGAGCGCTATCAGGGCGCACCCTTCATAAACATTTCATTTCATGCATAAGTGTGCCGCATGGATCATATAAAATGGAATCATTCAACATTAGAAGTTATTCCACAATTAAGGAATTTGGAATAAATACATATAATTATCATTCAATAAGTATATTTTCATAATGGTGAAGACTCTTAATAGATAAATGGGTATGGTATTCATTATATGATGATTTTGTCTTGGAAAATCATGGTACAATTTTGGTAGCATAACGTCGTCATATGGAAATTCATAAGTTGGGTTTATGAGAGAAAAAGGGGTCCCTCTCCATTTATATATGAAATATACAGTAAGGGGATCGTGGAACATAATATCCCAACATATGAAATGGAATTTAGATGCATAATATGGGAGAAAAACTTGAACTGAAATAAGAAGAGAGAAATCCCCTATAGAATTTCATCATGGTAACAGGAGTACACAAAAGGCACTAATGAGAGATAAAGTGGTATATAATCATTAAAATATAATTAGGAAAGTATGTTTATGTGATAAATCATACCCCCAACATTTTTAATTGAAAATAAAAGGTTATTACAACATAAATAAACTTGGATAAAAATTAAAAAGGAAGGAAACCCTTACTTGAGTGTCGGACTTCAAGAGCTTGAAGAGGGGATTATTGAGATATTGGGGTGCCTTAATAGGATTATAGAGAGAGGAGGGAATATTAGGTACTTTATCCAAGTATTTTGAGTAAATATAAGTGGGATATTAGGTGGTTTAAAATAGAAAATGATAGGGGAATTCTTTAATATTCCACAAACTTAGGTTTTGGAATCTATATAATAAAATATTAAAAACCAAAAACCTTCCCATGGTTTTTTCCCATGGTTTTCTTCAAATATGGGTGTAAAAAAATTTACAAGGCCAATGGCCAAACATATTAAAATACTATCCTTACTTATGTGGAGGTGAGTCGCATTATTAAAGAAACTAATTTAAAATCGTAAAATATATTATACATTTTGGAGGATTCACTAAGGATTTATAAAACAAGTAAAACAAAATTAAAATCACATTATTTTAATTTAAAAACATATATTGGACTAATAATACCACTTATATTATTTATTACATCATTTTTGGGTCATTATGATGTCATAAAACACATATTTTATTTATACGGTATTTAATTTTTACCCAAAAAATCGAATGTCTCAGAAAATTTTGAAAAAGTCACCATTGGATAATTTTGAAATACTGATTACAAAAATAATATTCATTTTATCTAAATAGTTTTTTAAATATATGAATTTTCACTTTTAAAATGTAAACCGCCATTTATTGAAAATTCACGGTTTTTGACAAAAGTAGTTTTCCAACCTTAATAAAAATTACATTTGACTTCCGAAAAATTATATACTCATTTATTATTCCTAAAATTAATTTTATAATAATATTTTATTAAAATATTAATTATTTCAAAAATTCATTAATTCCTAAAAATAAATTCTTTAAAAATACATTTTATGTTTTATCGTATAAAAAAAATAACTCTTATCAAAATGATTGCCTAATCTTATAAAGATAAGTAATTGAAATAATAATCATTTATAATAATTGTTTTCATAATATTATTAATAAAAATAAAAGTTTAATATAATGTATATATTTCTTAAAAGTGCCATCTTTACCCGAAAAGACAATTTATCAAATTCGTCACTTTTTAAGAAAGACTATTTTAATAAAGGAATTGATGGAATAAGACTTTTATTTATAAAAAAGGATTACACAATTAGTAACTAATACCTTATTACATAACCCCTTATAAAACCTGTGTATGACCTAAGGGTAAGGTGTACAATGGTGACAGACTCTTAGGGCGGCTTGGATAACATCGCCCAGGTGGTAATCTCTATTAACTTGAACTTATCCTGTAGGCGATTCCATTCAAGATTAATGTGTTGAAGCTCATATTGGGATTGGTCAAGAGCGAAGCCCAGTGACACTACCTCCTTTCTAAGATCTGACAAATGATCTTCGTATGGCCCTAGTCAACTGGATCAGGTCATCCTCTCCTTTTTCTATTTCGAAATAATTATTTTTTAAAACCCTTATATTTATATCAGTCATGTGATCACTATTAAATGGATATATTATCAATGGTAATGATATTTAATGGTCATTTAAACCCAATAATAATAAAAAGAATAAAAAATAATGCATATATTTTCTATAATATATTAAAATAAAGGGAATTTTATTCATAAAATATCAGGTTGTTACAACATTCCCCCCTTAAGAAATTTCACCCTCAAAATTTTCTTTTTCCTACACTAATACAGATGAGGGTAACTCTACCTCATCACTTCCTTAGGCTCCCCCATTTCTTATTCAAACTTGTGGTTTCACCACAACACCTTGATGAGGGGAATCGTCTTATTTTGTATAACTTTTTCTCTACTATCTAAGATCTTCACCGAATTCTCTTCATAGGAGAGGTTATTCTCCAATAGTACCAAATCTGGATTTAGTACGTGGGATGGGGTAGGTATGTACTTTATTAAGTGTGATACATGGAATACATCATGTACTTGATACGGGTTTGGTGGGAGTGCTAGTCGATAGGCTGCTGCTTCGATGTGATCAAGGATCTCAAAATGGTCTATATACATTGGACTAAGTTTCTACTTCTTCCCAAATCTCATCAATCTCTTCCATGGAGATATGTAGAGGAAAAACATATCTCTAGCATCAAACTCTAGTTCTCATCGATAGTTGTCATCATAGTTCTTTTTTCGACTCTGATCAGCTTTGATGTGCTACTGGATGGTCTTAACCTTCTCCACTATTTCATCAACCATTTCTATACCTATATGTTTTTTCTCCCCAACTTCATCCCAACATTTCGGTGTTCTACACCACTTCCTATAAAGGGCTTCATAAGGATCCATTTGGATGCTTGAGTAGAAATTTTTGTTGTAAGAGAACCCCTCTAAAGAAATATGTTAGTCCCATTCACCAATGATGTCCATTGATAAAGTTCGCAACATGTCCTCAAGTGTCTCGATAGTCCATTCAGATTGGCCATAAGTTTGAGGATGATAAGCCATACTAAAGTTCAGTTTAGTATTTAGAGCGTGATGGAGACTCTTCTAGAATGTACAGGTGAATCTTGGATCTCAATCAGATTCAATTGATAGTGGTACTCCATATAGCCTTACCACTTCTCTATTGTATATTTGGGCTATTTTATCCAATGATAAATCCTCTCGAATTGCAATGAAGTGTGTAGTATTTGTAATAAAATCCACAACAACCCAGATAACATTGTTTCCTTTGGATTTATTTGGATGTTCGGTGACAAAGTCCATAGTTATGTTCTCCCATTTCCATGTCGGTATGGGTAATGGATTCATCATCCCCTTATACTTTTTCCTCTCATCCTTCACTTTCTGACATACCAATCACTTTGATGTTTACTCAATAATATACTTCTTCATGTTATCCCACCAATAATGCTCTATGAGATCTCAATACAACTTTGTGTTTCCTGGGTGAATGGAGAAATTCAAACTATGTGCATCATCCAAAAGTTCTTCATTTAACTCTAGATTTTGTGGAACATATAATATTAAGCCATATCTCACAATTCTTTCTTTATTAACATTGAAATCTGAGGATTTGACTTTTTTGATAGTTTCCACTTTATTCTGAATTCCCACATCATCCTTTTGAGCACCCTTTAACCTTTCTAAAAGAGATGGTTGAGCAGTTATTTGTGAATGGATTGTGATGTTCCCTTCTTTATGATTCCCATGTCCATATTTATCAAATATAAAAATATTGGATCCTTTTCAATTCTCATAAATGATAGAATCACTGGGTCCTTTCTACTTAGAGCATCTTCCACCTTGTTTTCTTTCCCAGGGTGGTAATGGATTGAGCATTCATAGTCTTTGATCAGCTCTAACTATCTTCATTGGTGCATACTCAACTCTTTCTGTGTGAATATATACATGAGGATTTTTTTATCTGTATATATTTCACACTTATCCCCAAAGAGGTAATGTCACCAAATATTCAAAGCAAATATTACCGCAGCCAACTCCAGATCATGTGTAAGATATTTACGCTCCTAAACTTTCAATTTCCTTGAAGCATAGGAAATTAATTTTTCATTTTTCATTAACACACATCCTAGGCCCTTCTTCTAAGCATCACTGAATACCACAAAAAGTTCTCCACTTGTGGGTAGTGTGATCACGGGTGTAGTGATAAGTCTCCTCTTCAACTCCTTGAAGCTCTCTTCGTATTCATCATTCCAATAAAACTTGGATAACTTCTGTACTATCTTGGTAAGAGGGTTCCACAATCATGAGAAATTTCTCACAAATGGGTGATAATATCTAGCTAACCAAAGGAAGGTATGGATATCCTTCACAGATGTTGGCATCATCCATCCCTCAATTTCATTTTTTTGGATGGATCCATAGATATCACATTGATTGTGATGATATGACCCAAGAATGAGACTTCCTTCAACTAGAACTCACACTTTCTATACTTTTCATAGAGATTCTCCTTTTACACAGTCTTTAGTACAGTGCTCATATGCTCCTCATTCTCCTCCTTGGTTTTGGAGTATATTAGAATATCATCTATAAATAATACCACAAATTTGTCTAGGTAATCTATAAAGACTATATTCATCATGTCCATAAAGATTTATAGAGCATTAGTGAGTCCTAAAGACATTACTATGAATTCATAGTGCTCGTACCTTGTACGAAAAGTAGTCTTGGGGATATCCTCCTTCTTCACCCTTGTTAATATCCCAACTACAGATCCACCTTGGAGAATTATTGTGCTCCATGTAGCTGATCAAACAAGTTATCAATTTGTGGAAAATGATACTTTTTCTTTATTGTGATTTTTTTGAGCTCACAATAATCAATACAAAGGCACATTGACCTATCCTTCTTCTTGACGAAGAGGACCTATGCACCCCATGGTGATACACTTGGGCATATAAACCCTTTATCCAGATTATCCTGTAGTTGTTTCTTTATCTCATCAAGATCCCAAAAACCATTCTATATAGAGTCTTGGATATTTTCAATGCCTCAGGTATGAGATCAATCGATAATTCAACATCTCTTCTAGGAGGAAGACCAGGAAATTCCTTAAGAAACACATCAGTGAATTCCCTCACAATAGAAATGTATTCAAAGATGGTTCCTTCCTTAGACTCAATAATCTGAGCAAGATACACATGCTCATAGAGAAGTAATATTCACTCTTGAGAAGATGGTTCTAAAGAAGATTCATCCTCCTCCTTGCACTTGTACAGAATCTAGGGTCAATTCACCATATGGAGAGTGATTTACCTCTCATAAAAATTTATGTTGGCTCTATATAGGGAAATTAAATCCATACCAATAATTTCATAAAATTATACCAGAGGGAGTACAACGAGGTTCGTCAGGAAGTTCAATCCACAAATTGTGATAGGGGAGTAGTTATATTCATGGGATACAATAATTTTCCATTTTTTGTTCTCACCAATATCTCCACTTCCATGAATTATGGTGGTGTTTGGATCATTCTACTACACTTTTGGGATATAAAAGAATGCATAGAACCAGAATCAAAAAGTATGATTTCTATCCTTAAATGAATAACTAGAATACCTATAACCACATTGTTTTAAGGATTCACATTAGTAGTAGTGATGGAAAAAGATTGTCCTTGTTTCCTTGGATGTTGTTGGTTGCCTCCTAAAACCCTTGGCTTGGGGCACTGGTTCAAAAAGTTCCCTAGTTCTTTGCAGTTGTTGCAATGAACAATGCGTTGAGGGTCGAACGGAGTGCTCCTCTCCTATATCATAGCAGTGGGTTTTTATTGTTGGAAACTATTGTCCAGGTGCCCTTCTCTTCCACACCTAAATCATTTCCTCATCCCCTTCAGGAAATTGTTGGGGTTCTTCTTTCCACACCTTTGGAATGTGGGGTGTTATAATTTCTTAGCACTGTTGGATTTATCCATAAGACCGCCATAATTAAATTACACTTTCTGATTCTTATCCCCATGATACCCCTAATATTATCAAATCTCTATTTCGACTTCAAGGTCACATCAAATAATTTTCTCATAGCTATCAAAGTCACAAATCACTAGTTCTTTCCATAGGCTAGGTTTTAGCCCACCAAAGAAGTGGCCAAACTTGCATTCTGGGGTAATGACAAAGCCTAAGGCCTATCATGAAAGCCTTGTAAAGTTTTCCTCATATGCTATGATGGATTCATCATATTTTTTCTTGAGGTAAAGGAAGTCTCTTTCCATATTATATTAGAGGGTTCAAGGAAAATATTTATCAGAAAACATTTTTCATAAATCCTTCCATTCCAACGCATCGATATCTTCCTTAGGCTTCATATTTTTGATAAATTCCCACCATTGATCAGCTTCACCCTCCATACAATAAACTGCCAAAAGAACCTTCCCTTTTTTGGAACGTTGAAGTATGGATAAGATATTTTCAATTAATTTGATCCATTCTTCGGCGATTGAGGGATCATATGATCCATTGAAAGTAGGAGGCCTTTGTCACATAAAGCTATCAATTATGGCTTGTTATTTCTTAGGGGGGGTTGTAAATTCGTCTTCACTCATGTTTCTATTCAAAACTTAAGTTAACTAAGAGAGTATCATGACAAAGTTTTTGATTCCCGCTCCCGTCGTATTAGGCATCTCATTAGAATAGTCATCACATTGATCTTCGCATTGGTTGTTAGCCTGATTCCTCATATTATCATCCATTGGATATAATAAAAGAAAATTTAGGGGTATGTTTATTAAACACATAAAGGGGAATCCAGTGACAAAAATGGAAAAGTTATAAATTACATTGATTTACTTAACTTATGAATTTATAGCCATTAATCTAAGTTATCCATTATCTACTTCCCAACATATATTCTTACAGGTATTTTTTATTCCCTTAATAATGGTTCATACTAAGATTATGAATTTACTAAAGCATATACATTAGTAGTGTTGAACCAAGAGTGCAGAAAGGCTTGTTTTTGTTCACCAGTTCCCATTCTAGTCTATCTCAAAGCGGTGTTTTTGGGTTTTACCCCTAGATGCATTTGTGTCAAATCCACCTCTACTTGTTCATATCCAGACAGGGATGTATTTTCTTGATAAAACACTTACTATATACTCACAAAAATTTAGGGATTATTTTATTATACTTAGTCTTATCCCTAAGGCTTCCACTAGAGTTTTATAACCCTAATCCCAAAAATAACATAACTTATCCTCTAATACCAACTATAAAAACTCTAATCTTTATTACACACTTAAACATGAATTATTACATAAAATTGCATATAAAACTCTGAGGATCAAGAGTTATAGTGTCTTGGGAAATTAGGAACATTACATAACAACTTATAACATGAAATAAAACATCTTTATTTCAAACTTCTTTCACATAACCTACTCAATACTTTGTACTTAACACTGTATGGGATAACCTGAGGACATACATAAGAAAAGGGTCAGCTATAAAGCCTAGTAAGGGAGTAAAAATTTCATAACATGAAGAATACAATACATGTTAGGAAATAGGAATATCAATGGATAATAAGAGAAACATGAACATAAATTCATGTTATAGCATGATTATCATAACATGGAAATGTGGCAACAACATACAACATGATATTAGTATGAGGCAAGTCTCATTACACATGGATTAACATGAGTAAACCCTAATAGCACATGAATTAGCATGATTAAACCCTAATTGAACATTGATTAGAATTATTAAACCCTTATTTCACATGGATTATCATGATACTAAACATTACCCAATACATTGGAGCGTTATCAGGTCACACCCTTCATAAACATTTTATTTCATGCATAAGTGTGCCACATGGATCATATAACATGGAATCATTCAACATCATAATTTATTCCGTGATTAAGTAATGTTGAATACATACATGTAAGTACCATTAAATAAGTATATGTTCATAAATTTGAATAAACTTGATAGATAAATGGGTATGGTATTCACTACACGATGATTCTGGCTTGAAAATTCATGGTGGAATTTCGGCTGCATAACGTCGTCGTATGGAAATTCATAAGTTGGGTTGATGAGATAGAAATGGGTCCCTCATCATTTATACATAAAATATATAGTAAAATAATCATGGAACATAATATCTCAACATATGAAATGTAATTTAGATACATAATATGGGAGAAATACTTTAATGGAGATAATAAGAGAGAAATCCCTTACAGAATTTCAACATGGTAACAGGTGTACACAGAATGCACTATGAAAGAGAAAGTGGTATATAATAATTAAAATATAAGAAGGAAAGTATGGGGGAGGTTATAAATCATACCCCAAAATTTTTAATTGAAATTAAAAGGGTATTACAATATAAAGAAACTTGGATAAAAATGAGAAAGGAAGCAAACTCTTACTTGAGTGTGTGACTTCAAGAGCTTGAAGAGGGGCTTCTAGAGAGCTTAGGGAACCTTGACAGGATTATAGAGAGAGGAGGTAAGATTAGGGACGTGATATAGGTATTTTTAGTGAAGATAAGTGTGATATTGGGTGGGTTTATATAGGAAATGAGAGGGGAATTCTTTAATATTCGATAAACTTAGGTTTTGGAATCTATATAATTAAATATTTAAAACCTCAAACATTCCCATGGTTTTTGCCAATGGTTTTTGAAAAATAGGAGTATAAAAGATTATTTTATAATTCCAATGGATGAATATATTAAAATATTATCCTTTATTATGTGGAGGTGAGTCACATTGTTAAAGAAATGAATTTAAAATCATAAAATATATTATACATTTTGGAGGATTCACTAAGGCTTTATAAAATAAGTAAAACAAATCTAAAATAAAATTATTTTAATGGGAAGACATATATTGGGCCTATAATACCCATTATATTATTTATTAAATCATTTTTGGGTCATCATGATGTCATAAAACACATATTTTATTTATACGGTATTTAATTTTTACCCAAAAAAATAGACTCTCTCAAAAAATTATAAAAAATTCACCATTTGATAATTTCAACGTTCTGATTACAAAAATAATATTCATTTTAACTAAATAATTTTCTAAATATGTTAATTTTCATTTTTAAAATGAAAACCGACAATTATTAAAAATTCACGGGTTTTGACAAAAACAGTTTTCAAACCTTAATAAAAATTACATTTGAATTATTAAAAATTATATAATAATTTTTTGTTAATAAAATTAATTTGAAAATAATATTTTATTAAAATATCATTTATTTCAAAAATTCATTAATTCCATAAAATAAATTCTTTAAAAATACATTTTTTTTATTATCGTATAAAAAATATAGCTCTTATCAAACTGATTACCTAATCATTTATAGATAAGGAACTCATATAATCATCATTTATAAGAATTTTTTTTATAATATTGTTAATAAAAATCATATTTTAATATAATGTATATATTTCTCAAAAGAACAATTTTTACTCGAAAATACAATTTATCAAATTCGTCACTTTTTATAAAAGACTAATTTTATAAAGGAATTGATGGAATAAGACTTTTATTTATAAAAAGGGATTACAAAATAAGTGACTAATACCTTATTACATAACCCCTTATAACATCTACTTAATACCTATGGGTAAGGTGTTCGATGATGACAGACTCTTGGGGAGGCTCGGATAACTTCGCCCGGATGGTAATCTATATTAACTTGAACTTCTCCCATGGGCGATTCTGTTCAAGATTAACATGTTGAAGGTCAGATTAGGATTGGTCAAGAGAGAATCCTATTGATGCTACCTCCTTTCTGAGCTTTGACAAATCAGCTTCGTATGGCTTGATTCTACTGGATGAGGCCATCCTCTCCTTTGTCTATGTCAAAAGGATTATTTTTTAAAAACCTTATATTTATATCAGTCGTGTGATCACTATTAAATGGATATATTGTCAATGGTAATGATATTTAATGGTCATTTAAACCCAATAATAATAAAAATAATAAAAAAGTGCATGTATTTTCTATAATACATTAAATGACAGGGAATTTTAATCATAAAAGACTGGGTCATTATAGTCTTGGTTTAGTATATATCTCCCAACCCATGTAGGATTACACACTATGTAGGTGGACTACACAGTGTGTCCAAGCTATCTTGGACTGAGCAGTGTCCTTCTAGCCAAGTTTTTTTACATGAACTCATGTCTATGTACATGATCCAGTTTCTGTGTACTTTGACACATGACGCGTTGCTTCACACAGGGTGGAACTCATGTGCTCTAGTCATTTATATATAATCATCACATGGAGTGAGCCTTGCCATGTGCTCTATCACATGGCTCAGCCACATGGAGAAGGTGGTACATAGAGTGTAGTGAAACTACATGATGTGTCATCCTTATAAACTTCTAAACCCCTATCTACCACATCCAAGGGGCTACACTCTGTGTGTTCATCCTTGTACATGGTGTGTATTCATGTATTTTAAAAAAAAATCTATATACACTATATTTTCCTTGAATCAGTCTCTTCTACTACATACCCACCTTTAATACACCCAAGATTAGTGGATATATGCATCGTTCATCATTTTTTTCCATTGTTTACCAAAAATATGATCTCATTGTTTTTCGGGGGGTTTATCTTTCAACTCGTACGCCATATATCCTTAAAACTTCTAAGAAATAGCCTTTGATCATTGAAAAAATCATCCATAACCTATAAAAATACAATATCTCTTCCTAATTCACTAATCTTCACCTTTCATAGGATTTCATCATGACTCTGGGGGTCTGATCGTGCTCGTTACCACCCAGTAATGTCAAATCGAGATCACAGGGTCCAACCAGTTAAGAACATGAAGAAATAGAGGGGTAAAGGTGCAAGAACAAAATTTTAATCGATCATTTCTGAGAATTATTATCCAATGATGAAGAATATGGATTTTGGGTTAGAAAACAATTGAAAAAAAAACTTAATATGGTATGTATAAACATGTCAAGGTTCTGTAACTAGTGCATATCAATAGAAAGGATTGATCAGGTCAATCAATTTAATCAACAAGGGTGTAAACCATGAATTTATGAGTCCTTCCTAGAGATTCTATTGTTCTTCATTTAATAACATGTTTTCGAATGACTGAAGGACGTTGTTGTGTTCGTTATGCTCTGATCTTCTCTGATCCAATGTTTCATCATCATATGAGGTGATTCTCCAATGGTAGAGGAAGAATAAGATCTTAGAAAATCCTAGGATTATGAGGCTTACCCTAGGAACATCACCATAAAAGTATTTTTATAGAATTCTTGTTTATGTTTAAATGAATTAATTAATTAATTAATCCAATGAACATACCACAAACTAGTGAGGTTTTTGAATTCCTGCGTTGAACAATTTTAGGTCGTTGCTAGGGTAAACAACATGTTCCATACCCAACCGTGGTCTCAGATTTCTCATATGATCTTTCTTTTAAGATTTATATCATTTTCTTTAAGAACCTGCATGCACATAATATAAAATATTTTTAATATTTTAATAAAATTAATTCGGGGCACACCAGGTCTTGGTATCGCACGTTGTCTTAGCACCCAACTCTGGAAATATAGAGAAATATTTTAAATCCTTACATGGAAAAAACTAAGTCTCTACAAAAGTTGCTTTATGAACCTTGACTTTACCAAAATATGGATCAATGTTTTGGAACCATGCTTCCAATAGCTAATCAAAGGAACCCCAGTGATGTTCAATGCCCAAGAACTTCGCTAAAAAATTCTAGAAAAAGGAGGCCCAATCCCCTTCCAAAAATATATTCTCCTCAAACTCTATTTGAGGATAGACATGGAAAGAGCACTGTGAGGCCAATTAGATTCATTTTCACTGAATCAATTTTTTCGTGGGGAGAGTGTGGTTGTGATCACACTACACCAAAAGGCTAAATTTTGGAGGAATGAAGTCTTTACAAATAACGTGACCTATACATCAACCCCATAATGAATTTGTCTGGATATTCGATAATATTTCAAGGTAAACATGCCTGATCGGGATTCAATTTAGTAACAATGATCTTTATCATCCACTAAATTATTTTTTTGAAAATAATTATATGATCATCATTTAGAATGGTCATAGTAAAGGTAGGATAGTTTTTAGAATCCTTAAAAAACAAGTTAGGAGTAAGGTAATGGGAAAAGGAAAGCCTATTCCCCATCCAGTTATCTTTACAAAAGGATACACTTCCTCTTTTGATAATCCATATAGAGTGTTCAATGAGGTATAAAATGGGGATTTGAAGGCTCCTCTATAGGGGGAGTCTAATAGGGGAATGCATTTGATCACATCATGTGCTCTGCCATATTTAGATATGATATATCTCTCTGTGAGGGACAAAACAGATCAGTTTTAAAGAATTATAACTCTTATAGAGAACCTAAAGGGAATTTTTTTAATAATCGAAATTGATATTTTTAAATAAGTGAAAAAAAAAGAAAAATGAAGAGATAATAGTAAATATAATGTAGAAAAGTAAAGGATAACACAAGTATTTACATGGTTCTGACTAGTTTGGTCCTACTCCATGGAAAGAACACCACCACAACCAATATTATTATGAAAATCAAAAAAACATAAATTAGAGAATATAAAGTATAGAAAAAATTCACACAGACCACAGAAGCTATCTGTACATGAGGTCCTTTCCACTCTTGGACTCATAGTTAACCCAAGCCGAAGATGGTAGAAAACCCCTCCAAGTAGGACGGACTCACGCATGCAACCCTGAAACACAACACAAAAATAAAGAATGATATACAACATAGAACTGAAATAGAAAGGAAATAGTCTCACAAATAAGGATCCTATAACTGTTGAAGGATAAATGTCATTTCCATGGTTATAGATCCTTAAAGATAATGAAAGAGCTCATGAGTTCTAAGCTCTCCACTGGAGGGGATCACCAGAATAAGGGAGGTGTGATGGCATGGAAGCATTGGAACTATCCTCTATAGAACTAATATATTATCTCTGGAATAGAGCTGAAGGAACAATGAAGAACCACATATGAAAATAAAGTAGTCATGAACATTAAAGGAGAGAAGAAGAGTGACTGGTGAAGAGATGGGTTTGTTAGGAACAACAACCTAGAAGGACACATGGTCGGCTAAGGTAAATTAGAAGAATCGTGAAGATCAGGCCAGTGCAACGAATCAAGAAGAACACATTCCATGAAGCATCAATAGAATGGATGGGAGGAAACAACATGGATATCTAGGTAATCAACAAACACAAAATCCACATTCAAGTGTTGTTAGATCAGTGGTAATTGATGGTCAGCATAGTAGATGAGAAGAAGGTGGGATCAAGACAGCCCATCCCACACCATCAAACCAAATGTAAACAGAGGCCTAGAAATCAAGTCCACATGGAGGCCTGCATAGAGAAACCCATAGAGAAAATTCCTGAACAAAACAAATCTTCATAATAATAATAACTAAAAAATAATTTTACATGGAAACTTAAAAGGGAATTTTTATTTGAAAACAAAATTTTAAAAATATCCACATTTTCAAACTTAGAAAATTGGTAGGGTTATTGAAAGGCCTATATAGCCTACCAGTATTTTCAGGAAGCTTTTATTTAACAAAAAATAAAATTAAGCCTACAATATCCACCCAACACAGATACTTTTAGATTGTGACACGGTGGAACACATACTGCTCATTCCTACCCTTTTATTTCTATAATATTAATAAAACATTCTTAGAAATAAGTCTAACTAAGCAACAACATTAAAAACATAGCATACCAACATTACCTAAGTCTCCATCCAATCCAGAAACTCCATGCATGCAGATACCTACAAACACAAATCCTTCCTAAGGGTTAAAATATAGTGGATGATGAAAAAAATCTCAAAAACAATGCAAGTAATAAAAGGTATCAGAAACAAACAACAACCAAAACAGGAAACCGGTAGGAGAAAATTCTCTATCAAATCCAAAATGGCTTATACTGTCCCATAGAAAACCCCCATTCCTACCAGTAGCCCCTGCAAATATAGAATGGCCAGTCCTAGGAATGTAGAAAGGATAAAACCTATAAATTACACCTATTTCTATCTAATAGGGCTACTAAACATTAAAAAACATATGTAGTATCACAACCAAGGCATACCATATTGGTCTGGGCTACACCACCCTTATTAATAAATCCAAGACAATATCTTTTAATATGGTTAGTTCTACCACACACAAAACACCATAAGTTCTTAAACCAGTTCTTATCCTTTTTTTATTTATCATTGCTTCTATTCTAACCCCTTACACTCAACAATTGTGGTTCATTTTTAACCCCATTACCTTTATCCTTTAAACAGTGTGTTTGAAGATCATGAGAAAAAACAACAGACCTAACCTCTTCTAATGTTATGGAATCATGATTATGCATCATAGAATATTTTTAAATAACTAAAAGAATTGTCAATAGAGGTTAAAATATTTAAATATTGATCTTTAAATTTAAATTCTACATCTATATTTTCTAAATCAAGAAGCAATTTATTAAACTTTTCAAGATTAACATGAATAGATGAATCGGGGTTCATTTTAAAAGTATAAACTCTCATTTTCTTGTATAGGAGACCAAACAAAGTTTTATTCACATATATATGTTCATGTTTTAAACAAATAGCTTTAATAGTAGTTTCATGGACAACTTCATAAAGAACTTTATCTCCTAAGGACAAAACAAATGTATAGTAAACCTTTTAAAAGACACTAGGGTGAACATATACAAATGTTGTGGCAGACTGACCATTGATAGAGATAGTATCTATAGGTTTTTTAGTAGTGTGCAAGGTGTCTGCAAGTCTGTTTTGAACTAATAGTGCACACATTTTAACTCTCTACATACTAAAATTGTTCTCACCATTAAACTTCTCGGCTTCAAATTTAACAGACATCACTTAAATTATTACAGGCTCTAATACCAATTATGAGGGTAAGAACATATCCATTTTAAGGAATTCTGACTCTCATATAGAACCAAAAGGGAATTGTTTTAATGATTAAAAGAGAGAGGTTCAAAGAAGAGAGAAGTTTAAAGAAGAGAGAAGTTTGAAGAATTGAATAAACAGAAGTAAAATGAAAAAGGAAAGGTAAATATAATGCATAAAAGTAAAGGATAACACAAGTATTTACATGGTTTGAACCCGTTTGGTTCTACTTCATGGAAATAACACCACAAAAAACATTATTATTATAAAAAAACAAATAAGATACAATATAGATGATAAATTATAGAAAAAAATCACAAGGACCACAAAAGCTATCCATGCATGAGGTCCTTTCCACTTCATGATTCACAGTAAACCCAATCCGAAGACGGTAGCATGCATCTCCAAGAAGTACAGTATCATGCACACAACCTTGACACCCATACCAAAAATAAAGAAATAAATAAAATGAAAACCAAAATATAAAGGCAAAAATATCAAAAATCTAGATCCTAGAACAATTGAATGAGAAATGGTGCTACCAGGTTTGTAGATCCTTGAATCTGATTCACACTAGATAGAGATCATGAGTGTTGAGCTCTCCACCCTAGGGGATCACTGGAACAGGGGAGGTGCAATGGCATGGAAGAATTTGAACTCCCATATCTATAACATAGCTCTTATCTCTTGAATGGATTTGAAGGAATAGAAAATAAGCACATATGAAAATGAAGCAATGAAACACATTAAAGGTGAGAAACAGAGAAATAGGTGAAGTGACAGGTATGTCAGTCGTGGAAGTTAAGAAGGACACATGGTTAGCTAAGGGAAAGAATTGAGATCATGAAAATTAGGACAGTGCAATGAATTGAGAAAAACCCAATCCACATGGCATCAATATAATGAACAGGAGGAGGCAATGATACAGATAGTCAAGGAATTAAAAAACATAAAATCCAAATTCATGAGCCGTGACATTAGTGTTAATCGATGGTCATCATAGTACACGAGAAGGAGGAGGGTTCAAACCAGCCCAACCTGTGCCACCAAACCAAACACAAATAAATTCCCAGCAATAAATCCTACATAGAGGCCCACACGGAGAAACTCATAGAGGAAAATCCTGAACAAAACAATGATTAATAAAAAAACAAAAAAATCATGGAAACTTAAAAGGTAATTTTAATTTGAAAATAAAATTTAACAGGTCTCCACCTTTTCAAATTCAAAAAACTGATGGTGTTCTTGTAAGGATGGTCTATCCTACTAGTAGGTACAGAAAGATTTTAATTAATAGAAAATAAACCTAAGGTTGCAGCATCTGCTCAACAGGAATACTCTTAGGATGTTCTATAGTGGCACATGAACTTCCCATACTAACCCTTCTACTACTATCATATTACTAAAACATTCTCAGAAATAATAATGACTAAGAAAAAAATTAAACAATATAGATTACCATCATTACCTAAGTCTCCATCCAATCTAGAAACTCTAAGTGTGTAGATACCTATAAACACACATCCTTCTTCAAGGATAAAATATAGAGAATGATGAAAAAAATCTCAAAATAATGAAAGTAATAAAAGGAAACATAAACATAGAGTATCACAACACGGCCCAAGCCGAGGCTCAAGAAGAAACTACCCCAAGCCTGCCTCCATAGGATAGAGGTGGAGACAAGCACCAAAGGCATAACTAAACTTGGGGAGGCATTTTCCTAAGTACCAATATGCACACACATAGCCATCTCGATGAAAAAGTGCATATAGAAAGATTAAACTATGCAACACTACTATAAAGTAAACCAAGAATGCATAAACCTCAAGTCAGTATAAAATTATGATAGTGTAAACTAAAAATTAAAGGGTAAAAATACACACCAATCTTGAAATATGTCCCAACCTAAAAACTGTAAAATTAAATAGCTAAAAGAGAGCTTGGCTCCTGAATCCCAAGATATGACCATCGTATGCGATACAAGAACCCAATATCCTTGAGCTCATTTGAAGTCACCACCGACATGTTCTTCATCTACATAAGACACGACATGTGTGAGAAAAACCCATGCAGGGGTGAGTATATACATACCTAGTAAAACACCACAAAAGATGAAGGGGGTAGTAAGAGATAAAATAGGAAAAGAAAGACAGTAGATGCAAGATATAGTTGAAGAGAATAGATCAATCCAAACCAAGAGTGAATGTAATATTGTCCAAACAAAATGGGATAAACATAGTGAGTAGATGAACTACCCATCTAGTCTTCACCACCTATAGCAGGAGAGTATACTCATCCAACCATGAAAATCTAAACATGGAAAACACATGGCATACCTTGCGCATCTTCTCCTCTCCTGGAATGAGAGTAACCAAATCTATGGTGTGGATACAGGAGGATATATACATATATTATCATTCAAAATAATCCCAAATGAGAGAGTAAGTGGGTCTCCATCTCACAACTCATCCCAAGAAGAATAGTAGACAACAGTTCCAAAAGTATATCAATGGTCCCCAGCATCTCACATGTCTATCTAGAAGTAACCATCCAAGTCCATCCATGCCTCATCAGTGTGACACATAGTCAAGGGGATAAAAAATCTAGGTAGGGAACCCATGACTTGGTACAACAAGAGGGTCCCACTCTGATTGTCATCTAGGAACTCTGTTGATCATCCATATTGGAGGGTACTACTCTATTGTTGTTGAGGATCTCCACTGCCCAATTCTACTGGAGGGTACCACTCAGAAAGGTCATCGAGGAAATCCACTTTACATTCCTACTGGAGGGTACCACTCATAAATCTCATCGAGGAACTCCACTTCCTAGCCCTATTGGAGGGTACATCTTAGAAAGGTCACTGAGGAACTCCACTGCCCATCCCTACTAGATGGTACCACTCGAAAATGTCCTGGAGATCCTACATGATCACTGAAATCATTGAGAATTTCCTTATCACGCTTTTTAATTGAATCATTTTTTATCATATCTTCAAATCCACAACTTAGGGAACCATCATGTTTTATAAGTAAAAAACACTCAAGATAGGCTACTCGTGGCCCAAAATCTGAGTTCAAATGAAGGAGATATAGATGGTTGGAGTCTCCTCAAAGGAGGTCAACAAGAACACTATGTGTGAGGGGACCCACACAGCATGTGGCCCTTCTCCACTGCCTATTCATTTCCTTGGCCAGCACATGGCTCCATCTCATGTAATAGTACACACCATGTAGGTGGAATACACATGGTTTCCAGACTAATCGAGATCGGTCCATGTCCTACTAGCCATGTATATGTATCAGACTCCGTGTCCATTTATCGAACCTCGTGTATGTGTACTTGAGTACATGACCGTGTATTACCACATGGGTTCTTGACCATGTGATTTTCCACACGGATTGTTCAACTAGGAAAGGGGTACATAGAGTGTAGGGTGGCTACACGCCATGTCATCCTTAAGTTTTCAAAAACCCTAATTGTCCCCAATAAGGGGGGTAGATTTCATGTTTTCATCATTTTACAAGGAGTGTAGTCTGTTTTTTTATAAAATTCCAATTCTAAAATCTATGTGTTGAATCTAGTTGTTCCTCCATATATCTTTACTTTAATCCACCTAAATCTTATGGATCTAGTCATGGACTACGGATTATGGTCGTCTCTCACCAGAAATCAGCTTCGTTCAACCATTGGGGTTTTTCTGTTTATTCCGCACGTACTTGGGGATTCTACCACAAATTACTTGATCTAAAATAATCTAAATAAACATTTTTACCTTGAAAAGATCCCATATCTAGTATTAGTTCAGTTATCTATGCTTTATTTCTCAATTTTTCATGGTTCTAGGGGTCTGATCGGGCTTGATACCACCCAGAAAAGTCAAAATGGGACTGCGGGGTCCAACCAGTTAAGAATGTAAAGCAACATGGGATAAAATAACAAAAAAAGGTTTAAATGTTCATCAACTAAGTGTTCTTTTCTAATGATCAAGAATGGGCATCTGAGGTAAGAAAAAAATTGAAAAGAAATAATTTTTTTTAACCCGGGTGCATGTAATCAGCCATCAATTGGTGCAAATCCAAGAACGGGGATGAATATGATCAATCAATTTAATAAAATGGTGTAAATCACCAATTTATGAGTCCTACCTTGTTTTTTTATCAATCATTGATAAAGAACATTCCCACCAATGATCGATAGAATCCATTGCATTCATTGCCTCTTGATCTGATCTGATCTGGCGTTTTTTCATTATCTCATGGGATTCGCCAATGGAGGAGGGAGGAAGATATCTAGAATTATCTTAGGGTTTATGTGGATAACCCAAGGGAATTTAACCTGTAAATATTCTTATATAAAATTTCTCTACATCAAAACAAATGAATTAATTAATTTAATAATTAATTAACTCACTGAACAAACTGCCAATGAGGGTGGGGTCTGAATGCCCCCCGCCAACCCATTTTATGTCATTCCTAGTATAAACACCACGTTCTGGACTCAACTGCGGTCTCATATTTCTTATCAAAAATTTATTTCAATATTTATCTCATTTTATTTAAGAAACTGCATGCATATAATATAAAATATTTTTAATATTTTTATAAAATAAATTCAGGGTACCCTAGGCCTCAGAATTTCACACCATCTTAGCACCTAGCTCTTGAAATATATATAAAAATATTTCAAAGTGTAACAAGGAAAAAAACTGGGTCTTTACATCATTCCCTCCTTCAATATTTTCATCTCCAAAAAGTAAAACTAAACAAAAAAAATCAGGATACTGAGCCTGAACATGGATCTTCGGCTCCCAGGAAGTCTCATTCATGTTCTCATGCTTCTACAATATGTAGACCAAGGGGATGGTTCATCCACATAGGATCCACTCCTGTTGAACCTAGATTTTCACCTGGTACTCTGCTAAGGTGGATCTATCTTTAATGTTCAGATCACTCTAGTCAATAACATGCATAGGGTCATGCACATATCTCCTCATCTGTGACATGTGGATGATGTTTTGCACCCACTCTAGCTGTTGGGGTAGGTCGAGGTAGTAAGAAACTTCGCCAACCCTCTTCATGATCTCAAACGGCTCGATGAACCATGAGGATATCTTTTCTCTCCATCCTAACGTCTACAATCCTCATCACGGAGAGACTCTCAGGAAAATGTGGTTTGTCTTCTCTAGATACAAGGACCTAAGACAAAGATATGTGTAAGATTTCCCTCTTCTCTAGTTCATCCTCATCTGCTCACGAATGATCTGGACCTTCTCTGTTATCACCTTCTCCATCTCTGGGCCAATAAGAGATGTATCGCTGATCTTTTTCTAACACAAGGGTGACTTGTAGGGTCTTACGTATATGGCCTCAAAATGTGTCATGCTGATAGTAGAATTCTAGTTTTTGTTGTATTAAAACTCTACCAAGGGAAGGTGATCCTCCCAACTCCATTAAAAGTCTAACATGCAAGCCCTCAACATATCCTCGAACACCTAGTTAGTTTTTTTAGTCTACCCATCGTTCTGGGGGTGAAAGGTTGTACTCATCCACATTTGGGTCCCAAATGCATCATTCAAACCTCTCCAAAACTATGATGTAAACCACGTGTAATGATAGGATATAAACATAGAGGTAACCCCATGAAGTTGAATGATCTACCATATATAAATCTTCCCCAAACTCTCCACTGAACTCTACTCCCTGATAATAAGTAAGTGTGACAAATTCATGATTCAGTGAAATATCATCGGATGGTGCCATGAACCTTCACTATGCATGGAATCCTTGACACAATTTACATGGATATACCATCCCATTTCTACTCTAGGACCTCAAGGGGCTGTAATAGACCTGCTGAAACATGTTGCCCAGCCTTTACCTACTGATGGGTGATGCACTAAGAGATGAACTCAGCTATGCTTCATCTCATACTGGACCACCAAAACTATCGATGAAGGTCTTTGTATATCTTCCCCAGACCGGGATGTATAGATAGGAGAGAAGTGTGAAACTCTCACATCACTTCCTCCCACAATGTGACTGGGACCAGCATTCGTCCTTGTAAAAGGATAACATGGTTCCCTCCATCAAAATATTCATCTAATAAGTTTCTTATAGATATCTGATCACATAAGACCTCACAGTCGATGTATCCCAATTGGGACTCTCTCACACGTTCTATAAGCGGGGGATTCAACACCATCAACTGCTGAAAATTTGCACCCTCCTCCACCAGGGTTAGGTTCAAGGATGCTAACTGCTCTAAAGCCTCATATGCTAAGAGATTAGGGGAATTCCTACTGAGGTAATATACTAAATAATTTCCCTTATATGGTGTATATACTATTTAAAAGTCATGGTCCTTCAGGAACTCCAACCAGCATTGTTATCTCAGGTTTAGGTCTCTCTATGTGAAGACGTACCTGAGACTCTGATAGTCTAAGTAAACCAAAAATCACTCTCCTGGAAGGTAGTGCCTTCATATCCTTTGGGTGAAGACTATCACTGCTAGCTCTAGGTTTTGAGTTGTGAAATTTTTTTCATGGGGTCTCAACTGCCTCGACCCATATGTGACAACTGACTATTGCGGCATCAATATGCAGTTGAACCCATATCCTAAGGCATCACAATACACTATGAACTTCTTGCCTTCCTATGGTAGTCTCAACATAGGATCACTCATTAGCCTCATCCTCAACTCCTCAAAGGTTTCCTAGCACTACTCAGACCAGGTAAATGGATGCCCTTTTAGTTTCAAGCCAGTCAAAGGAGCTGTGATTCTGGAAAAGTCTTCCAAAAATCTCCTGTATTGACCCACCAATCCAAGAAAGATATTAACCTCTAACATGCTCTATGGTGGATCCCAAAAAATAACTTCATTGATCTTCATTGGGTCCATCACTAAACCGTGCTAAGAAATGACATGCCCTAGAAAGTTAACCTCATGTATCCAGAACTGGCACTTTGAGAGATTCCCATAAAGATGGTGCTCTTAAAGAAAATTTAGGACCATCTTCAAGTGATTTGAATGCTCCTCCTCTGATGCAGAGTAGAAAAGTATGTCGTCAATTAATACAACAACAAACTTTTCCATGTATGGCTAGAATACATGGTTCATCAAATACATAAATATGGTGGGGCAATTCATCACACCAAAAGGAATCACTAGGAAATTATAGTGTCCATAGTAATATCAGAATACCAACTTTGGAATATCATCCCCAAAAACCCTCAATTGGTGGTAGATGGATCAGTGATCAATCTTCAAGAATCATCCCGTACCTCACAACTAGTCAAAGAGGTCATCAATACTCAACAAGGGTCACTTGTTCATTATCATGGACTGGTTCAGGTGATGATAATCCACATAAATTCATAAGCTCCTATATGAATTTTTCACAAACAACACTGGAGAAGTCCAGGGGGACACACTGGTCCTGATGAAACCCTTCTCTTGAAGGCCCTCCAACTGCAACTGCAGATCATAGAGCTCAGTAGGGTCCATCTGATATGTGGTAGAAGATATCAGAGTGGTCCTGAGATGCAAGTCAATGAAAAACTCCATATCCCACCTCTTAGGTAGTCTCGAAACATCCTTGAGAAACATGTCTATATAATCCTCCATGACTAAAAGAATCTAGATGTTTAGAGATCTTTCTACACCAAGGGATATACTCATTAACTGGTGGGTGATAGGATACAGCCTCATTCTCGTAGAACCCACTCTTTTATCCATGAGATCTCTCTCACCAAAAAAAGAGAATTTCATATCATTAGTACATAGGCATATAACTTGTTTGCGGTGACAGTTAATCTAGGATCAGACCATGGACAACCAATCCATAACCAAGATGACGTCATAAGGTTTCATCATGATGACCAAAATTTCCCACATGAACCTCTCTCCACCAAGAAATAGATCACCCTACTTGTAGATAAAATATACTTAAGAAGCTTTGTAACACCCCAACCCTGGTTAACCAGAGTCGGTGCATTATTACATAACACTGGCATGATCACAATAGATCAAGTCTTGAAAGATTGATTAGTTTAGTAGCCTTGGAAGTACTAGATACATACAGAAGTTTTACATTACATCATGAAATAAAAACATCAACAAAAAATTTTCCCATTTGAACACACTTATATCCTTAGCCTATCCATACAGCTCAACCAAAAAATACTTCTTCACATCCTAGGAAAAATAAAACATAGAAAGGGGTGAGCTCAGATGCTCAGTAAGGATAAAAATATAGCAGAAACTTTCATAAATAAGCATAAACATTTAAGGAAATATATAAGACTAAAACATAATCCTTTTAAATTTAAAACCTCATCATAATATGGAAAATATAAATCAATTGATTCCATTTACTTATTCACATGGATATTATACTAGTCAAATAATCACATGAAATATCAATAAACAATTTCATAATGATGGAATACATAATTCCAGACTTCATAACCACATAGTCAAGGCCTCATGCCAAGACTACAAATAAGTTTTTGTCAAGACTTTGTACCAAGACACTAGTTTGTCTCATGAGACCTATCGATGCATCGAGGATCTATAGTGGGTTCCACCCATCACTTACTAAGTCCAATGCATTCCTCATAAGAAAAGGGTGAAACATAACATAAAAAATCGTATTAAAACTAACATATGAAATGTTAATACTTTAACCATAAACCAAGAATGGTATAAAAATAACACATCCACAGTCAAACATATCACAAAACCTTCAATACAATATGGAAGATTGTATCATAATAAATCCACTTTAAACAAGTGTAAAATATATCAAAGGATGTTGACATAGATGAAATCAAAACCATTTAAGAGAAATAACTCTTTCTATTTTGAAATCATTTAAAAGTAACATAATTATAAAAGAAAAAAATTATTTTGAAAATATTTTTATAAGATTTTAAGGGATGATTTGAAGGTATTATAACAGCAGAAAATATCCGCACTTGCCGTATATGTTCAAAAACATTCTTTCCTTAATTTTGTCAAAAAGGTCGTAAAGGACCTTGTTTGGAAAACGGTAGAAAGATTCATTTATAAACATCTTATAAAAAGTCAAACAAGGGTATAAATTAATTTAAAACATAGTCTATGAAATAGTAAAAATGTTTTGAAATACATTTTTAAGAAACACAGATGTGGATGATAAAGAGGTCCCAGTAGATACTCAAGTATAAACAACCTAAGATAATAAAGAGATTGTAGAAGTAACCCTTACCTTGTACTTTTCCGTGATAGAGGGTATGTTAACCTTTAGTATAATAGTTAAATCATTGTTATTAAATTATACAAGAACCACATACATAAATATGATATCATATATGATCTTATAATATTTCTTGTTAATAATATTTCAGTAGTATCATTGTTTCGGGTGTTAACTGATTCATTTTCCATTATATGTTTTGTTAAGTAAGTCATGTTTGTTATGGATAGGATGTATTTGATTCATATCCATAATTATATTAAGTTCATAAACATTATTTTTAATCATAAAATGAAAATTATTCTTGAATGGTTATGATAGGGAATGAATCTCATCGCGTTCGTGGAGACGGTCATCCGTACGTAAGAATGAGCGACAATTCCATTCTATTGATGGTGAAATAGTATGTAATTGGATGGAATATCATATATAAAGAATCATTAAAATTTTATATTTATTATTTACATTAATTATACTCATTATTATACCTATCCAAATAATGAAGTGTTTGAATAACAAACTACACCACGATGTGGAGACGGTAAGTCGTACGTACGCACGTATGGTGACTTATCATTCATAAGATGGATAGAATACTGAATATGGTTGTACCATATTTATAATAAAATCATAGTATGTAGAAGGTACTGGAGTTATTATTTTTCTATAGAATCAAAAAATAAAGAGGAAGTGGAAGAAGAAAATAACTTTGAAAGTGGTGGTGAAATTATTACCTCTTCATTAGGTGTTTCCTTTTGAGTTGATCAAAAGGGATCCATAGGTTGGATTTCTGATCAAAGTAAGGCCTCTAGGTCTAAGGGATGGTATTTTGGAGGATATTTGAGTAGGTTTTGTTTGATCCAAATGGATTTGAAGGTGTGGCTTTGAGAGAAGGGGAAGTACCCTTTTATAAGAGAGGTGAGGGTCACTTTAGGAAAAGCTTGAAATATTATTTTATTATACAATAATATTCAGTATATAATGGCTCCAAAATTATTTATATTGAGGATAAGGTGGGGATGGGATGAAAACCTCTCAACTAATAGGTTTTATACAGGTTTAGGTAACTATATTAACCTTATCATTTATATTTAACTCTTAGTTAAATAGTTTAACTTTTACCATGTATTCTTGTATTATTATAATAAATGGTTAATAAACATACTATAAAAATCCAATAGAACCCCAAGTGGTTCATTATTAATATATATAACCTTATATAATTCCTTTTTAAGAACCATATATTTTTAGGAATATTATATCAATTAATAATACAATATTTGTTTTAAAAACTTATTTATGTCAATTTTGACACTATTTGGTATTTTGTTTTTGTGAAATTCATAACATCTTTATCACTTTGAAAAAAAATTATTTAATAAACACTAACAAGTAATATTAACCTATAAAATTATGGTAATTCATCAGAAGTGTCAATTTACATTTATTTTGATATTTATAATATCAATTGTTTTAATCATTCATTCATAAGGTAATTCCCGCATCATCATTATGTCATAAAGAAATTTAATTATTTAATGTCTAAAAATTATAAATAAAATAAAATTATGCAGGAAATAGTTTTATATTTATAATGAATATTTATATTCAAATTTATCTTATGTATGACCCTATATTAAAAATGGTTTAGTTATTAAACTTTAAATTTAACACTTTTAACCCTTCTTGAAATAAAATAATAATAAATGTCCTAATCTAATCCAAGTGGACCAAAAGAATCATATTTTATTCCAAAGGTTTATTTTGGTCAAAATATATTTATCCAATAGAATTAGAACATGTGTTAGGGTAATTATAATATCATTTTTACCTTTAATTACCCTATTTACTTTTAATCGTGGTAAATAAAAGTCAAAAGTTACTATTCACCAAAAATTATTTTCATATTATTGAACCACATTTTACTTACTGATTTCAATCGTGTCTCTCGGAATTTTTGAAATTCAACTCACAGAAGCGGTAAAATTATGTTTTATGCAAATTTGTAAATGCTCCTAGAAGGTGGGTAAAAGACGGTAAAAAGTTCAATAAAATTTTATATATCTAATATTATTATAAAATTACTCCAATGAATTACGTTGAAAATATATAGGTATTATGTATATATTTTTACGTAATATAAATTTAAATAAAATAACTAATTATTTAAATAAAAATTCGGTTTTAAACAATAACGCAATATTTTTCACTATTCATAAAAAATTGAATGTTTTTAGAAAAGTACCAAAAATTCACCCTAAGCTAATTTTGATATTCCGAATCCAAAAATAAAGTCCATTTTGAAAAATAAAATTTATAAAATTTTAAAAAGTGGGTATTACTATTCATAACAGCTAGTTTGATTGGTCGTGGTGTGTTAAAACTCTAAGTTGCATACAACACAAGTTATTTCATTAATCAAAGGGAAACATATTGTGGAAGCTTGGGGTGTTACATTCTCCCCTCCTTCAAATAATTTTGTCCTCAAAATTTCTATAATATTACTGTATAAAAATATTCAGGTGGTTCTTCATCATAAGTTCCTTGGGTTCCCATGTTGCCTCTTCCATCTTATGATTTCTCCATATAACTTTCACCAGACGAGTCATTCGGTTTCTCAACACTTGTTCTCTAGTATCGAGAATCTTGACAGGATCTTCACAATAAGACAGGTCGGGTTCCAGTTCTATTTATTCATAGGTGAGTACATCCATTGGGTTAGGCATGTATTTTCTTAACAGTGATACGTGGAACACATCATGAACTTTGGAGAGACTTGGCAACATTGGAAAATGGTAAGCTACATCCCCAATTAATTCTAGAATTTCAAAAGGTCCGATGTACCTGGGACTTAATTTATCCTTATTACCAAATCGTATAACTCCCTTCCATGGAGATACCTTCAAGAAAACATGATCTCCTCCTTGAAATTCCAAATCCTTCCTTCAGTTATTGTCATAGCTCTTTTTCCTACTTTGAGCTTCTTTGATGCAGGTTTGGATAACCATCACCTTTTACATTGTTTCCTCAACAAGTTCTAGTCCTATGATTTTTCTTTCACCAACATCATCCCAACAAGTTGGTGTGCAACATCTCTTTCCATATAATGCTTCATATAGTGCCATCTGAATACTTGAATGGAAGCTATTGTTATAAGAAAATTCTAACAGAGGTAAATATTGATCCCACATACCTTGAAAGTCAAGTGAGAAGGATCTCAACATGTCTTCTAAGGTTTGAATAGTCCGTTCTAATTGTCCCTCAGTTTTAGGGTGGTAGGCAGTGCTCAAACGAAGTTCAGTATCCAAGGCCTTCTGAATACTCTTCCATAATCTTGATGTAAAATGGTGATCATGATCAGAAAAAATTGATAGGTATACTCCATGAAGTCTTAAAAATTCATTAATATATAGTCTTGCTAAACATTCAAGTGGTAAATCTTATCTTATAGTAAGAAAATGTGTTGACTTGGTAAGACGATCAATAATGACCCATATTGCATCATTCCTTCAAGGAGTATTTGGTAGCCCCATGACAAAGTCCATCATAATATCATCCCATTTCCACTTAGGTATGGGAAGAGGTTGCATGAATCCTCTAGGATGTTTTCTTCTAGATTTCACTTGTTGACAAACCATACATCTTGAAACATAATCAGCAATCTCTCTCTTCATGTTGTCCCACCAAAAATGTTCCTTCAAATATCTATACATCTTAGTGCTACCAGGGTGTATAGAGAAATTAGATCTATGAGCATCATCCAAAAATTCCTTTTTATGATCAGGTATGTCAGGAACACAAATTATCTTCCCAAATTTCAAAATCCCATCTTCATATACGAAGTCGATCAATCTCCCATCGTTCACAGCTTTATTTTTTTTTTTGAAACTCCTCATCATTAGTCTGAGAACTTTTTATCCTTTCTTGTAAAGATGGTTTGGAAACCATTTGAAAAAGTATTGATGTTTCACCTTCCATGGTTATTCCCATATCCATATTTACTAGATCCATGAAAGTAGGATCTCTTTCAACTCTCATCTTGTTCAAAACTCCATGATCCTTTCTGCTCAAAGCATCTTCCACCTTATTTTCCTTCCTTGGGTGGTAGTGTATAGTGAAATCATAATACTTGAGTATTTCGAGCCATCTCCTTTGCCTCATGTTGAGTTATTTTTGTGAGAAAATATACTTCAAACTCTTGTGATCAGTATATATCTCACATTTTTCACCATAGAGATAGTGTCTCCATATCATCAAAGAAAATATTACAGTTGCTAACTCAATATCATGAGTGGGATAGTTTTGTTCATGAATTTTTAGCTATCGTGATGCATAGGCAATAACTCTATCATTCTTCATAAGGACACAACCAATTCCTTTCTTTGAAGCATCACTATAAATAAAAAAATCCATCATTCCCTGATGGTAGAGTCAAGATAGGATCATTGACTAATATTCTATTTAGTTCTTCAAAACATTATTCACACTCTTTTTTTCAAACAAATTTAACCCCTTTACATGTGATCTTGGTTAATGGGTTATCCAATCGGGCAAAATTCTGGATGAAACGTCGATAATAACCTACTAAACCAATAAAACTGCATACCTCAGTTATACTCGTCGGTGCTGGAAATTCTTGGATTACCTTGGTCTTTGAAGGATTGATAGAGATTCCATCCTTAGAGACAATATGGCCAAGAAAATAAATCTCTTAAATCCAGAATTAACACTTGCTAGACTTCCCATATAATTCATTTCTTCTGAGGGGTTTTTAGAATAGTGCGCAAGTGATTTTCATGATCATTGTAGATTTTTGAGTATACCAATATATCATCAACAAATACCACTACAAATTCATCAAGATATTCCTTGAAAACTCTATTCATTAGATCCATGAAAATAGAGGATGCATTAGTTAATCTAAAAGACATTACTGTAAACTTGTAATGCTCATACCTGGTTCAAAATACTATTTTAGGAATTTATTCCTTCTTCATACACAACTGATGATATCTAGATCAAAGTTCAATATTTGAAAAATATTGATCTCAATGAAGTTGGTTGAATAAATCATCAATGTGAGGTAGGGGATACTTGTTCTTTATTGTTATAGCATTGATCTCCCTATATTCAATGAACAACCTCATAGATCCATCTTTCTTCTTAACAAAAAGAATAGGGGCTCCCCATGGATAAACACTAGGGAGAATAAATCCCTTATTACTCAATTACTTTGGTTGATTATTTATTTCTACTAATTACACAATGGCCATTATATAAGGGGTCTTCGATATAGTCCTTGAACTAAGAATTAAATCAATAGATTACTCAATTTATCATTATGGAGGATGTCAGGTAAATACTATGGAAACACATCAACATATTCTTGCACAATAGGTACATCCTCTATTTGAATATTATTTTCCTCACCCAGAGTTAATTCATTATCTTCCTCCCCAATAATTGAATTTAGTTGAGCTACTAGGGGTGGATCTAGATAAGAATCATATGGTGACATTTCTTCTCTAAAGATAAGGTACTCTTTATCATCATCAAAAATTATAACCTCATTCTTATTACAATAAATTTTTGCATCATGGTCCAAAAGACAGTCTATTCCAAGGATTATATCAAATTCATTCATGGGTATGACGATGAGATCAGCAGATAAAGGACATTTATATTCCCTAATGGGAACTGATTCAAAAAACTTTGTTACAATGATACTTCTCTTAGAAGTTTTTACTAACAACTCCCTTGTTAAATCAAATTGGAAATATCTAATTTTCTTAGAAAACTAAGAAGATATGAAATAATGTGATGATCCAGAATCAAATCAAGCATTGGCTAAATTTGAGGAAACCATTAAATTGCCTGCAACCAAGTCTTTCGGTGCTTCAACCACAGCAGTAGTGATCGCATAAGCTTGGCATTTATCCCTTGTCCTTTTTTGAGGTAAGTTTACTTGGTTCTTAAGACATTAATTTTCATAATTCCCCATTTCTCTGCAATTTTAGCATTCAACATTGACAGCCTCTTTCTTTCCCTTGCAATCACGAGCTTAGTGGCCTTTTTCACCACACTTGTAACAGACTCCCATTACCTTCAGGCAAGTACCGGGGTGTTTATTCCCACATTTACCATAGGATGGGTATTAAAATTTTCCCTTATTCCCCTTATTTCCATTTCTAGAGTGTTCAGCAAATATCTTCTTCTATTTCTTTTCTTTAAAGTCGTAAGACTTAAAGAATTATTTTTATGTCTTGATAACACATGAGACTATATCTTCGTATGACGAGAAGGATTGTAAGACTAATGATCAACGGAGAAATGGTTTTAACCCATAAAAGAATTGATAAATCTTATCCTTGGGTTACTTATATAATCTGTTACATGCCTTGTTAACCTTGTAAAGTTAGCCTCATACTTTGTGACATTCTCATCCTCCTTTTTACGCAGACTCAAAAAATATCTTTCCATATCCACTCGATGGTCACAAGGAAAGTATTTTTATACTGAAATCACTTTAAACTCCCTCCATTCCATATTTGATACTTCTTCATCCTCCTTTTTGTTTTTAATTAACGACCACCATTGATCTGCATCTCCTATGAGGTGATAAACTACCATGAAAACTTTTTCCTTTTCTCTACTCCCCAGAGCATGAAATATTTTCTCTAAGGAACTTAATCATTGCACAACTACAAATGGATTTTTAGTCCTATTGAATGTTGTTGGATGTTTCCCCATGAAGCAGTCTAACATTGATCCTCTACGTTGTGGATCAGGGTACTTCATATGGGTAAGGTTGTTATTCATA
This sequence comes from Viscum album, assembly GCA_963277665.1. Classification (NCBI taxonomy): domain Eukaryota; kingdom Viridiplantae; phylum Streptophyta; class Magnoliopsida; order Santalales; family Viscaceae; genus Viscum; species Viscum album. The sequence goes on from OY728141.1 coordinate 2,108,474,512, forward strand.
ACCTGAGTGAGTTGTCCCAGTATGGTGATAAGATGATCAGGACTAGTTGCACCACCAACTCTACTATAATTATCTTGAGTATGAGGGAAATCCCTGCATAGATTACAAGAATTGATATGGTTTCCATTCCTTACACTAGGCACCATTTCTAAACAATGGCATACACTAGATTGGTTTATGAATTGCATTACATAATTCCAAATTTGTAAAACACTTAACATAAATTGAACAGTTTATGGATATAATCCATATTAATAAAAATGTTTTCTTTGAGGAGGTATATACTCATAAATACTTCATAATGTTTTGTAAATAAAATGTGAATTATCCTAAGCATATCCCCTGAGATTGTCGTAACCAAGAGTGCAGAAAGGCCCATTGTCATGTACCGAGATATCCCAGGTCAAGCCCGAAACTCCTTGTCAGAGTTTTCACTCCTAGGTACATATGTTCTAGAGCCACCTCTACCTGTTCGTATCTATATAGGGATGTATTTCTTGTAAAACTCACAAAATATAAACATTACCAAAATTCTAGGAAGTTCTTATATATTAATCCTCAAAGTTTATCTTAGGGTAATGCTCTCTAATCAGAGTTTTTCTAAATCTAGTTTCCAAGGTTTGTACTAAACTTCCTCTGATACCAACTGTAATTCCCCAACCCTAGTTACCCAGATTCAGTGCATTATTACATAACATTGGCATGATCACAAGATATCAAGTCTCGAAATACTAATTAGTTTAGTAGCCTTGGAAGTACTAGATACATATATAAGTTTTACATTACATCATGAAATAAAAACATCAAAAAAATTTTGTCCACTTTGAACACACTTATATCCTTAGCCTATCCCTATAGGTCAACCATAAAATACTTCTTCACATCTTGGGAAAAACAAAACATAGAAAGGGGTGAGCTCAGATGCGCAGTAAGGATAACAATATAGCAGAAACTTTCATAAATAAGAATAAACATTTAAGGCAATGTATAAGACTAAAACATAAGCCTTTTAATTTAAAAATTAAGCATAATATGGAAAATATAAATAAATTAATTCCATTTACTTATTCACATGGATATTATACTAGTCGAATAATCACATACAATATCAATAAACAATTTCATAATGATAAAATGCATAATGCCAGACTTCATAACCACATAGTCAAGGCCTCGTGCCAAGACTACAAATAAGATTTTGTCAAGGCCTTGTGCCAAGACACAAGTTTGTCTCATGAGACCTACCGATGCATCGAGGAGCTATAGCGGGCTCCACCCGTCAATTACTAAGTCCAATGCATTCCTCGTATGAAAAGGTTGTACATATCATAAACATTCATATTAAAACTAGAATACGAAATGTTAATAATTTAACCATAAACCATGAATGGTATAAAAAACACATACACAGTCAAACATATCACAAAACCTTCAATAAAATATGGAAGATTATATCATAAAAAATCAACTCCAAACAAGTGTAAAATATATCAAAGGATGTTGACATAGACGATATCAAAACCATTTAAGAGAAATATCTCTTTATATTTTGAAATCATTTAAAAGTCACATAATTATAAAATAAAACATTTATTTTGAAGATATTCTTATAATATTTTAAGGTAATATTTGAAGGTGTTATAATGGTGGAAAATATCCACACTCGTCGTATAAGTTAAAAAACATTCTTTCTTTAATTTTGTCGAAAAGGTCGTAAAGGACCTTATTTGGAAAACGACGGAAAGATTAATTTATAAAAATATTATAAAATTACAAAAAAGGGTATAAATGACTTTAACAAATATTTTAGGAAATAGTAATAGAAATTTGAAATACATTTTTAAGAAACACGGATGCGGATGATAAAGAGGTCCCAATAGATACTCACATATAAACAATCTAGGATGATAAAGAGATTGTAGAATTAACCCTTAACTTGTACTTTTCCTTGATCGAGGGTATGTGAACCTCATATATAATAGTTAAATCAATGTTATTAAATTATAAAATAACCACATACATAAATATGATATCATATATGATCTTCTAATATTGCTTGTTAATAATATTTCAGTAGTATCATTGTTTCGGTTGTTAACTGATTCATTTTCCTTTATATGTTTTGTTATGTAAGTCATGTTTATTATGGATAGGATGTATTTTATTCATATATAGAATGATATAAAGTTATTAAACATTATTTTTAATCATAAAATGAAAATTATTCTTGAATGGTTATGATGGGGAATGAATCTCATCGCGTTCGTGGAGACGGTTATCTACGTATGCACGAGAAACAATACCATTATATTGATGGTGAAATCGTATGTAATTGGATGTTATATCATATATAAATAATACTTAACATGTTATATTTATTATTTACATCAGTTATACTCATTATTATACCCATCCAAATAATGAAGTGTTTGAATAACAAACTACACCACGACGTGGAGACGGTAAGTCGTACGTACGCACATATGGTGACTTGTCATTCATATGATGGATAGAATAATGAATATGGTTGTACCATATTTATAATAACATCACAGTATGTAGAAGGTACTGGAGTTATTATTTTGGTATGGATACAACAAAGAAAGAGGAAGTGGAAGAAGAAAAGAACTTTGAAAGAGGTGGTGAAATTATTACCTCTTCTTCGGGTGTTTCCTTTTGATTTGATCAAAAGGGCTTCTTAGGTTGGCTTTCTGATCAAAGTAAGGCCTCTAGGTCAAAGAGAGGATATTTGGGAGGATATTTGAGTAGTTTTTTTCTGATAAAAATGGCTTTGGAGGTGTGATTATGTGATAAGGGGAAGTACCCTTTTATAAGAGAGCTGAGGGTCACTTTAGGAAAAGCTTGAAATATTATTTTATTATACAATCATATTCAGTTTATAATGGTTATAAAATGATTTATTTCAAGGATAATGTGGATATGGGTCGAAAACCTCTCAAAAAATATTTTTTAGATAGGTTAGGTCACTATATTAACCTTATCTTTTATATTTAATTCTTAGTTATATATTTTATCTTTTACCATGTATTCTTGTATTATTATAATAAATAGTTAATAAACTTACTATAAAAATCAAAGAGAACCCCAAGTGGTTAATTATTAATATATATAACCTTTTTATAAGTCCATTTTTCAAACCTTATATTTTTAGGAAGATTATATCAATTAATAATGTAGTATTTGTTTTAAAAACACATTTATGTCAATTTTGACACTATTTGGTATTTTTTTTGTGAAAGTCATATTAACTTTATTACTTCGACAAAAATTTATTTAATAAACCCTAACATATTGTATTAACCTATAAAATTAGTTTAATTCATCATAAGTCTCAATTTACATTTATTTGGATATTTATAATATCTATTATTTTAATCATTCATTAATAAGGTAATTACTGCATCATCATTGTGTCATAAATAAATTTAGTTATTTAATGATGAAAAATTATAAATAAAATACCATTATGTAGGAAATATTTTTAGATTTCAAATTAATATTTATATTCAAATTTTTCTTATGTATAACCCTATATTAAAAATGGTTTAGTTATTAAACTTTAAATTTAACACTTTTAACTCTTCTTGAAATAAAATAATAATAAATGTCTTAATCTAATCTAAGTGGGAAAAAATGATCATATTTTATTTATAAGGAGGATTTTGGTCTAAATACACTTATCCAATAGAATTAGGACATGTCTTAAGGTAATTATGATATCATTTATACCTTCAATCACCCTATTTATTTTTAACTGTAGTAAATAAAAGTCAAAAGTTACTATTCACCAAAAATTATTTTCAACTTATTGAACCACATTTTACTTACTGATGTCAACTGTGCCTCTCGGATTTTTTTAAAATCAACTCACAGAAGCGCTAAAATTAAGTTTTATGCAAATTTTCAAATTCTCCTAGAATGTGGGTAAAAGACGGTAAAAAGTTCAATAAAATTTTATATATCTAATATTATTATAAAATTACTCCAATGAATTACATTGAACATATATAGGTATTATGTATCTATTTTTACCTAATATAAATTTAAATAAAATAACTAATTATTTAAATAAAAAATCGGTCTTAAACAATAACGCAGTGTTTTTCACTATTCATCAAAAATTGAAAGTTTTCATAAAAATAACAAAAAATCACCCTAAGATAATTTTGATATTCCGAATCCAAAAATGAATTCCATTTTGAAAAATAAAATTTATAAAATTTTAAAAAGTGGGTTGTAAAGACCCAGAATTTCCGTGGAATTTTTTTAAAAAAATACATGGGAATTTTACGAGTCCGCGAAATTTGACGGTGCATGATTCTGAGGCCCGGTGTGCCCGAAATCAATTTATGAAGTTTTGTTCGGGTATATTCAGTAAACGTACGACTAGGTTTTTATAAATTTTGAACCGGTGCTCGGAATTTAAATCTGAGGGCACCGTTGAACTCGCAGCGCTGGTATTCGCTTAAGAAGACTTTCACCTTAACGATAGATGGTCGAGAATAAAAGTTAGTTTTTGCGTCTTTAGTGAATGAATTAAATAAAAATAAAGTTTTTTAGCTTTATTTTTATTTTTTGGTTAAAATCTCTATTTGGAAGTTGGAAGTTGGAAGTGTGGGGACCACCCGACCATAACCTCCCATGAGAGGTTATGGTGGTGGGGCCCATTCGAACCTAACCTCCCATGAGAGGTTATGATGTGGGGACCACCCAGGACTAAACCCCCCTAATAATGGTTGGAGAGGAAAACCTCTCAACTCCCCTCATTAATGAGGGAGAGTCTCTCCACCCCCCTCCTTTAATGTGCCAAATCCTCCTCTTTAATTTATTGTGCCAACCTCATGAATTAATTAAGTGGAGCCAACTTAATTAATTTACCCTTTTTGAATTCTTATTCCAATGATAGATTTTATAATCTATTACCTTGGCTTATTTTTCTTTTGGTTGGGAAAAAGGTTGGAAAAGGAGGATTAGAGATTTTGAGAGAAAATCTCTCGCCAATGAAGAACGAAGAACTCTCCCAACGAAGAATGCCTTCGACTACGAAGAACGATCTTCTTTGAACTTTATTCACGGACTCCCATCGATGTGGGACGTCTTCGACAGACCTTCCCTCCTCATCATCATCAAATAACCGACGTACGAGATCAGGATTAGAAGTGTGTGGCGGACGCGACGAACGACGACAACTCCGTCTTCTTTCCTGTGACTCCATCAACGAACAACAATCAAGGTAGGGGGTTATTTGCATGTTAATGATTTCCTTGATTTCTCTTTTGAAGATTGTGAAAGAATCATTGCGGGGGATGTATAATTTGAAGTTCATCGTTCTCCTTCCTTTATGTACCAATTGCTATCACCCTAAATGCAGAGGGTGCGGGCCAAACTAACATGGTCTGACTCCCTCTAATGATATATTTTTTGATGTTCTTCTGCATGGAGACGAAACAATGAAGAGACGGAGGTGACAATCAACGACCACGCTACCCGCGGACTCTGCAACCCGCGCCACCATCGTGGCGCTTCAGCCGACCGGCTCCCAGCCACCCACCGGCCTCCCAGCCGCCCACCGGCCTCCCGTACACCCCGGTTGAACCGTGCCGGCCTGCGCCACCCGACTCCTGTGTGCCCCGACCGAACCGCGCTGGCCCCACCGGCCCAAGCCACGCCCCTCACGGTGCTGGCCGAACTGGCCTTGACCATCCGGTTCGAGCCTCCGAGCCGCACCCCACGCGCGCCTGGCCGAGCCGGCCTCCCACGCCCCTCGTGGCGCCTCCGGGATGAACCGCCTTTACACCGACCCGCGACCGGTCCGCGCCCTCGCGCTACTCGTAAACATCACGGCCTGTTGGGCCAGGCCCAGCGGGCCGGGCTGAACCCAACGGGTCAGGCCAGGTCAACCCGAACCGGGTCAACCCAGACTAAGACGGTTCGGGTCGGTCTGACCGGGTTGGACCGGACTCAGGCCTACTACCGACCCCTTTACTTTCTTTTGGCCATATCTTTGGCACCGGATGTCCGTTTGACGAAGCGTCAGTGGCGCTGGTATTCTTAGAGAATGTAGGTCCCTTTGTGTACACCCCACTAGATTTTTGGGTATAGTTGAGATACGTTCAGGTTTGATCGAGTACAAATCCAACTGAACCCCCAGGACTAAAAGGCTAATAACTCATTGACCGGGCATCTGATTGATGCGTCGTTTGTTGTGTTGAGACCCCTATGACATGGCAGACCTTTGGGTTACTTCTTCGTGGGAATTCATGGAAGTTGATGTATCGACACTTGGATTGAGGATCGGACCCTCTCGGAATCAAGCGTGCTTTGTGCGGGAACCCTGTGGCTGGTTGCTTTGTGATAAAGGGATCCTATGTGGGTTCAACAGCTCTAACTATTGTTCCAGGATCCTACGTGGGTTCGATAGCTCCGACTACTGTTCTAGGATCCTACGTGGGTTCGACAACTCTGATTACTATTCCAAGATCCTACGTGGGATCGACAGCTTTGATTACTGTACCAGGATCCTACGTGGGTTCGACAGAGTAGATGATTCAGTGGCTACATCTAATCACCTCTATCTCTCTACATAAGATGTATACCTGTGTGAGACGAGTCAGTAACTTTTGTGTTTACCTCATGATTGAGATGGATTACTTGATAACTTAGGTATATGTATGGGCATATACCTAAGTGGGGTTATCTGTTGATTTCATAATTTATGGTTTATCCTTGTTGGATTTTTTGAGACCTTGAGGGTCTCAGGGTCCCTACTGAGTATCGTTATACTCACCCCTGCATGGTCTATGCTCGCACCTCATTGTGTTGGATGCAGACGACGGACAGCGCTGAACGAGGTTGAGAGTACTAGGATTGGACGGTACCCGGGGTGGACCTTACGGTGTGACAGTACACGGAGGAGACGGACGGACCTGGAGTGCTGAGGAGGTGATATGTACCTACCCTTCAGGTAGGAACCTTAGAGGATGTTCCAGCGGTAGTTTCTCCTTTCTTCTGTTGTACTTCCAATTTCATGTGCTTTACTATTGGGCTTGTATTTCCGGCCCCTTTTACTTTCAGCAAACTTTTGTTATACAGTTTTACTTAGGGTTTTGTTTCTAGCCCGTGCTCTGTTGCGTGTGTTTACAGGTTATAAAGGCAATGTCCTCCCAGTTTTATGGAATTACACCTTTGGTGCTAGTCGTCGGCCCCTGTTCTATGGAAGGTGGGCTTGGGGTAGTCACGGCACGGGCCCTAGGGGACAGGTTGTGACATGGGTATTACTATTCATAATAGCTAGTTTGATTGGTCATGGTGTGTTAAAACTCCAAGTTGCGTATAACGCAAGCTATTTCACTAATCAAAGGGAAACGTACCGTGGAAGCTTGGGGTGTTACAAGCATTCCCTGTAAGAACATCAAGATGAAACTGATGGGTTAATGCATTGACTAGGATCTCCATCTCTCACACTAGGAGTACAGAGATCAATGAATGACTGGAACCTATGTCTACAAATACTGAAGCAAGAGTAGAAAACACATAGACAGTACCACTAATAATCTCATGCGTTGCAGGATCATAAACCTCCAAATCTTACAGCTGTTAGCAGTCTCGATCGCCAGCTCCCTGAGCCAGATGTGGTCCGCCTGGTGGTGGTGGTGAAAGGATCTCGTAATTTCATCCACCACCCATAGCTCCTCCTACTCCTTTTCCATCTCCACCTCCCTAGGTATCACCATGTCCTCACCTGGGAGATCCTTGATCACGGTGTTGCCTCTATCGTGGCGGTCCATTAGCTATCTGTCTGCACTCCTCAACACATCTGGTTGGGCAGTCACACACCATGTGACCTCTCCCATCACAAGTAAAACACTACCCCTCTCTAGTCCGCCATAGTTCTCTGTATTGCCTCTTTATCGTATGACCATGTGCTTGAGGCAGCTCGCAAAAGATTTTCCTTTGTTGAGATCCTGCCAACTGGTGCCTACCAGCTATTGCAGATAACTCAAATCTTTGATTCTGACTGCTATCCCCATCTGTCTGGAATCTTTATGATATAAATTTCTCGATCACCAGTACCTGATATAGCACCCCATCATAGGTGGAGATGCACAAGTGAACTACACTAGCATGGATCTCCTTTTGGAGTCTCTACTCATACTTCTGTGCTCGGAAGTAGCCATCACATATCATGTCAAGGGAGTACCACGTAAGGCCTATGAATATTGATGTGTAATTAGCCATTTTCATCCCTCCCTAATGCATCTCCAGAAGATCCTGAATCTAAATTGAGTGCAAACCGTAGGGGAAGTACTCCTCACAGAACAATTTCTAGAATTCAGTCCACAAGAGTATTGACTCATCGTGCATCTGCATAACAGGACTCCACCAGTGCCCAGCTGCTCTATGGAAAAGGGTGGCTACCATTGTAGCCACCTAATCTATTGGGGTCTGAAAAAGCCTGAAGATATGGAATATTGACTCTAGACAATATGTAGCTACCCGAGGATCTAACTCACTATGGAACCTCAGTGGCCTCTCGCACTGGAACTCGTGAAGTTCTCTAAGCCAGTGTGCATCCTTATCTTACTCTATTGGAATGATCTGCTACTCGATGGGTGGAGGTGTTGATACCTATCCACCTGGAGGAAGGGGATTGCGGGATGGACCCTGAACTGAGGCTTTTTCACTCATCGAATCGTCATCACGCTCCAGATTCGGTATCCTAGCAAGCTATCATCGTGGAGGCATCCTGAAATTTATTAAGATGTAACATGGTCTGATGAGAATATATATATATATATATATATATATATATATATATATATAACAACAATGAGGATCTGACTCAAGAAAGACAGTTAAAGACTCAATCCTATATTATGCATCTACCATTGATCCCTGTAACAAATGTTGTAGTATTCTGAGTCGACCAGCAGGTAGTCAGGGTCCAGGTGAATGGATATGTCGATCTCCCTCACCAATAATATACTCCCTGGCTTGAGAGCCACAATCAAGACACTTTTAAACTATTTCCCTTAACCCAACCAAATCTTCTTAAGGGGGGTAGTCCGAACAACATCTCAAGAAATAAACTTGTTTTGATACCAATCTATCACGACCCAACCTAGTCCAAGGATCGAGCCGGAACTACCCAACCCACCTCTATAGGTCTGGGGTGAAGATAAGCACCGAAGGCATAACTAAACTCGAGGAAGCCTTTTCCTAAGTAAATGTATGCACACACACAACCATTTTGATGAAAAATTATATAGGGAAAGATTAAAAGATGCAACACTTCTATAAAGTAAACCAAACATGCATGAACCTCTAGATAGTATAAAAGTATAGTAGTATAAACTGAAAAGTAAAGGGGGGAAATACATGCCCAACCAGAAATATGTCCCAACATAACAAAATTGGAAAAGTAAACAGCTAAAAGAAATTATAGCTCCTGAATCCTAAGCTATGACCACCGTACACGGTCCAAGAACCCGATATCCCTAAGCTCCTCTAAAGTCACCATTGACATGTCCATCGTCTACATAAGAAATGATATGTGTGGGAAATCCCATGCGTGGGTGAGTATATACATACCTAGTAGGACATCCTGAAAGCTAAAGAGGGATTAGTAAGAGATACAACAGAAAAATAAATATAGTAGATGCTAGATACAGTCGAAGAGAATAGATCAACTCAAACCAAGAGTGGAAGTAAGCTCTTAAAAACACAAGGGGATAAACACGGTGAGCAGATGAACTACTTATTGACTCTTCACGACCTATATTAGAAGAGTAGAATCATCCAACTATGAAAATCTAAACATAGAAATCATGTGGTATACCCATTGCATCTTCACCCCTCTTGGAAAGAGAGTAACCTAAGACAAGGTGTGGATACAGAAATATATATATATATATATATATATATATATATATATATATTCTCAATAAAAAGAGGCCCAAATGAGAGAGTAATGGGATCTCTATCTCACAACTTTTTCCAAGAAGAAGAGTAGCCAACAATTCCAAAAGTCCATCAACGATGCCCAACATCTCATGCATCTGTCCAGAAGTGACTGTCCAAGTCCATCCATACCTTTTCACTATGTCACACAATAGAGGGGACAAAAAATCTAGGTAAGGAACTCATGCTCTAGTATAATAGGAGGGTCTCATTCTAATAGTTGTTGAAAAAATCTATTGTCCATCCCTGCTGGAGGATACCGCTCAATAGTCATCGAGGAACTCCACTACCCAGCTCTACTGGAGGGTACCACTTGGAAAGGTCGTCGATGAACTCCACTGCCCAACCATGCTGGAGGGTATGGCTCAGAAATTTCATTGAGGAAATCCATTTCCCATCCATGTTGGAGAGTACCGCTTGAAAAGTTACTGGTGATCTTGTGCGATCACTTTCGTCATCGAGCATTTCTTTATCAAGCATCGTTCTCAAAACATTTTATATAGTATCTCCAAATCCACAAGAAAGAGAACCATTTCTTTCTACATAGAAAAACACTCTGGATAGACAGCTTGCAGACCAAAATCTGATTTCAAATGAAGGAGATACGAATGATTGAAGTTTCCTCAAAGGTGGTCAAGGGGTACACAATGTGTGAGGGGACCCACACAACGTGTGGTCCCGCTCCACCACATGGACATGTCCCTGGCCAAAACACGACTCCATCCCATTTAATAGTAAACGCCATGTAGGTGGACTGCACGGCGTGTCCAGGATAATTGGGATCGGGCCCGTGTCCTGCTGGGCGTGTCCATGTATTGGACCATGTGTCCATGTACTCAAGTACACAGTCGTTTACCTAGCTGTGTATTACCACATGGGTTCCCTCTCGTGTGATCTTTCACATGGGTTATCCAACCAGGAAAGTGGTACATGACATGTAGGAGGGCTACACATCGTGTCATCATTATGTTTTTCAAAACCCTAGCTATCTCGTTGATGGGGCTACACGTCGCATGTTCATCCTTGTACACAATGTGTAGTCAAGTTTTTTCTTGAATTCTAGATCTATGATCTGTGCATTGAATCTAGTCATCCCACCGTAGATCTCACCTTAAATCTACCAGAATCTAATGGATCTACTAGTGGATCGCGGATTTCATTCGTCTCTCACCAGAATTCGGATCCGTTCATTCGTCATAGTTTTGTCATTCGTTCCACACGCATCCAAGCCTTCTACCATTGATTCATTGATATCAAATCACTAAAACAAACATCCATTCCTTTCAATGACCCTAGATCTTGTCTTAGTTCTTTGATCTGTACTTTATTTCTTGATTTGTTGTGGTTCTAGGGGTCCGATTGTGCTCGGTACCGCCCGGCAAAGTCGAACTGAGACCACAGGGTCCAATCGGTGAAGAACGTGAAGAAACATGAGAGAAAATGAAAAAACCAAAGGTTTAAATGATCGTTGGACAATATTTCTTGTCCAATGATCAAGAATTTTCATCCGGGGTTTGTAAAAATTTGAAAAGGAAAAAAGTTTCTATACCTGGGTGCATGCAATCAGCCAACAATTGGCGCAAATCCAAGAACATGGATGGATTTGCTCAATCAATTTAATCAAAGGGGATAAATCACCAATTGATGAAACCTACTTGGTTTTTTGATTGTTTTTTGGTGAAGAACATGCTCGCTAATGATTGAGGGAAGTTGTTGCGTTCGCTACATCCTGATCTGGTCCAATTCGGCGTTTCACCGCCGTGCGATGAGATTCGGCAATAGGGGAGGGAGGAAGAGATTTGGAATTCTTCCAGGGTTTATGCGGGTAACCCTGGGGAATTCCCCATGGAAATATTCTTATAGAACATTTCACTATGTCAAAACAAATGAATTAATTAATTTAATAACTAATTAACTCACTGAATGCACTGCCAATGAGGGAGGAGTCTGAATGCCCTGCACCGACCCATTTTATGTTGCGCCTAGGGTAAACACTATGTTCCAGACTCAATTGTGGTCTTGGATTTCTTATCCAAGCTTCCGTTGAAGATTTATCCCATTTTATTTAAAAAGTTGCATGCTTATAATATAAAATATAATTACTATTTTTATAAAATTAATTTCAGGAATACCGGGACTTAAAATCACAGGTCATCTCAGTTCCTATCTTTGAAAATATTTATAGAAAAATTTCAAAGTCTTACAAAGAAAAAATCAGGTCTCTACACACAAAAACCAAAACAGGAAGCCAATAGGAGAACATTCTTCACCTATGCCTGGACGGCTCAACCCAGCCTAGACCCACCCCCCCCCCCCCCCGTCCCACCATTGGCCCTTGCAAACATAGAAGGGACAGTCCTATGAATGAAGAAAGAAGAAAACCTAGAAACTACACCTATTTCTAGCTAACAGGGCTGCTGAATATTACAGAACATTTGCAGTGTCACAACCAGGGCTTACCATATTGGTCTGAGCCACCCTACCCTTATTAATAAATTTAGGACAGTATCTTTTAATATGGTCGGTTCTACCACACACAAAACACTGGAAGTTCTTAAATGGGTTCTTATCCTTTATTTATCATTGCTTCTATTCTGACCCCTTACGCTCAACAATTGTAGTTCATTTTTAACCACATTACCCTCATCCTTCAAAAGTGTGTTTGAAGATCGCGAGACAAAACTACAGCCTTAACCTGTTCTAATGTTATGAAATCATGACCACACATCATAAAATCTTTTAAAGAACTAAAAGAATCATCAAGAGTTGTTAAAAGAAGTAAAACTTGATCTTCATCTTTAACTTCTACATCAATATTTGCTAAATCAAGAAGAACTTTATTAAACTCGTCAAGATGAGAACGAACAAACGAACGGAGATTCATCTTAAAAGTATAATGTCTCATTTTCTTGTATAGGCGACCAAGAATAGTTTTAGTCATGTATAGATGTTCAAGTTTTAACCAGATACCTTTAGCAGTGGTTTCATGGGCAAGTTCACGAAGATCTTTATCTCCTAAGTCAAAAACAACGTACAATGAGCCTTTTTTAAGACACTAGGGTCGATATATACAAATGTTGTGGCGGACTGACCATTAGCAGAGATGGTAACTACAGGTTTTTTAGTACCATGCAAGGCGTTTACAAGTCCATTGTGAACTAACAGTGCACGTATTTTAACTCTCCACGTACTGAAATCGTTCTCACCATCAAATTTCTTAACTTCAATTTTAACAGACATAACTTAAACGATTACAGGCTCTGATACCAATTGTGAGTGTTGGAACAGATTCGTTTTAAGGCAGTCCAACCCTCACAGAGAACCAAAAGGGAATCATTTTAATGATCATAAGCGAGAGGTATGAAGAAGCGAAAAAAACAAAAGCAAAACGAAGAAAGAACAGTAAATATAATGCCAAAAAGTAAAGGATAACACAAGTATTGTGTGGTTCGGACCAGTTTGGTCCTACTCTACGGTAAGAACACCACCACAACCATTATTATTATACAAAACAAACAAAGAACGTACAACATAGAAGCTAAAGTTGAGAATCAACGCACACGAACCACATAAGCTATCCTTGCATGAGGTAAACTTGAGCTGAAGATGGTATCACACACCTCTAAGTAGGACAGACTCACCACCAAAACCATTATCACATTATTAATTTTTACTAGGTACGTCATTATTAATTATTATTTGTCACTATATGATTCAATATGTTGTTTATTTACTTAGTAATTATTTTTAATTATTAATTTTTCGTCAAGCTTTTGAGTTGTGTGTGTTTTCTTCCTAGTTGTAAACCTACATTGATTATTCCTTAATATTAATTATTGTTAATTATATTTTTATTACTAATTACATTATAAATCGAATTATTTAATAACACTTTTATTATTACTAATTATATTTTTAATATCAGTAATTACATTATTAACGTCATTTTTAAACTTATTGTTAATAAAATTATTAATTATTATTAAATCGAGTATTAGTCGTTATTAATAACATGATTAAATATATATCAAATAGTTTTGGATTCTTGGGATTTTTATAAATTGTTTTTTAAATTTCTTTATACTTATTGTGTTCGAATGAACCGTGAACCCGTCCTCGCCCCAACACTTAGCGGCTTCGCTGACCCACACAAAGTCAAAAGCCAACTCTCTCCCAGTTGGCGGGGCTTGGAAAACCATCGGCCGAAGCTTTTCCGTGCTTTGACTTTCTCGAATCCACCATATAAATACACCTTCCCCACGTTTCATCATTTCTCATCCTCTCCCATTCAGATTCCTTCCCTTTTTGGATTTTCAGATTCCTGCGTTCTCCGACGCCGGTTTCAATGGAGGAAATCGAGGTTCCTTCCCACTTCCTCTGCCCGATTTCGCTGGAAATCATGAAGGATCCCGTCACAGTTTCTTCCGGCATCACCTACGACCGCCCCTCCATCGAGAAATGGCTTTTCGCCGGCGGTAACGCCACCTGCCCACTCACCAAGCAGACCCTCATGCACTCCGGCGACACCCTCCACCTCATCATCACCCCCAACCACAACCTCCGCCGCCTCATTCAGGGTTGGTGCGCCCTCCACGCCTCCCATGGGGTCGAGCGCTTCCCCACCCCCAAGCCGCCTGTCACCCCGCAGCAGGTCGCCAAGCTCCTGAAGGACGCCGTCCGGAGCTCCGACGGCCTGCGCACCTCCCTCCGAACCCTCCGGACACTGGCCGCCGAGTGCGATGCCAACAAACGCTGCATGGAAGCCTCCGGCGTCGTCGAATTCCTCGCCTCCACCGTCCTCGGCGGAGGCGCCGTCGATTCCGTTGACGGCGACGCACCGGGTTCCTTCCACGTCGATGGCTACGAAGCGGACACGCTTTCCGAGGCTGTGGGTGTTCTCAACCATCTCAATATCTCGGATGCCGGCCTGAAAGGCCTCTTCCGGAAAACCAACGGCCGGGATTGCTTCGTAAATTCGCTGGTAAAGCTCCTGAAGCGTGGGAGCTGCGAGACGAGGGTTCAGACGGTACTGCTCCTCAAATCGATGCTCCGGCTTGCCGACCCGGCGGATCTCCTCCTGGGGATGCCGCTGGAGTTTTTCGTGGAAATTGTTCGAGTCCTTCGAGACCAGATATCTCCGGAAACGACCAAGGCGGCGCTTCAGCTCCTCGCCCACTGCTGCCCGTGGGGCCGTAACCGGGTGAAGGCGGCACAGGCGGGGGCGGTCCATGCGCTGATCGAGGTGCTACTGGAGCACTCGTCCTCCCAGCGAAGGACGTGCGAGGTGGCGCTGATGGCGCTGGACCAGGTGTGCGAGTGCGCTGAGGGTCGGGCGGAGTTTGTTGGGCACGGGGCGGGGGTAGCTGTGGTGTCGAAGAAGGTGCTCCGGGTGTCAGCAGCGGCGAGCGAGAGCGCGGTGAGGGTGCTGGTGTCGGCCGCGAAGAAAGGCGGGGGAGCGAGGGTGGCGCGGGAGATGTTGGAGGTGGGGGTTGCGGCGAAGCTGCTTTTGGTGGTTCAGGTAGGGGGCTGGACGGCGACGAAGGAGAAGGCGGCGGAGATTTTGAAGCTCCATGCCGGTGCCTGGAAGCACTCCCCCTGTCTCCCCAACTCCTTGCATTTTGGTTATCCATCTTAGCTGGACTGGATTTTCCCTACCTTTTTTTCCTTCCACCTGTCTGTAAGATTGTAATTGTTTATCCAAAGTGATCCGAACAAATATATACAGTAATATATGTTATAAAATATTATCACATGGATATCCTAATTATGATAATAACAATGACACCTCAATTTCCAATAAATTTCCCTTTTAATACCCATCCTTCCATATTGCCAGACCATCGTAATTTCTGGTGTTGGATTATATATTGTAGGTCTGAATTGAGTTTTCTTAATTCAGTTTTTAGTTTCATTTTCATATTAAAATTGTGATTTCATATGTTTTACATCTTTACTGTTTTTGTTGTAACTTGCGCCGCTGCCTTATTTTCTCTTGATGGACACACGTACAATCGTTTTGATTTGGGTGATTAAAATGGGCCGTTGATCATGTGTGCCGGTGATTTCATGATGGTCGTCCATCTGTGCTGGGGATTCTGTTCGGGTTTCTGTTTTGCTGCTTCAGAACGTGGCTGCCCTAGATAGGGCGGGTGGTTACGGTTCTTGATGGCTCGCAGGGGGTTTCAATGCCCCTGTCTGTCTCTTCTCAAGACGTGAATCGTTCCAGTTTCTCTCAACTCTATAGCGTGGTGATCTGATCTCCTTCGACGAACCCTAGCTTCGTGGTTCTTCGTGTAAACCTCCTCATCAAAGCACAATCGGGCCTGTCAATCTCCTTCGGCCTCATCGCAAGGGCGGACCGCGGTGGAGATCGATGTCCTTCCCCGAGTGCAAGAAGTGTGCCTCCTTGATCATGAAACCAGGAACTCCTGCACGAGTGATCGATGGATGCGCCCACAGATCTGGGAGGCGATGCTTGCGACCTTGGCGTGAAGCGATCAGAACCGCCAGACCAGTTTGGGTCCGGGTTTGTGAGTATCAACTTACATTTTTTCTCGGTTTTGAGATTTGAAAATACTTACTGCTTGTTTTCTATTTTTCCTGGTTGGTCCAATGATTGTATTGCTTCTGCTTTGTTTTCTTTCAAAAAAATAAAATGTGTGCGTGGGTGTGGGTGGTGTTCTTGTCGTGCAATAGGTCCCCAAAGGGGCTGAAGCGTGTTAAATCTCTTGTTCATTTTACTATTCAGCATTTGATTACTGCTTTGATTGTTCTTGCATTATCGACACATATCCCCAACACGATCCTTGCATACTTTGGTTGTATTTCTTTATTCCGCTACACAACCAAATACCAACATGTGGTATCAAAGCCAATCTGGCTGCTATGTTGCCTGATTTACCTTTGTGCACAATCTGCCTTGCTACACATATGTTCCTTTGTCAGTCGGTTTACATATATCTTGTTGTTGTTTCCCTAGTTTGCCAACTTGTCGCATTGGTTAACATCTTTTTTCAAGCTGTTTCTTTGTGTTAACTGAAACTGGTTATTTGTATTACTGTTGTTTTCTTGACGAATTGTTAATATCCTGGCTTCCAGCACCCTGCTGCCAACCCCTTAACATTCTGATTTCAACCCCGTTATGTATATGCATGTTGGATTATGTTTATAGTCTATTACTTGCACCTATTATATTTGTCATTTTATTCTACCAGCATTTTGTTATTACTGTTATTTCCTTTCTTTTAAAGGAAATCATTGTCTTCACCAATGTAACGTCCCGGTTCCAGAAGCCACCCAGAGGCGCCCCGTGCCTGGTTGGTCACATGGGCTCAAGCACATTTCCCCGAACGCCAGAGGTTTCTGACTAGCAGCGAGGGTCTTGAGTGTGATAGTGGGAAAACTATGCCCTCATTGGCAGAGTACACAGCGAAAATAAACAAATACATACAATAACGGAAGCAATAAATATCCAATAACAGTAAACATCAGAAGAATGAAATAATAAAGCAACTGGAGCACACACACACATATATATATAAATGATGCATGATATATATGTCTAGGAAAGCAGTCAAACAAGTCACAATGCTGGAAATACAAACAATGCTAAACCAAAGTACAAAAAGAAGGTAAACAGATAAACTTCTCAGCATCGCAAGCCATAGCTTGGTCCCATGCTCTCCATCTCCACAGTAAGTCAAGCACCTGAAATAGAAGGGCACTTACCTTTGTCTATACCTGCAACAATATAATCTGTTTGAGTCCAAAAGCATGACCCAAACAGGGTGTGAGACTAAATCCCAGTAGGCAACCACCTGAAGATTTGTGCCTAACAGTCAGTGAATATATGGCAGGTAAAAGTACAGAAAGCAGTAAACAGGTAAGTGCTCAGCAGTAAACAATCCACAGTTCAATCAAGTAACAGTTAGGCAAACAACTAACCATAAACAGGTAACCCTCTAGGAAGTACTCACAGCCATCCCCTCTGGTCCTACCTAAGATGTAGAGACAACCCTCTGGGCAACACACTCGATCTAACCCCTCTGGTGCTGTATAGGAATTTAAGAAAGACTCTCTGAGGAAGCACTCACAGTCTATCCCCTCATAGTCATAGTAAGGAAAGACTCTCTTAGGAAGCTCACACAATCCATTCCCCGCATAGTCTAAGGTAGTCAAGGACTCTCTGAGGAAGCTCACATATCAATTCCCCTTATAGCCCCAAGGTCTAGGACTCTCTGAGGAAGCTCACTCGGTCAATTCCCCTTATATCCTAGGTCATTCAATTCAAACAAAGACTCTCGGAGGAAGCCCATGCAGTAAAACCCCTTATAGTCTAAAGTAATCAAGGACTCTCTAAGGAAGCTCACTCAGTCAATTCCCCTTATAGCCCCAAGTGGTTCTAGGCTCTCTGAGGATGCTCACTCGGTCAATCCCTCCCTTATAGCTTACTACACCAGGTTCTCACAGCCTTGTGTAGGTCAACGTGCATAGCAGTGTAATATAGCCAAAGTAAACCTACAGAACTACTTGGCTAAACAGTCTACATCATAACAAGCATGTTAGAATACAACTCTCCACCCTACAACAAAAGGCATGGGAAATAGGCAAGGCAGCCAAGGGTTAAATAGGACCAAACGGTCATAAACAGAACAAAGCATGGAAAAAACACATCCAAATATGACAACTAACTCAATTTATATCCAAATTACCTCTACACAGGCATACAAGCATGGAAGGAAAACAACAGGGGTAAAACGGTAAACACGTAATACCCCGTTCAAGGGTATTGGTGGAATTTGCACATAATACTGAAAGACTTCGAACGAAAAGGCGCAAACCACCTACCTTTGGGTTAGGAGATCAATATACTTGAACCACAATGATTGAATCTCCTTAGAATGTCGTACATCTATGAAAACGTATAAAACTTTCAACCCATGATAACTTGGAAAAGAGGAGGAATTGGAAAACAAGGCTCAATTAGAAGAGAGATCTCACCGATGCGATTCCAATGCAACTAACGGAGTTCGATTTGGAGGACGGACGGAGGATCAGCGGTTCGTCGAAGATCCGTGGCCGTACGGTTCTCTCGGATGAAGACGACCTAGAAGATGTGTGTTCTGTCCGTCAGACGCGACCCCAGTGTCTTAAATGAAAAAAAAGAAAGTACATGGCGTGTGCTTACTATTTCTGTACTCCGCTTTAAGCGGCCTCTGAAATGCTCCCACACGGCCGTGTGCATGGCCGCTACACGGCCAGCACCCGGCTGCCTGCGGTAAGGAAGTACACGACGTGTATTAATAAAGTACACGACGTATAGTCACAAAATTTCCAGAATTTCCTCTTTTTCCCAAAATCGACCAGAAAGGAAAAACATACCTGAAAAGAAGGTTCGGGTTTTTACAAACTTCTCCCCTTAAAGAAATTCGTCCCCGAATTTCCCTAGCACGGCGTAGAAGAAGAAACCTCGAACAACTCAGGCCACTGTGCTCGTACATCAGCTTCCCTCTCCCAAGTCTCGTCTTGTACCCACCCGTGCTTCCATAGCACTCATACTAGAGGGGTAGGCTGACCACATAGAACCTTTGTACCGCTATCAACGATCTGGATAGGATTCTCCTCGAATGATGCATCCGCTTCGAGCTCAACCTCTTCAGGTTGAAAGACATGAGACGGGTCTGGAAAGTAACATCGGAGATGAGAAATGTGGAAGACGTCGTGCATAGCCCGGTACCTCTAAGGTAACTGCAACCGATAGGCAACTAGCCCAACTCTCTCCAACACCTCAAATGGCCCGACGCACCTCGGAAAAAGCTTACCCTGTCTCCGGATCCTTCTGTGCCCCAACCTCGGTGTGTCATGCAGGAAAACCTGATCCCCGACCTCAAACTCTAGAGGTCGTCTTCACTGATCAGCATATGACTTCTGTCGAGACTGTGCAGTATCCATCCTCTTCCAAATCAACTCTATCTGCTCTGTGGTATTCTGAACAAGACGAGGTCCCAACAAAGCTACCTCTCCTGTCTCCAGCCAACATAAGGGTGATCGGCATGGCCTACCATACAAAGCCTCATAAAGTGACATCTGAATAGTTGCTTGAAAACTATTTTTGTAGGAAAACTACACAAGAGGTATATGCTTCTACCAAGAACCTCCAAAGTACAGAATGCAAGCTCGGAGCATATCCTCAAGCACCTGAATCGTACGCTCAGACTGGCCATCTGTCTAGGGGTGGTAAGCTGTACTCAAAAGTACCTATGTACTCAAAGCCTTCTGAAGCCCCTGCCAAACCTAAGAAGTAAAATGTGCATCCCTGTCTGAAACAATGGAGTGTGGAACTCCATGTAGATGTACAATCTCACAGATGTACAACCGTCCCAGCTCATCAACACTGAAGGTATCCTTAATCAGAAAGAAGTGAGAAACCTTTGTAAGTCTGTCGATGACAACCCAAACTGCATCATTCACTCGAGGCGACCTCGAAAAACTGGTCACGATGTCCATCACGACATCATTCCACTTCCACTCGGGAATGGGTAACTGCTGTAAAAGCCCTGCTGGTCGCTGATGCTCCGCCTTCACCTACTGACAAGTGGAACACCGCATGACGAAACCAGCAACATCTCTCTTCATACCTGGCCACTAATACTGGCGGTGTAGATCACGATACATCTTAGTGACACCAGGATGAACTTCCCAAACTAAGGAACGAAAATATCACATCAGCTCCTCGCATATGTCTGATGGCACCCATACGCGTCCCTATAAATGCAAGATCTCATCCTCGCCTATGGTCCATCTAGGAATAGAGTCCTCTTCTGACACACTCTCCCTTAGGACTAGGCCTTCAGAATCTGATAGCTGCCTCATTCGAACTCAATCAAGAAGAGTAGAGGTAACAACTATAGAAGATAGAATAGTCTTCCCCTCTCTGTTGTGCACCTCCAAATGCATCTCATAGAACATAGCCATAAGCTACCACTCACTGCTGGCCTCCTGAACTGCCTGTACCTGAGTCCTCCTGGTTAATGCATCAGCCACTCCATGGCCCTTCCCAGGTGTATAGGCAAGCTCAAAATCAAAGAACTGAAGATACTCGACCCACCTGCACTGTCTCAGATTCAGGTCACGCTGGGTGAAGATGTACTTGAGACTTTTGTGGTGGTGAAAACCACAAAATGCTCACCCAGAAGATAATGTCTCCAACAACGTAAGGCATGAACAACATCTGCCAACTCCAGATCGTGCATCGAGTAGTTCCTCTCATGTGGCCTCAACTACTAAGACCAGTACGCAATGACTCCATCTCCCTACATAAGCACATCTCCAAACCCGATACATGACGCATCACAGTACACAGTATAGCTCTTTCCCAGCTCTGGAAAGACTAGTATCGGTGCTGATGTCAACCTCCCTTTTAGCTCCTAAAATGCTGACTCACAAGAATCTGACCATGAGAACTTCACACCCTTCTTGGTCAGACCCGTCAGCAGTGCTACTAAGCATGAAAAGTCTTGTATGAAGCGTCTGTAGTATCCACCCAGCCCTAGAAAAATATATACCTCAAAGACATTCTTTGGATTCTCCCAGGAAACTATATCTCTCACTTTCTCTGGGTCTACTGACACTCCTATCTCTGAGATAACGTGACCCAAGAAGTGAATCTGATCCATCCAAAAGTGGCATTTTGAGAGCTTAGCATATAACTGATGCTCTCTCAGTGTACTCAAAATGATCTCAAGATGGGTAGCATGGTCGTGTCAAGTGTGAGAGTACACCAAGATGTCTTCCACGAAGACCATGACGAAGGAATCCAAGTATGGATGGAACACTCGGTTCATCAGTGCCATGAAAACTGCTGGCGCGTTCGTGAGACCGTCTAATTTTTTCGCAAACAGGACAGGCGAACCCCAAGGATAAGTACTGGGTCGGATGAAACCTTTTTCCTGCATCTCCTCCAACTAATTCTTGAGCTCCTGTAACTCAGGTGCAGCCATCCTATAAGGAGGAATGGACACTGGTTCCACTCCTGGCATGAGCTCAATAGAAATGTCTACCTCATGCTCCGAAGGAAAACCTGAAAAGTCCTCTGGGAAGACATCCCTGAAATGATCCACCACTGGAGGAAAGTCTAACTGTGAAGTCCCTTGGTCATCTAGATATAGACTGGCAATATGGGCTGTAACTCCTCCTAACCCACGATGCTCAGGTCCTGCTCTGCTCACCTGAACATCCCACTCACCCCTATGAAGAAAAGATCCTCCCTCAGGTGATATAAAACTCACTCTGTGGCGATAATAGTCGATGACTTCCTGGAAGAGAACTAACCAGTCCATCCTGAGAATGACATCATATCCTATCATCTCTAAGACATAGAGGTCCTATAAAAAGTGACATCCACTGACCTCAAGAGGGCACTCTTTGCACTGACGTACACTAGCCGCTCTAGTCCCCAATGGTGTGCCCAACGTCAAGATATTGGTAGAGGAAAAGATGCAGAGACTAAGGCTCTCCATGAAAACAAAGGATATAAAACTATGGGAAGCCCCTGTATCGAAAAGAGCAGAAGATAAAACTGAGGCTACTAATATCATACCTCGAACTGTAGAGGGTCTGGGATCCTACTCCTACTGGGTCTGCTCCACTTCAAAAGTCTGACCTGTACCACGACCCTATGACCCTACCTGACCGCTCTGAGCTAATCCGCCCTGCTGTCGCTAAAAACCGGGTGACTGGTTGCCAAGACCACAACATCCACCTCGACCCGAATAGCTGGAAGAACTCCAGTTCCCAGACTAGTGAGAAACTGGTGGTGCTGCTCCTAAATGTGGGGTCATAGAGGAACCCTTGTCACCAGCTGCTAGTGATAAGAACTAACAAAAGCACTGAAGGTGACCCATCTTGCCTCAATATCAACACTCCACTAGGTCTCTTGGGAAATATGGACTCATATTCCCACTTATACCACACTGGTAGCACACCACCTAGCTACTAGAAGATGCATCTCGCCTACTCTGATCTCCTTGTGTAGCCTCCCTGCGGCGCTTCCTGCTATCAGCTGGAAGAGCACTAGATCTGGATGCTGAACCGCCCTGGCTCACAGCTCCAGAATCCCTTAGATTTCACTCCGTAATCAATGATAGGTTAATGATAGAGGATATCGTAGTTAACCTAAAGATTTTCACCTGGGAACAGATCTCCTGCCTAAGACTGTCCTCAAACTTCCTAGCCAGGAACAAATCATCACCTGCTGGAATAGGCGTGAAACGCTACAGCTCCGTGAAGTGGGAGGAATACTCCATCACAGAAAGAGTACCCTGCTCCAGGCTCATGAACTCTCAGGCTCAATCAGCCCTCAAGGTCTCCGGGTAGAAGTAATCATAGAAGATACGCTGAAACTCCTTCCAATCCATATTCTGGTGGCGTCCCACCTGAGATATGACATCCCACCATCTCTTGGTGGAGTCTCAGAGCATGTAGGTCATGAGCTTCACCCTCCTCTCTGGTGGTACCTAAAGATGCTCTAAGATTGTCAGTGTGGCTTCAATCCACGACTCTGCAGCATGTGGTCCTCCTTCCCCTGAGAAGGTGAGAGGATGCTACTGCTGGAAAACCCGCGTCAAATCAGCCATCGACGGGGCAAGAGGCGGCACTCCCTAGAAGGTCTGTATCATCCCTAGAAAACCTTCCCTAAACTGCGCATCAGCACCTGTAACTGGTATAACTGTTGGTGCCAAGGCTGGAACAACAGGAGGATCTACGGGAAGCCCCTAATCAGCCATATCAGGCGTTTGATCACTATCCTGTAACTGGAGGACAACCGGAGGACGTCTAGGTGGCATGATTCTGCAAGGTCAAACGCACACCTTAGATTCAAGATTACCAAAGGCTGAAAACTGGAAGGACAAGAAAGGAACAGAAGAAGAAAAACAATCAAATTTTGAAAAACATGACTACACGACGTGTAATTTTCCTATATAGAGTGTTCCCTTAATTCATTTATATGGGAGTGTACTCCTGCTTAAACAGGTCGTGTAACACGCCAAACACACAGTGTGTTACCCTAACACATGGCATGTACTTGTTTCCTCTTCCCCTTCCCGATTCCATCTACACGGTTAAGACACATGGCTCTCTTAAGGAAAAACTACACGACACGTTTATAGCAGACATGGCATGTACTAAGAAGTTCCAACTGACCCGTGTTGTCAGCTACACAGCCGGCTACATGGCTGACACTACACGACATGTTCCAAACAAACACGATGTGTACAAGAAAAGATAACACTGACCTGTGTTGTTCGTGACACGGCTAGGTACCGGGTCTGACTACACGGTGTGTGCAGTATGGACACGGCGTGTACAAGAAGGGTAACACCAGCCCATGTTATTCGTGACACGGCCGAGTACCTAGGTCAGACTATATGGTGTGTTCCTTGCAGACATGGCGTGTACTACTTGTGTTCTTATCCATCCGTGTTGTTGGTTACACGGGCGGACACCAGGTCGACACTGCACGGTGTGTTCACTCCAGATTTTTCCCATCCCTTGTCTCTGCCCACACAGCCTATGACTGGGTCAGAGACTACACATCGTTTACTTAGAGTACACGATGTGTACTTAAGAAAAATTATTTCTTCTCGAATAGAAGAACACATGGCGTGTACTTAACATTACATGGCGTGTATTCTAGGTTTTTTCAGACAATAATCCTCAGAAACTACTTCGGAACCTAGAAAAACACTGAAACGTACATTGAAAGTGCCAAATTCCGATCTGTGAGGGCCCATACTCCCCGCGAATCAATGTTTGGCATCTTTACAAATTATAACAAGGAAAACAAGCAATGATACACCAAATTCATATCTATGAGGGCCCATAACACCTCAGGAACCAAAGTTTGGCGTTCATTTAAAAAAAAACTCTACAAACAAGGCTCTAAAAAGCAGCAAAGATTCTATCACAACATCTATCACAATAGAATTCATATTATACACAACATCTATCATAATAACATGCAATCGCTAATGCATCCTAGATGGCATGACAAGAATGCATGACATGTGATTCCTAGAAAGTGCCTATATGATGAATGAGATGGAATACCCTCATCTCATCAGGTTGCGACAGAAATAGAACCTCAATAACATCAAAAATAATAGCACAATACATGTGAGTCACCCAATGGTGAAAATCAAATCAACCATAAAATTGAAAAACCATAAAAATTGCAATAAACAAGGTAGATTGGCTTTTCCCTGTACACGGGTTAGCTACTCCTGGGTACAACTTATTACCAAGTACCTATTCCATCCTATCCCTGGATAAAGGCTCCAAATAGTAATTCAAGAGAAAAGAATCCCTCTGATACCACTTTTTAACATCCCTGTTCTAGAATCCACCCAAAGGCGCCCCATACCCGGTTGGTCACATGGCCTCAAGCGCATTTCCCCGAATGCCAGAGGCTGTCGACTAGTAGTGAGGGAATTGGGTGTGATAGTTGGGAAACTATGCCCTCATTGGGAGAGTACACAACAGAAATAAACAAATACATACAATAAAAGAAGTAGTAAATATCCAATAACAGTAAACATCAAAAGAATGGAATAATAAAGCAACTAGAGCACATAATATATATAAATTATTCATGATACATATGACTAGGAAAGCAGCCAAATAAGTCACAATGCTGGAAATACAAACAGTGCTAAACCAAAGTACAAAAAGAAGATAAATAGATAAACTTCTCAGTATCGCAAGCCATAGCTTGGTCTCATGCTCTCCATCCCCACAGTAAGTCAAGCACCTGAAGTAGAAGGGTGCTTTACCTTGTCTATACCTGCAACAATATAATCTATTTGAGCCCAAAAGCATGACCCAAACAGGGTGTGAGACTAAATCCCAGTAGGCAACCACCCAAATATCTGTGCCTAATAGTCAGTGAATATATGATAGGTAAAAGTACAGAAAGCAGTAAACAGGTAAGTGATCAGCAGTAAACAATCTACAGTTAAATCAAGTAACAGTGAGGCAAATAGCTAACCATAAGCAAGTAACCATATGGGAAGTACTCATATCCATCCCCTCTGGTCCTACCTAATATGTACAGAAAAACCTATGGGCAGAACAATCGGTTTAACCCCTCTGGTGCTGTATAGGAATTTAAGAAAGACTCTCTGAGGAAGCACTCACAGTCTATCCCCTCATAGTCATAGTAATACAATAATCTTTGAGGAAGCTCACACAATCCATTCCCCACATAGTCTAAGGTAGTCAAGGACTCTTTGAGGAAGCTCACATGTCAATTCCCCTTATAGCCCCAATTTCTAGGACTCTATGAGGAAGCTCACTCAATCAATTTCTTTTATATCCCAGGTCATTCAATTCAAACAAAGACTCTCTGAGAAATCCCACGCAGTAAATCCCCTTATAGTATAAAGTAATCAAGGACTCTCTAAGGATTATCACTCGGTCAATTCCCTTTATAGCCCCAAGTGGTTCTAGGCTCTCTAAGGATGCTCACTCGGTCAACCCCCCCCCCCTTATAGCCTACTACACCAGGTTCTCACGGCCCTGTGAAGGTCAACGTGCATAGAAGTGTAATATAGCCAAAGAAAACCTACAAAACTACTTGGCTAAATAGTCTACATCATAACAAGCATTTTAGAATACAACTCTCCACCCTACAACAACAGGCATGGGAAACAGGCAAGGCAGCCAAGGGCTAAACAGGACCAAACGGTCATAAACAGAACAAAGCATGGGAAAAACACATCCAAGTATGGAAACCAACTCATTTTATATCCAAATTACCTCTACACATGCATACAAGCATGGAAGGAAAACAATAGGGGTAAAATGGTAAACATGTAATACCCCGTTAAAGGGTATTGGTGGAATTTTTACATAATACTCAAAGACTTCGAACGGAAAGGCACAAACCACCTGCCTTTGGGTTAGGAGATCAATATACTTGAACCAAAATTCTTGAATATCCTTAGAATGTCATAGATCTATGAAAACGTATAAAATTTCAACCCACAATAACTTGTAAAAGAGGAGGAATTGGAAAACAAGGCTCAAGAAGAAGAGAGAGCTCACCGATGTGATTCCAACGCAACCAATGGAGTTCAATTCAGAGGATGGAAGGAGGCTCGAGGGTTCGTCGAAGATCCGCAGCCGTACGGTTCTCTTGGATGAAGACGACCTATAAGAAGTGTGCTCTGTCCGTCAGACGCGACCCCGATGTGTTTAATGAAAAAAAAGAAAGTACACGACGTGTACTTTTGAAGTACATGGTGTGTACTTAATGTTTCCATATTCCGCTTTAAGCGGCCTCCAAAACACTCCCAAACGACCATGTGCATGTCCGCTACACAGCCAGCACCCGGCTTCCTAGGACAAGGAAGTACCCAACGTGTACTAATAAAGTACACGGTGTGTACTCACAAAATTTCCAGAATTTCCTCTTTTTCCCAAAATCGACCAGAAAAGAAAAACCTACCTGAAAAGAAGGTCTGGGTTCTTACAACTAAAGACTATATTTTTTCATAACCCAGTGTACACATTTATATCTAGTGAGATTAGTCAGTCTTTTGGGAGTGTACGCTTTTGTTGTCCATAATTACTCGACATCTACTCACTATATATAATCATGTCTACAATGCGTTATGAAATCGAGAAGTTCGATGGAGACAACGACTTCAATTTATGGTGAATAAATATGAGGGAATTATTAGTACAACAAGGCCTTATTGATACCCTATTTGGGCCTACTAAACCCATTTCAATTGTTAATGAAACTGGTCAAATAGTTACAGAATATCAACCTGTCCCCCCTGACACTCTTGTTA
This sequence comes from Viscum album, assembly GCA_963277665.1. Classification (NCBI taxonomy): domain Eukaryota; kingdom Viridiplantae; phylum Streptophyta; class Magnoliopsida; order Santalales; family Viscaceae; genus Viscum; species Viscum album. The sequence goes on from OY728141.1 coordinate 2,108,502,348, forward strand.
AAGCCCATAGTTCACTCTTACTTTCATTAGGAGATAAGGTTCTTAGGGAAGTGTCTTATGAGTATACCACTGTAGGAATCTAGATAAAGTTTTAAAAGTTATACATGACTTCCTCCCTAGTAGGAAGACTTTATAAGAAGCATCGCATGTTCACCTTTAGGATGAAACCTGATACTTCTATAAAATCTCATCTAGATGAATTCAACAAAATCATGTTAGACTTATCCAACATTTATGTTTCTGTAGATGATGAGGATCAGGCCATTATTCTTCTGATCTCTCTTGACCATAGTTATAATACCCTGGTTGAGACCATGATGTATGGTCGAGACTCCTTGACTCTAGAAGAAGTCAAGTCTGCCCTTCTATCCAAATAGCTTCACTCTAAAACTAAAGTAAAAGGCAAGGTTGAGAGTTTGTTTACTAGGGGGAGACCTCAGGGTAAAGGTAAAAAGAAAGAGTTTAATAGGGAAAAAAGTAAAGGTAACAAATAAACTAGACAAGAACCAAAGATGAAGGGTAATTCAAAAGATAGAAAAGTCACCTGTTTCCACTGCGGGAATCCTGGGCACACTAAGCCCGAGTGTAGGAAGCTTAAGCATGAATTAGAATGCAGAAAACCACCGACCAGTCTCTTCTTGTCGACTATCAATATGAAACTACTGAATTCTTGAATGTTTCTATCCATACACTCAATCGTGAGCGGGTCTTAGACTCTGGATGTTCCTTTCACATGTGTCTGCATAGAGATTCTTTTTTAAAGCTGGTTGAGAAAGTGAAAGGGGATGACCAGTTAGGAAACAAGAAGAAGTTAAAGGTTGAGGGAAGAGGGTCTATTCTGATAGAATTGGATGATTGATCAGTCATTACCCTACTTGATGTGAGGTGGGTCCCCAACCTGCAGTGAAACTTGATTTCCTTAGGAGTCCTTGATAAGAAAGGATACACCTTTAGATCAGAATTGGGTTCTATAAAAGTTTATAAGGGATCTAGAACCATCTTAAAAGGGTCTCTTGTGAATGGTTTGTATATCCTAAATGGAAAGACCCATTCGAGATAGTTGGGTAGTGTTTACAATACAAACACTAACAACACTATGCTCTGGTATAGACGGCTCCAAGGGGCGAGAAGAACTCAACAAGCAGGGGATGTTGAGTGACATCACACCTTTGAAGCTTCCATTTTGCGAAGATTGTGTGATGGGTAAGGCCAAAAGGGTGAGTTTCAATAGGTCCTCCTTCAAGGCAGCTTCCCCAATTGAGTATATCCCTTCGGATTTACGGGGGCCAGCCAGGACCACCTTGCATGGTGAAGGATCCTATTTCATCACCTTTATTGATGATTACTACAGGAAGGTTTGGGTTTAAATCCACAAGAATAAATTGGATGTTTTACAAACCTTAAAAACCTGGAAAGCTTCAGTTGAAAATCAAATTGTAAAGAAGATTAAGACCATGAGAACGGACAATGGGCTTGACTACCTATCCACTGAGTTCATTCAATATTGTGAGTATTAAGGAATTAAAAGGCACATAAATGTTAGGGAAACTCCCCAACAGAATGTCCTTGCAGAGAGGATGAATCAAACTATACTTGAAAGAGTCCGTAGTATGCTTGCATACTCAGGCCTCCCCAAATCCTTTTGGTCCGAGGCCACTAGCATTGTCGTGTACTTGATCAACAGGTGTCCCTCTTATGCGAGTCAATTCGAAACTCTTGAAGTACTCTAGCTCGATAAACCCCCTTTGTATTCCTACTTTAGGGTTTTCAGGTCTACAACCTATGCTCATGTAAAGACTAATAAACTATAATCTAGAGCCCTCAAGAGCATTTTTGTTGGTTATCCCGAGGGAGTTAAGGGATACAAACTCTGGGTAGATAATCTAGGATACCAAAAATTCATCATTAGTAGGGATGTGGTCTTTCATGAGTCATATGCCCATAATACCAGGACTGTTATACATGGTAGTAGCGAACCAGACCTTCATAAGTCTGATGAACATGAGCTGCCAGCTCATGTTGAGACTAATTCCAAACCTACTCCACCTCCTTTTCATCAACCCACCGATGTGTCTAATTCTGAATCTAGTTATAGTTCAGATTCTGATTCTAGACCTTCTACCGCTCATGAGGATTATTAGTTAACTCGATATAGGCAAAGGAGGGTTCTGAGACCTCCAACTCATTTTAGCCAGTATGATATGGCTTCATATGCATTTTATGTGGCCCATGATCTCATTGATGATGATCCACAATCATATAAACAATATTTAAAAGAAAAATATTCAAAACATTGGATCATTTACATGAATGAAGAGATGAAATATCTATGGAAAAATCACACATGGACCATTTTCAACAAGCCACCTAATGCTAAGGTGATTGGGTCTAAGTGGATCTATAAGAGAAAGGAAGACAACACCATGGGAAATAAAGTTAAATTTAAAGCAAGGCTAGTCACCAAAGGATTCCTTCAAAGAGAAGGAATTGACTATTCTGAAATCTTTTCCCCCGTTGTCAAGCAATATTCTATTAGGCTCTTATTAGCTTTTGTTTCTTATCTTGGTCTACACATTGAACAACTAGATGTTAAGACTACTTTCTTACATGGGGATCTAAATAAAAAACTCTATACGAAGCCTCCTGATGGTTATTATAAGGAATTCAATCCAAACCAAGTTTTCCTATTAAATACATCCTTGTATGGTTTAAATCAAGCATCTAGGAAATGGTATAAAAAATTTTATTCCTTCATGTTAAATAACCAATTCACTAAGAGTTAATATGATTCATGTTTCTACTTTAAATCAATTCAAAGTTTTATGATTTACCTAATGCTTTACATTTACGACATGATAATCATATATAAAAATATGAGTATTATCACTTCTATTAAATCCCAATTGAAAAGAAATTTTGAGATGAAGGAATTAGGTGCATTTAAGCAGATATTAGGTGTTGAAATCATTAGAGATATACCAAAAAAATTGTTATAATTATCTCAACATGCTTATATTTTAAAGATCCTAAAGAGATACATGTTTGAATCTCTCAAACCTATTAATGTACCTATTTCTCAACACATTAAGTTATATTTAACACAAGCACCCACTATTGATGATGATGTGAAATTTATGTCTAAAATTCCATATGCTACCATTGTTGGTATCATTATGTACTCTATGATTTGTACCAGACCCGACATTGCCTTTGCAATTTTCACTTTAAGCAGATTTATGGTTGCACCTAAGAAGCCACATTAGCATGCCCTTAAGTGGATTCTTAGATATATCTCCTGTACATATAATTTATCTTTGTGCTATGATAAAAATATTTATGCTTCAGATATTTTGGTGGGTTTTGTAGATGCTGATTATGCAGGTAATATTGACACCAGAAAATCATTTACTGGATATGTGTTCACTGCTTGTGGTGGGACTGCCTCTTGGAAGTGTAACATGCAATCCATGGTTGACCTTTCAACCACAGAGTCTGAGTACATTTCCCTTACCGAGGAGGTAAAAGAATCCTTATGGCTCAAAGGCTTGTCTTTTGAACTCAAACTTTTTGATTCAGTCATTAATGTTTATTCTGATAGTCAATCAGCACACCATTTATCAAGAATTTTAGTTTTCCATGGAAAATCAAAACACATAGATATTAGATTACATTTTATTAGAGATGTTATAGAACAAGGAACCGTGTGTGTCAATAAGATACACACTAATAAAAACCCAGCTGATAGTTTGACTAAAGCTGTGGATTTATCTAAGTTCAAGTTTTGTTTAGATAAAATGAACTTGGTCCCTGTTCAATAACCTTTGGTGTAAGAACATCTCCATATTTTAATTGAAAATGGTGGATATTTGTGAATTAAGTTTTCTTAATTCAGTTTTTAGTTTCCTTTTCACATTAAAATTGTGATTCAATATGTTTTACACCTTTACTGCATTTTTTGTAACCTGTGATGTTGCTTTATTTTCTCTTGATTGACATGCTGGAAATCATTTTGATTTGGTTGATTAAAATGGGTCGTTGATCATGTGCGCCGACAATTTCATACTGGCCGTCCATCTATGTTGGGGATACCCATTCTGTTTGGGTTTCTATTTTTCTACTTTAGAATGTGGCTGCCCTGGATATGGAAAGTGGTTATGGTTCTTAATGGCTTGCAGGGGGTTTCAATGCCCCGACCTATCTCTTCTTGAGGTGTGAATCGTTCCAGTTTATCTTGGATATACAGTGTGGTGATTCTATGTCCTTCAACGAACCCTAGCTCTGTGGTTCTTGGTGTAACCCTCCTCATCGGAGCACGATCGGGAATGTAAATCTCCTTCAGCCTCATTGCAAGGACAGAATGCAGTGGAGATCGATGTCTTTTCCTGAGTGGAAGAAGTGTGGCTCCTTGATCATCAAAACCAGGAACTCCTACATGAGTGGTGGGTGGATGCACTAATAGATCAGGGAGGTGGTGCTTGCGACCTTGGCATGAAGCGATTAGGACTGCCGAACCAGTTTGGGTTTGGATTTGGGAGTATCAACTTATATTTTTCTTGGTTTTGAGAGCTGAAAATAGTTTCTACTTGTTTTCTATTTTTCCTAGTTGGTCCAATGATTGTATTGCTTCTGATTTTTTTCTTTAAGATAAATAAAACATATGCATGGGTGCGGGTGGTGTTCTTGTCGTGCAGTAGGTCCCCAAAGGGGACGAAACATGTTAAATCTCTTGTTCATTTTACTATTCAATATTTGATTACTGTTTTGATTGTTCTTGCATTATTGGAACATATCTCCAGCACAATCCTTATATACTTTGGGTCGTATTTATTTATTCCGATATAAAACCAAATACCAACTGTAGGGATTAATATAACTATTGGATCAAATTTCATATACTCTATATATGATGATATGTTAATGAAATGGTAGAACTTTTGGATATATATTGCATTATTTTATTTACTTCATGTATTTATTATATTTTTATTTCTATTTGTCGTCGTTGCAATCATCATACACAAATTTAACACTCACTTAATTAACAATGGGTTTCACCTACGATCGATCTCACATTTTTAGTTTCGAAATTCTTTACGTTTTCAATTAGTGTTCAATCGATTTCACAACATGTTATCAACACAATCTTTGAATTGTGCATCATGATGACACTGAAGTCATCCCTATCATTGACATAATATGGTTCTTATATGAAGAAGGTGATTATTATTTTCTATATCACATATATTTCTACCCACTTGATAAATTGAAAAATATATGAATTATTTTCTTAATCTTTTGTTGTGGAAAATATAATGAGCTCCTAAAGAGCTGTAATGTGTCACAATTGAGAATTTCTTCTCCATTCCATGAAGAGAATGTGTTTGATTAATAACTGACATGGTCGATATCAATATAAACATCATTCATCAAATAAAAGAATGAAACAACGACACTCGAAGTGGTTGAACAATAAATATCACGTACTTGACATATGCTGAGCCGAAGTTTACTAATTAGTAATGAACATCATGTACTCATCATATGTCAAGCCGAAGTTGGATTATCATGCCATAAACCACGAAATTTCATATCTCTTATTCCTTTTTCACCTCGAAGGTTCCAAGTTTGATAAAAATTTATAAAGTCTCATGATGGAGATGATATTTACTTAGAATATTTTTAAATATTATATTGTTATATTTCTTTTCTCTTTCATTTTATTTCTTATAACATGTTTGAGAGAAATTAAATGTTCATGAAGAATAAGAATAAATATATTTTATATATATCTATCCCCCAAAGTGGATCAAATTGGTGAAATTGATGAAATTGATGAAATTCATGAAATTGATGAATTAAATATTCATGCTATTGTCTTGAAAACACTATAAACTCAGAAAAATAATTTTTTTCCATTACCTAGAGTGAATGGGGATATTTATTGAAAATTATTTATCTCATTCCCTAAAGTGAATGCAAATATACGTGATTTTATTTTAAATCAATTTCGAAGTGAATATGATGTTTTGTGAATAATATTGTGTTGTATTTGTTTAAAAATAATAATAATAATATAATCACCGATTTGATGACTGCAAATATTTATAGATCATAATGAATTTTATTAATATTTATAAAATAATTCATCTCTAAAGAATGATATTAAAATACTGTCCTTTGACATTATGTTTAAGGATATCTTCATTTATCAGTTATTGTTCTTGCTTTAGAAAAATTAAGGTGGGAAATTATTATTTATCATGTTCTTATGGATTATCAATATTATCTCATGTAATTAATTTCATCCCTTGAAGTGTATGTTATTATTCTTTTAATTAATAAATGAGATGATTGAGTTACATTGTTTTGATAATCAGATATATTTTATGAAGATGATTTTACCACCCAAAGTGGTTAAAACAATGATCATCATAATCAATAAAAATTAGTATTTTATACAAGATGATCTTTATTGATAAATAATAAATTATCATTCATGTATCATGAAATTAAATGAATGAATTCATTCCTCTATGTGAATGTAATTACATTATCTCATTCTTTTAAGAGAATGAAATTATTCATGAAAACATTGATATGATTTGTGCTACTCATACTTAGAATTTTATCAAGAATATTTGAGAGTTGATGAAGTTTGATCAAATGATTTCTCCTTCATTTGGTAAAGTGGATGTTTTTATTCAATGAATTGTAATTTTTTATGGTGATGAGGTGTGTGTTGTGAATTCAAAAGATTCTTCCACATTGGCTTTCTTTACAACATTCATCGGCTTTAAAATTTTTTTGGGCTCCATTACCAAGTAGATGTATTTTAAAATAATATTTGGGACATAAGTTCCAAAATATTTAGTCCAAAAGTTCTAAAATATACAATAATCTATTTGGTGATGGGCCTATCCCATTATGAATATATTATGAATTCACCAACCACCGTAAGTTGAAATTATAATGAAAAATATGAGTATGAACAATGAAATATCCTTGAGATCTTATACATGTTGATATTCAAGAAAAATCATTGTAAATATTATTTTGATTAAATGCTTCAAAAGAACTCGTATATGAGTTAGCATATTTTCATGTAAGTGCATTTACTAGTAGAGAAAATTAATTAATGACTCTAGAAGAGCGAAAATATTCCTATCTTATAGTACAAAATTTTAATTATTTTTTTATATATGAAGTCTCGATGCAATATATCAATGGTATTCTTTAAAATGAATATCATATGGTGACATTGGATAAAAGAGGTACCTTGATATATAACTAGCATTCATAAAAGTGATTATAAATAATTTGTTATGTACAATCGAATCAATAATGGTAAACTAGAAGTTTACAAATCTTGTAACATTAAATATATGACATGATGGTTTAATCCATCCAATATCAATTATAATGAAAGATATTAATTCAAGTATACATGAGCATTGATTTATTGATAACATAGTAGACATCCATCAGGGGGAGAATGATGAATTTATTTAATGGATGCATGTCTACTAAATTTTCAAGGAATTTATTCTCATTAAGTTATTATGAATGCCCATATATAATAATTTTCTATGAGGTTCCCATTTTTAGGTAAATTATTTATATCATTAGCAGTTATTTTGGAAATAAATTTCACATATATTTATAAACAATGAATTATTAATTATATATGGGTGAGACCACCTACCATGTGATCCATTTAAATACTATATAAAAGATGAATCCACTAAATGATCACATGTGTTATTTGCTGATAATGAGTATACATTACATGCTATTCATTTTGATTAAAATAAATATTAAGCATCACATGCCATATATAAAATTGTTTAAAAGAACCATTGAAAAGATGCTCACAATACTTACATGAATGTAAAGTGTTGGAAATCGATAGTTTGATTATACAAACCCAAATTATGAAATAAATGATTATATAAAATTATTTTTCATCATGAGTAAAAATAAATAAATCTATTTTCACTTAAATATTAAAATGAATATGTCAAAAAAATTATATCTTTTTAGATATTTTCCTTGAAGTGAAACTGGTAATAGAAAAATTATGAGATCTCTTTCAATGTTGTTGATAATATATTTTAATTTATGATTTCTTTCAAAACTCATCAATGAATGTGGATTTTAATAGATGTTGACATCACAATAATGGGGAAAATTATTATAAGAACTTTTGAAATGTGTTAGGTTATAATATACAATGTAATACAAAAGAGGGGGTGAATGATTTCTTCAAAATCTCCCACAATTATGGTTGTTAATAACCACTAAAATTTATGTGAATATGTAGTGTTATTATTCTATAAGAAAATATGAAGTCAATAAACAGAAATAAAGAACACATCTTTTTATAGTGGTTCGGGGCACAAAGATCTCCTAGTCCACTTTACCAAACACTCTCTCAGTGAGCTTGGTAAATTTCACTAGAATGATCCTCTTATCATAAGACCAAGAATCCACAAATGAATTCATAAAGTTGAAACCTTTAAAAGACCAAAAAAAAATCCATCTGGTTCTATAATAGAGAACCGATTATCCACATCTTATATCAAGAAGCTGATACTCCACCACAACTGAGTATGAGAATTCGAAACTTAAATAAATCAAAATAGATTTGATTTGTTGAAATAGGTAAAACTTTACAATTCCTACAACATGAAATTGATTGTAGATGGATATTATTCTTCAGAAATAATAGTCTTCAAGGGAGAATGAGTCTAAAGTGATCCAAGTTGCATATAGATCTTCAATTTTAAAGCAACAAAATAGATCAGTCGCAAACTTACAGAAGAATAATATAGAGCATGTATATCTCTAAAATGTAGTACTTTAACAGAGTTGTTTGTTTGATGCAGTACAATAAAAGGAATTTCAATAAAGAAGACTTGTATGTTAATCACTTATCACATATGTTTATGAATAGATATTTTGAAGGAATATATAGAACATAAAAAGACTTTCTTCATTATTCTAGATCCAAAAGAATAGTTTGAATGGTTACAGAAATTAAAATTTCAATTAACTAGGAGAGTCTTAACTTCCCTTAGAAATAGGACAGATTTTATTCGATGACCACGGTTATTTGAAAGAATAAAAATGATCCTTGAACCATCCTTCATTTTTGACTTGACCGTTGCAGTAATCTCAGATTGAAAATGTGGCTTGAAGAACTTCACTGTTGAGAACACAACGTTGGGTTGAGTTGCATAGCGTATGGTTCCTTTGCGTAGCGTAGGGTTAATTTGCCTAGAGTATGGTTCCTTTGTGTAGCATAGGGTTCCTTTGAATAGAGTAGGGTTCCTTTGTGTAGCGTAGGGTTCATTTACATAGTGTAGGGTTCCATTGTGTAGTGTTTATCCTTGTCAGTATAAAATCCCAAACATATCATTGATTAACCATACGTTCAATTTCCCTGAAAGTAGGGTTGAAAACAGTAGATCCAGACTTCAATGTAGGGTTGCTGATCCATACACATGTCAATTTTTCGAATGTAAGGATGAAGATCCAAACGTGAACTCCTTAGCGTAACATAGGGTTGACACCATACACAAACATTAGTTTTTTAACGTAATGTAGGGTTGAAAATAGTGTTTCTAGAATCATTCTTGTAATGATAAATTAATTTAAAATAGAATATAAATTCTTTTTAAACTCACTTAACAAAACATTATTATAAAACAAACATGGGTTTTTGTAATTATCGAAATCATTATAAAATATAGAGTATTTTTGAGAAAATACATGCCCAACAATCTCCCCCTTTTTGATGATCACAAAAACCATAACATAACCCTTAACAAAAATTAAAGAAAATATAGGATTTGTAAAAAACAAAAGTAGATATAGAAATTTTCTCAAAATTTTGATTTTAGATAATTATTTTGATAAAAAAAAATTTCAAAAGAAAATGTTGTGGTTGTAAATATTCTCCCCATCTCCCCCAGAGATAGTTTCCATTCCCATTCCATAAAATTAGAGCATATTCCCCATTTAGTGATATTAAAATATGGTTTAAAAGAATAAATGAAATAAACTACAATTTAATATATCACAGAACTATAAATGAATGGTTATGTATTCTGGCATGAGAAAAATAAATCTAAGATTGGCAGTGAAGTATTGAACAGAAATAAATAAGTATAAATATGAATAAACTTAAGTTAAAAAAATATTTAAATGTTTGGAAAGGTTATAGAACAATCCACAAGAAACAAGTGTATTAAAAAATGTTTGTATAAAGTTCAGTTTCAATAGGGACTAAGGGTTCTTTTGAATGATGAATTTATTGAACTGCACTGCTGTAAAGTCCCGTGTTTTTGAACCTAGTTAAAATACAGAAGTTTTTGAAAATTTTCATTTTTTGGATGGGTCAGTCTTAAAACCAAGATTTGGGTTGATGTTTTTTGATTTGGATTCATTTGAAAGTTTTTATATTAGGTTTGGGTAAAGGCTCGTGGAGTTTCCCAGATGGTTGATTGGAATTCGAGAGCGTTGGATCGGGAAAAGTTATTTTTTAAGGAATAGTAGAGAACACACGATTGGTGCATGACTTGTTAAAATGCGCTACATGCTACAAGAAACCATGCACGTTAATTTTGGACTACAGAGGCACTCACACAGTCTATACATGGTTAAGAAAACCGTTCGAGACAAAATGTACAAGGTGAGTGTCTTAAATAGAGATGCTCGCATGATCTGCACATGGTTTGGAAAACCATGCAGGACATACCATGCGAAGTGGGATTCCTTATAGAGAAGGTTTCACATGGTTTTTTCATAGTTTTCTAGACCGTGCGAGGCAAACCATGCGGCTTACCTAGTTTTGGGTTTCAGGTTAATTTATTTAATTAAATTCCTAGCTGAGAGGGATTTAATTAAATATTATGATATGGGGGTTTTTAATTAATTAAATTCACGATTAAGAGGAATTTAATTAATTGATTCAAAATGGGGTTTCATTTAATTAAATTAATTTTGAGAGAATTTAATTAAATGATAATGAGTTGGAGTTTTATTTAATTAAATCCAGGAGAATGAAATTTAATTAAATGAGGAAAAGATGGAGGATGGAGAATTCATTTAATTATGTTGAAAAGAATTTAATTAAATGGCACAAAATGGGGGAATTGATTTAATTAAATTAAGTTTGGAAGAATTTAATTAAATAATGATGAGTTGGATATTTTATTTAATTAAATTCTTTAGAGAAGAATTTAATTAAATGATGTGTAATGGGGGAGTTATGGGGTTTATCAAAGAAGTGTTTAAATTAAATGGTAATAATAATAATAAATTTATTATTATTATTATTATTATTATAATAATATTAATTTTATTAATTATAATTGGGGTTAATTGGGAGAGATAAAAGGAGGGAGAGGTGCACAGCAGGGTGAGGTGCAACCCCTCCCCTCATTCTCCCTTGGTGAGGTGCACCACTCCTCAACCTGGCTCCCTCTCCATGCACTGGATCGTGGTGGTTCCTTCACGGAAGTTTTCTGTCTCATTGAGGTAGGTCATTCTCTACATGTTTTGTTCTTTGAATCAATCGTCTCATCTCTTCTTCACCCAATCTTTATTAGGTTGAAACCCCAAGGTCTGAGGTTAATTCGGTTTCTTCCTTTCTTCCGATTCTAGGTGGTGCAGATGATGTCTCAGGACCCGTGGGTCCATATTTCGATAACCTTCATCGAAGGCATGGCGATTAAAATTGATTTGGTTCTCTGCTATCATATTCAGGTAAGGCCATATACCTGATAATTGGTTTCTCACCCCTTGAATAAGGTGCTTATGGTGTATTTTGAGTTGTGATTAATTAATTGGAGGTGTTTTGGTCCTCGTCGCACTAATTATGGGTGTCAGTTATCGTTTTAGGTTGATGTGGCCAATTCCAAGTGTGCACACACTATTGTTGAGGTGAGTGTATGTGAGAAGATAATAGTTTAAGTTAGAAAGCATTGGCTTGACCAATTCCTCAAGGTAGGGTCCTCAACTTTGCTTAATTAATAAAACACAATATTTGTTTAATTACTGTTGTTGATAAGTTTGATTGAAAATGATGAATCAGTGGTTTACTGGAATAAAATGATTTGAAAGATTACATAATCATGTTTTTATAATAAAACCCCTATAATGGAGGTGTGCTTCCTTCAAGCTAAAAACATAATTTTTAGACTGATATGTTTGTTTAGCTTGCTGTTATGTGAATTTCTATTTTTTCCCTTTACATATTGACGCACATGGGTTAAGTGGTAATTATGAGTAATGGGTGTGTCACGAAATGTCCCCCAGGGCCCGTGCCGTGACTACCCTAAGCCCAACTTCCATAGGCCAGGGGATGACGACTAGCACCGAAAGGCGTAATCCCTAAAACTGGGAAGGAATTACCTTCATAACCTATAAACACACACAACCAAGCACACAACAAGATGCGAATGACAGGTAAACTGTATAAAAAAAGAGTGCTGAAAGTAAGGGGCCAGAATACAATCCCAACAGTAAAGGTACAAGTATAAGTAAACTGAAAGTACAAGTAAACTGGAACAGCTCTTGTGAACACTCTCCAAGGATCCTACCTGAAGGGTAGGTATAGATCACCTCCTCAACACTCCACGTATGCCTGTCTCCTCCATGTACTAACTCCTCGTCTGAAGGTCCACCTCCAAGCACCGTCCAATCCTGGTACCCTCATCCTCGATCAACGCTATCAGTCGTCTGCACCAAACACAAAGAAGTGAGGGCATAAACCGTGTAGGGGTGAGTATAACAATACTCTGTAGGGACCCCAATACCCTCAAGGTCTCACAAATTCCACAAAGAATAAACCACAAAGCAAGTAAACCCGTTAAAACCCTACTTAGGTATATGCCCATACATATACCTAAGTTATCAAGTAAACCCATCTCAATCAAGAGGAAACACAGGGTCCAACCCAAAAGCCCAAAGCTCAACTGTTCCAAAAAGGAAGAAATACCACGAAGGTAAGTACCACATAGGTACCCCACACAGAATAATATCAAAAAGGTATTACCACAAAGGAAAGTACCACACAGGTACAAACTCAACTCACACCAGTTATAACTTAAGTACAGTAGTAAGATAATTATATGTAACTACTGAATCATCTTACTCTGTAATGAACCTGACCCACACAAGATCTCTAGGAGCTAACCCACAAAGGATCGTTAGGTGCTGACCCACACAAGATCTCTAGGAGCTGACCCACATAAGATCGCTAGAAGATTACCCACACAGAATATCTAAGAGCTAACCCACATAGGATCTCTAGGAGCATACCCACACATTATTTCTAGGAGCTGACCCACACAGATCACTAGAATCCAACCCACACAAGATCGCTCTTCATTATTCATGTCACAGCCAGCTACTGGGTTCCCACACTACGCTCGCTTGTCTCTGGGAGGGTCTTCTCTACAAGACACTGGTAGATACTCCAACTTCCACGAAGTCTCATGAAGAAGTATCTCAAAGGTCCTCCATGTCATAGGGGTCTCAACGCAATAGATGACGCGTCATTAGGATGCCCGGTCTATGAGTTTTTATCCTTTTTATCCCGAGGGCCCGGTTGGATTTGTGCTCGATCCAACCCGACCATTACCCAACTTTATACAAAACTCTAGTGGGGTAAACCAAAGGGACCGTCTCACTCCAAGGTTTCCAACATCTCTAACAGTTCGTCAAACGGATGTCCAGTTCCAAAGTTATGGCCTAAGTAAAGTATAGGGTCATATCTGGTCTGGGTCTGATCTGACACGGTCGAACCGACCAGCCAGGGTCGAACCGACCAGCCAGGGTCGACCCGGTTTGGGTCGACCTGGCCTATGGGGAGGCCCAACCAGTTTGGTGGTCCAACCTACTGGGCCCATCCTGGCAGGCCGCGAGGGCCGTGAGGCCGCGGGGGTTCCATGGGAGCGCGGGGCAGCTCGACCGCGGGGGGTGCCGCGAGGCTGCGGGGCAGCTCGGCCGCGGGGGTGCCATGAGGGCGTGGGGCGGCTCGGCCATGAGGATGATGTGAGGGCATAGGGCGGTTCGGCTGCGGGGGTGTCACGAGGGTGTGGGGCGGCTCGGCCGCTGGGGTGTCGCGAGGGTGTGAGGCCGTAGGGCGGCTTGGCTGGGGAGGCCCGGCCTGGAGGGCAGAGGCCGCGGGAGTCGCGGGGTAGCTCGGCCAGGGCGGCTCGGTGAGGCCACGGGGCGTCTTGACCGGAGCGGCTCAGTGAGGCCGCGGGGTGGCTCGACCGGAGAGGCTCGTTCGAGAGGGCGGAGGCCACGGGGTGGCTCGGCCGAGACGACTCATCCAGGAGGGCGGAGACCACAGGTGCTGCGGGGCGGCTTGGTTGGGGCAGCTCGACAGGGAGGGCGGAGGCCGCGGATGCCATGGGGTGGCACGGTTAGGCCGCAGGGCGGCAGGGCGTCGTGCCTTCATTGGCAGTTCTCGAGTTCCACCGGGGCCAACCACCGGCACCGGTCGTCGTCACCAAAGTCGCCTTCTTTCATCATGAAGGATACACTATTCAAGAAGAACATCAGAGGGGTCAGACCATGTTTTTTTGGCCCACACCCTCCATGTTAGAGCGGTAGAAAGTGGCTCAACAAGAACAATAATATCAATAACGGGTAAAAAAATTAATTCAAACACCCTCCCTACAATCCTCATCAGTCACTATTCCCAATCCTGCAAAAGAATTATAAGGGGAGAACATGGGAAGTGATAATCATATAGAAGTAAACCCCTACCTCGTTCGTTTTCTATTGTCGACGAGGTGGAAATAATGACCATCGATTGAAGACATCCCACGTTGGAGGATATCCTGAGGAAGAAGTTGAAGTCATGCGTCAATGTTCTTCATTAGAGGAACGTTCTTCGTGGAAGAAGTTTTTTGTTGGAGAAGTGTAATCCTCCCAATATTACTCTTCTCCCAATTCCACCAAATTGAAAAGTAGCCAACTTATGATATGTTTCCCCAATTTAATTTTTGACATAATTTAAGTTGGCTCTACTTAATTAATTGATGAGGTTGGCACAAAATTAATTAAAAGGGGGTGGCACCATTAAAGTGGGGGAAGTTTAAAAGGCTTTCCCACACTTAAGAGGGAGTTCAAGGGGGTTTAGCCTCAGGTGGTACCCACTACCATAACCTATCATGGGAGGTTTCGGATCGATGGTCCCGACCTCCATAACCTCTCATGGGAGGTTTTAGTTCAGTAGTCCCCACCTGTGAAACATCCACATGAGGTTTCAAAATAAAAGAAAAATAAAATGTTACACCATTTTATTTTATTTTTATTCTCTCATGAAAAAGCCAAAAAATTAAATTCCACCCTCGACCAACTACCATCGAGGTGAAAGTATCTATAAGAGAATACAGGCGTTGTGAGTTCAACGGTATCCTCAAATTTCAATTTTGATCACCAGTTCAAAAGTTATAAAAAACCCCTTGCATGTTTGCAGAATGTACCTGAAATAAAGTTCAGAAATTCATTCCGGGCACACCGGGCCTCAGAATCATGTGCCGTCAATTTTCACAGACTTATAAAATTACCATTTAATTAAAAAAAATTACATGTAAATTATAGGTCTTTACATTCTCCCCACATTAGGGATTTACGTCCCCATAGCCACAACTCAAACTAAGGGAACAAGTGGGGGTACTGAGCACGCATATGAGCCTCCCGCTCCCATGTGCTCTCCTGGAGGTTCCCGTGCTACCAGCGAATATGCCTCAGAGGTATCGAACGTCCACGAAGGACCCGCTCATATCAATCCTCAATCTATACTAGAACCTCCGTAAAAGTCTCCCCATCGTCGACCTCTAGCTCGCCATGGTCGATGATGTGAGAAGGGTCATGCACGTATCTCCTCATCTAGGATACGTGGAAGACATCATGCACCCAGTGTAACTGAGGTGGAAGAGATAAGTGGTAATCCACATCGTGAACTCGATTGAGGACCTGAAATGGTCCGATGAACCTCCGAGATAACTTGCCACCACGTCCAAATATCTGCAAACCTCATCGAGGTGAGACCCGTAGAAAGACGTGATCACCATCCTCAAACTCTAGAGGTTTCCGTCTTCTATCGGCATAAGAATTCTACCTACTTTGTGTAGTCTTCATCCGCTTTTGGATGATCTGCACCTTCTTTGTGGTAGCCTGTACCATCTTTGGTCCCACTAGTGCTGACTACCCTGGGTCAGTCCAACACAAAGGTGATCTGTAAGGTCGCCTGTACAACCCCTCAAAAGGTGCCATCCTAGTGGTGGAGTGATAACTGTTGTTGTATGAAAATTCCACCAAAGTCAAGTGATCCTCTCAGCTGTGACTGAAGTCGAGGACACAAGCACGCAACATGTCATTGAGGGTCTAAATGGTTCGCTCTGTCTGGCCATCCATCTACGGATGGAAGGTTGTGCTCGTATGAAGCTACATCCCGAAAGCCTCCTGAAACCCCTTACATAGCTGGGAATTAAAACATGCATCACAATCCGAGACAATCATCGAGGGTACTCCATGTAGTCACACAATATCCTACACATATAGGCGTCCCAAGATCTCTATTGAACCCTGCTCTCTGATCGGTAGGAAGTGGGCCGACTTGATGAGTCGGTCAACGATTACCCAAATTGAGTCATGAACTCTGGACGTACATGGAATTCCTATCATGAATTCCATGGATATCCCATCCCACTTCCTCTTTGGGACCTCTAAAGGCTGAACTAAGGCTGCTGGTACCTGATGCTCTGCCTTCACCTGCTGACAAGTGAGGCACCGAGAGAAAAATTCTACTACTGGTTTCTTCATTCCCAGCCACCAGTGCTGTTATCGGAGGTGTTGGTACATCTTCACCACTCCTGGATGTACCACTAGAGGGGACGTGTGAAACTCCCTCATCACTTCCTCCCAAAGTGACACTGGTACCATGGTACGTCCTCTGAAGAGGATGATGTGCTCCCCACCTTCAGAAAATCCATCAGGTGCCTATCCGGTGGATATCTGAGCACATCGTGTCTCGTAGTCAGTATCCCCACACTGTGCCTCCCTGACTCGCGGAATAAGTGGGGGAGTGACTGTAAGAGACTGAAGAAAAACTGCTCCATCTCGATCCACAAAGGATATCTGCAAAGCGGCCAGCTGCTCCGTCACCTCACCTAGCAGCTGTATACCAGATCTTCTGCTGATTTCATATTTTACAATGTTCCCATTCCTAAGAGTATAGACTATCTCGAAGTCATAGTACTGGAGGAACTCAATCCAACGTCGCTGTCTTAGGTTCAGGTCCTTCTGAGAGAAGATATACCTGAGACTCTTGTGATATGAGTAGACTGTAAAACGTTCTCCCATAAAATAGTGTCGCCACATATTCAAGGCGAAGACCACTACTGCTAACTTTGGGTCATGGGTAGCATAGTTTTTCTCATGCTGTATCAGCTGTCGAGAACCATATGCAATCACTACTTGCTCCTACATCAGGATACACCTGATTTCATTCCCTGATGTGTCATAGTATACTACGTACCCTACGCCCTCCTCTAGAAGCCTTAAGATGGGGGCACTAGTCAGCCTCTACCTCAGATCTTGAAAACTCCTCTGGAATCTCTCCGACCACATGAAGGGTTTCCCCTTCTTCGTAAATGCTGAATGTGGTGATGCAACTTTGGAGAAATCTGGCACAAATCTCCAATAGTATTCGGCCAAACCCAGGAAACTCCATACCTACATCACACTCCCGAGTGGCTCCCAAGCAAGTACCACCTCAATCTTCACTGGATCCACTACAACTCCAGCCTCTGAGATGATGTGTCCCAAAAATTGAACCTCTCAGATCCAAAAATGGCACTTCGAGAGCTTACGATAAAGCTGGTGCTCTCGGAGTGTGTCGAGAACTATCTCAAAATGATATGCATGCTCCTCCTTAGTAGTCGAGTAGATCAGAATGTTGTTGATGTCGACTACTACAAAGCGATCAAGGTACGGCTGGAAGATCCTGTTCATGAGTCCCATGAACACTGTTGGAGTGTTGGTTACACCGAATGGCATAACCAAGAACTCGTAATGGACATACAGGAATCTGAAATCCATCTTATTCACATCCTCATCTCTTACTCTAAGATGGTGATAACCTGATCTGAGGTCTATCTTTGAGAACCACCGTTCTCCCTTCAGCTGATCAAAGAGGTCGTCAATCCTCAGAAGTGGGTACTTGTTCTTCATGGTCCCCTGGTTTAGGCACAGATAGTTGACACAAAGTCTCAAATTCCCATCCGCCTTCTTGGTGAACAAAATCGGGGCTACCCAAGGGGAAACACTGGGCCAAATGAACCCTTTCCCCTATAAGTCTTCCAGCTATACCCACAGCTCACGAAGCTCTGCGGGAGCCATCCGATATACTGGTGTAGATATCGGTGCCATCTCGGGGTATAAGTCAATGTAAAAGTCCACCTCCCTGTGAGGAGGTAGACCCGAAACATCATTAGGGAAGACATCCACGTACTGGTCCACCACTATAGGATAACTCAGACTCTCCACATAAACTGCTGAGGGTAAGGCTAGCCAACTAATGAGTGATTGGCTACACCCTCCTTCGGGTAAGTCCATCCTGTGCTGCAAAGGCTCCCTTATCATCGGTGAAGGTTAACCTGGTCCCATCAGTATAGATACACCGCACTTTGTACATAATACAGTCAATCTGAGTATGGACTATAGATAACCAGTCCATACCCAATATGACATTGTAAGGCCTCGATGTTGCTACTAGGAGATCCCATCCGAAGCTCTCGCCTCCTAGAGTAAGCTCACATTTCCAGAACCAGTGCGTAATCATCGAATCAGCTCCTCTAGGAGTCTCTAGCCATAAGGATCGAGCCAACAACTCCGTCGGAATCTCTGATATCCGAATGAGGGAAGTGAAAATAAAAGAATGACTGGAACCTAGGTCTATAAGTACTACCGCTAAGGTGGAGTAGACATAGATCGTACCTCATATATCTCTGGAGTTCCATGATCGTAGGCCTCAGCTTCCTGGAGCTAAGCTTTCCACTATCCACCTACTCCCTGCGGTCGGGGTGAACCTCCTGGTGGTGGTGGAAGTAACATCTTGATTCGTCGCCCACTGCCAGCTGCACGACCAGCTCCTCTGCCACATCCTCCTACTCCCTACAGACCTCATTGGTTGAACCTCTGTCTCTGCCTGGGTGGTTCTTTGACCATATTCTGATCATCCGTATGGTGGATTGGATAGTCACGATCCATGTGACCCTGCCCACCGCATGTGTAACACTGCCCACTCTTGGTATGACTAGCTCCGCCTTGGGTTCCTCGCACAACTGACCCTGAGTCTTGCGGTCGTCCACCTGTAGGTCTGGTCCTCTTAGACCTCTGCAACATCTGTCTGCTGCTAGCTAAATAAGAATCCACTACATGTCATCTGGTGGTGGGTCTCGCTGCTGGTGACTGCTCAACAAGGAAACTCTCCACTAAGAGGGATCTCTCTAACACCCCTTACTGCATCGGGATGCTGAGTGAGATAATCGATGTCCTAATCTCTTGCCTGAGCCCCTACTCAAAGGTCCAGGCCCTGAAGAATGGGTACCACACCATATCTGTGGAGTAGCGCAAGAGGTCAGTGAACCTCATTGAGTACTAAGCCACTGTCATGCTTCCCTACTGCAGATGAAGTATCTCCTATATGTGTGCTGTATGAAGAGTCACTGGGACAAAATCTGCCCGAAATAGGATCTCGAAGTCTGCCCAGAGAAGCGTCACCTCATTGTGAGCCTGGAGCATCAAGATCCACCATCTGCCTACTGCTTCCTATAGAAGGCTAGTGGAAAGGATCACCATTAAATAGGCTTGTGTCCCTACCAATCAGAAAAATCTCACCACAACCTCCAACCAATCCTCAGCTGCATGTGGGTCCGTCTCTCCCCTGAACCTGGGTGGCCTCTAGCACTGGAACTCGTGAAATGCGCTCAAGCGGCGTGCACTCTCTGTTGCCGGTGTTGGTGGCATTGGTGGCCCAATGAGTAATGGTACCACTAATGCATCTACTAGAATAGGGCCCTATACCGAGGCCTCGTCGCTCGGTGGGCTGTCAGTGCGTACTACTCTCGGAACCCTACCTGGTTATCTGCGTGGAGGAATCCTGAAAAGAAATAGGTGCGCCACGGCCAATAAGTTATACCTGGTGAGCTTACTCAAAGAGTTCACAAAGAAGACTCTTCAAAACACACACGCAATCAGTGTTTTCGTTCACTGAGTCAGAAATCAGAATTCAGGGTCCTAGTGTATGGATATGTCGGCTGCCACACCAACACTGGATTCCCTAAACTGATAACCTCACTCACTACACTTAACACTATTTTCGTTAAAAAGAAATATTAGAGTCCTATGTTCTACGGTAGAACCGAATACTCTAATAATAATTAGTCATGACTCGTCCCCCGGGGCCTATGCCATGACTACCCCAAGCTCGCCTTCCATAGGCTAGGGGATGGAGACTAGCACCAAAAGGCGTAATCCCTAAAACTAGGAAGGCATCTCCTTTATAATGTTTTGGATAATTAATTGTGGAAATTAAATATGGAAATATGATAGTTACAATTTAAAAATTAATTGTGAATTAATTATGTGCTTGAGGTTCGAATATAGATAATTAATCGGGGGATTAATTATAGGATATTGAATTGGCTAATTGAGATAATTAATCAGTGGATTAATTTTGATATGATGCTATGGATAAATTAAGATAATTAATGGCATATTAAATATGTTCTCTAGTAGTAATGTTTTTGATAATTAATTGTGGAGAATTAATTATAGAATAATATTTTTGTTAATATATTAACTAATTGATGAATTAATTGATGGAATTGTGGACTTAGTTACTTGTGGGGTTAACTAATGGTTTTTAATATGTTTCACTAATCGTTGGATTAGTAAGAGAATTAATGTGGATAATTCTTGGGGAATTAATTATTGATCTTGGATTAATTAATTTTTGAATTGATGAATGAATGAGAATTAGGTGCTAGACATGGCGTTCTAGACCAATATAGAAGTTGGGACTTGAACATGGCTTTCCTCCCCAATAGTTATCAAATGATGTAAATGATTGACAATATGGGTGCTAGACATGGAATTATAGACCAATGTAGAAGTTGGGACTTGGACATGGTGTTCCTCCCCAATAGTTATCTAAGTGCTTAAATGTAAGGTTTTAGACATGGCAATCTACACCAGATCAGAATGGGAGTGTTAGATATGGTGATCTGCACCGAATGAGAATTGGGGTATTTGGAATGGCGTTCAAACACCCAATGAATGACAATAATGAATTATGAAATGAATGAGATATGTGGATCAAACCTGAGTTAAATGTGATTAAGTAAGAAAAGGTTGAGAATGATTATAATTCTAGCACGATCCAAAGTTATTATTGACGTACAAGAAATCATGGGAACCTTGGAGATAATAAACTATTAAATAGAAAATAAATGGTAAAGTTTTGAAAGGTATTTATGATTGATAAATATTCTTTTATGATTCTTGTGCAAACTCTTATTCTAGCTGCGGACTAAAGCAGGTATCACCATCATGTGTTCCTTTGGAACCTGGATGGGTTGTTGGTTATTTATTCAGTTCGGTTATTGGATTGTTATATCTGTACATCATTTTTTATATTTTATTGTATAGATTGATCTAGAAAACCAGTGGTCCCGACCTACTGATATGTGAATCTCACACCCTATTCGGTCCAACATTGCACTGGGGTACCTAAGTAGACTTTTTTGTTTGCAAGACTATGGACCTTTTCTTGTGGATTTACTTGTACTTCGGAGTTAGGAGAAAAGGACCGAGCGGGAGATCAGGATGCTTGTTGAGATCGCCTTTGAGGATTTAAGTATTTTCTTTGTTTCTATATTATAATGTAAAGCATGATGTTTTTTTTACTACTTTATGATATGTATCACCATGGCTTTCATGCATTGTATAATATGGCATTGTCTATTTTCATTATTTAATGGATTATTATTTACATCTGATTCCAATGTTGTTTGAGTTTATTATCTATTTCTGCTATACACTATGAATATGAGGGTATAGTCTACCCACAAACAATCCATAGACCATCACTTATAGTTGGCATCCTCTAGCATACAGGGAGATGTGCCTAAGGTCATGTGGAAACCGGGCTAGCTACCGGTTTGAGGGTAAGCTGGGTCGGGACGTTACAAAGTGGTATCAAAGGTTCGGGTTTTCTTTCTTTTTTCCATTTTATTTCTATTTTGATTTGGTAAAAAAGATACTAGGAAAGTGTCAGCACTCGATTAATAGTTTTTCCTAGGATTGATCACCCCATGTATGGGAAATGACCAAGTGGCCAGGGATGGGAACTGATGTTTATGCTGTTTGAGGTTACAGTTGATATGATTTCACCTTGAGTGACTGGTGTATTTTCTACTACTTATTGATTTTGAGAATTTGAAAATTTACCTTGGACTGATAGGGAAAGTAAATGGTATTACATGCATCATCTTATTCACTTAAATATCTACATGCCATGCATATCACATGCCATGTAGTTGCATTAGTAGGATGCCTTCTAATTTTGATTGCGTGCCTTGGGTGGAATTCCATGTTTTGATTTTATTTAGCATTCCCCTTTAGATA
Source organism: Viscum album (assembly GCA_963277665.1). Classification (NCBI taxonomy): domain Eukaryota; kingdom Viridiplantae; phylum Streptophyta; class Magnoliopsida; order Santalales; family Viscaceae; genus Viscum; species Viscum album. Next base: position 2,108,525,064 of record OY728141.1, read on the forward strand.
GCTTGTTTCAGTTATAGATATAACATGATTGAGTGTTTGTATGCCATGCTGACTATGTTATTAACATGTTTTGATGTAGTTCCATGCTTCTATGTTATAATATGCTATTGTGTTGCTGCTTATGATAAAATTCTAGAGATATTTTGATGTGTAAATGGATGAATGAGTAGAAAATTGATTGATTGCATTTACAAAGAGATCCAATTTTAGTTGTAAGGTGTATGGGTTCCTTAGAATTGGGAAAAGGGTAACCCATGTATTAGAATAATTGAAAAAATGGCTACTAAAGTTAAAAATGTTAAATGGAAGTTGAATGTGATAAATGAGAGCCAAATAATAGCGGTAAGGTGTATGGGAACCTTATCGATTTGTAGATGTCCACCCATGTGACTGAGCCTTGTATAACCATAGTGTGTTTGAAAATTGATATAAATGTTTAAGTGTTGAGTTTTGTGAAATAAACTGTTATAGGGTTTCTTTTTTTAAAAATAAATGGGACCCTCATAGGTTACCTTTTTGGTTAAAAGGAATTTAGATGATAAATTTCCTATTTAAAATGAAATGATGCTGAATGTTAAGTGTTAAGGTGGAAGTTTATTATATATTTCCTGTGTTGCCTGTGGGGTGTTTTTTAAAAAAAATTTCCTTGTTGTGGAATACTACTTGTGGTCTTGTTAAAATTATTTCAAATGTTTAGAGGTTGAAATGAATTAATGAAATGACTAAAAATGAAAATGGGGCTCCTGAGCTTAGTGAGTTCTATTTTGCATGACCAAGAGATAGGGTTGATGTGCATGCTTTGTAAGGGACTAGCCCATGGTAGGTAGCACCCTTATAGATTGATATTTTTTTAGACTCAAGTGTTTTGAAACATAGATAGTTTTAAGTTTTGGCCTTCATTCAAGATGTTGATGTGGTGATTGTGGTTCATGGAATATCACATGTGCGTTTAAGGTATTTCCAAACTAGTGAGCTTGTGAGCGACTGATATTTTCTTCGATGACACAGACACTCATAAGGTGGGTAATGTCACATTGTTATGTTATTATAAGATTTTTAGTGGTAATATTTAAAGGAACACGGATGCCTTGGGAGATTTAGGCATCGAGGTTTCTTCATGACCCATCGGTAGGAGAAGCCGAGCCTTTTTGTAAAGAGTCAACTGGTGATAGTTCGACTGATCTTTTGTTATATGGGTTTTACATAGGACGTGTGGTTCTTTGGGTTACACCTTTATTTGTGTTGGGAAATGATAGTTTTAAACTAGCCTTGTGATGTCTTGACTTGGAGAGGTCATCGAATGTTGAGTGATGACTTTGGTTACATGTGGTTGGTGATGGAATCATTTTAAAGGAATGTAGTTGGTTTATGGGTGAGTGTAGGTTTTTGGGTTGGAAATATCAATTGAGTAAATGGTGATAGGATCATGTATCTAGTTGTGTGGTCTTGGTTATGTTCTATTTTGATGTTTTGGGTTGGATTTAGAGCTTTGTCTCAAGTTTAAAAGGTTTAAGTCATTGGGCTTGTGATTTGGTTAAATGTGCGTTTGGTGTTTAGAAATGCAATGTATTTGTTCAAATGAGATTTTATGGCCTTGGTGGGTTGGTTTATGTCATAGTAGTTCCCAATGGCTTCTGAGGGATGAGAAATTTTTAAGGTGGGTAAAATGTAAAGTCCCGTGTTTTTTAACTGGGTTAAAATACAGATGTTTTTGAACTTTTTCATTTTTAGGATGGTTCGGTCTTAAAAAAAATATTTGGGTTGATGTTTTGTGAGTTGGGATCATTTAATCGTGTCTATATTAGGCTTGGGTAAATGCTCGAGGAATTTCCTAGATGGCTGATTGGAATTTGAGAGCATTGGATCGAGAAAAGTCAATTTTTTAGGGAACAACAGAGGGCGCAAGGTTGGCGCACGACCTGTTAAACCGTGCAACATGCTACAGAAAACTGTGCAGATTAATTTTGGGAGGTAGAGGAACTCGCACGATCTGTACACAATTATGCAAACCATGCAGGACAAACTGTGTGAGGTGAGTGTCTTAAATAGAGACGCTTGCATGGTTTGGAAAACCATGCAGGACATACCATGCGAAGTGGGATTCCTTAGACAGAAGGTTCCAAATGTTTAGTGCACAGTTTTCCAGACCATGTGAGCTAAACCATGTAGCTTACCCAGTTTTGGGTTTCAACTTAATTTATTTAATTAAATTCCCGACTAAGAGGGATTTATTTAAATGTCTTGATATAGGGGTTTTAATTAATTAAATTCATGGTAAAGAGGAATTTAATTAATTGATGTGAAATGGGGATTTATTTAATTAAATTAATGTTAAGAGAATTTAATTAAATGATATTTAGTTGGAATTTTAATTAATTAAATTCAGGTGAATGGAATTTCATTAAATGAAGATAAGATGGAGGATATGGAATTTACTTAATTATGTTAAAGAGAATTTAATTAAATGAAGTTTAATGGGGGAATTGATTTAATTAAATTGAGGTTGGAAGAATTTAATTAAATGTTCATTTTGTATTTAGTGTACTTTGCATAATCTCCTCAGTTGTGTACTTAGTTTACTTGGGATACTCTCCTCAGTGGTGTACTTTGTGTACTTGGCGTACTATCCTCAGTGGTGTACTTAGTGTACTTGGGGCACTGTCCTCAGTGGTGTACTTTGTGTACTTGGCGCACTCTCCTTAGTGGTGTACTTACTATACTTGGCGTACTCTCCTCAGTGGTGTACTCAATGTACTTGTCATACTCTCCACAGTGGTGTACTTAGTGTACTCTCCTCAGTGGTTTACTTTGTGTACTTGGCGTACTCTCCTCATTAGTGTACTTTGTGTAGTTGGAATACTCTCCTCAGTGGTGTACTTTGTGTACTTGGCATACTCTTCTCAGTGGTGTACTTAGTTTACTTGGCGTACTCTCCTCAGTGGTGTACTTAGTGTACTTGGTGTACTCTCCTCAGTGGTGTACTGAAAATACCTTGTGCATACTCTCCTTTGGGGTATTTCCTTTGTGGTTTGGGGTCCCTATTGATTATTGTGTTACTCACCCCTAAATTGGCTTCTCCTGCATGTGTCGTGTCTTGTGCAGGTGATCAACACTTCGACGGAGACCCCGGGTGGTCTAGGACTAGGTGGTGCTCAGTGATATGGGACATACGGGTGTACTACTATGGCTACATGAAGCTAACCTTCACCTACCCTTCAGGTAGGGTCTCGAGTGGACGGACCGGGGAATTTTTACTTTCCTTAGTGGTTTTTGGGCTTGTATTCTAGCCCTTTTGTACTTTCCTTTGTGGTTTTCGGCTTGTATTCTGGCACCTTTGTACTTTCACTTTGTGTTGTGTGTGTGTGTACAGGTTTAAAGAAAAATTTATTCCCTTTTGGGATATGCCTTCTTGGTGCTAGTCACCTGTACCTGGCCTTTGGAAGGAGGGCTTGAGGTTAGTCATGGAATGGGCCCTATGGGACATGTTATGACAGGAAGATCTTGGAGATCTTATATATGTCAATCTTGAAGCAAACTTTTTATAAATATTATTTTTATTTGATGCTTCAAAAGAACTCATATATGAGTTAGCATATGCTCATGTAAGTATATTTACTAGTAGATAAAAATAATTAATGGCACCATAAGAGCGAAGATATTTATATCTCCTAGTACAAATTTTCAATCCTTTGTTATATCATAAGTCTCAATGAGATATATCAATGCTATTATTATTTTTCCTTTAAAAAGGGAATCCCTAGGTGTGGCATTTTCGAACCCTCCACACCAGGAAACCCCCTCCCCACAAAGGGATCACTCATGAGAGAGACCTAGATGGAAAGGACCCATCACCAAATGATATGGAAAAGCATCCCAGAGGGTGATGATCCAATAAGCGATAGTCTGACACATCAATCTGTCAGCACTGGTGGGTCACACCTCATTTCACCCACCCAGTCATGAACCTCATGAATTGGCAAGACGAGTGGATCTTGGGGGAAGGGTAAAATATCCCAAGAGAATACTCCCATGAATCGAACCCTATACCTCCCAAATAATGGAGTTGTTGTACCCCTCTCCTTCACCATAGTGCCACTGATAAAGCAACAATATAAATGGTATTCTTGACAATGAATATCATATGGATACATTGGATAAAAGAGTTACCTTGATATGGAACAAGCATTCATAAAAGTGATTATAAATAATTTTTTATGTACAATTGAATCAATAATGTTAAACCATAAGTTTAACGATCTTGGCACTTTAAATATGACATGATGGTTTAGTCCATCCAGGATCAATTATAATTAAAGATATTGATTCAAGTATACGTGAGCATTGATTCATTGATAACATATTAGAAATCCATGAGGGGTATAATGAGGAATTTATTAAATGGATGCATGTATACAAAATTATCAATGAATTCATTCTCATTAAGTAATTATGAATTCCCCCTGTATAATAATTTACTATGAGGTACCCATTTTTTAGAGAAAATATTTATATCATTAGTATCTATTTTGGAAATAAATTTCCTTTATATTTATAAAGAAGAAATTATGAATTATATATGGGCGTGCCCACCTACCATGTGATCCATTTAAATACTATATGAAAGATGAATCCACTAAATGATCACATGTGTTATTTTCTTCTAGTGAGTGTACATTACTTGTTATGCATGTTTATTAAAATAAATATTAAGCATCCCATTCCATATATAAAATGATCCAGAAGAACCATTAAAAAGATTCTCACAACACTAACATGAATTTAAAGTGTTGGAAATCAATAGTCTAACTAGGGTCGAACTAATTATATAAAATCATTGTTCATCATGAGTAGAAAGAAATAAATATATTTTTTTCTTAAAGAGGAAAATGAATATGTCAGTAACATTATATCTTTTTAGATATTGTACCTAAAGTGAAACTAGTTCCAAAAAAATTATGAAATATCTTTCAATGTTATTGATAATATATTTTAATTTATGAATGCTTTCACAACTCATTGATGAAAATGGATTTTTATAGATGTCAACATCACAATAGTTGGGAACAATTATTATAAGAACTTATGAAATGTTCAAAAAATTAAGTTTTGGATTTATTATCCAAACTACCAAGACTATTTAATATTGATGATATTATTATAAGAAATATTCTTCCTTGAATATTTGGATAACAATATATAAATCCCATAAGGGTTCAAAATGGCTGAAGTGTATTCAGAATTATGAAAGTTTCACCCAATATGATAAATTATGGGGTGAACTGAATAAGATGTACTTCATGTATCTATATTAAGTTAAGGAAGAATATAATTTAACTCATCATCCCATGGTTTTTATGAATAATTCCATTCATCATATTATTAAGATGTTTTGAAAAACATATGAACTCTCGAAGAGTTTTATGAAATCAATGACTAATTTGATTAAGAAATTACATGGATGTCCTTGTATTTTGAATCAATCATCCTGAAGATTAAATAATAAATTTTTGGAATGGTTTCACCTTTAATGAATAATTAAATATCTTACTTACAAGAGTGATATATTTCATAAATGAGGGGTTGATGAAGAACACACTTATCCCAGAATAATTAAATAAAAATGAACTTTTTATTTATCCCCGAAGTATATACATGCACATGTGCATAAGTACATTGTAAATAATAATAAATCATCTTACACTATAAGGTAATTTTCTTCCCTATTCATTGAAATCTAAAGGGTATAAATTATTATTATTCCAAAATTCAAAAATTGAATGTTTTAATTAGGAATTAATCATGGACATTTTGTAATGTAATAGTGATGATCATTATAAGAGGGAGGTGCAACCATTTTAATCTTTTCCCCTTAGTAAATTTTTTCCCACTGGGTTTTCTTGATAAGGTTTTTAATGAGGAAACATTATGGGGACTTAATGTTATTATACTTTTTTCCTAATCAAGGGTTTTTTCCCTGATGGGTTTTTCCTTGATGAGGTTTTTAAGGGAACACTGCACTCTTTTTCCCATCATCAGGTTTTTTCCCATTAGGTTTCCCTAGTAAGGTTTTTAATGAAGTATAATAACATGGAATTAATTTATTTTGGCTTTACATATTTTTCTTACAGGTAATTTTAAGTGAATATTAAATAATACTCCATGAAATTATGACATCCAAGGGGGTGTTATGAAACATTATTAAATGGATGTTATAATTATGATAATAATGAAGACTCCTCAATTCCTAATAAATTTACCTCGTAATGGGAACCCTTATGTATTCTATGACCATTTGGATTTCATCCATTGGATTAGATATTGTAGGGATTAATCTCAAATGTTGGATCAAATTCCAAAAACTCTATATATATGATGATATGTTAATGAAATGGTAGAACTTTTGGCTCGACATTATGTTCTTTTATTTATTTCATGTATATCTCTTATAATTGTATTTCAATTTTTCATCACCATCATCATATAAATATTTGATGCGCTCTTCATTAATGATGTGATTCACCTACTATTAGTCTTACATTTCTAGTTTTGAAATTTTTCACAGTTTCAATCGTTGTTTGATCGATTTCAAAACAATATCTTAATTTTTAATAAATGTTATTCTTAAATTATTTTTTAATAATTTAATTTTTATTTCAGGATATAAAATATTTACAAACATTAATAGACACAGAAAATTGATGACAAACTCAAATTACATCAAAAAAATTCTTATATAACCCAAAAAAACATGTACAATATCTTCAAAATCAAGACATTAAAACCACTCCATATTAAAAAAAACATAGAAAAATATAAAGCACAATCCATGTCTTCAAAAAAAGAAAAGAAATAAACCAGAAAATAATTGTTCATCCAACTGAAAAAGAAGCAATGTCACAACCTAATCCAGCGAAGACTTGTAGGATGATAATAAAATTGAGTGTAACTCTCAAAACCCACCTCTAATAGGTCTAAGGATGATAATTAACATCAAGGGTATAAAATATATTTCTTGGGAATGATTAAAAAATTATTTTTTATTAAATTCAAAGTGAAACAATAATAGAAAAAGACCACAGGGGGGGTCTAAAGTGGTGGAGACTGAGAGCATCCCCCAATGATCTATTTTCAATATGATGGCAAGGATCCTAAAGAGGAATAGATAATGAGAGGAATATGTTTATCTCATTTAGAATCTAGGACCTTGGCTCTCATATTCTCCTCACACCAGGGATATTGAATCATTGCATCCCAATTGATCATCCTCCTGCAATCTTTGATGACATAAGCAATTGACTAGTGAGGTGGCACAAAACCTCTCATATAATTAACAATAAAATATGAGTCATCTTCCACAACATAAAAAATAGATCCTTGACCTTAACAATAGAGAGGAAATTATGTAGGGATCTTCTTTCCATTTCCAGGGGACTTATATTGCTATAAAAGGCATTGAAGTCCAATATCATCGAGACTCACCCATCTTGAATAATACCCCACCTCTCATAATTTCATTAACACAATAACTATCCTTATTGAGTTTAAATCCAAAGATGGGAGGGTACCATTAAACCCAACGTCCAATCTTGTTATTTATACCATGAGACCAAGGGTGTGATTGATCCTATTGTATATCTTGTATGTTATAAATACCAGTGAGATGATCCATATCATGAATCTGCTCCAACATCCCGATTTTCAGGAACTAAAGAATATTGCATGGAGCATTATGACATAAGTGGTTATGATTATCCCTCATAGACCAATACCTCATAACCAAAACCATTTTATGAACCTTTACTTTCCTAGAAGATGTATCCATGTTGTGGAACCATTCATCCAATAGCTGATCAAAGGAACCCTAGTGAAGTTCAATGCCTAAGCGCTTTGCTGACAAAATCTAAAAAAAGGAGGCCCAATCCCCTTCCAAAAATATATGCTCCTAAAACTACATTAGAGTATGCGCATGGAAGGATCATTGTGAGTCCAATTAGATCCATTTTCAATGAATCAAGTTATCAATGTGGAGAGTGGTTATGAGAAAACAACACCAGAGATCTAAATTTGTGAGGAATAAAGTATTCCTAGACAATGTGTCCACATGCATCAACCCCATGATGGATGTTGCTAGATATTCGATAATCTCTAAAGGTAAATAGGTCTGATCAGGATTCAATTTAGTAAAAATGATCTAAATCAACCACTAAATGAATATTTTTGAAAATACTCATCTGATTATCATTTATTATGGTCATAGTAAATCTATGAAAATTCTTAAAATCCTTAAAACTCAATTCAGGTGTAGGGTAATGGGGAAAGGAAATCCTTCTCCCCATCCAACTATATTTCCAAAAGGTGACATCACCTCTTCAGATAATCCATCTATCGTGTTCAAGGAGGTAGAGAAGGGGGATTTGAAGGATCTTATATAGGGGGGAGTCTGATAGGGCAATACATTTGATCACATCATGTGCTATGACATATTTATATATGATATATCTCACCCACAAGGAGTCACATACTATGAATCCCATACCATATTCATGTGCATGGCCTACATGGATTTATCTATGTTATGTAAGACAATCCCACCTTCATCAATCAGCTGTGCTAGATGCCAATAGTTAGCCTAATGAAACTTATAATCAAGTCATGGGTCCCAAAAGAATGAGATGAGCATGCTTTCAATGTTCTTGATGACTCATTTGGGGACTCTGGTGACTTTTAGAATGTTCATGGGGATCAAGGGGAAACATTATTAATGAGATTCATTCCACCTCCAAATGATAGAAAATGATTTTTTTAGTTATCTATATGACTTGTGATCCTATTAAATAAGGAATCATAGTGACTAATCCGAATCCTCCCTATATATAAAGGTGATCTTAGGTATTCTATAGGTAACTTAAATCTTTAGAATGAAATCTATCCATCAAATTAAAGATCCCTCCTGACCAAATAACTTGTGGAGATGTTTAAACTACTCTTACTCAAACTCATCTATTTTCCACTCCAAATACCATAGGTTTTAATTATCTCATTGAAGTTGAAGATCAATTTTTGGCTTCCATTCAATAAAAAAATCATTTTATCAAGAAATAAGAGATACAAGATACATGGTGGACTAAATTTTTCCATTAAATGATAAATAAAACCACTATATTGGGATATGTGAAGACTTATGTTGAGCATGTATTGGGTGAAAACAAGAAGGGAGGGATAGATCGAGTCTCCTTGGACAAAGCCTCAAGTGTACTTGAATAAACAACATTTTCTCTCCATCAATGAAATGGAGAAATAAGGAGAGGAAGAATAATGAAAGAAAATATGAAAGATTCATTCAGATAAGCTAATGTGCCATATGGTTTTATTAAGAAATCTCTATTCTAACCTGGAATAGTTTTCTTCATGTTAATTTTCACCATAAAATTTTCACCCATGAATTTATTATTTATTTCAGGAATCATCTATTTGAAAAGTCTGAAAAAAACTCGGATACTCCTTCCTTTGATGTAGTAGTGCTTCTCTTTCATAACCAAATGAGGAATATGGGGAGAGAGTTTATCATTAATGATCTTAGTTATAATCTTATAAGAGTATTTACACATGAGAATGGGTTAAAAATGATTAAAATATTTTTGGAACTTCATTTTTTGAATAAGAACAAGGTTAGTAGCATGAATTGCTCTAGGAAGTGAGCCTCCTATGATGTAGCCTTAAATATATGAGATGAGGTATATCTTGATATGATCCCAACCAATAGTATAAAAATTACAAAGAAAACCATTTGGACCTGGGGTACTATTTTGATTCAAAGTTTTGATAACCTCTAAGATCCTATACTTATGAGGAATAACTTTAAGGCATGCATTAATTTCATCATATATGAGACTATGAATCAACTCAAGGAAAAATATCCTCTCCAATAAATATACATCCAATCATTCCTATATCATTATGAGAGGTTGTAAGAAGTTTAAAGAAGTTTTTAATATCTATATGTCCTATAAATTTGGTGACAATAGAGAAAGAACCATACTCAGGATGAAGATTAAGGTTTCCAATGAATTTATTATCCTTAAAGAATGCATGTAAGTAATCTATTGACACTGATCCCTCTCCCTAAAAACTATTTCCTCTTCCATGATTTTTTTTGATAACTTTATTTTTTTATCCAATAGATCCATGAAGATATCATTATCCCAGTGGTCTTTAATCCTTACATCAATGTAATCAATCTCATTCTCCAAGTTCATGACATTGGAGAGGTGATTGTACCAGTGGAAAGCCTAAAAATTAAACCCTATCCCTTAGCCTTATGAATTTTCATTTTATAATATGAAAAGGTTTTTCATGAACTAGTGAAACCAAATAGTTTTGTAAAGCCTTCATGAAATATTATGATTGAATACATGACATAGATAAATAAAACTAATGCGGTCACCACTCACTCCTTATAGTTTGATATGTAGAGGTGAGTGATCAGATAATTCCTGTTCCAGATGGTTCACTGGGGTATTATAGAAGCTATTAATTTCATGAATGTTGGTGAGGCACCTTTCAAGAAATCTTTACATCCTATTATTTCTTCACTTGTTACCACACCACATGAAAGGATCCCCTTAATACCCCAAGTTCAAAAGGCTATAATAAGACAAAATTACTTGAATCACTACATGTATTTCCTATAATAACTATACTATACCTTCTTCATCAATTGATCAAGGATATTGTTGAATTCCCCTTCAATAAAATATGAAAGAGACCTTAGGTTGAAAGAAGAAATGGATTTCCAGAGAACCTCTATTTCTTTCACATCACATTTTGAATAAAAAAAGTTCAGAAATATTTGGGAGAGATGATTTATTTTGATAGAAAAATGTTGAAGGGATGAGTTTGTAAAGAACTTATCCTTTATGAGTTGTGAAATCTAGGAGGAATTCAAATTTTTGTGTTTTATGAGAATTTTTTTTGATAATCAAGATTCAAATTTTAATTCTGAGAATTGGATTTTCTTATAGTGATGTTTTTTATATGGTTTGAGGTCTAGGAGATTCCTCATGTGACCAGGAAAGTCTCGGGAGATTTAGGTTAAATTTAACATGTTTTTGATGGTTTATTCCCTAGTACATGGTTTTGTGTGAACGGTTTAGGGGAAATCATGCTTCACCCTATGATAATTGAGGTTTCCAAATCATTTTCTAAAGTGCATGGTAGGTTTTTATGATTAGCACATGCACTACCCCAAATACGGGAAAGGGAATCGCTCGGGTTTTATCAGCACTAATCAAAAAGCGCTGATAAAATGGGGACTTTTATCTATGATAGAAAAAAGCACTGATAAGTCTACCCTTTATTAGTGCTAATATTAGCACTGATAAAGTCCCCCCTTTGTCAGCGCTAACAAAAATTACTGATAAAAATGAGACTTTATCAGCACTAATAATAGCAATGATAAAAGTTTTTAATAGAAAATATTATTAATTTATATAAAAATATTTCAATTATATTAAAAAATAATGTTTATATGTATACATTAAATAAAAAATGCATGTTTATTATGTTTATGTTTCATTTATGTTTATTATTTTTATTAGTTTTAGTTATATATTTAGTATATATTTATTATACTATATGTTTATAATATTACATGTAAATACTTTTTAATATATATATATATATAAATACTTTATATATATATATATATAAATAAATTTATGTTTCCAAATGAATGTGTCAATTGATGCATACGTTCTTCTCATGAATATATATTCATTGTTTTCCCTAATTTTGGCCATATATACTATAGTTCTATATATACTTGGTGTATTCATTCATTTCCTATATATATGAAGCTTTATCTTCTCATAAATACTTAAAATCAAGATAAATATATTTAAATAAACAATAAATGTATTTATTATATTTAAAAATATAAATATTTTGTTATATATAATTATTTACTTTTTAAATATATTATATATAATTATAATTATATATAACTAATTAAATATAAATATGTTTAAATAATTATAAAATTAAAAAATATTTTTTTAAAATGATAAATATATATTTATGAATTCCTTTTGAATATATTTATCTATAAATATATGTCTTTAATGAATATATATACAGAAATAGACACATATATATATATATTTAAATACTTATGAAAATACAAATAAAAATAAAATATCAATTTATATTTATATATATTTAATTATAATTTAAATTATAAATATATGTATTTGATAAATATATTGGTTATAATTTTATAATTATGAATAAATGGTATGTTTTATCAGTGCTAATTAAAAACCACTAATAAAACATCCATTTATCAGCACTTTTTTAGTGCTGATAAAGATCGGCCTTTATCAGCACTAAAACAACTCTGATAAAGGCATGTTTTATTAGCACTTTCAATCGTAGCGTGGATAAAACAAACTTTTATCAGCACTTTTTTAGTGATGATAAAGGCATGTTTTATCAGCGCTTTCAATTTTAGCGTTGATAAAACATACTTTTATTAGTACTTTTTATCTAGAGCTGATAAAAGTTTCACCGAGTTTTATAAATTAACCCTAACTTTCTCCTCCTTCCTCGCACCCCTCAAGCTCTCACGAAAGAGGATCCCTCCCACTGTCACCACTGCTGCCACCGCCACCGCTACCGCCCCCACCCCTTCCACCTCCTCTCCTCCCTCCTCTCCTCCCCTCCTCCCTCCTCTCCCACCTCCTCCCTCCTCTCCTCCTTGGCCACCACCTAAAACCAAGCTTCACTGCACGGTTCTCCTCCACCGCACCTCTCATCCACTAGTAGCTATCCTCCGCCGCACCTATCCTTCACCGCGGCTCTCCTCCGCCATTGCCTCTCCTCTACGGCGCCTCTCCTCTGCCATGTCTCTCCTACACCATGAATGCACCTCCACCGCATGCTTAATCACACCTTTGTAGTTAGTTTTTTACTCTTTCTCACTGTGTTCAATTATTATAGTTTGATATTGATGGTAATTTGTGAATTGTATGGGCTAAACGCCCCGTTGAAAATCGTGGCCATTAGTGTTCCTAATTTTTTCACTAGTAATATTTGGTAAAGTTCAATTTTCCTATACCATATTTTGAATTGGTTGATTTAAAAATCTTCAATGCAATGTGGGTTTTCATCATGGTAGAATATAAATATTTTTATTACTTGAAACTTATGAATTTAAGTGGGTGAAATGTATTTTAGTGGTGTTATTAGCCAATTATTTTGTTTCCTATATTAAATTAGACATAGTTGAATATATTTTTTGATTGTATAATTCTATGTGGTAAGATTACTTCATAAAAATATTTTAAGATTTATTAATATTTGAAGAATTTTCATTAAGCTTGAAACTCAAATTTAGAATTTTGTATAATAAGTGGAGAATGAGCTGGAAGTTACAATATTTGTGAAATGTATTATAAAAGGGGGAGCCTATCCACTATGAGAGATGAAATATAAATATTTATGAAATTTTTAATATGAATATAGATAATTCCATTTATATATAAGAGTTGTACATGTAATGGTAATAATGGACACACTATGAGGGGAATGTGTAAGAGTCATTCATGTCATGGAGAGTTTATACATGTCATGAAGTGTCTTAGGAAGACCTTGGTGGTTCTACCTACTTTTTGATTTACATGCCATATAGGACATCTCAGTATGAATGATTAAGTATAATTTTATTCCATGTGAACACACTATGATAGATAAAATCTTTTTTTCATGTTCTAGTAAAAGGATAATTATGATATATTCTACATAACATGTTTTTTCTCTATGAACTATGGAATTTTGAGGTTAACCATTACAATCTATAATAAAGAGTATCACACCATGTAGTTGATTAAGCTTGAGCCTTTGGTTTCATAAGAGAACAAGATTCATATGGTGATGAAAATTTTTATTCCCAAATGTATTAAAGTGAATATATGTAACAACCTAACATAGGTCGACATGACATGTCACCCAAGATGGATCGGTACAAGGCCTGAAGACAATTACAGATCACCATGGGTTGGCAATAACTAAATGGGTATTGACATACATAACTATGGGAATGATTTTACCCTAAAATATAATAACTAAAATCACTTAAAAGAAATGATGAAAATAAGGAATAACATGCCTAGAAAGTCTGAGTCTACTATAATATCCCCCTATAAGGACTTATCATCCCTTATAAGTGTCTCTAGAGGTCTTGCTCGACTATCTTGGGCCACTGATCCTATGCATCAAACTCTCGATTCCAATATTCTTCTTGAATACGCCCATGATTCAAAAAACTCGAATGTTAGGAACCATCTTCATTCTCAATACCTTTTCAATCTAATCAATAATTCATAGTATATGTTTCTCAAACAATTTCTAAATAATACCAAGTTTTATTACCTTCCTATGTGTAGATGTCTAAATAAAATTTCATTATGATTTGTCACATGATTCAACCCATGAACTAAGTGAAAAACCATACTAGTTCCCATCACCAATTTTCCTTAACAACCCAAGTCCCACTCTATAGGTTGACATCATTGATTTATTCTTGATCTTCTCTAATTGATACCCTTACATGAGTATCTATCATCTACCAGTGCAACTCAACCACTTATGCGCACACACAAAACCAACCACCTCTACCTACGGGTTAGGTTCACCTACACACCACTCCCAATGTGCACTAAGAAATTAAATAACTACTAAAACATAAGAATGAACATATCTCATTTCAGATGAATATTGACACTCAAAATCATTTCCAACAACTCCCATACATGCTCACATCACTGAACCCAATGAAATAACTCAAAGACCCATCCACTTACCCAGACATGACTCTTACAGTTTGACTCTCCACATCCTCACATGGGCTTGTTAGTGACCAAAACATTTATAGGATTTTCATGAACCAAAACTAATCATTACTAAAATTACAAACTATCATGATGAGCTAATACCCACAACAAATTTCCAAACATGGATTTCATCACCACACTACTCATCCCTTGATAGGTCATAGATCGTTCCCCAAATGAACTGATTGTCTCATGCACCTACAACACAATGACTTAGGGGTCTCTTATTTACAAAATTACAGAGGCCTTTCCCCATGAATACATTATGTATTTTTCAAGTTTCAATTATTAAGGATTATATTAAAAGTAAAAAAATTTAAAGTATTTTTAATTATAATTTTTAAAACCTTTGTGTCTATGTAATGACTTTTATTAGGAACTATTTGTAATAATGTTTTAAATAGTAATATATTTCCCTTAAAAAAATTTAAATATAATTTTCACTTCAATGTTTAAAAAATTATTGTGAAAAGGTTTTTATTTTCACTTATATTTATCATATTAGGATTATTTTCCATGTAGTGATATTTTCATCACAATTTATATGTTATTATGATATGATTTATTTTGGAAAATTAGAATTATAATATTCTATGATTTCTTAAGTTTGTGTTATGTGATTTTTTTGAATTATTTAAGAAAACAATTATTTTTTCATTTTAAGCATTCTTCCCACTCTTTCTCCTTTATCTCCCCCATACCTCTTCTCTTCTCTATTTCCCATAGGTTTTTACTTCTCCTAGGAACTAAAATTCATTTTTCATGAGGATTTATGGATTTAGTTTTTTTGAGTGTTTTACATGGAAGGTGACATGTTGTGAATTGGTTACCATTTGATTTAAAGTAGGTTTTTATTTTATCTTTATTTTATAATTCATGGAATATGTATACTTTATAAATTTATTTTCAATTAAAGTATAGTAATGTATGGGATCTTGGGTGAAATTATAAATTTCTTTCTTAAATTTTAGTCTTGGCATATGGTATTTTTCATAATAATTTCATGTATTATTTTTAAATTATAATAATTCTCATGAAAATAATATTTGAAAAGGTTTATAGGGTCATTTAAATTTTTTAATAGTAAATTTAGGTCGTATGCATTTTTTGGTTTTTCTAAGGATTTTTCCATGTGCTTAAAGAATGTTTTGGAAATCAAAAGTGATTTTTTTTCAAGTGCTTACAAAATCATTGAAATGATGAGACTTTAAATAAGGGGAGTGAGACTCTACATAGTAAATTGGTTTTAATGTGAAGACCAATTTTTCACTTTAAAAAGTAAATGGTTTATTTCTCATGTGACCCTCAATGATTTCCCCTATAATTATTTCACCAGTTATGGGTTATAGATTATTTATATGATGGATTTATGATGTGAAAAGGGGATGTTATATGTGATGGTGTTGGAGGTGAGGTGTGAGACATTTTTTTGGTAATTATCTTTATTTCATTCTCACATCCATGGTTGTTTTCTTATGGTAACTTGGGTGTCAAGGTGGGAGGTCTTGATTCATGCTACCCTAGTTGGAACACACACTTCTATGATCCCCTTAGCTGTGTTTAAGACATGGATAGTGGGAAGGTTCTGTTATGATGCGTTAAGTATGATTTAATTGGGTGGATCGTGTTATTGTTGGATGAAACATATATAAAATTTTGGTTCATGTAGTTATAGTTCCATTTTGGATCTTCACACACTAGTACCTATGGTATTTCCCATGACATTGTGTTCCTTGATTTGTGGTTCTATATAGAGGATTAAATTATTATACTGATTACATCCCCCTTATGCTTGATCAGTGGTTGTCCAGTCTATAAGGTTGATGGGAGGAACACTAAAAATCAGTGATCAGAGCTAGATAGGGGGTTTCATGAGACACACAAGGCATGTGGACATCAATGAGTTGCATTGGATAGATAGAGGTATGTGACAATGACATCTAGTGATTTTTAGGGGTTCATTTTTAAAATGATTCAAGTGTTTTGAAATGTTTCTTAAAACATTATATTTGTTCAACATAACCTTTTTGGTTTTAAATTACTTTAAAATGGTTTAAAAAAATAATTGGGTTTTTTATAAAGGATGTTTGGAACTAATTGGTTTGTTTTAAAAAGGGTTTTATATTTTAAAGAGGAATTTGTGTAAATGGTTGGTTTTTAATGGGATTTTAACTATGATTTTATAAATATTTTTCAAAGGATATTTAAAGTCTATAAATTTTTTAGCCTTGGTTAATTTTTATATCAACATTTTGTGTATTTATTTTGTTAAATATTAATATCACTGAATCAAATTAGATGGATATGAATAAAGAATGTATGGATGCTAATTGTCTGAAAAAGGAGTATTAAGACAGATTGAAATAGTCCCTCAAGTTTGAAAAAGATCATGCATATGATCATTCTCAAATATTTTTTCTGCGTTTATGCTGTTTTTATTCAAGACAATTTAGTCCAGAGGAGTTGGAAGAACAATTGATCTGTCATGGAATATATTGAAGTTATAAATGTTTGAATAAACATGGGAAAAAAGTGAATATATCTAGTGACAAGGATAACACTGTGTTTTATGGATCAATTGATATGATTATAAGTGTGGAAAATGAAGAATACTATATCGAGGACATGATTACATATGTGCGTGATGGTGAAGATTGTATTAATGAAATGACAAGGTTAGTTGAATATGAACTTCATGATTGCCCAAAATTGTTTGAGCAGATAAAGAGTTGTGCAAAGACACCATTTTATGATGGTTGCACTAAATATAAAACATTGTCATCCATACTGAAGCTATATAATTTAAAAGTAGGTAATAGATGGAGTGACTCTAGTTTTATGGAATTACTTTCTATCTTGAATCACATGATCCCAAAAGAAAATTAACTCTTAAGCCGAAAATACGACACCAAATGAATGATACTCTTGATGGGTATGATCTTTAAAAGAATACCCACTTTCCCAAATGACTATATACTATTTCTTAAGGACCAAAAATCACTTAGAGAATACCCAAAGTGTGGTGATTCTTGATACAAGAAAGATTAATCTGGTCCTACGAATGTTTCATGGTACTTTCCAATCATTCTACATTTTAAGTGCCTATATGGAAGTGAGGAGATTGTAGAGAAATTTATGTGGCACATAGAAAGAAGAAATAAATATGGAAAACTATGGAATCTAATAGACTCTCCTTAGTGGAAGATAATTGATCATGAGTATCTTAAATTTGGAAACATGCCAAGAAACCTTCGTCTTGCATTATTTATAGATGGAGTGAATCCTTTTGGTTTTCAAAGAAGCACTCGCAATACATGGCTGATTATGTTGGTAAATTATAACTTTCCACTGTGGTTATGCATGAAATGAAAATACATCATGTTATCTATGCTTATATTAGGACCAAAATAATCTATCAATGATATTGTTGTTTATTTGGCTCTATTGATCAAGGATT
This sequence comes from Viscum album, assembly GCA_963277665.1. Lineage (NCBI taxonomy): Eukaryota > Viridiplantae > Streptophyta > Magnoliopsida > Santalales > Viscaceae > Viscum > Viscum album. Next base: position 2,108,543,409 of record OY728141.1, read on the forward strand.
TTAAATTATTTTGGGATTTAGGTGTTATGATGTATGATGCTTACAGAAACGAAGATTTAACATTGAGAGCCATGTTTTATTGGACGATAAATGAATTTTCTGCCTATGGAAATTTTTCAGGATATAGCATTAAAGGAACTGTTGGGTGTCCTGTCTGTGAAAAAAGTACAAAATCAAATATGTTAAAACATTCATTGAAAACTATATTTCTAAGACACTGCAGATTTCTACCTCGATAACATAAGTACTGATCTTGGATGACATCATTCGATGGATGTTTAGAAGAACATACACCACCATCTCCACTAACAGGTGATCAACTGTTTGAGAAAGTTAAATATGTGGACGCTACTTTTGGTAAACCATTTTCGAAAAACCATACGAAAACCGGTTGGAAAAAAGAAATTAGTTTTTTTTGAATTACCATACTAGAATTGTCCGTACGTCAGAAATTTTCTTGATGTTATGCATGTTGAAAAAAATTTATGTGATAGTGTCATCAGCACGTTTCTAAATGCACCTGGTAAAACACAGGATGGAATTAAGGCTAGTTTGGACATGGTTGAAATGGGAATAAGAGAAGAGTTGGCACTAGTGAAGGGTGAAAAATGAACATTTCTTCCTCCTACAGCTTACACTCTTTTCAGGAAAGAGAGATATTGGTTTTGCAACGTCTTGAATGGAATAAATGTTCTAAAGGGGTATTCATCGAATATCAATAACAACATGTCAATGCATGATTTAAAGTTAAAAGGTCTGAAATCACATGACTTCCATGTTTTGATGCAAGATCTAATTTCTATAGGTTTACGTTTCATTTTTCCCAATAATGTCCGTCATACATTAACGAAGCTCTATTTATTCTTAAAATACATATGTAGCAAAGTTATAGGCTTGGTGAAATTGTCAACTATGAAAAGAGAAATTGTCGTCATATTATGTGAATTGGAAATGTTTTTCCCACCAACATTATTTGATATGAGGGTTCACTTGGTGAGAGAGATTCAGCTATGTGGTCATGTGCACTATAGATGGATGTACCCCATTGAACAGTATATGAATATTTTGAATGGGTATTTCAAAAATCAAATTCAACTAGAGGGTTGTATTGTAGAGTGATATATTGTTGTGGAAGCCATTGAATTATGTATCGAATACCTGTTCAGTGTGCAAAGCATTGGTGTAAAAAAATCTCATCACACTAGGTGACTTGTGGGTGAATGAATTTTTGGAAAGGAGGTCGTAACAATCAATATTATAGATAAGGAGTAGGCCCAAATTTACATTTTTCATAACAATTTGGATGTTGAACCATATGTTGAAAAAAAAAAAATTATTATGCATTAGAATCCATCTAAGAGATGAAAAATGGATATCAAATAAACATAATCAATAGTTTATAAGATGGTTTCAGGACTATATTTTAAGGATTCAAATGAAAATACTGACTCAATTTTAGAATGACTTCGATGGCTAGAATGAGGGCCAAGTGTGTACGTATTATATTACAATGATTATGTGATTAATGGTTATATATTCTATACTAATGAACATGATGAAGATAGTACCAGATAAAATAGTGGAGTTACACTTGTGGCTAAACTGAAGCATGTTTCTGGTGCTAAGGATAGAAATCCAAATTATATGAATATGTAATATTTTGGCATCATCAAAAAAATATGGGAGTTGGATTATACGACATTCCACGTGTGGATTTTTTAATGCAAGTGGGTTGATAACAAAAGTACAGTTAAAATAGATGAGTTAAGATTTGTGAAAGTTGATTTCAGTAAGAAAGGGTACAAAGATGAACTGTTTATAATGGCATCATAGGAAGTACAAGTATTTTATGTTCTAGATCTTACAAACCAAAACTGGCCAATTGTTATGTAATCAACCTAAACCTATAAAGAGTTAGATGAAAATTCAACGTAGGATGACCCTTTTATTGGGACGTTGTAATCATTTCGTAGTGGTCCCAGTGTAGATGGTGTTTTGTATGTTATAGGAGACCACAATGAAGGGATTTGGATAGTCGATAGAGGGGCAAAATCCCTTCAACCTTTTAAAAGAAGAGAGTTCAATAATCAGGTTATATTTTTTTCTAATATACATCATGTTACTTTATGTTAATATATATTCACTACTAGTTTTATGTTATCCAAATTAAATGTTAAACCAATTCTCTAGATAATGTCTTCTTCATAGGATGATGCTCCCAATCCCCAAGTACAACAAGTTTCTGAACCTACTGCTGCTCGCAGTGCTGACGAACAACAGGTTTCTCAACCTGTTTCCTTATGTTAATATTTCTTCATTACTGACTTTATGTTATATAAATTAAATGTTAAAACACTTTTGTAGATAATGAATTCTTCATGTGATGATGATCCTAATCCCAAGGCACAATAAGTTTCTCAACCTGCTGCTGATCGCAGTGTAGATGAACAACATGTTTCTCAACCCATTGTTTCTACCAGTGCAGAGGTATAACCACAATCTGCACATGCCGATGCTAGCCCTCCAGATCCAGAGGAACGTATTTATGATGATGGATACAAGGAAATGAAAGGTGATGAAACACTAATGACATAGAAAAAAATAGGATCCCCATAGTTTGATGGTACTAGAAAAAAATCATTATGGCTAAAGAGAAAGGCATCAAATACAAGATTGGATGGAATAAGTGGGGATAACATGTTAACCCCAACAAGGACATGTTTTGTAGTTATATTAGAATCATCACTCGGCAATGTGTGGTGATTGATGTAAATTCATGGTACCATGTTGTGGCTGAGATGAATACACTGATGTTGGGAGATATTACGGTAACATTATGATATCATTTTTTTAATTTACTAAAAATTAAATAATGAAACTTTGACTTACACTTCATTATCTAATGCAGAGTGAATTTATAGTGTATAACTCACACAAAGACTATGTCTTAAGGTTTTTTGGAAGGATTCACAGGGGTTTTTGCACACTTTTAACGAAATATCTTCTTAAATATGCTGAAGGGAAAATAAAACCGCACCCACCTCTTATTTATGCACACCTGATAACCCAAGCATCGTGGGATGCGTTTACTGGCCGTCATGTTAAGTAGTATTTTCAGGTATATTTTTTCTGGTAATATGTTGTTTAATGGTACATGTATTCATCACTTTAATTGATAGTGTTTTATTTATGAAACAATAATTGAGTGGTTAAAATAAACAATGAGCATCAAAACCGGTGTACCCCTACTGTAAAGCAAGGATGAGGTACGCATCACTTGAAAAAAATTTGGTACGTATTTTAAATATACCATAATACTTTCATGTGACATGAAAAAAAACAATAACTATGTTCTTTTGTTTATATTCAGCTTAAATAGTCCAAATCCATAGCCACTTCCATCCCACCCCATGTGCTATGAAAGGAGGAACATGTAACTAAAGATGGAAAACTAATAGATGAAAACACACAAAAAGTGTGTGAAACATGTGTAAGTATGACATAATAAAAATTTGTTTTTCTTTAAATCTCTATTACATAACAATGTTTACTTATTTTCCTATATTTTCTATCTGACATAGTCATAAGAATCAAAAACACCCACACCATATGAATACATACTTTTAGTGGCCTTGAAGCGACAAGAAAAGTATGGCCGCGTTAAAGGTATGAGTTTTGGGGTGACACACTGAAAATATTTTGAGAAAAAAATAAGAAGAGGATCAAACTATAGAAATAAAAAAGATGAGAGAAACATTAGCTATGTTTCAAGAATAATTACAATACCAGAGAGAGTTGATATCAAGTTTGTGGGGAAAGGAAAAGAGAAGAAACAACTCAATAACAACCTATGCGTGAAGATCCAGCCCCACCCCCACTAGTTTTGAGGCTATACATTCCACTAAAAAAAATTCTTAACTAAGGTATTCAATTTTATAATAATTTTTTCTATGAAATGTGAATCGGATAGGTAGTAGACAATGATACCTTTCCTGTATTAATATTATATAGAGTGAAAATGATTGTGATTTATATCTATCAACACCCACCCATCGCCTTGTAGCAAGGGATACAATTTTCAATATCCAGAATGACATGATACACAACATACCACTTCTGAAAGATCATGTAAGAGTGTCAATTACTATAGCCCTAGAGCTGAGCGTCGAGCTACCTATTCCAATTGATGATGTATATATTCATACGGTCAAACATGCTATAGGAAAATTCATCTCATGGCCATCAAATCTTGTAAAAAACATGTCGATAATGAGGTATTCATTTCCAATTTAATTTTCAAGCTAAACCTTAAACATTTAATAATAACAGGTTTGAACTGTTGAAATTATTACATACGGACAAAGGGAAGGGGGTGAAATGAAAAACTGGCTCAAAACCATATCAAGGATCAACCAGACGATCAAAACAATCTACCCAAATCACCTTAACCCCCCATTTTATATCCACATTTTTATCGTTAAAGTCTCATGTGGATACGAAGTTGAAAGATGGTGGTAATCAAATAATTTATTTTGAAGCAAATTTGTACATAGGGGAAGATCCAAACTTCATTGGAGTTGAGAGTGAAACTAAAATCCTTAACTATGATTGGTTAGGTGGTTTAGTTGTAAATGTTTACATGAGGTATGCTTTCAAGATGTTATTTTTCAAAAGTTGATATACTATGATAATTATGAACAAATACATTTCATATTTTTCATAGGTGTATATATGAAAAAAAATAAAGGGACCCCATGAACAAAAATTTGGATTCGTTAGTCCTCACGTCACCTCTATAAATAAGAAGACATAACTTCCAAGAAAGAAGGTGAAATAGTGGCATGATTTCTCAAATCGTTTAATAGAAAAATTATAGTTGAAAGACTCTTCTTAATACCAATGATGCAGGGGTAAAACTCTATAATTTAATCATATCAAATATATTTTAATTTCTTTAATTAATTATTCCTTTTTTTGTTCTTAGGTAGTATTGGATTCTCATTGCTGTCAATTTGGATATCTAAAGATTTATTTTCTAGATTCAATGCATGGATATCCAACAAAATGACCTCAAATTATGGAGTTTTTTAATTTTTAATACACTAAATCCAACATTTTAGAACTAAAAATACAGTTAAATAATTTATATTATCTTTTAATGAGGATTATATTATGATAGGGCAGTGCATGAAAATCGTCTACATCATGGAATGAGGCCAAGGTAAAATGAAAAGAAACCTAACAAGTACTAAGACTTGATACAAATTATGGTATATATAATAATATTTCACTATCCAAACACATAAAAAAATTACTTATTTTTCTCAATGTTTCTTTAGTGCTTGAAACAAACAAACGGTAAAGACTGTGGTTATTATGTTTATAAATTTATGAGAGAGATCATATTCCATGAACAAACCAGCATCCTTGAAGAGGTATTTTTGAAGATAATTTCTATTTAATTTAAAATACTTATCAATACCTTGTGTATTTATATTATTTCATTACTACCATGACTATCGAAAATAGTCATATTCACAAGATGATGTATATATTTTTAGAAAAAATGGGTATCATACTTAATGGAAGAATGTACAAATATAGAATGAATATAGTAAACTTATCAAATAATTTTGACTTTAACAATCTTGTCCACCTTATCTTTATCTTTTTCGGATGGTAATGTTGTGATTTATACAGGCTAAACTCCCAACTAAAAATCATGGCCGTTGGTGGTCCTTGTTTGAGCACTAAATTAATTACATGTTGATTGATTTTTTAAAAGAAATTTGTTGTCCTCATTTACAGGGTATGTGTGTTGTTGATAGACCACAAAAGATAACAAGTATCTAGAAGGGGTTTACCCATACCTTGAGTTTGTTGTGACATCTTGAGAATTAATGGGAACAAGAGCTTACTCCACTCTTTATTCTACATAATGAAGAACCAACTATCATATATTCATTCAAAGGTCCTTAATATATGACAATTGGTTCTTCACTGGTCCGACTAAAGCTATGCTACAGAAGGAGGATGTTATTCCGTGTCAACAGTATAGGTATCAAATATGTCACAACAAACTCAAGGGATGGAGAAACCCCTTATAGATACTCATTATCTTTTGTGGTATATCAACAACACACATACCCTATAAATGAGGACCACCAATTTCTTTTAAAAAAACAATAAACATATAATTCATTTAGTGAAAAAACACAACTAACATACTGAAAACCAAGTAAATGCATTACGATTGTTTTTATACTTTAAGATAATTATTAACTAGTCATTGTTGACATGTAGGAATCAACGACACCTCAATCTGACATACAATGTCACCAATATGACTCCAAACATGTCGTGTTATTTAAAATTGACATTAATTCAAGTAAAAAAACACAAATGAAAAACTACTAACACAAAAAATGCAATTGTATTTTTTTTATACTTTAGGAAAATGATATATGAGTCTGTTTTGATGTGTAGGAATAAAACCCACCTCAATCTGATGAACGGTGTGACCAGTGGACCAAAAGTGTCCACTATCAGTTTAAAATTGACATTTTAGTATAAAACATGTCACTCACTGAAAATAGAGAAAACACACTTCTATTGTCTTCCAAATTAAGGAAAGTGATTCGTAAGTCCATTGTGATATGTATGAAGCATTTTCATGTCAAACCAACACATCATGAAACCGATGTGATTCAAATTGCATGTTTTCAGTTTGAAAATACATTTTAGTAAAAAACACAACTGACATACTGAAAACCAAGGAAATTCATTCTGATTATCTTGATACTTTAGGAAAACAATCCATCATTCATTTTTGATCTGTATGATCAAATTAAACTTAATTCGATGCACGATGTCATCGGTATGACTCTAAATGTGTCTTGTTATATAAAATTGACATTAATTCAAGTGAAAAATCCAACTGACATACTGAACACCAAGAAAAAACATTCGCATTGTTTTGATACTTTAGGAAAATGATCCATGAGTCAGTTGGGAGGTGTAGGAATAAATCCCACCTCAATATGATGAATGATGTGTCCAGTATGACTAAAATTTTCTGCTATCAGTTTAAAATTGACATTTTAACTCAAAATTTTCCACCCGATGAAAACCAATAAAATGTGCTCTGATTATCTTCCAAATTAATGAAACCGATTCATAAGTCCTTTGTGACGTGTATGAAGCAATATCATGTCAAACCGACACACGATGCGATCAGTATGACTCAAATCGCATGTTTTCAGTTTAAAATGTCATTTTAGTAAAAAAACACAACTAACAAACTGAAAACCAAGGAAATGAATTATGATTGTTTTGATACATTAGGAAAATGATCCATCATTCATTTTTGATGTGTAGGAATCAACCTTACCTCAATCCGATGCATGGTGTCAATGGTATGACTCCAAATGTGTCTTGTTATTTAAAATTGATGTTAATTCAAGTAAAAAAACACAAATGACATACTGAAAAGAGAGAAAATACATTTGGATTATTTTGATACTTTTGGAAAATGATCCATGAGTTAGTTGTGACGTGTAGGAATTAACCCCACCTCAATTCGATGAACAGTGTGGCCGATATGACTAAAAGTGTCCTTTATCAGTTTAAAATTGACATTTTAACTCAAAATGTGTCACTCAATGAAAACCAAGAAAACACAATCCGATTATCTTCAAAATTAAGGAAAGTGATTGGTAAGTCCTTTGTGACATTTATGAAGCATTATATCATCAAACTGATACACGATGTGACCGGTATGACTCAAATTTCATGTTTTCAGTTTGAAATGAAATTTTATAAAAAAACACAACTAACATAGTAAAAACCAAGGAAATGCATTCTAATTATTTTGATACTTTAGGAAAAAAAATACATCAGTCATTTGTGAGGTTTAGGGATCAACTACACCTCAATCTGACACACAATGTCACCGATATGACACCAAATGTGTCTAGTTATTTAAATTTGACATAAATTCAAGTAAAATAACACAATTGACATACTGAAAACTGAGAAAACGCATTTGGATTGTTTTAATACTTTAGTAAAACTATCCATGAGTTAGTTGTGATGTGTAAGAATCAACCCCACCTCAATCCACAAACGGTGTGACCGTTATGACTAAAAGTGTCTGCTATCAGTTTAAAATTGACATTTTAACTCAAAATGTGCCACTCACTGAAAACCAAGAAAACGTGCTCCGATCTTCCTTTCAAATTAAGGATAGAAATTATTAAGTAATTTGTGATGTGTATAAAGTAGTCTCACATCAAACTAACACATGATGCGACCATTATTACTCAAATTTCATGTTTTCAGTTTGAAATGACATTTTATTAAAAAAACACAACTGACATACTAAAAACCAAGGAAATGTATTCCTTTTGTTTTGATACTTTAGGAAAATGATCCATTAGTAATTATTGAGATGTAGTAATCAACCACACCTCAATATGATGCACAATGTCATCAGTATGAATCCAAATGTGTCTTGATATTTATAATTAACATTAATTCAAGTAAAAAAAACACAACTGACATACTGAAAACCATGAAAACACATTCTAATTGTTTTGATACTTTATTAAAAAGATCCATGAGTTAGTTGTGATGTGTATGAATCAACCCCACCTCAATCCGATGAACAATGTGACTGGTATGACTAAAAGTGTCCGCTATCAGTTTAAAATTGATATTTTAACTCAAAAAATTTCATTCACTGAAAACCAATAAAACATGCTCCGATGGTCTTTCAAATTTAAGATAACAATTCATAAGTCTTTTTTAACATGTATGAAGTATTCTCACATCAAACCGATACATGATGCGACCGATATGACTCAAATTGCATGTTTTTAGTTTGAAATGACATTTTAGTAAAAAAACACAACTGACATACTGAAAACCATGGAAATGCATTCTGATTGTTTTGATACTTTAGGAGAACGATCCATCAGTAATTTTTGAGATATAGGAATAAAAAAAATCTCAATATGATGCACGGTGTCACTGGTATGACTCCAAATGTGTCTTGTTATTTAAAATTGACATTAATTCATGTAAAAAAACACAACTAACATACTGAAAACTAAGAAAACACATTCATATTGTTTTGATACTTTAGAAAAATATCCATGAGTCAGTTTTGACATGTAGGAATTAACCCCACCTCAATCTGAATAACAGTGTGAGTGGTATGACTAAAAGTGTCCTCTATCATTTTAAAATTGATATTTTATCTCAAAACGTTTCATTCATTGAAAACCAATAAAACATGCTCTGATTGTCTTCCAAATTAAGGATAGTTATTTTTAATTACTTTGTGATGTGTATGAAGTAGTCTCACGTCAAACTGACGCATGATGTGACCGATATGACTCAAATTTCATGTTTTCAGTTTGAAATGACATTTTAATAAAAATAAAATGACATACTAAAAATGAATGAAATTCATTCCAATTGTTTTGATACATTAGGAAAATGATCCATCGGTCATTTGTGATGTGTAGGAATCAACCGCACCTCAATCCGACGCACAGTGTCATCGGTATGACTCCAAATGTGTCTTGTTATTTAAAATTGACATTAATTCAAGTAAAAAAACACAACTAACATTATGAAAACTAAGAAAACACATTCAGATTGTTTTAATACTTTAAGAAAAAGAACCATGAGTCAGTTGTGACATGTAAGAATCAACCCCACATCAATCCGACAAAAGGTGTGATTGGTATGACTAAAAGTGTCCGCTATCAGTTTAAAATTAACATTTTAACGCAAAACGTGTCACTCACTAAAAACCATGAAAACACACTTTGATTGTCTTCCAAATTAAGTATAGTGATTTTTAAGTCCTTTTTAACGTGTATAAAGAAGTCTCATGTCAAACCAATACATGATGTGACCAGTATGACTCAAATTTCATGTTTTCAATTTGAAATGACATTTTAGTAAAAAACACAACTGACATACTAAAAATCAAGGAAATGCATTCTGATTGTTTTGATACATTAGGAAAATGATCCATCAGTCATTTTTGAAGTGTAGGAATCAACCGAACCTCAATAAAACGCACAGTGTCACCGGTATGACCCCAAATGTGTCATGTTATTCAAAATTAACATTAATTCAAGTAAAAAAACACAACTGAAATACTAAAAACTAATAAAACACATTTTTATTGTTTTGATACTTTAGGAAAATGATCCATGATTCAGTTGTGACATGTAGGAATCAACCCCACCTCAATCTGACAAATGGTGTGATCGGTATGACTAAAAGTGTCTACTATCAGTTTAAAATTGACATTTTAACTCAAAATGTGTCACTTGCTAAAAACCAAGAAAATGTGCTCCAATTTCCTTCAAAATTAAGGACACATATTTTTAAGTCCTTTTTGATGTTTATGAAGAAGTCTCATGTCAAACTGATGCACGATGTGACCGGTATGACTCAAATCACATGTTTTCAGTTTTAAATGACATTTTAGTAAAAACCAAAACTGACATACTGAAAACTGAGGAAATTCATTCTGATTGTTTTGATACTTTAGGAAAATTATCCAGCAGTCATTTTTGACATGTAAGAATAAAACAAACCTCAATATGATGCATGGTGTCACTGGTATGACTCCAAATGTGTCTTGTTATTTAAAATTGTCATTAATTCAAGTAAAAAACACGACTGGAATACTGAAAACCAAGAAAAAACATTCAGATTGTTTTGATACTTTAGGACAATTATCCACGAGTCATTTGTGACCTATAAGAATCAACCCACCTCAATCCAACGAATGGTGTGACCGGTATTACTAAAAGTGTCCGCTATCAGTTTAAAATTGACATTTTAACTCAAAATGTGTCACTCAATAAAAAGCAATAAAATTTCTCTGATTGTCTTCTAAATTAAATACAAAAATTTTAAGTCCTTTGTGATGTTTATAAAGTAGTCTCACATAAAACTGACACACAATGCAACTGGTATAACTCAAATTTCATGTTATCGATTTGAAATGAGATTTTAGTAAAAAAATACAACTAACATACTAAAAACCAATGAAATGTATTCCGATTGTTTTGATACTTTAGGAAAATTATCCATTAGTCATTTTTGATGTGTTAGAATCAACCCCACCTTAATAAGACAAACGGTGTCACCGGTATGACTCCAAATGTGTCATTTTTATTAAAAATTGGCATTTTTAATGTATTCTTTATATTAATGTTTAATTTATTTATTTATAGTATTAATAATGTAATATTTATTTTCTTATATAGGTGGAACCTTTTTATCGAGTTGGGATGATATGTTCGGTGACTATTACCATCAAAGGACATTTTTAGAGGGGACCACAGACATTGAAAGAGAAAACATTAATGTTTTTAACTGTTTGTTGGATATTTTTAAATCTAATTTTATAAAACATTGTTCAAAATGTATATAGAATTGTTTTTTTGGTATATACCATGAGTGAATATATTTTTATTCATGATGTCAATTAAATGTATATAACATTGTTTTCCAAAATTTTGTGTGTGTTTCTTGTTTTTTGATCATTTTCATCATGTATGTGGTTTTTTTATATATATATACTATGAGTGGTTATTTTTAGCAGGTTTTTGCTGGTTTGTGTAGGTTATTTTTGCTGGTTTGATTATTTTGGTTGGCTGTTTATTTTTTTGCAGGTTACTGGGTGTGCTATTATATAAACAGCATGTCCAGACAGGGAAACCTTTATCAGCGCTAGTTGAAGTGATGATAAATGGAAACTTTATTAGTACTTCGAATAACACTGATAAAGGTGGGCCTTTATCAACACTTTTTTGAGCCCAGATAAAGGGGGTCCTTTATCAGTGCTAAAAATAGTGCTGATAATGGGTACCCCCTTTAATAGTGACTCAATTAATAGAAGTTTTTTGGAACTGATAAAATCCGATTTTGTGGTAATGATGGTTAATGATAAACTATGTAGATCTAATAGTAAATCATTCAAGTTGATCTAGAATTGATGCTTCATGCATGGTTTGCGCACAATTGTAGAAAAACCATGAAAAACCTAAAATTCTAGTTATTGAGGGTTATTCATGGTTGGTGCATGATTTTTAAAACAGTGTCTTCCAACAGTGTGAAGTGTGTTGACTTGGATAGTGAAGACTGCATGGTTGGTGTACAGTTTGTCCAACTATGTGGCCTAACCATGCGGCACTTTAAAACATGTAAAATTACCCTTCTTCCCTCACAAATTTATAAAGGGAGAATCCCTCTTCTTATCTTCCTATATGCATGAACAATCGATCAACCCTCCTCCCTTTCTTTTTCACACCCATTGGATGTAATGGCCCAAGGTTTTGGGGTCCATTACATGGTGAAAATCTGATGTTTGGGGTGTTCTGGGTAGTCTGGAAAGCCATCCCAGCTTCTCGGTGAAGCTTAAGACTCCTAACGGTAGCCTCGGCCTACCGGCAGCTCGGCCTACCGGCAGCTCGGTCTACCGGTGGCTTGGCCTACCGGTGGCTTGGCCTACCGGTGGCTCGGCCTACCGGAGCTACCAGTAGCTCGGCCTATTGGTGTCTTGGCCTACGGGTGGCTCGGCCTATCGGTGTCTCGGCCTACCGGTGGCTCGGCCTACCGGTCTCTCGGCCTATGGGTCGCTCGGCCTATGGGTCGCTCGACCTACGGGTCACTCAGCCTACCGGTAGCTCGACCTACCAGTGGCCTCGGCCTACTGGTATCTCCCCTACCAATAGCTCGGCCCACCGGTAGTCGCGGCCTACCAGTGGCCTCGGCCTACCGGTAGCTCCCCCTACCAATAGCTCGGCCTACCAGTAGCCCCAGCCTACCGGTAGCCTCGGCCAACCAGTAGCCTGGTCTACCGGTAGACCTAGCCTACCGGTGACCTCCACGGGTTTTTCTAGTAGCACCTCCCTTTTTGGGAAAATTGGGTTTTAAACCATGTTTTGACCCCTTAAAGCCTGTTTTAAAGCCCATTAATGGTTTTTTAATTAAATTTTTGGTGAGGTACCCTCCTTAATAGAAAACCATGCATTTTGGTCATGCCTGTAACTGTGTTTTCAGAAACGCCTCTACCTCATCCTATGAGAAGTCCTGGGTTAAGGAAGTGTGCGTCGGTTTTAACCACCCTGAAGGGTGGGGACCTTTTAAATTGGACGTGTGGGCTGGCCTAGCCACGTGGTCTACCCATGATCCCACTCCTTCTGCAATTTCGAGTTTTTCCATATCTTAACCGTCACGGGGACACTGTATCTCAGCCTTTATAACCTAAAGGCTTCTCTTCTCCCTACGTTTCATATTTCTCTATCACCCTGCACTCGTAATACCCTTCCTCCGGATGAGTTGTACCCCCGCAAAATTTTCCTTGATCATGTTCCATGGATTTTTTTCTACTCCTTTTTTATAGTTTCCACGCGTGGATCCCTGATCAATCAGGTATGGATTTTCTCCTTCATCTCTCCTTTCTGTGTATCATGCGGGACATACATTCTTTTGTCTCTGTGGAAATTGATGAAACCAAACTTAATGAAGATAATGAACGGACCTTTAAAGAATGAATGGGGGGTGTGATCGATGTTCTGCTGAGCTCTTTTATGTTGATATGTGTTGTAAATTTTACGGGCCTATGCTCACTGAAAATCATGGCTGTTGGTGGTCTTTCTCTGCGCACTAATGAACCTCCATGCTCTTGGATGTTTTAAATAACCGTAACATAGAATTGGTTAATTACGTATACTCAGTTAAATAAATTGAAAGCACCAGGATCAACCCTTTTTTGTGATAACCCCGGTTAAAGCACAGTGGAATTGAAATCCTGAAGTGTGTTAAATATTTTAAATATGAAAATACATGCATGGAGATGCCTTGTGTTGGTGGTATTGGTTTGGTTGTTTTTCCTTTACGGGCCGATTGCGGGAGACTTTATGGTTTTCTTGGATGGGGGCTTAGATTTCTGGGGTGATATGGGTGGGGATGGGATCCCCTGTTGTTATAATTTTGCTGGTTGTGAATCTGAGGCTGTGTGGTTACTCTGTTTATATCACAAATTAGGGTAAAATACTCTATTGTTAAGAAACCATTGGCTTCTAGATTTTGGGGACATGGGGATGTGTCTTGGGGTTTGTTTTGTTTCCAGTACATCGAGGGATCTCACATAATCCCTAGTTATTGTGACTTCATAAGAGAACCAGGTGTGAATGCTTAAATTAACCGATGGTTTTCCTTTCTTCCTTATGGCTATTTCATCTGTGAATGTGCTTTTTATTTGCCAAGTAGTGAAGGGATTAACTCATACTGAACTATTATGAAATAATAACTTGAATAGGGGAACTGGGAACTATTTGTTGTGTGTTGTTTTCTGAGGCAGTAGTGCTTGGGAACCTGCTTGTATCGGTTTGGGAGCCGTAGGTTGGGCTTTGTGTTGGAATTTATATATGTGTAACTATATGTTTTGTGTTTAGTCGCACCCCACCCACATTGGGAACTTAGTGTCAGACACCCCATTTCACGGGGAAGGGTGTTTCCGCTTAGTTACTCTCCTTCCTGCTCCCTCTTCCCTCAGCTGTGGTGGCTGGAGGTGACCTTACACCCAATATTCTTCGGGTAGGTTTCGATTGGTGTGTTGTTATCCCGGGACTCTTTGGGTAGGTTGTTTTCCCAAGAATATTTGGGATGAGGCCCAGGTGTTTTTAGGCAGGGGTTCTAGTTATGGTTTGTTTTCCTAGGTGTCTTCAGGATGAGGCCCAGGTGTGTTCGGGCAGGGATGGATGGTTGTGAGGCACAGGTGTGTGTGGGAAGGGATGTGTGGTTGTGAGGCCCAGGTGTGTGCGGGTAGGGATGTGGATGGTTGTGAGGACCAGGTTTGTGTGGGCAGGAAGAGCGTGGTAGCGTCGGGACGTTTGTCATTAGGGATGAGTAGCTAGCTAGTGGGGGAAATGGTGGTGCAAGGTACCCAAATGTTTTGTTCTTTAATATTACCTTACTGCCTGTGTTATTTGGTGAGCGTGGCCGGTGAGGTGGGATGGATAGATTCCTTGTTAGATGTTGGTTTTTCTATTTCTCACGAGACTTCAGTTGGTCTCCCCACTTGTGCACGAGAGCTATAGGTTTTTCCTACTGAGTATACATTGTATGCTCACCCTACGTTTACTTTCAGGTTGTCAGGAGGACTTCGGAGGCCGTGCAGGACCTTACTAGTCTGGACATTGGAGTTGCTGTTGGTTTCTGTTTATCCTTTTTCCTTCCTGTTTGGTTTTGTACTTTGGAGTTCTTGTACTTTGTTCAGTTTTATTATTAAAACATGCATGTAATTTGTTTTCTTTTGAGTTTCCTGGCGGTGTTTTGTTTTGACTCATTCTTTCTCCAAATCCTGGTTAACTAAAAAGGGTAATGCCTCCCATTTTGTGAAAATGTTATACCCTTGGTGCTAGTCGCCACTCTGGGGCCTACTGGAGGCAGGACTCGGGGGTCATTATATCATCTTCGACTTGAGGAAGGAAGGGCGGGGACCTTGCCGCCCCTTCCATCGTCTTGCCGAAGGCGGGTTGTGACAGAATGGTATCATAGTTGATGGTTGAGGGATAAGATGGAGTCTGGAGTTATGCACAGTGAGGACTGCATGGGATGGTAGGGAAACAAAGTTATGTGATCTTAGTTCGTGAAATATGGCAGGGAGGACCGGCTAGGACACAAGATTTTAGGGCCCCCTGTGATCTGATGAAACGAATCTGAGCCTATCAAACGAACAAGTGAGACTACATTTATTTCAGGGTAGAGACCCTAGGGAAGGTACATGCATCATATTGATTGTATTTTTTTAATTGATTTGGGGAACCTTGGGGAGAAAAATTTAATAATAAAAAGAATAATTCCCTTACTACTCGGGCTTAGGCATTCTTTGTTTACCTTGCAGCTATGGCACCCGAACGTCATCCATGAGCGATTCAGGCGGTTGAGGCCCAGCGGATCATGGCAGTTGACTAGCAGAGGGTTGACCGAGATGAGGAGGATGACTTGTGGCAGAGGACTCTGCGCTCCTTCCAGTGAAAAACCCTAGAGAAGTACGAGGGTAGTGTTTCTAACTTAGTAACGTAGGTATGGCTCGAGGAGCTATCCATCACCTTCTCTTTAATCCGTGCTCCAAGGGAGTACTGGGTTCCGTTGGCCGTCAGTTAGCTTAGAGGAGCAGTGCGTCAGTGGTGGATGCTTTTCCTGGGAGAGAAGACAGAGGAAGAGGTTTCATGGGCCAGTTTCGAGAAGGAATTTCATGAGGAGATCCTCTCCTATACGATGAAGGCTGAGAAGAGACAGGAGTTGCTCTCCCTTCAGCAGGGAATCATGTCAGTGAGGGAGCTGGGGATCAAGTTCAAAGATCTCTTGCGCTTTGTCCCGAATCTCTTTCCGAATGAGGAGTCTCGGGCAAGACGGTTAGAGGAGGTGCTCCGTCCTTCTCTTCAGTATGATGTCACTCCCTTCACTCTTCCAACGTACCTAGCAGTACAGAAGAAGGCCAAGATAGTAGAGAGGATGCACTTGAAGGGAGGAACTCCATGAGAAGGGAACTAGCTAAGTTCATCAAAGGGGAAGGCGGTCAACAGTAGGTCTCCAGCGACAGGGCCTTCCAGGTTTCGACCAGCGGGGAGTAGGCCTCATCAGTTCCAGTCCCAAGCTTCTGGTCCTCACCCATTTTCCAGAGGTCCAAGACTGAAGTGTCTCTCTTGCATAGTTTTCAGGCACGTCCAAAGCAGGTGTCCGACTTGAGCTCCACATGGTGGAGGTGGGCAGTTTCAGCACCCACCTCAGCAACATCCGTTACCGGTGAGGCCTTTCCAGCAGCAGCAGCAGCATGCCCCTGACCCTCCGAGGGACGACCTTAAGGGAGGAGATCAACACCAGGGTGCTCCTCAGGGACCTCGACCAGGGCGTGGTCGGGGAGGTGGTTGACAACACCAAGGCAGAGGAGTTGGGAGTGGACAGTTGCACACCGTAGAGTTAGTAGCTCCGACGGGACCAGAGGTCGTTCGAGGTACGATCAGTTTATTCCGCACTCTTGTTTCTTACTTGTTTGATTCGGAAGCTTCGAACTCCTTCGTTATGCTCGAATTAGCCCATGATCTGGGTCTGGATGCCGAGAGACTTTTTGTGCCCCTAATGTTGAGAACACAAGTTGGGGGTCAGACCAGCGTATCATACTTTTTCTGGGGATGTAGATTGATGTTGGGACCGCATCAGTATAGTGGAGACCTTCTTTCATTGTAGATGTAGCAATACGATGTCATTCTAGGCATCGAATAGTTATTATCTGTGCATGCCATCATCTACTGCTATCGGAGAAGGATTGAATTCTCCGATGAGGATGGACGGTGTGTGGCTTTTGTTGGGGAGCGGAGTTATCAGGAGGGGAGTCGACGCGTGGAGCCACTCTTTTCTATGCTGGATGGGATTTCAGTGGAGTTGGCAGATGCAGGAATGATGGATGTCCTAGGGGTCGTAAGAGAATTCCCTGATGTCTTTCCCGATGAGGTTCTAACTCTACCCCCTCAATGTGACGTTGAGTTTGGGATAGACTTAAAGCCTGGTGCCCGCCCGATCTCGATGGTTCCTTATCGGATGGAACCTTCTGAGTTGCGGGAGTTGTGGATTCAGATTGACGATCTGATGGAGAAGGGCTTTGTTCGACCCAGCGTGTCGTCGTTGGGTGCTTCAATTTTGTTCGTAAAGAAGGCAGATGGTAGTCTAAGACTATACATAGACTACCAGAGGTTGAATCAGGTGATGATCAAGAATCGTTACCCCCTCCTGAGGATAGATGATCTTTTCAACCAGTTGAGGAGAGCAGGTTGGTTCTCTAAGATCGATCTATGGTCTAGATACCACCAGTTGAGAGTGAAGTAAGGTGATATCTCGAAGACGACTTTCAGGTGAAGATATGGCCACTTTGAGTTCGTGGTCAAGTCGTTTGTCATTACAAATGCACTAGATATGTTCATGAACGTCATGAAATCTATCTTTCGAGAGTTTCTGGACCAGTTCATTGTGGTGTTCATCGACTAAATCCTTATCTACTAAAGATCAGAGGAAGTGCATGTTGAGCATCTTAGGGAAGTTTTGGGAGTCCTTCAACACCACCATATTTATGGGAAACTGACTAAGTGAAAGTTCTTAACGCAATAGGTACATTTCCTTGGACACGTAGTGTCTTAGAAGGGAATACCAGTAGAACCATCGAAGGTCGAGGCAGTCATTTCATGGGCAGCACCCAAGAATTTGGTGAAAGTTCGTAGTTTCCTGGATTTGGCAGGCTATTACCAGAGGTTTGTGCCCGACTTCTCTCGATCTGCAGCTCCATTGACAGCTTTGACTAGGAAGGACTGGGCCTTCTTGTGGAGAGACCAGTGCCAGAAAACTTTTGGCTACCTAAAGGAGAAGATGGTTAGTGCTCCAGTGCTTAGATTACCGGAGGAAGGGGTGTTGTTTGAAGTGTTCTGTGATGCTTCTGGCCTTGGGTTGGGATGTGTACTGATGCAGCAGCGAGGAGTGATCTCTTATGGGTCTAGGCAGGTACATCCTCATGAACGTAACTCTTCCACCTACGATCTGGAGCTTGCGTCCGTGGTGTTCTCATCGAAGTTGTGGAAACATTATCTCATTGGAGAGTGATTTGTGGTCTTCTCAGATCACAATAGCTTGCGTTATGTCTTTTCCCAACGAGATCTGAACTTGCGGCAGCAGAGATGGGTTGAGTTCCTCCAAGATTACGACTTCGAGATCTCTTATACTGAGGGAAAGGGAAATGTTGTGGATGATTCCCTGAGCAGGAAATCACAGAAGGAAGTAGTTTGGGAATCTGCAGATGCTTGGAGAGCAATGGAAGAGTTAGAGGCCTTGCATTTGGATACAAGGGTGGAAGGTGGAAGAGGTTGTCTGTTTCAGATGACTGTAGTTTCCTCCTTAGTGGTTTAGGTGGAAGAGTCTAAGTGGGGGGAATCAGAGGTGGAAGTGATGAAAGATCATGTTTATCAGGGAAATTCTCCTGAGGGATGGTCGGAGGATGGTCAGCATCAAGTTCTTTTCCGTGGAAGGATTTTTGTTTCGGAGATGATGTGTAAAGGTGTTCTCCATGAGTTCCATGGCTCAGCTTTAGCGGTACATCCTGGGGTCTCAAAGATGTACTAAGGCCTGAGGGGACAGTTTTGGTGGCCTAGGGTAAAGTGGGCAGTGGCAGAGTTTGTGGCTAAGTGCCTGGTGTGTCAGCAAGTGAAGGCTGAGCACCGTTTTACTGGAGGGTTGTAACAGCCGTTAGATGTTCCAAAGTGGAAGTGGGATGACATCTCGATGGACTTCTTCATAGGGATACCCAGGGCTCAGGGAGGCTATGATTCCATCTGGGTAGTGGTGGATCGGTTAACGAAATCAGCACACTTCTTGGAGATTAAGGAGTCGAGCCCGGTGAGCACCTTAGCCCAGAGGTATGTCGATGAGGTGGTGTGGTTTCATGGGATACTAAGATCTATTATCTCTGATCGAGACACGTGGTTTACCTCACGAGTCTGGAGGGGATTACAGCATGTCTTTGGCACCCAGCTACACCTTAGAACTGCTTTCCACCCTCAGACAGATGGGCGAACAGAACGAACGATCCAGACGTTGGAAGACATGCTGCGGGCATGTGTTCTAGATTTTGGGGGATCATGGGTATGACACTTGACTCTAATGGAGATTTTTTATAACAATATCTTCCACTCCACTATTGGTATGACACCATTTGAGGCCTTGTATGGAAGGCCGTGTCGTTCACCCGTTTACTGGACAGAGATTGGGGAAGCAGCTGTTCTTGGGCCAAAAGTGGTGCAAGGAACCACTAAGAAGGTTCAACTCATGTGTGAGAGGATGAAGGCATCCTAGGACTGGCATAAGTCTTATGCCAATTGTAGGAGGAGGACCTTGGAGTTTGAGGTTAAGAATCATGTGTTCTTGAAGGTTTCGCCTCGATGTGGACAGCGAAGATTTGGGAAGGGGAGTAAGCTCTCCCCTAGGTTCATCAGACCTTTCGAGGTGTTGGGACGAGTTGGTGAGGTAGCATATCAGCTGGTGTTTCCACCTCAGTTGGAGAAGGTTCAAAACATCTTTCACATCACCCAGCTTCGTCGATATCTACACGACGACTCCCATGTCATCGATCTGGGATAATTAGATATGGAAGACGATGCGACCTTCATAGAACGACCGATCAAGATCGAGCATCATAAATAGAAAGTGATTCATGGATAAACCATCCCCTTGGTTCATGTGTTGTGGAGGCATGGTGTCCTGGAAGAGATCACTTGGGAGCAGGAGGCCCAATTATGCATTCAGTACCCAAATCTGTTTTGACATCCTTGTTGTTTTTGGTTCTGAGTTTTGTTGAGATGTTTTACCTTGTGCTTTAATATAGGAAATGCTTGTTTTCTTAGATATGAGATGATCTATTCCCTGTTCTCTGTGTTTGTGTGTGTTTTAATGTGTGATGAAGGGAAAAATTGACTGCTAATCAGGAAGCATTAATGTGGATACGATTAAACCTGTGCGGGCGAGTCAGTGCCGCCCAAAGTGGATAATATCCTGACATATAGAAAGGGACACCCTACTCAGGCATTGGATAGTGTGATCCTTGTGCTTGTTGTGAATGTTTGTGGTTGATAACTCTTGGGGGAGTATTCCTGGATATAGGGGGGGGGGGGGGGGTTCTGTCCCAACTTTGGAACAACTTAGGGGTTTTCCCCTGAGAAGTATCTTTAGAGGGTGGTTGTTTAGACCCCACTTTTTCTCCTTTCTGGTTTGTTATTATATTCTCAGGGATGAGAATAGTTTGAGAAGTATCTGATGTAATGTAATGGGGTTTTAGGGTCCATTACATGGTGAATATCTGATGTTTGGGGTGTTCTGGGTAGTCTGGAAAGCCATCCCAGCTTCTCAGTGAAGCTTAAGACTCCTAAGGGTAGCCTCGGCCTACCGGTAGCTCGGCCTACCAGTGGCTCGGCTTACCGATAGCTCGGCCTACCGGTGGTTCGGCCTACCAGTACCTCGGTCTACGGGTGGCTCAGTCTATCGGTGGCTCAGCCTATCGGTGGCTCCACCTATCGGTGGCTCGGCCTACCAGTGGCTCAGCCTACCGGTGGCTCAGCCTACCGGTGGCTCGGCCTACTGGTGGATCAGCCTACCGGTGGCTCGGCCTACCAGAGCTACCGGTGGATCGGCCTACCGGTGGCTCGGCCTATCGCTGGCTCGGCCTACTGGTGGCTCGGCCTACCGGTAGCTTGGCCTACTGGTCGCTCGTCCTACTGGTGGCTCGGCCTACCGGTCGCTCAGCCTACCGTTGGATCGGCCTACCGGTAGCTCGACCTAACGGTAGCCACGGTCTACCGGTGGCCTTGGACTACTGGTAGCACAACCTACCAGTATCTCGACCTACCAGTAGCCCGAGCCTACCAGTAGCCTCGGCCAACCGGTAGCTTGGTCTACCGGTAGACCTAGCCTACCGGTGACCTCCACGGGTTTTTCCAGTAGCGCCTCCCTTTTTGTGCAAATTGGTTTTTAAACCATGTTTTGACCCATTTAAGCCTGTTTTAAATCCCATTAATGGTTTTTTAATTAAATGTTGGGTGAGGTACCCTCCTTAATGGAAAACCATGCGTTTTGGTCATGCCTTTAACCACGTTTTCAGAAACCCCTCTACCGCATCCTGTGAGGAGTCCTTGGTTAAGGAGGTGTGCGTCAGTTTTAACCTCCCCAAAGGGTGGGGACCTTTTAAATTGGACGTGTGGGGTGGCCCAACCGCGTGGTCAACCCAAGATCCTTCTCCTTCCGCAGTTTCGAGTTTTTCTCCATATCTTAACCATCCCAGGGATGCTGTATCTTAGCCTTTATAACCTAAAGGATTCTCTTCTCCCTACGTTTCCTTTTTCGCTATCACCATGTGCTCAGAATACCCTTACTCCAGATGAGTTTTACCCCCACGGAGTTTTCCTTGATCGTACTCTGTGGAGTTCCTGCTACTTCTATTTTCCAATTTCCATGCGTGGATCCTTGATCAATCAAGTAGGGATTTTCTCCTTCGTCTCTCCCTTCTGTGTATCATGCGGGGCGGGCGTGCTTTTGTCTCTGTGGAAATTGATGAAATGGAACTTAATGAAGATAATGAACAGACCTTTAAATAATTAAAGGGGGTGTGATCGATGTTCTGCTGTGCTCTTTTATGTTGATGTGTGTTGTAAATTTTACGGGCCTATGCTCACTAAAAATCATGGTCATTGGTGGTCTTTCTCTGCGCACTAATGAACCTCCGTGCTTATGGATGTTTTAAATAACCGTAACATGGAATTGGTTAATTACGTATACTCGATTAAATAAATTGAAAGCACCAGGATCAACCCTTTTCTGTGATAACCCCGGTTAAAGCACAGTGGAATTGAAACCATGGAGTGTGTTAAATCTTTGAAATCTAAAAATAATTTCATGGTCCTGCCTTGTGTTGGTGGTATTGTTTTGGTTGTTTTTTCCTTCACGGGCCGATTACGGGTGACTTTATGGTTTTCTTGGGCGGGGTCTTAGATTTCTGGGGTGATATGGGTAAGGATGGGGTCCCCTATTGTTATACTTTCACTGGTTGTGAATCTGAGGCTGTGTGGTTACTCTGCTTATATCACGAATTGGGGTGGAATCATCTGTTGTTAAGAAACCATTGGCTCCTAGATTTTGGGGACATGGGGCTCTGTCTCAGGGTTTGTTTTGTTTCCATTACTTTGAGGGATCTTACTTAATCCCTAGTTATTGTGACTTCACAAGAGAACCAGGTGTGAATGCTTAAATTACCCGATGGTTTTCCTTTCTTCCTTATGGTTTTTTCATCTGTGAATGTGCCTGTTAGTTGCCCAGTAGTGAAGGGATTAACTAATACTGAACTGTTATGAAATGATAACTTGAATAGGGTAACTGGGAACTGTTTGTTGTGTGTTTTTTTCTGAGGCAACAATGCTTGGGCACCTTCTTGTATCGGTTGGGGAGCCATAGGTTGGGCTTTGTGTTGGCATTTATATATGTGTAACTGTATGTTTTGTGTTTAGTCGCACCCCACCCATGTTGGGCACTTAGTGTCGGACACCCCATTTCACGGGGAAGGGTGTTTCCCCCTAGTTACTCTCCTTCCTGCTCCCTCTTCCCTCGGCTGTGATGGATGGAGGCGACCTTACACCCAAGATTCTTTGGGTAGGTTTCGATTGGTGTGTTGTTAGCCCATGACTCTTCAGGAAGGTTGTTTTCCCAAGAATATTCGGGATGAGGCCCAGGTGTTTTCGGGCGAGGATGGATGGTTGTGAGGCCCAGGTGTGTGCGGGCAGGGATGTGTGGTTGTGAGGCCCAGGTGTGTGTGGGCAGGGATGTGGATATTTGTGAGGCCCAGGTGTGTGCGGGCAATAAGAGCATGGTAGCGTTAGGACGCTTTCCGTTAGGGATGATCAAATAGCTAGTGGGGGAAATGGTGGTGCGGGGTACCCAAATGTTTTGTTCTTTACTATTACCTTACTGCTTGTGTTATTTGGTGAGCATGGCTGGTGAGGTGGGATGGATAAATTCCTTGATAGATGTTGGTTTTTCTGCTTCTCACGGGACTTTAGTACATCTCACCACTTGTGCACGAGAGATATAGGTTTTTCCTACTGAGTATACTTTGTATGCTCATCGTATGTTTACTTTCAGGTTTTCAGGACTTCGAAGGCCTTGCGGGACCTTACTAGTCTGGACGTTGGAGTTGCTGTTGGTCACTGTTGGTTCCTGTTTAGCCTTGCTCCTTCCTGTTTGGTTTTGTACTTTGGAGTTCTTGTACTTTGTTCAGTTTTATTACTAAAACATGTATGTAATTTGTTTTCTTTTGAGTTTCCTAGTGGTGTTTGGTGTTGACTCATTCTTTCTCCCAATCCTGGTTAAATAAAAAGGGTAATGCCTCCCATATTGTGAAAATGTTACACCCTTGGTGCTAGTCGCCACTTCGGGGCCTACTGGAGGCGGGACTCGGGGGTCATAATCTCGTCTTCAACTTAAGGAAGGAAGGGTGGGGACCTTGCCGCCCCATCCATCATCTTGCCGAAGGCGGGTCATGACATTGGATTAGGGTGGTTTTTATTGGAATCATTCAGCAATTTAAGGTATGTTCTCCCTCTGTTCTCCTATGTTCTTCTTGCCTTCGATTAGCTCTTATTTTTTGACATCATTGGTTAGAGATTTGAGAGAAGATTCTACAAGAGCATGGTGGAATCATCCCATTATGTTGGGGACTTTGTACAGAAAAGCTAAAGGATGTATCAAGAAAACATCTACACACTTTCACATGTCATTTTGATGGAGGTACATCATCATATGAATTTATTTAGGTTTTTTCATAAATTAAATAGAATTAGATATTGAATTAATACCAGTGGTTAGGTATTTTTTTCCAAGATGTAACATATCATTTAATTAAGGTTTGAGATAATATCTACACACTTTCACATGTCATTTTAATTTTCTTTATACTTATTGTGTTTGAATGAACCATGAAGACATCTCATCCGAACACTTAGTAGCTTCCCTGACCCACACAATGTCAAAAGACAACTCTCTCCTAGTTGGCGGGGCTTGGAAAAGCTTCTGCTGAAGCTTTTCTGTGTTTTGAATTTGTTGAATCCACACATATAAATACACCTTCTCTGTCATGACCCGTCCCCCAGGGCTGATTACATGACTAACCCAAGCCCACCTTCCATAGGCCATGGGTTGATGACTATCACCAGAAGGCATTTCCGTAAAATGGAATGTCATTACCTCAAAACCTGTACAAACACATAGCCTAAGAACACAACAAGATGCAACCACAAATTAAAACATTAGTAGTAAAAGTGTGAAATGAAAGTTAATTGGACAAAATACATTCCCAACTGAAAGATACAACTACAAAAAATAGCTCTTAAGATCGTCCACCAAGAATCCTACCTAAAGGGTAGGTACAGATCGTCTCCACAGCTCTCCATGTCAACTAGTCACCTCCGTGTACCGCCTGGCCCTGGCTCCTATAGTCTCATCCAAGATGCTCCTCGTCTACACAAGACACAATAAAGTGCGGGAAAAACCATGAAGATGTGAGTATAAAAATACCCAGTAGGGACCCCAAGACCCCCGAAGGTCTTTTAGAATTCCAAAAAGGAAAATCAT
Source organism: Viscum album (assembly GCA_963277665.1). Lineage (NCBI taxonomy): Eukaryota > Viridiplantae > Streptophyta > Magnoliopsida > Santalales > Viscaceae > Viscum > Viscum album. The sequence goes on from OY728141.1 coordinate 2,108,568,660, forward strand.
AAAGCATGATCCCAATCACAAAGCACAAAGTAAAAGACTTAGCTCAAACCAGGAATACAACTCAGAGATCAGGAATAAAGATGATTAGTATTAATCTATATAATCTTATTCTGTTCACAACTAAACCATGAATAAGTTGTTCCATTGTCTATCCACACAGGGTCGTATGTCGCTGATCCATGAAGGGCCACTCTAAGGCTGGTCCTCGTTGGGTCATGCACTACTAATCCACACAGGGTCGCTATGATGTAGATCCACACAGGGTCTCTATGATTCTAATACACATAGGGTTTCTATGATGATGATCCGCATAGGGTTTCTATGATGGTGATCCACATAGGGTCACTATGATGCTGATTCACATAGGGTCGCTATGATGCTGATCCACATAGGGTCTCTCTTCAGTTGACAGCTAGCCATAGGATTTCCCACACCCGGTGCGCTTTAGTTCCGTAGTATCTTCTCCTCAAGATATTGGTCATACCTCAACTACCAAAAAGTTACAAAAAGGAGAAACCTAAATGACTTCCATGTTGTAAGGGTCCCAACGTGATAGATGGTGCGTCAATTAGATGCTTGGTATGTGAGTTATAATCATTTTAGTACCGAGGGACCAGTTGGATTTAGGTTTGATCCAACCTGGACGTACTCGAAAATTTCTCCAAAACTCAAGTGGATTATCTCAAAAGGACTGTCTTTTTCATAGAATTCCATCTCCATAGACGGTTCATCAAACGAATGTCTGGTTTGTAAGATATGGACTTTTAAGCGTATCTGGGCCGAAAAGGGTCCGGGTCCGGTCCGACCCGGTCGGACCGACCAGCCTCGACCCGGTTCGTGTTGACCTGACCCGGCTGGGCCGGCCCGAGTGGTCTGGGCCACGGCAGGCTCAACCCGCTGGGCTGCGGACCATCCCAGCCCGGTGGCTGGTGCAGTCCGTCAACCGAGTGGCCACCCCCTTCCCTAATAGAAAATTTGTTTAGGTTATTGAACCAGCAGCACCATGTGGCACCACCCTCCTGTCAACAGGACCCATAGGGCACGAGTCCCCCCCACTGCGGCTTCGAAGTCGCAACCTCTATCCGCAGCGCGTGATGGTGTGCCACCCTGCTGCCACCATGGCCGGTCGATGTCGGCTGCCCCGCTGTCCACCGCGGTGCCACCACTCCTCCACGGCCAGGGATAGCCAGCCACCATCAGAAGGGCTTCTGCGGGCCACTAGGTGAGCTCCAGTGGTCTTTTTTTCCTTCCAATGGTGCCTACGGGCCTCCCAGGATGCTGCCGTCCCTGCGTGGCTCTCATATTCAGAAATCCATCAAGTTGAAAATATTCTTCCAAAGAACAAAAAAAAAACCGAAGTGGCCGAGGGTTCGGGCCTTGTTCGTTTTTCCTTTTCCCTCCGCATTAGCATCATAAAAAGTGGGATTAAATAAACCATCAGGATAAAATAGAACCCATTCAATACTCTCACAACAGCCACCCAAAATTTCATAAAAATCATGGATCAACTCGTTTTGGTTGATCCACATTCGTCATGCTTTTCATGAATGAGGAAAAGAAAAAAATCTCTTGAATTAAAACATAAACAACCCCTACCTTGGATTCAGAGGAGATGTCACAGTTGTGTAGGGAGAATCTATGTTTATTGAAGTCATCAATGTTTGTTGATCCTGGATCAATTCCTCTAATGACGTTGTTCAAGCCTCCATTCTTCGTTGATGGAAGATGTCGTAGTGCTTCGTCAAAGGTTCCTCACTTCTATGTCATAAACTCAAGCCTGAACTTCACTTAAATAGAAGGGAAGGGATATTAATGCATCGTATGATTTAATGAGGTTCATTAATAAGTTTTAATTAATGAACCACTTAACTCTCAATGGTGTGGTTACAAAATTTAAGAGTCAATCCATTAAATGGATTGACAACCCATCATTCCCGCCACCGCTGCTCAACAATTGGTAGAAAAATAAAATAAAATTTTTATGTTATTTTATTATTCTTCAAAAATTTCATAAAACTATCTTTTTCACCCGACCTACTATGGTTGAAGTTAAGACTCCCTTAAAGGAATCCCGGAATTGTGAATTAAACGGTGCCCTCATATTTTTAATCCAAGCACCAGTTCAAAAGATAGAAAATCCCTCCTACACGTTCACTGAAAGTACCTTAAAAAAGTTCAAAAATATGTTTTGAGAACACCGGGCCTCAGAATCAAGTGTTGTCAATTTTTCCAGACTCGTAATAATCCTAAATAATTTTAAAAAATTTATATGGAATTTATAGGTCATTACATTCTCCCCACCTTAGGACTTTTTTTCCCCAAAAGCAACAAGAAAACCAGGGGAACAAATGGGGGTACTGAGCACGTATCAGAGCCGCCCACTCCCATGTGATCTCCTAGAGATTCCTGTGTTTCCAATGAACTCGCACCAGAGGAATCGACCACCCATAAAGGACCCAATTTTTTTGATCCTCTATCTCCACCAAGAACTTTGCAAATGTATCCCCATCATCGATGTCCAGCTCGACCCTGTCTATAACGTGCGATGGATCGTGCACGTACCTCCTCAGCTACGACACATGGAAAACATTATGCCTCCGGTGAATCAAGGACACAAGCACGAAGCATTTCCTTGAGTGTATGTATGGTCTGCTCTGTCTGACCATCAGACTGAGGATGGAAGGGGGTGCTCAAACGTAGCTGATTCCCGAACGCCACCTGTAATCCTTTCCATAAGTGGGATGTAAAACAAGTATCGCTATCTAAGACGATCATCGATGGAACCCTATGAAGTCATACAATCTCCTACACATATAGGCATCCCAAGCTCTCTACTGATCCCTTCTCTAGGATGGGTAGGAAGTGGTCCGACTTGGTGAGTCGATCAATGGTCACCCAAATGGAATCATGGACCCTGAACATATGTGGTATCCCTGTCATGAAGTCATGGAGATACCATCCCACTTTCAATCTAGTACCTCATGTGGTTGTGCTAATCCTGTTGGTACCTGATGCTCAGCCTTCACTTGCCGACAAGTGAGGAATCTTGATACGAACTCCACCACCGCTTTCTTCATCCCTGGCCACTAGTAATGACACTGGAAATCCTAGTAAATCTTTTACACACCAGGATGTACCGCCATAGGGGATGTATGAAACCCCACAACAGCTACTCTCACAGAATCACCGATACCATGGTGCATCCTCTAAAGAGGATGAAGTGATCCTCACCTTCAGAAAATACATCAGGAGCCTATTCTGAACATATATGAGCATGTCGGGCCTCACATTCTACGTCCCCAAGCTGTGCCTCCCTGACTCACTAAAGGAGTGGGGGAGTAACTATCATAGACTGGAGGTAATATGCTCCTCACTATCCATGAAGGATAAATACAATGTGGCTAGATGCTCTATCTCCTCACTTAGAAACTGTAGACTAGACCTCCTACTGAGTGTGTCTGCTACTACATTACCCTTCCTAGGAGTGTAGACAATCTCAAAGTCATAGTCCTGGAGGAACTCTATCCATCATTGCTGTCTCAGGTTCAGGTACTTCTATGAGAAGATATACCTGAGACTCTTGTGATCAGAGTAGACTGTAAAAAGTTCTCCCATAAACTAGTGTTGCCACTTCTTCAAGGCGAAGACCACTACTGCTAACTATATGTCATGGGTAGCATAGTTCTTCTCATGCTTTCTCAAGTTTCGTGAGTCGTAGGCAATCACCGCTCGCTCCTGTATCAGGACACAACCTAGTCCGGTCCCTGATGCGTTGCGGTAGACTACATACCCATAGCATGATCTCAATCACAAAGGAAAACCACAAAGCATGATCTCAATAACAAAGAACAAATAAAAATACTCAGCTCAAACTAGGTATACAACTTAGAGATTGTGAATAAAGATTATTAGTCTTAGGCTGCATAATTTTATTTTGTTCATAACTAAAACATGAAGAAGTTGTTCGATTGTCGATTCACATAGGGTCGTATGTCGTTGATCCATGACGGGACGATCTAAGGATGGTCCTCGTCGGGTCACGCACTACTAATCCACACAGGGTCACTAGAATGCTGATCCACATAGGGTCACTAGAATATTGATACACACAAGGTTTCTATGATGCTGATCCACACAGGGTCTCTATGATGCTGATCCACACAGGGTCGCTATGATAATAATCCACACAAGGTCTCTAAAATTCTGATCGACACAGGTTCCCTATGATGATAATCTACATAGTGTCACTATGATGCTGATCCACACAGGGTTTCTATGATGCTGATCCAGACAAGGTTGCTCTTTAGTTGATAGCTAGCCACAACATTCCCCACACCCAGTGCGCTTGAGTTTCGTAGTATCTTCTCCTCAAGATATCAATTGTAACTCAAATACCACGAAGTTCCACAAAGGAGTAACCCAAATTACCTCCATGTCGTAAGGGTCCCAACGCGACAGACGACGCGTCAATCGGATTCCCAGTCTGTGAGTTATAAGTGTTTTAGTATCGAGGGCCTGGTTGGATTCAGGTTTAATCCAACCCGGCCATACTCCAACTTTCTCTAAAACTCAATTGGAGTATCTTGAAAGGATTGTCTTGTTCCAAGGATTCTAGCTCTATAGAAGGTTTGTTAAATGGATGTCTGTTTTTTAAGATATAGCTTTTTAAGGATATATAGGCCGAAAAGGGTCCTGGGCCAACCTGACCCGGTCCGGGTCTGACTTGGCCCGACCCGAATTGGATGGGCCGACCCAAGTGGGCTGGGCTGCGGGCTCATCCCGCTAGGCTGCGGACTAGCTCGGCCCACCAGGCGAGCTGGCCTGGTGGCTGGCATGGTTCGCCAGCCAGGTGGCCGCCCCCTTCCCGAATACCAAAGCCGTTCGGGTTATTGAACCGGAAGTGAAACATGGTGATACCCTCCTGTTAGCGGGATTCGTCGGGCACAGGTCCTCTCCGCCGTGGCGTCCATCTGCGGCGTGTAATGGTGCGCCACCCTGCTGCCACCGCAGTCGGCTGATGTCAGCCACCCCGCTGTCCACCGCGGTACCTCTGGGCGTCACCTCTCCTCTACGGCCACCGCCCGCCGGTGCTGCCATGCCAGTGGGGATTCTACTATCCACCAGTTGAGCTCTGGTGGTCCGTTTTCCATTCTAAACACACCTATGGGCCTCTCGGGTTGCTTCCTTCACTGTGTGGCTCCCAAATTCAGGATTCCGTCGAGTTGAAAATCCGCCTCCAAAGAATGCAATAAAAACCGAAGCGGCAGAGGGTTCGGGCGATGTTCGTTTTTCCTGTTCCCTCCGTGTTAACATCATAACAAGTGGGAGTAAATATATCATCAAGATAAAATAGAAACCATTCAATACTCCCACAACAACCACCCACAATTTCATATGAATCACAAATCAACTTTTTTTGGTTGATACACATTAGTCATGATTTTTAAGAATGAGTAAAAGAACAAATTCTCTTGAATTAAAACATAAACAACCCCTCCATTAGATTTAGAGGAGATGTCACGGTTTTGGAAGTAGAGTCTATGTTTGTTGAAGTCATCGACGTTCTTCGATCCTAGATCGATTCCTCCAATGATATTGTTCAAGCATTCGTTCTTCATTGATGGAAGATGTCGCGGAACTTCGTCAGAGGTTCCTTACTTCTATGTCAAAAACCCATACCCAAGATTCAATTAAATAGAGGGGAAGGGAGATTAATGCATTGTATGATTTAATGAGGTTCATTAATGAGTAATTAATGAACCTCTTAACTCTCAATGGTGTGGTTACAAAATAGAAGAGTCAAGCCATTAAATGGCTTGAAAACCCAGCGATCCTACCATTTCCTCTCAACAGTTGGTATAAAAATAAAATAACATTTTTATGTTATATTATTATTCTTCAAAAAGTTTGTAAAACCATCTTTTCCACCTGACCTACTGAGGTCAAAGCTAAGCCTCCCTTAAGTTAATCACAACTCTGTGTATTAAATGGTTCCCTCGTATTTTTAATCCGAGTACTGGTTAAAAAGATAGAAAACTATGCCCGCACCTTTACTTAATGTACCTTAAAAAAGTTCAAAAATCCATTACGAGCACACCGGGCTTCGAAATCAAGAACCATTAATTTTTATAGACTCCTAATAATCCCAAATAATTTAAAAAAAATTATATGGAATTTCTGGGTCTTTACATCCCCCCCTTTTCATCATTCTCATCCTCTTCCATTAAAATTCCTTCCCTTTTTAGATATTCAAATTCCTACGTTCTCCGATACCGGTTTGAATGGAGGAAATCAAGGTTCCTTCACACTTCCTTTTCCCTATTTCACTGGAAATAATGAGGGATCCCATCACAGTTTCCTCCGACATCACCTACGACCGACCCTCCATCGAGAAATGGATCTTTTCTGGTGGTAATGCCACCTGAACACTCACCAAGCAGCCCTCTTGGAATCCGCCAACACCCTCCATATCATCATCACCCCCATCCAAAACCTCTTCCACCTCATTTAGGGCTGGTGCTCCCTCCATACCTCACATGGCGTAGAGCACTTCCCCACCCCAAAGCCACCGGTCACCACGTGGTAGGTTGGCAACCTCCTGAAGGATGCCTCCTGGAGGTCCGATAGCCTAAACACCTCCCTCCAAAACCTTCAGACAATGACCACTGAGTGCAATTCCAACAAATGCTCTCCAGTATTCTCAAATTCCTCGTCTCCACCATCCTCGGCAGAGATGCCGCCTATTCTATTGACGATGATACACCAAGTTCCTTCCACATCAATGGATATGAAATGAACACACTTTCTGAGGATATCATTGTTCTCTACCATCTCAATATCTTGGATGATAGCCTAAAAGGCCTCTTTTAGAAAACCAATGGCCGAGATTGCTTTGTAAGTTCTCTGGTAAATCTCCTGAAGTGTGGGAGTAGTGAGATGATGGTCGAGATGGTATTTCTCCTCAAATCGATGCTCCGAAATTCCAACACGGATGATATCCTCCTTGGGATAACGCTGAAGTTTTTCATGGAATTCATTAAAGTTGATAGAGACCATATATCTCTACAAATTACTAAGGCAACGCTTAATCTCCTCATCCACTACTGCCCGTGGTTTCGTAACCGGGTGAAGGTGGAATAGACAAGGGTGGTCCATGTGCTCATCGAGGTGTTACTGGAGCACTCGTCCTCCCACCGAAGGATGTGTGAGGTGGTGCTGATAGCATTGGACCAGGTGTGCGAGTGCACTAAGGGATAGGTGAAGTTTGTTGGGAACGGTGTGGGGGTAGATGTGGTGTCAAAGAATGTGCTCCAGGTGTCAGCAGTGGTGAGCGAGAGTGCGGTGAGGGTCCTGGTGTCGTTCGTGAATAATGTCAGGGGACTGAAAGTGGCATGAGAGATGAAGGAAATGTTTTTACCACTGTCATTATTTGATATGATGTTTCATTTGATGGTTCACTTGGTGAGAGGGATTTGTCTATGTGGTCTTGTGCACTATAGACGGATGTACCCCATTGAATGGTATATGAATATTTTGAAAGGGTATGTCAAAAATAGAATTTGGCCAGGGGTTGTATTGTGGAGTGATATATTGTTGAGGAAGATGTTGAATTATGTATCAAATAGCTGTCCAATGTGCAAAGCATTGGTCTAACGAAATCTTGTCACACTGGGTGACTTGTGGGTGAAGGAATTTCTGGATAGGAGTTCATCACAATCAATATTAAAGATTGGGAGCAGGCCCACCTTTACATTTTTCATAACAGTTTGGATGTTTAATGATATGTTGAAACCCAAAAAGAAATTCTTAGGCATTAAAATCCATCAAAGGATGAAAAATGGATATCAAATAAAGATAATAAATAGTTTATAGGATGGTTTCAGGACTATATTTTTAAGGATTCAAATGAAAATACAGATTCAATTTTAGAATGAATTTGATGGCTAGCTGGAGGACCATGTGTGTAAGTATTATCTTTCAATTCTTATGTAATTAATGGTTATACATTCTATACTAATGAACATGATGAAGATAGTACTAGAAAAAATAGTGGAGTTACACTTGTGGCTGAAGTGATGCATGTTTCTGGTGCTAAGGACAGAAATCCAATTTACATGAATATGCCATATTTTGGCATCATAAAAAAATATGGGAGTTGGATACGAAATTCTGAGTGATGATTTTTCAACGCAAGTGGGTTGATAATAGAGGTGTTGTTAAAATAGATGAGTTAGGATTTGTGAAAGTTGATTTCAGTAAGGAAGGGTACATATACAAACCATTTATAATGGAATCACTGGAAGTACAAGTATTTTATAATCCAGATCTTTCAAACCAAAACTGATCAATTGTTTTGTTATTGACCAAAATATCTGAAGAGTCAGATGAAAATTAAATAGAGGATGACCCTTTCATTGGGACGTCACAATCATTTTGTAGTGGTCCCATTGTAGATGGTGTTTTTTATGTCAGAAGAGACCACAATGAAGGGATTTGGATAATTTGTAGAAGGGTCAAATCCTTTCAACCTTTAAAAAATGGAGTTCAATAATCAAGATATATTTTTTTCTAATATACATCATGTTACTTTATGTTAATATCTGTTCACTGCTACTTTTATGTTATATAAATTAAATGTTAAACAAATTTTCTAGATAATGACTTATTCACGTGATGATGCTATGAATCCCTAGGTACAACAAGTTTCTCAACCTTCTATTGTTTGCAATGCAGACGAACAACATGTTTCTCAACCTGTTGCCTTATGTTATTATTTTTTCATTTCTACTTTTATGTTATCTAAATTAAATGTTAAACCACTTTTGTAGATAATGACTTCTTCACATTATGATTACTCCAATCCCTATGGACAATAGGTTTCTCAACCTACTACTGCTCGCAGTGCAGACAAACAACAGGTTTCTCAACCTGTTGATGCTCCTAGTGCATAGGTACAACCACCATTTTCACATGCCGATGCAAGCCCTCTGTAGTAGGAGGAACATATTGATGATGGTGGATCTGATGAAATGAAAGGTCATGAATCACCGACGATGCAAAAAAAAAATCAGGAGCGTCGTAGTTTGATGGTATTATAAAAAATCATTAAGGCTAAAGAGAAAGGCATCAAATACAAGATTGGATGGAATAAGCGGGGCCATAATGTTAACCCTAAGAAGGCCATGTTCATTAGTTACATTAGAATCATCACTTGACAATGCGTTGCGATTGATGTAACTTCATGGTACTATGTTATGGATGAGATTAATAAATTTATGTGGGGAGATATTACGGTAACATTATGATATCATTTTTTTAATTTACTAAAAATTAAAAAATGAAACATTGACTTAAACTTCATCATCTTTTGCAGAGTGCATTTATAGTAGATGAATCACACAAAGAATATGTCTCAAGGATTTCTAGAAGGATTCAGAGGGGTTTTCACACACTTTTAACAAAATATCATCTTAAAGATGCTGAATGGAAAATAAAACCGCACCCACATCTTATTTATGCACACCTGATAACCCAAACATCATGGGATGTGTTTACTGGCCGTCGTGTGAAGCAGTATTTTCAGGTACATTATGTCTGGTAATAAGTTGTTTGATGGTACGTGCATTCATCACTTTGATTGACAATGTTTTATTTATGAAACAACAATTGAGTGCTGAAAATAAACAAAAGGCATCAAAACCAGCGTACCCCTACAGTATAGCAAGGATGGGGTACATATCCATTGAAAAAAACTGGTTACATATTTTAAATCTACCATAATACTTTTATATGACTTAAAAAACACAATAACTATGTTATTTTGTTTATATGAAGCTTGAAGAGTCCAAATGCACAAACAATTACATCCCACCCCATGTGTTATGGAAGGAGGCATGTGTAACTAATGATGGGAAACTAATAGATAAAAACACACAAAAAGTGAAGGAAACATGTGTAAGTATTGCATAATAAAAATTTATTTTTTCTTTAAATCACTAATACATAAAAATGATTAATTATTTTGCTATATTTTCTATATGACATAGTCATGAATCAACAACACACACACCAGATGCAGACATACTTTCAGTGGCTTTGAAGCAGCCAGAAAAGTATAGCCGCATCAGAGGTGCGGGTTTTGGGGTGACACCCCAAATATATTTTGAGAAAAAAACAAGTGGAGGATAAAACTTTAGAAATAAAAAAGATGAGGGAAACATTATCTATGTTTAAAAAATAATTACAATACCAAAGATAGATGATAAAAATTTGTGATGGGGGAAGACAAAGAGAATAAATAACTAAAGAACAACCCACGCGTGAAGATCCCGCCCCACCCCCACCAGTTTTGAGTCAAGTAATTCACCTAAAAACAGTTCTTAACTGAGGTAGTCAATTTTCTAATAATTGGTTCTATAAAATGTAAATTAGAGAGACACTAGACACTAATACCTTTCCTGTATTGATATTCTACAGGGTGAAAATGACTGTGATTTATATCTATCAACACCCACTCATCACCTTGTAAAGAGGGATACAATATTCAATATCCAGAATGACATGCTACACAATAGATCACTTTTGACAGATCATGTTAGAGTGTCCATTACTGTATCCCTATAGTTGAGCGTCGAGCTACCTATCCCAATTGATTATGAAAATATTCATACGGTCGGACAATCTCCAGGAATATTCATCATATGGCCATCACATCTTGTAAAAACACATATCGACAATGAGGTATTCATTTCTAATTTAATTTTCAAGATAAACCTTAAAAATTTAATGAAAAAAGGTATGAATCGATGAAATTATTACAGACAGACAAAGGGAAGGGGGTGAAACGAAAGACTGGTTCAAAACCATCTCAAGGATCAACTAACTGATCAAAACGATCTTCCAAAATCACCTTAACCCCCCATTATATATCCAAATTTATTATCATTGAAGTCTCATGTGGATACGAAGTTGAAATGTGGTGGAAATCACATTATTGATTTTGATGAAAATATTTATAGAGGGGAAGATCCAGACTTCATTTGTTTTGAGAGTGCAACTGGAATCCTCGACTATGATTGGTTAGGTGGATCAGTTTTAAATGTTTACATGAGGTATGATTTAATGATTTTATTTTCCAAATGATGATATAATATGATAATTATGACTAAATACATTTCATATTTTTCGAAAGTTTATATATGGAAAATAATTAAATTCATTTCCCCATGAACAAAAATTTTGACTTGTTAGTCCTCACGTCACCTTTACAGAACAAGAAGACATAACTTACAAGAAAGAGGGTGAAATAGTGGCTGGACTGCTCAAATATTTTAACAGAAAAATTATGGATGACAAACTCTTCTTAATAACAATGATGCAAGGGTAAAACTCTACAATTTAATCATATCAAATATATTTTAATTTCTTTCATTAATTATTCTTTTTTGTGTTCTTAGGCAGCATTGGATTCTCATTGTGGTCAATTTGGATACTCCAAAGATTTATTTTCCAGATTCAATGCATGGATATACAATAAACCAACCACAAATGATGTAATTTTTTAATTTGTAATACACTACATCCAACATTTTAGAACTAAACTTCCAGTTATATAATTTATATTATCTTTTAATGAGGATCCCATTATAATCGGGAGGTGCTTGGATATCGTCTACACCAAGGAATGAGGCTAGGGGAAAAGGACAAGAAACCCAACAAGTACTACGACTGGATACAAATCAGGGTATATATAATAATATTTCACTATCCAAACACATAAAAAATTACTTATTTTTCTCAGTGTTTCTGTAGTTCTGGAAATAAAAAAAAGGTAAAGACTGTGGTTATTATTTTTATAAATTTATGAAAGAGATCATATTCCATGAACAAACCAGCATCCCTGAAGAGGTATTTTCGAAGATAATTTCTATTTCATTTAAAATAATTATCAATCCTTTGTGTATTTATATTTTTTCAGTACTACCAAGAATTCCAAAAATAGTTATATTCACAAGAAGATATAGATATGCTTAGAAACAATTGGGTAACATACCTGATGGAAGAATGTACAAATATAAAATGAAGATGGTAAAATTCTCAAATAATTTTGACTTTAATACTCTTGTCTTCCTTATCTTTATCTTTGTTTGATGGTAATGTTGTGATTTATATAGGGTAAACTCCCCATTGAAAATCATGGACATTGGTGGACCTTGTTTTTGAACTAAATGAATTGCATCTTGATTGGTTTTTTAAAAGAAATTGGTGGTCCTCATTTATAGGGTACGTGTGTTTTTGATAGAACAAAAAAGATAACCAGTATTCAAAAGGGGTTTCCCCATCCCTTGAGTTTGTTGTAAGTATCAACTTACATTTTTTCTCAGTTTTGAGATCTAAAAATAGTTACTGCTTGTTTTCTATTTTTCCTCGTTGGTCCAAAATAAAACACATGTGTGGGTGTGGGTGGTGTTATTTCCATGTAGTAGGTCCCCAAAAGGTCCAAAGCACATCATCATCACCCCAAACCTCAACCTCTGCTACCTCATTCAGGGATGGTGCGCCCTCCATGCCTCCCATGGGTTCGAGCGCTTCCCCACCCCGAAGCCGCTGGCCACCACGCAGCAAGTCGGCAAGCTCTTGAAGGACGCCGCCCGGAGCTCCGATGGCTTGCGCTGCTCCATCTAAACCCTCCAGACATTTCCCACCAAGTGAGATTCCAAAAAACACTACATGGAAGCCTCCTACATCTTCAAATTACTCACCTCCACTATCCTTGGTGGAGGCTCCGCCGATTCCATTGATGGTGAAGCACCGGGTTCATTCCACATCGATGGATACAAAACAAACACGATTTCCGAGGCTATCGGTTTTCTCTACCATCTTAATATCTTGGATGTCAGGATTTATTCATAAATTCCATGGTAATACTCTTTAAGTGTTAGAGCTGCGAGACAAGGGTCCATATGGTACTGCTTGTTGGAATTGCAAACCAAAAACATGAGTCAAAGCTGCCTGCAGCGTCATTTATTACTTGCACATTTTTTTCCATGGGTCCACCTCCATTTATTTTCTTTGAATGAATTTAAATGATTTGCATTTAAAGACTTGGTATTTCCTTGTACCATCATAGATTCTCTGTATTTAATGTTTTGGTCTTTCTTTGTACCAACATAAATGCTAGAAATTTAATGTTGTGGTTCTATAAATTGATGTAATTGTAGTCTGAAATTAGAATTGTGAAAAAGCTTTAAAGATCCTTTGTGTTGTGTGCCATTTTTCTTCATATTCAATTTTTCTTCTCATATTTCTCGGCTTGTATAGACAACAAACTGGTATCAGAGGCCAAGTTACCAATATCATCCAATTTTTTTAAGATGGCCGCAATCCAGCCGCAAGTTTTGAAGCTATCTAAGGACAACTACGAAAGGTGGTGCATCCAAATGAAGGTGTTATTTGGGTCACAAGAAGTATGGGAGATCATTACCGATGGGTATTTTGTACCCAATATGGCGGAAGAAGCTGCCTTCACGAATGAAGAAAAGATGGCCCTCAAAAATCAAAGAAAGAAAGACAACAAGGCGTTGTTCCTCCTCTATCAAGGGTTGGATGAATCAACGTTCGAAAAGATTTCCGAAACAACATCAAGCAAGAAAGCTTGGGATACCCATGCCACCATCTTCAAAGGTGTTGATCGAGTGAAGCAGGTATGCCTTCAAACATTAAGAGTGGAATTTGAAGCGGCGCACATGAAAGAAGGTGAGAGCATCTCCGATTATTTCTCAAGATTAATTGTTATTTTTAACAATTTGAAAAGGAATGGTGAAAAAGTGGAGGACATTCGAGTTATCAAAAAATCACTTCGATCTCTCACAACCAAGTTTGAGCATGTGGTTGTGGAAATCGAAGAATCAAAGGATTTGTAGAAACTGTCCATTGAATAACTGATGGGGTCATTTCAAGTGCATGAGAAACAGATGCAAAAGAATACCGGTTCAACAATAGAGCATTACTTAGAGTCCAAGTTGACTCTACAAGAACAAAAGAATGGCCACACGCAACGAGGTGGTCATTGTGGAAGAGGAAGAGGGCATGGATATTATCCAAGCCATCAACAAAAGCAACAATATCATACCAGCTTTTATGGAAGAGGGAATGGTGGAGGATGATTCACACGTGGTTGTGGAAATGCAAAGAACATTCAATGCCACAACTGTAAGAAATTTGGCCATTATGCATCTGATTGTTGGAGAAAAGTAGATCATGATGAACGATCCAACTATGCTGAAGCATCTCATCATGAAGAAGAAGGTACCACACTCCTCCTCACACAAGAAATGGCATGTGAACACCCCGATGTGTGGTATCTCGACACGGGTGCAAACAACCACATGAGTGGTAACAAACAACTGTTCGAGGAGCTCATCGAAGAAGTTCGTGGTGACGTGAGTTTTGGCGACTAATCCAAGGTACCTATGAGAGGAAAAGGTAAAATCAAAATCTATATGAAGAATGGAGAGTCGAATTACATTTCTAATGTATATTACGTACCAAGTATGAAAAATAATATCATCAGTCTCGGACAACTTCTTGAGAAGGGGTATGTCATACACTTGAAAAATTCTTCTTTGTCTATAAAAGATGCTCACAGGAGACTTTTTTCTCAAGTCCAAATGGCAAAGAATCTCATGTTTCCACTGCATATCAACACAAAGGCCGAGGAGTGTCTCTTTGGGCTCATTAAGAATGATTCGTGGAGATGGCATCTGCGTTTTGGGCATATCCATTTTAGCGGGCTTAAACTTTTATCCTCATTAAACATGGTGCGTGGATTGCCAATTATTGAAGCTCCAAATCATGTGTGTGAGGCGTGTACACTCGGCAAGCAACAAAGGAACTCATTTCCAAGTGGAGTGTCTAGAAGAGCAATGAAACCACTTCAGTTGGTTCACACTGATATCTGCGAACCACTTGAAACACCATCACTTGGAGGTAATAGATATTTTATTACCCTTATTGATGATTTCAGCAGAAAGTTGTGGGCATATTGAATCAAAGAAAAATCTTCTGCTTTCACTATCTTTAAAACTTTTAAAGCTCATGTTGAAACTGAAAGTGGCCATAGAATCAAATTACTCAGATCTAACAGAGGTGTAGAATACACCTCAAATGCATTTCAAGATTTCTGTTGGGAACATGGCATCAAATAGCAATACACTACAGCCTACACACCACAGCAGAATGGAATCGTATAAAGGAAGAACCACACCATCCCCAACATGACGAGGACCATGCTGAAGGAGAAATTCTTGCCAAAGAACTTCTAGGAAGAAGCAGTGGCATGTACTGCCTATCTTCTCAATCGGTTCCCAATGAAGAGTGTTAGAAACATGACACCACAATAGGCATGGAGTGGCTACAAACCGAGCATAACACACCTAATAATCTTCGGGTGTGTTTCCTACGCTCAAGTTCTATAAGAGAGAAGAAGGAAGCTTGATGATCGTGGTGAAAAGTGAATCTTCATCGGCTACAGTGAAGAGTCTAAATCCTATAAGCTCTACAATCAACTGACCAATAAATTAGTGGTGAGTAGAGATGTGGTCTTTAGTGAGGAAGAAGCTTGGAAGTGGAATGATGAAGAACCAAAAAAAGAGATTCCAGTCGAAATAGAAGATCCTGAAGAAAGGCGTGATCATCAGGAGCAAACGCCATCAACACTTTCCTTGGGCACATCATCAGTACACAGGAGTCCAGGAGGACATTCCATCACTCCTGAAAGGACTCCATCAAGTAAAAATTTGGCGAGCTCATCATCACCCATGGAGCCCATAAAAATGAAAAGCTTAAGAGACATTTATGAGCAAACCGAAGAGGTAAATATTTTTTTGCCTATATGCAGATCATGAGCCTCTGACATTTCAGGAAGCCGTTAGGGAAGAATGTTGGATAATGTCTATGGGAGAAGAAATTTGCACTATAGAGAAAAATGACACATGGGAGATGACCACACTTCCTAATAGCCAAAAATCCATTGGTGTCAAATGGGTGTACAAGATCAAGTGAAATGCTAATGGTGAAATCGATCGCTACAAGGCAAGGCTCGTAGCAAAGGGGTATAAACAGAAGTATGGGGTGGACTATGAAGAAGTATTCACTCCGGTTTCTTGCCTTGACACTGTGAGAATGATTATCTCCCTTGCTGTTCATCACAGTTGGATGATCTACCAATTGGATGTGAAGTCTGCATTCCTAAATGGAATTCTAGAAGAATAGGTCTATGTAGACCAGCCTGAAGGCTTTGTTATGCAAGGGGAGGAAGAAAAAGTGTATCGACTAAAGAAAGCTCTGTATGGGTTGAAGCAGGCTCCTCGTGCTTGGAATGCACGTATTGACAACTATCTTTGAGAGAAAGGCTTAACCAAATGTCCATATGAGCATGCAGTTTACATCAAGAAGAATGGTCATGGCAATATACTCATTGCATGCTTGTATGTTGATGATTTGATGTTTACAAGTAATATTCGACAAATGTTCGATGATTTCAAGAAGTCTATGTTCAAGGAGTTTGAGATGAACAACAGAGGTCTCATGTCCTACTTTCTGGGCATAGAAGTAAAGCAACAACATAGAGGCATCTATATTTCTCAGAAGAGGTATGCTAAGGAGTTTCTTGAAAAATTCAAGATGGCCAATTTCAATGCTGTAAACACACCTGTGGCAATGAGTTTAAAACAGACAAAAGATGGAGAAGGAAGAAGTGTTGACTCAACTATGTTCAAGAGTATGATTGGAAGCTTGAGGTATCTCATAATCACAAGGCCTGATATTGTCTATAGTGTTGGGATTCTAAGCAGGTACATGGAATCCCCAAAAGAGTCACATTGGATAGTGGCGAAACGTATCCTCAGGTACGTTAAAGGAACGATGGATTTTGGTCTTTTTTACCCATACAATGAAGAAACAAATCTTCATGGATACCCAGACAGTGACTGGGGAGGCGACCAAGATGAAATAAAAAGCACCACTGGGTATGTATTTTTCCTTGGATCGACTGCTTTCACGTGGAATTCAAGGAAGCAAAGTGTGGTCGCCTTGTCTACATGTGAAGCAATGTACATGGAGGCATCATCCACTGTTTGTGAGGGAATCTGGTTGAGAAATCTGCTAAAGGAGTTGCAGCATCCGCAGGATGGATCCACAGTGATATATGTGGATAACAAGTCGGCAATTGAACTTGCCAAAAATCTGGTGCAGTATGGAAGAAGCAAACATATTGATACATGATTCCATTTTTTGAGAGATCATGTGAAGCAGAAAACGATAAAATTGGAATATTTTCATACTACAGAACAGGTGGATGATATTTTCACAAAGGCATTACCGTTAGATGCATTTAAAAGACTCAGAACGATGCTCAGAATGAAGCCAGTTTTGGATTGAAGGGGAGTGTTGGAATTGCAAACCAAAAACATGAGTCAAAGCTGCCTACGATGTCATTTATTACTTGATTTTTTTTCCATGGGTCCACCTCCATTTATTTTCTTTGAATGAATTTAAGTGCTCTGGATTTAAAGATTTGGTATATCTTTGTACTGTCATAAATGCTCTGCATTTAATAGTTTGGTCTTTCCTTGTACCGTCATAGATTCTCTGTATTTAATGTTTTTTTCTTTCTTTGTACCAGCATAAATGCTAGGCATTTAATGTTGTGGGTCTATAAATTGATGTAATTGTAGTATGAAATTTCAATTGTGAAAAAGCTTGAAAGATCCTTTGTGTTGTGTGCCATTTTTCTTCATCTTCAATTTTTCTTCTCATATTTATCAGCTTGTATAGCCAACACTGCTCCTCAAATTGATGATTCAGCATGATGACCTGGACGATCTCCTCCTCGGGATGCAGCTAGAGTTTTTCATGGAAATAGTTCAAGTCATTTGAGACCAGATATCTCCACAAATGACCAAGGCTGTGCTTCAGATCCTCTCCCACCTCTGCACGTGGGGTTATAACCGGGTGAAGCTGGCACAGGTGGGGGAAGTCCACACGCTCATCGAGGTGCTGCTGGAGTACTCGACCTCCCACCGAAGGAGTTGCAAGGTGGCATTGATGGTGCTGGACCAGGTGTGCGAGTGTGCTGAGGGTCAGGTGGAGTTTCTAGGGCACGAGGTAGGGCTAGCTGTGGTGTCGAAGAATGTGCTCCAGGTTTCAAAAACGGCGAGCGAGAGCGCGGTGAGGGTCCTAGTTTCAGTTGTGAAGAAAGCTGGGGGAGCAAGGGTGGAACAACATTATTTTCTCTTGATTAAAACGCTGGAAACCATTTTGATTTGGCTGATTAAAATGGGACATTTATCATGTGTTCCAGATATTTCATGTTGGTCGTCCATATGTGATGGGGATACCCATTCTATTTGGGTTTCGGTTTTAGTGCTTCAGAACATGGATGCCCTAGATAGGGCTGGTGGTTTCAGTTCTTGATGGCTCATAGGGGGTTTCAATGCCCCTGTTTGTCTCTTCCAAAGGTTTGAATCATTTAGTTTCTCTCAGCTCTACATCATGGTGATCCGATATCCTTTGACGAACCCTAGCTCTTTGGTTCTTGGTGTAAGCCTCCACATCAGAGCACAATTGGGCCTATCAATCTTCTTTGGCCTCATCGCAAGGCCAAACCATGGTGGTGATCAACGTCCTTCCTTGAGTGGAAGAAGTGTGGCTCCTTTATCATCAAAACTAGGAACTCCTACACGAGTGGTGGGTGGATGTGCCAACAGATCTGGGACTCGGTGCTTGAGACCTTGGCGTAAAGAGATCAGGACCACCAGACCAGTATGGGTATGGATTTGTGAGTATCAACTTACATTTTTTCTCAGTTTTGAGATCTAAAAATAGTTGTTGCTTGTTTTCTATTTTCCTGGTTGGTATTATGATTGTATTTCTTCTGCTTTGTTTTCTTTCAAAGAAATAAAACACATGCGTGGGTGCGGGTGGTGTTCTTTCCATGCAGTAGGTCCCCAAAGGGGCCGAATCATGTTAAATCTCTTATTCATTTTACTATTCATCATTTGATTACTGTTTCAATTATTATTTCATTATTGGAACATATCTCCAGCATGATCCTTGCATACTTTGGTTGTGTTTCTTTATTCCGCTATAATACCAAATACCAGCATGTGGTATCTAAGCCAATATGGCTGCTGTGTTTCCTGATTTAACTTTATGCACAATCTCCCTTGAATTTATTACACATATGTTCCTTTGTTAGTGGGTTTATATATATCTTACAGTTTTTTTCCTGATTTTCCTGCTTGTCGCATTGGTTAACAGTCTATTTCAAGTTGTTTCTTTGTGTAAACTGAACCTGGTTATTTGTATTACTACTGTTTTCTTGAAAAATTGTTAATATCCTGGATGCCATCACCCTACTACCAGCCTCTTAACATTATTATTTCAACCCCGTTATGTATTTGCATGTTTGATTCTGTTTAAAGTCTATTACTTTACTTTGTGCTCTTTTTTACAACCATTGTATTTTTCATTTTATTCTTCCAGCATTTTTTTAATTACTGTTATTTTGTTTTTTTAAAGGAAATAATTTTCTTCACCGAAGACTTTCATTTTTTATAACCTAGTGTATAAGTTTATATCTAGTGAGATCCTTCAGTCTTTTGGGGGATTATGATTTCATTATCCCCAATTACTCGACATCTACTCACAATATATAATCATGTCTACAATGAATTATGAAATCGAGAAGTTTGATGGAGACTGTGACTTCAATTTATGGTGAATAAAAATGAGGTCATTATTAGTCCAACAAGGCCTTATTGATTCCCTATCTAGGCCGATTAAACCCATTTCAATTGTTAATGAAACTGGTCAAACAGTTACAAAATACCAACCTGTCCCCCTGACACTCTTATTAAAGCCCATAGTTTTCTCTTACTTTCCTTAGGAGATAAAGTTATTAGGGAAATGTCTTATGAGTCTACCATTGTAGGAATCTAGATAAAGTTAGAAAATTTATACATGACTACCTACCTAGTAGGAAGACTTTATAAGAAGCATCGCATGTTCACCTTTAGGATGAAACCTGATACTTCTATAAAATCTCATATAGATGAATTCAACAAAATCATGTTGGACTTAGCCAAATTTGATGTTTCTATAGATGATGAAGATCATTCCATTATTCTTCTTATCTCTCTTGACCATAGTTATAATACCCTGGTCAAGACCATGATGTATGGTCGAGACTCCTTGACTCCAAAAGAAGTCAAGTCTACCCTTATGTCCAAAAAGCTTCACTCTAAAACTAAAGTAAAAGGTGAGGCCGAGAGTTTGTTTACTAGGGGGAGACCTCAGGGTAAAGGTAAAAAGAAATAGTTTAATAGGGACATAAGTAAAGGTAACAAAGAACCTAGAAAAGAACCAAAGTTGAAGGGTAATTCTAAAGATAGAAAAGTCACATGTTTCCACTGCGGGAAGCCTGGGCACACTAAGCCTGTGTGTAGGAATCTTAAGTGTGAATTAAAATGCACACAACCCACTGACTAGTCTCTTATTTTCTACTCTGGGTATGACACTACAAAGTCTTTAATTTCTCCAGCCATATACTCGATCGTGAGTGGGTCTTAGACTCTAGATGTTCCTTCCACATGTGTCCGCATAGAGAGTCTTTTTTAGAGTTGGTTGAGAAATTGGAAGGGTATGTCCTATTAAGAAAAAACAAGAAGTGAAAGGTTTATGGAAGAGGGTTTGTTCTAATAGAATTGGATGATCGACCAGTCATTACCCTACTTAATGTGAGGTGGGTCCCCAACCTGCAGCGAAACTTGATTTTCTCAGGAGTCTTTGATAAAAAGGATACACCATTAGATCAGAACCAGGTTCTATCAGAGTCTCTAAGGGATCTAGAACCATATTAAAAGGGTATCTTGTGAATGTGTTGTATGTCCTGAATGTAAAGACCCATTCAAGACAGTTGGGTAGTGTTTACAATACAAACACTAACAACACTATGCTCTGGCATAGACAGTTGGGGAATGTAAGCTCCAAGGGGATAGAAGAACTCAACAAGCATGGGCTATTGAGTGAAATCCCACCTTTGAACCTTCTATTTTGAAAATATTGTTTGGTGGGTAAGGCCAAAAGGTTGAGTTTCAATAGGTCCTCCTTCAAGGCTACTTCCCCACTTGAGTATATCCATTCGGATTTACGGGTGCCATCCAGGACCACCTCGCATGGTGGAGGATCCAATTTTGTCACCTTAATTGATGATTACTCTAGGAAGGGTTGGGTTTACATCCTCAATAATAAGTCATATGTTTCACAAACTTTCAAAACCTGGAAATATTTTGTTGAAAATCAAACTGGAAAGAAGATTAAGACCATGAGAACAGAAAATGGGCTTGAGTTCCTATCCACTGAGTTTATTCAATATTGTGAGTCTGAAGGAATTAAAAGGCATAGAACTGTTAGGGAGATTCCCCAATAGAATGTCCTTGGAGAGAGGATGAATCAGACTATACTTGAAAGAGTCCGTAGTATGCTCTCATACTTGGGCCTCCCCAAATCCTTTTAGGCTGAGGCCACTAACATTGTTGTGTACCTGATCAACATGTGTCCCTCTTCTGCGAATCAATTCAAAACTCTTGAAGAACTCTGGACTGGAAAACCCCCTTCATATTCCTACTTAATGGTTTTTAGGTCTACATCCTATGCTCACATCAAGAATGATAAACTAGAAACCAAAGCCCTCAAGTTCATTTTCTTTGGTTATCCCAATGGAGTTAAGGGATACAAAATTTGGGTAGATAATATGGGATACCAAAAGTGCATCATTAGTAGAGATTTGGTCTTTCATGTGTCATCTGCCCCTAATACCAGGACTGTTATACATGGAAGTAGTGAACTAGAAATTTATAAGTCTGATGAACATGATCCACCAGCACATGTTGAGACTGATGTATAGCCTGATCCACCTCATTCTTTTCAGCCCACTGATGTGGCTGATTCTAAGTCTTGTTTTAGTTCAGATTCTGATTCTGGACCTTTTACCACTCATGAGGATTATCAATTAACCCGAGATAGGAAAATGAGGGTTCTGATACCTCTAGCTCGTTTTATCCAGTATGATAGGGATTCATATGTCTTTTATGTGGCCCATGATCTCATTGACAATGATCCACAATCATATAAGAAAGATTTAAAATACAAATATTCAAAACATTGGATCTTTTCCATGAATGAATAGATTCAATCTCTAAGGAAAAACCACACATGGACCATTTTCAACAAGCCACCTAATGTTAAGGTGATTGGGTCCAAGTGGATATATAGGAGAAAGGAAGAAAACACCATGGGAAATAAAGTTAAATTTAAAGCAAGGATAGTCACCAAAGAATTCCTTCATAGAGAAGGAATTAAATATTCTGAAATCTTTTCCCCCGTTGTCAAGAACTCTTCTATTAGGCTCTTATTAGCTTTTGCATCTTATCTCGATCTTCACATCGAACAACTAGATGTTAAGACTGCTTTCTTACATTGGGATCAAAATGAAAACTCTATACGAAGACACCTTATGGTTATTCTAAGGAATTCAATAAAAACCAAGTTTTCCTATTAAATAAGTCATTGTTTGGTTTAAATCAAGCGTCTAGGAAATGGTATAAATTTTTTTATTCCTTCATGTTAAATAATCAATTCACTAGGAGTCAATATGATTCATGTTTCTACTTTAAATAGATTCAAAGTTGTATGATTTACCTTTTTATTTACGTTCATGACATGCTAATCATATGTTAAAATATGAGTTTTATCACTTCTATTAAATCCGAATTGAAAGTAAATTTTGAGATGAAGGGCTTAGGTGCATCTAAGAAGATATTAGGTGTTGAAATCATTAGAGATAGACCAAACAAATTTCTATACTTATCTTAGCATGCTTATATTTTATAGATCCTAAATAGATACATGTTTTAATCTATCAAACCTATTAATGTACCTATTTCACAAAACCTTAAGTTATCTTTAAATCAAGCATCCACTGTTGATGATGACATGAAATTTATGTCTAAAATTCCATATGATAACATTGTTGGTAGCATTATGCACCCTATGATTTTCACCAGACCTGACATTTCCTTTGTAATATGAAATTTAAGTAGATTTATGGCCGCACTTGGGAAGCCACATTGGCATTCCCTTAAGTGGATTCCTATATATCTCATATGTACATCTAATTTATCTTTTTTCTATGGTAAAAATATTGATGCTTCTAATATTTTGGTGGATTTTGTAGATACTGATTATGTAGGTAATATTGACACCAAAAAATCATTGAATGGATACATGTTCACTGCTTGTGGTGGGCCTATCTCCAGGAAGTGAAACATGCAATCCGTGGTTTCCCTTTCAACCAGAGAGTCTGAGTAAATTTCCCTTACCGAGGCGGTAAAAGAAGCCTTATGGATCAAATGATTATCTTCTGAACTAAAACTTTTTGATTCAGTCGTTAATGTTTATTTTGATAGTCAACCAACACTGCATTTATCAAGAATTTTAGTTTTCCATGGAAAATAAAAACTCATATATATTATATTACATTTTATTGGAGATTTTATAGAACAAGGAACCGTGTGTGTCAATAAGATACACACTGATAAAAACCCACCTGATAGTTTGACTAAAGTTGTTGCTTTATCTAAGTTCAAGTTTTGTTTAGATATAATGAACTTGGTCCCTATTCTATAACCTTAGGTGTAAGAGCATCGCTTTATTTTAATTTAAAATGGTGGAGATCTATGAATTATGTATTCTTAATTTAGTTTTTAGTTTCTTTTTCATACTAAAATAATTATTTAATATGTTTTACACATTTAATACTTTTGTTGTAACCTGCACCGCCACTTTATTTTCTCTTGATTCACACGTTGGAAATCGTTTTCATTTGGCTGATTAAAATGGGTCGTTGATCATGTTTTATTTGTTTCTGGTGAGTATACATTGCATGCTATACATTTTGGTTAAAATAAATATTAATTATCACATGACATATATAAAATGGTCTAAAAAAACCATTGGAAGGATTCTCACAACACTTACACGAATGTAAAGTATTGGAAATCCATAGTCTGATTATACAAACCAGAATTATGAAATAAATTATTATATAAAATCATTGTTCATCATGAGAAGAAATCAATAAATCTATTTTCACTTAAAGAGGAAAATTAATATGTCAACAAAATTATATCTTTTTAGATATCGTCCCTGAAGTGAAGCTGGTACTAGAAAAATTATGAGATCTCTTTCAATGTTGTTGATAATATATTTTAATTTATGAATTCTTTCAAAAATCATCAATGAAGATGGATTTTAATTGATGTTGGCATCACAATAATGGGAAAAATAATTATAAGAACTTATGAAATGTGTTAGGTCAGAATATACAAAGTAATACAAAAGAGGGGGGGGGGGGTGAATTGTGTCTTAAAAATCTTCCACAATTAGGGTTGTTAATACCCACTACAATTTTTGTAAATATGTAGTGTTATACTTCTTTAAGAAAATATGTAGTCGATAAACAGAAAGAAAGAACACTTCTTTTTATACTGGTTCGGGGAACAAAAATAACCTAGTCCACTCTACTAAACACTCTCTCAGTGAGCTTGGTTAATTTCACTAGAATGGTCCTCTTATCAAAATACCAAGAATCCAAAAATGAATTAAAGAAGTTAACACCTTTAAAAGACCAAATAAAAAGCCTTTTGGTTCTATAATAGAGAACCGATTATCCACAGCTTAGATTAAGAAGCTGATACTCCAACAAAACTGAGTACGAGCAGTTTAAACTCAAATAAATCAAAAGAGATTTGATTTGTTGAAATAGGTTAAACTTAAAAATTTCTACAACATGCAATTGATATTCGATGGATCTTATTCTTCAAAAATAATATTCTTCAAGGGAGAATGAGTCTAAAGTGATCCAAGTTTCATATAGATCTTCAATTTAAAATAAACAAAATAGAGAAGTTGCAAAATTACATAAGAAAAATATAGAACATGTATATCTCTAAAATGTAGTCCTTTAACAAAGTTGTTCATTTGATGCAGTACTATAAAAGGAATTTCAATAAAGAAGACTTGTATGTGAATCACTTATCACATATGTTTATGAAGAGATATTATGAAGGAATATATAGAACATAAAAAAGGCTTTCTTCATTATTCCTGATCTAATAGAATAGCCCGACTCATCACAGAAATTCAAATTTCAATTAACTAGGAGAGTCTTAACTTCCCTTACAAATATGATAGACTTTATTCAATGACCATGGTTCATTGAAACATTAAAAACGATCCTTAAATTAGTCTTCATTTATAACATGACCATTGCAGTAATCTCAGATTGAAAATGTGGCTTGAAGAACTTTGCTGTTTAGAACACAATGTTGGGTTGAGTTGCATAGCGTAGGGTTACTTTGTGTATAATAAGGTTACTTTTCATAGTGTAGGGTTCCTTTTTGTAGCATAGGGTTCCTTTTCATAGCATAGGGTTCCTTTTCATAGTGTAGAGTTCATTTACATAGCGTAGGGTTCCTTTGCATAGCATTTATCCTTGTCAGCATAAAATCACAAACGTAGCATTGATTAACCATACGTTCAATTTTCTTGAACATAGGGTTGAAAATAGTAGATCTAGTCTCCAATGTAGGGTTTCTAATCCAGACATGTGTCAATTTTCTGAATATAAGGATGAAGATCCAAATGCAAACTCCTTAACATAACGTAGGGTTGATACCATACACAAACGTTAGTTTTTCAGCATAACGTATGGTTGAAAATAGTGTTTCCAGAAGTATTATCGTAATTCTAAATTCCATTAAAATAGAATATAAATTCCGGTAAAACTCACTTAACAAAAAATTATTATTAAACAAACACGAGTTTTTGTAAATATCAAAATCATCATAAAATATAGAGTATTGTTGAGGAAATACATGCCCAACAATCTCCCCCTTTTTGATGGTCACAAAACCCATAACACAATCCTTAACAAAAAATAAAGAAAATATAGGATTTGTAAAAAACAAAAGTAGATATATAAATTTTCTCAAAATTTTGATTTCAAATAATTATTTTGAAAAATAAAAATTTCAAAATAAAATGCTGTGGTTGTAAATATTCTCCCAATCTCCCCCAGAGATAGTTTCCATTCCCATTCCATAAACTTAGAGAATATTACCCTTTTTGTGATATCCAAAGATGGTTAAAAAGAATAAATGAAATAAACTACATTTAAATATAGCATAGAACTATAAATCAATAGTTATGTATTCTGGCATTAGAAAAATAAATCTAAGATTGGCAGGGAAGTATTGAATGGAAATAAATATGTCTAAATACGAATAAACTGAACTTAAACAAATATTCAATTATTTAGAAAGTTTATAGTACAATCCACAATCAAAAAGTGTCTTAAAAAATGTTTTTCTAATGTTCAGTTTTGATAGGGACTGAGGGTTCTTTTGGATGAGGAATTTCTTGAACTGCACTAATGTAAAGTACCGTGTTTTTGAACTGGGTTAAAATACATAAGTTTTTGAACCTTTTCATTTTTTGGACGGGTTAGTCTTAAAACCATGCTTTGAGTTGATGTTTCATGAGTTGGGATCGTTTAAATGTTTTTATATTAGGTTTGGGTAAAGGCTCGAGGAGTTTCCCAGATGGATGATTGGAATTCGGGAGTGTCAGATCAAGAAAAGTCAGTTTTTTAAGGAATAGTAGAGAGCACACGATTGGTGAACCACATATTAAACCATGCGACATGCTACAAGAAACCATGCAGCTTAATTTTTGAAGATAGAGGCGCTCACATGGTCTGCGCACGGTTAGGAAAACCGTGCGTGACAAACTGTGTGAGGTGAGTGTCTTAAACAGAGACGCTCACACAGCTGATGCACGGTTTGGAAGACTATGCAGGACATACCATGAAAAGTGGGATTCCTTCAACATATGGTTCTGTACGGTTTGTGCACGGTTTACCAGAAAGTGCGAGGAAAACTGTGCAACATACCTAGTTTTGGGTTTCGGGTTAATTTATTTAATTAAATTCCTAGTTGAGAGGGATTTAATTAAATTTTGTGATATGGGGGTTTTTAATTAATTAAATTCATGATTAAGAATAATTTAACTAATTTATGTGAAACGGGGTTTCATTTAATTAAATTAATGTTGAGAGAATCTAATTAAATGATAATGAGTTAGAGTATTATTTAATTAAATCCAAGTGAATGAAATTTAATTAAATGAGGACAAGATGGAGGATTGAGAATTAATTTAATTATGTTAAAGAGAATTTAATTAAATGTCATTGAAGAGGTTAATTGATTTAATTAAATTGAGGTTGGAAGAATTTAATTAAATAATGATGTGTAATGGGGGAGTTATGGGGTTTATCAAAGAAGTGTTTAAATTAAATGATAATAATAATACGATTGTTATTATTATTATTATTATATTAATCTTATTAATTATAATTGGGGTTAATAGGGAGAGAGAAAAGGAGGGAGAGGCACACAGTAGGGTGAGGCACAACCCCTCCCCTCATTCTCCCTTGGTGAGGCGCACCACTCCTCAACCTGGCTCCCTCTTCGCGCACCGGATCATGGTGGTTTCTTCACAGAAGTTGTTTGTCTCGTCGAGGTAGGCCATTATCTGCATGTTTCATTCTTCGCATCAAAAGTCTTAGCTCTCCTTCACCCAGTCTCTGTTAGGTTGTAACCCTAAGGCCTGAGGTTAATTTAGTTTCTTCCTTTCTTCTGATTCTAGGTGGTGCAGATGATGTCTCGGGACCCATGGTTCCATATTTCGATAAGCTTCATTGAAGGCGTGGCGATTCAACTTGATTTGGTTCTCTTCCATCATATTTCGGTAAGTCCATATACTCGATAATTGGTTTCTCACCCCTTGAATAAGGTGCTTATGTTGTATTTTGAGTTGTGATTAATTAATTGGAGGTGTGTTGGTCCTCAATGAACTAATTGTGGGTTCCAGTTATCATTGTAGGGGGATGTGACCAATTCCAAGTGTGGATGCACTGTTTTTGAGTTGAGTGTACGTGAAAAGATAACAGTTAATGTTAGAAAGCATTGTCTCGACCAATTCCTTGAGGTAGGGTGATCAACTTTTCTTAGTTAATAAAACACAATATTTGTTTAATTACTGTTGTTGATAAGTTTGATTGCAAATAATGAATTAGTGTTTTACTGGAATAAAATGATTTTACAGATTATAGAATCATGTTTTTATAATAAAACCCCTCCAATGGAGGTGGGGTGATTTCAATCTAAAAACTTAATGTTTAGACTGATATGTTCATTTAGCTTGCTGTTATGTGAATTGCTATTTCTACCCTTTACATGTCGAATCACTTGGATTAAGTGGTAATTATTATTATTAGGTGGGATAAGTTGATATAATTATTCATCGAATTAATTATGAGATAGTTAGTGGGATAAGTTCATATAATTAATTTGTGAATTAATAATGAACCTATAGAATTGAAGTTGAGATAATTATTTTTTTAATTAATTAGGTGCTCTTTTAGTAATGTTTTTGATAATTAATTGTGGAAATTAAATATGAAAATATGATATTTAGAATGTAATAATTAATTGTGAATTAATTATGTTCTTGATGTTGGAATATAGATAATTAATCGGGGGATTAATTATAAGATATTGAATTGGCTATTTGAGATAATTAATCAGTGGATTAATTGTGATATGATGCTTTAGATAAATTGAGATAATTATGGTGTATTATTTATTTTCTCTTACAGTAATGTTTTTGATAATTAATTGTGGAGAATTAATTATAGAATAAGATTTGTGTTAATAGATTAATTAATTGAAGAATTAATTAATGGACTTGTGGACTTAGTTAATTGTGGGGTTAACTAATGGTTTCTAATATGTTTCACAAATTGTTGGATTAGTAAGGGAATGAATGTTGATAATTCTTGGGGAATTAATTATTGATCTTGGATTAATTAATATTTGAATTAATGAATGAATGAGAATTAGGTGCTAGACATGGCGTTCTAGACCAATGTAGAAGTTGGGACTTGGACATGACGTTCCTCCCCAATAGTTATCAAATGATGTAAATGATTGAGAATATGGGTGCTAGAAATGGCGTTCTAGACCAATATAGAAGCTGGTACTTGGACATGGAGTTCCTCCCCAATAGTTATCTAAGTGCTTAAATGTAAGTTGTTATACATGGAAATCTACACTATATGAGAATAGGGGTGTTAGAGATGGTGATCTACACCGAATAAGAATTGGGGTGTTTGACATTGTGTTCAAACACCAAATGAATGAAAATAATGAATTATGAAATGAATGAGATATGTGGATAAAACTTGAGTTAAAGGTGATTAAATAAGGAAAGTTTGATAATGATTAGAATTCTAGCATGAGACAAAGTTATTTTGGAGGTACATGAAATCATGGGAACCTTGGAGATAATAAATTATTAATTAGAGAATAATTGGTAAAGTGTTGAAAGGTATTTATGATTGATAAATATGCTTGTATGATTCTTGTGTAGAATCTTATTCTGACTACGGACCAAAGCAGGTATCACCGTCTGGTATTCCTTTGGAACCTAGATGGGTTGATGGTTATTTATTCAGTTCGCTTATTGGCTTGTTATATCTGTACAACATTTGTTATATTGCATTGTATAAATTGATATAGACAACCGGTGGTCCCGACCTACTGAGATGTATATCTCACACCCTATTTGGGCCATCATTTCACTGGGGTACTTGAGTAGAATTTATTGTTTGCAGGACTATGGACCTTTTCTTGTGGCTTTAATTTTACTTGGGAGTTAGGAGCAAAGGACCGTGAGGGAGATTGTGATGCTTGTGGAGATCACCCATGGGGATTTAAGTCTTTTTTTTTGTTTATGTATTGGAATGTAAAGCATTCTATTTTTTTTACTTCTTTCTGATATTTATCATCACGACTTTCATGAATTTTATAAACTGGCATTTTCCATTTTCATTATTCAATGGATTATTGTTTACATCTAATTCCACTGTTGTTTGATTTTATTATCTATTTCTACTATACACTCTGAATATGAGGGTATAGTCTCCCCACTAACTATCCATAGACCATCACTTCTAGTTTTCATCCTCTGGAGTATGGGGAGACGTGATTGAGGTCATGTGGCAATCGGGCTAGCTACCAGTTTGAGGGTAAGCCAGGTCGAGATGTTACAAAGTGGTATCAAAGGTTTGGGTTTTCTTTCTTTTTCCACTTTCTTTCTGTTTTGGGTTGGTAGACAAGAGACTAGGAAAGTGTCAATGCTCGATTAATAGTCGTCCCTAGGACTGATCACCCCATGTATGATAAATGACCAAGTGTCTAGGGATGGGAACCGATGTTTATGCTATTTGAGGTTACAGTTGATATGATTTTACCTTCAGTGATTGGTGTATTTTCCGCTACTTATTGATTTTAAAAATTTGAAATTTTTTTCCTTGGTCTGATAGGGAATGGAAATGGTATTACATGCATCATCTTAGGAACTTAAAGATTCAAATTCCATGCATATCACATGCCATGTAGTTGCATTACTAGGATGCCTGCTAATTTTGATTGTGTTCCTTAGCTGGAATTCCATGTTTTGATTTTCTTTAGCATGCCCCTTTAGATAGAATGTTTCAATGATAGATATAACATGCTTGAGTGTTTGTATGCCATTTTGAATCTATTATTAGCATGTTTTGATGTATTTCCATGCTTCTGTGTTATAGCATGCTGTTGTGTTACTGCTTATGATAAAATTCTAGAGATATTTTTATGTGTAAATGGACGCATGAGTAGAAAATTTATTGATTGTATTTACAATGGGATCCAATTTTAATTATAAGTTGTATGGGATCCTTAGAATTGGGAAAAGGGTAACCCATGTATTGGAATAAATGAAAAAATGGATGCTAAAGTTAGAAATGTTAAATAGAAATTGAATGTGATAAATGGGATCCAAATACCAGCAGTATGGCGTATGGGAACCTTATCGATTGGTAGATAGACACCCATGTGACTGAGCCTTGTATAACCATAGTGTGTTTGAAAATGGTTATAAATGTTAAAATTTTTATTTTTATGAAATGAAATGTTGTAGGGTTTCTTTTTTTAAGAACTTGGAAGTTTTGAATAAATGGGACCCTCATAGTATTTCTTTTTGGTTAAAAGGAATTTAGATGCTAAATTTTCTGTTTAAAATGAAATGACACTGAATGTTAAGTGTTAAGGAGGAAGTTTATTATAGCTTCCCTATGTTTCTTATGGGGCATTGTTTAAAAACCAATTTCCTTGTTGTGGAATACTAATTGTGGGCTTGTTAACATTCATTAAAATGTTTAGAGGTTTAAATGAATTAATGAAATGACTAAAAATGACAATGGGTCTCCTGAGCCTAGTGAGTTCTATTTTGCACGACCAAGAGATAGGGTTGACGTGAATGCTTCATAAGGGACTAACCCATGGTAGGTAGCACCCTTAGAGATTGAGATGTTTTGAGACTCAGGTGTTTTGACACGCCGATAGGTTTAAGTTTTGGCCTTCATGCGAGATGTTGATGTGGTGATCGTGGTTCATGGAACATCACACGTGCGTTTAAGGTATTTCTGAACTAGTGCGCTTGTGAGCGACTGATATTTTCTTCGATGGCATGGACACTCCTAAGTTGGGTAATGTCTCATAGATAAGTTTTTTGAAGATTTTTTGTGTTAATATTTGAAGGAACAAGGATGCCTTCTGTGATGCAGGCATCGAGGTTTGGTTTATGACGCGTCGACAGGAGAAGCCGAGCCTTTTTTGTAAAGAGTCAACTGGTGATAGTTTGACTGATATCTTGTTATATGGGTTTTACATAGGATGTGTGGTTCTTTTGGTTACACCTTTATTCATTCTTGGAAATGATAGTTTTAAAGTAGCATTGTGATGGATTGACTTGGAGAGGTAACTGTAAGTCAAGTGATGACTTTGGTTACATATGGTTGGTGATGAAATCATTTTAAAGGCATGTAGTCTATTTAAGGGTGAGTTTAGGTTTTTGGGTTGGCAATACAAATTGATGAGATGATGATAGGATCATGTATCTAGTTGCGTGGTCCTGGTTATGTTCTGTTTTAATGTTTTTGGTTGGATTTAAAGCTTTCGATCAATTCTAAAAGGTTTAATCCTTTGGTCTTGTGATTTGGTTAAATGTGCGTTTGGTGTTTAAAAAAACACAATGTATTTGTTCAAATGAGATTTTATGGCCTTGGTGGGCTGGTTTATGTTTTAGTAGTTCCTAGTGGATTCTCAGGGATGAGAAATTTTTAAGGTGGGTAAAATGTAAAGTCCCTTGTTTTTTAACCAGGTTAAAATAAATAAGTTTTTGAACTTTTTCATTTTTTGGATGGTTCAGTCTTAAAAACAATCTTCAGGTTGATGTTTTTTTTAGGTGGGATCATTTAATCGTGTCTATATTAGGCTTGGGTATTGGATCTAGGAGTTTCCTAGATGGATTATTGGAATTAGGGAGCATTGGATCGGGAAAAGTCTGTTTTTTTAAGGAACAACAGAGAGTGCACGGTTGGCGCATGACCTGTTAAACTATTCAGCATGCTACAAGAAACTGTGCAACTTAATTTTTGGAGGTATAGGTACTCGCATGGTCTGTGCACAGTTAGGAAAACCGTGCAGGAAAAACCATGCGAGGTGAGTGTCTTAATCAAAGATTCTCACATGGTCTACACAGTGTTTGGAAAACCATGCGTGACAGACCCTGCAAAGTGGGATTCCTTAGATAGAATGTTCCAAATAGTTGGTGCATGGTTTTCATGACCATGTGAGGAAAACCATGTGGCTTACCCAGTTTTGGGTTTCAGGTTAATTTATTTAATTCAATTCCCGACTGAGAGAGATTTATTTAAATATAATTATATGGGGGTTTTTAATTAATTAAATTCATGATTAAGAGGAATTTAATTAATTTATATTAAATGGGGTTTCATTTAGTTAAATTAATTTTGATATAATTTAATTAAATAATAATGAGTTTTAGTTTTATTTAATTAAATCCAGGTGAATGGAGTTTAATTAAATGAATATAAGATAAAGGATGGAGAATTCATTTAATTATATTGAAGAGAATTTAATTAAGTGGTGTTTAATAGGGGAATTGATTTAATTAAATTGAGGTTGAAAGAATTTAATTAAATAATGATGAGTTGGATATTTTATTTAATTAAATTCATTGGAGAAGAATTTAATTAAATGATGTGTAGTGGGGGAGTTATAAGGTTTATCAAATAAGAGTTTAAATTAAATGATAATAATAATAATACAATTGTTATTATTGTTATTATAATATCAATTATATTAATTCTAATTGGGGTTAATTTAGAGAGAGAAAATGAGAAAGATCCACACAACAGGCTGAGGCACGACCCCCTCCCCTCATTCTCCCTTGGTGAGGTGCACCACTCCTCAACCCAGCTTCCTCTCCGCACGCCGCATCACGGTGGTTCCTTCACATAAGTTGTCCATCTCTTCGAGGTAGTTCCTTATCTGCATGCATCATTCTTTACATTGGCTTTATCAGCTCACATTCCCTCGATCTCTATTAGGCCGAAACCCTAAGGCTCGGGGTTAATTTAGTTTCTTCATTTTTTCCAATTCTAGGTGGCGAAGATGATGTCTCAGGGCCCGTTGGTCCATATTTTGACAACCGTCACCGAAGGCGTGGCAGTTTTCCTTGATTTTGTTCACCTCCATCATATTTGGGTAAGGCTATATACTCGATAATTGGTTTCATACCCCTTTAATAAGGTTCTTGTTGTGTATTTTGAGTTGCGATTAATTAATTGGTGGTGTGTTGGTCCTTATTGCACTAATTGTGGGTGCCAGTTATCATTGTAGGGTGATGTGACCAATTCCAAGTGTGTTTTCATTGTTTTTGAGGTACGTGTACATGAAAAAATGACAGTTTAAGTTATAAATCATTGCCTTGGACAATTCCTTGAGGTAGGGTCCTCAACATTTCTTAATTAATAAAACACAGTATTTGTTTAATTACTATTGTTGATAAGTTTGACTATAAATGCCGAATGAATGGTTTACTGGAATAAAATGATTTTAGAGTTTACAAAATCACGTTTTTATAATAAAACCCCTACAATAGAGGTGTTCTACCTTCAAGATAAAAACATAATGTTTAGACTGATATGTTCGTTTAGCTTGCTGATATGTGAATTCCTGTTTCGGCGCTTTACATGTTGACACACTTAGGTTAAGTGGTAATTGTGAGTATTGGATGGGATAAGTTGATATAATTAATTGGGGAATTAATTATGAGATAGTAAATGTGATAATTTAAGATAATTAATTTGTGTATTAATTATGAACCTAGAGAATTGAAGTTGAGATAATTAATTTTTGAATATGTGCTTTGGTAGTAATATTTTGGATAATTATTTATTGAAATTAAATAGGGAAATATGAGAGTTAGAATGTAATAATTATTTGTTAATTAATTATTTTCTTGAGGTTGGAATATAGATAATTAATCAGGGGATTAATTATAATATATTGAATTGGATAATTGAGATAATTAATCGGTGGATTAATTGTGATATGACGCTTTGGATAAATTGAGATAATTAATGGTGTATTAATTATGTCATATTGCAGTAATGTTTTGGATAATTAATTGTGGAGAATTAATTGTGGAATGGTATTTGTGTTAATAGATTAATTAATTGATGAATTAATTAATGGACTTATGGACTTAGTTAATTGCGGGGTTAACAAATGTTTTTTAATATGTTTCACTAATCGTTGGATTAGTAAGGGAATGAATGTGGATAATTATTGAAGAATTTGAATTAATTAATGAATTATAATTAGGTTCTAGACATGGATTTCTAGACCAATGTAGAAGTTTGGACTTGGACATGACGTTTCTCCCCAATAGTTATCAAATGATGTAAATGATTGAGAATATGGGTGATAGACATGGTGTTCTAGACCAATGTAGAATTTCGGACTTAGACATGACATTAATCTCTAATAGTTATATAAGCACTTAGATATAAGGTGTTAGACATGGTGATCTACACCAGATGGGAATGGGGGTGTTAGACATGCGATCTACACTGAATGAGAATTGGGGTGTTTTACATGGTGTTCAAAAACCAAATGAACGATAACAATGAATTATGAAATGAATGAGAGATGTAGATAAAACCCAAGTTAAATGTTATTAAATAAGGAAAGGTTGATAATGAATAGAATTCTAGCCTGAGTTGAAGTTATTATTGAGGTACAGGAAATCATTGGAACCTTGGGGATAATAAATGATTAAATAGAGAATAATTGGTAAAGTGTTGAAAGGTATTTATGATTGATAAATATGCTTGTATGATTCTTTTCCAGAATCTTATTTTGGCTACGGGCCGAAGCAGGTATCACCGTTAGGTGTTCCTTTGGAACCTAGATGGGTTGTTGATTATTTATTCATTTCAGTTATTAACTTTTTATATCTGTACACCATTTTTTTTATTTCATTGTCTTGATTGATCTAGAAAACCAGTGGTCCCGACCTAATGATATGTATATCTCACACTCTATTCGGGCCACCATTGCACTAGGGTACCCGAGTATACATTCGTGTTTGCAGGAATGTGGACCTTTGATTGTGACTTTACTTATACTTGATAGTTAGGAAAAATGAACCAAGTGAGAGCTCAGGATGCTCGTAGAAATTGCACTTGGGGATTTGAGTCTTTTATTTGTTTCTATATTGGAATTTAAATCATGCTATTTTTTTTAATGCTTTTCGATATGTATCACCATGACTTGCATGCATTGTATAAACTAGATTTTTCCATTTTCTATATTTAGTTGATTATTTTTTACATCAGCTTCTTCTATTTTTTTGAGTTTATTATCCATTTATGTTGTGAACTCTAAATATGTCGGTATAGTCTCCCCACTGACTATCCATAGACCCTCGCTGCTATTCTTAAGCCTTTTTCGTATGGGGAGATTCGCTTGAGGTCATGTGGCGATCAGTATAGCTACCAGTTTGAGGGTAAGCTGGGTTGGGATGTTACAACTACCAAGATCAACCATATTCAGCAATGGACTCTGAAAATGGTTGTTGAACACTTCTATCCAGTGATGAAGTAGTTTTCTCGAACCATTTCCAACTTTCAAACTTTCAATGAAATTGATTTTTAAAAACTCATTCACATATTCTTCTGACTGGATGAAATAGATAAACTTGTCTTTAACTTGATTAATCAATCGTCCCAACCAGGATTCATTCGAAGTTAGTTGACTCACTAGATGTCTCTGATTGTCCAACTAAACATTTAAAGGTATGCTATCACACTAAAGAGTGTGTATCTTGTCATTAAAATCATCCAACACTAAGGTAATTTATTCAAACATCTGAAGAAATTATGTCGGTGTCTATTGAGAAGAATTAGATTATTGATTGCTTTCCTTGAGAGACTGAAACTCTCTCCCAATCATCAACTTCAATTCATCAAACTCTGTCTTCTTGACAGACTCCTCCTTTAATGAAAAGAATTCTCTTGACATCTTGGCCATAAAATACTTAAGATCTATAACTCAAATGATATTTTATTTGAATTATATTAAATAAATCTTAAGAGCTTCAAACCCTACTATCGATATTGAAACAACCATGTTTTCTTCACACTTTTTCTTCTCAGCTTCCAACTGTTATCTTAAAAATTAATTTTGATCCAACAAAAATTGTATCTCTATAACTTGGGAATTAGCCTCTGAATCTATAGAATTTGGAGAATTAACTCTTGCTTGATCAACTTAAATTATATCCAAGTTTGGATCATCGGATCCTTTTGGTCTAGTTCCCAAATTAGAAACTCCCAAAACCCCTGGATCATAAACAATTTGACTGCCAGGGTTAGGGATATCTTCCCTATGAATTTCTTTACTTTGATCCTCTAACTCAACTTGCTCAACCACTTGAGCCTCACTTCCATCTTCTCTTTTCTCACCATGTGGATTGATATCCACACCTCCAAAAACAACTTCAATAAAAATTTCTAGAACTTTTACTAAAACTCTTCTTATTTTCTAAATAAGAGATTCAATAGGAAATAAAGTACCTTCATAATTAGTACTATGAAGAACTAATCCAACTGAATGGATAACCCTTTGCTCCCCCTAAGCAGCTGCTAACAACCATTATTGTTTCTCCACACCAACTGGAAGCAAATTGTTGCATGAGTTTCTCCATAAAAAACCATGATTCTTCACCATTCCAACATTCAACATGTTGTTGTGGTGTCACATTTTCCCAAAAAATATATTCACTATATTTCCTTTTCTTCACAGAAATAATGAAAGAATCCTACCATAGGGATAATATCCCATATTCACATCCTTGTGGTAGTAATGGTTTAAATATCTTATCATAAACCAAGAAAAATTAAACTTTACATTGTTCAGAAGAAGAAATGTGATATACATGTTTAGATAGAGATCCTTCTCATGATCAATGGTCCTAGGAAAAATCCTATATTGAATAAACTTCATTATCACGTGGTGATCAGGAGAATTTTATTTTGTAAATACTTTTTAACAGTTCTTGTACCAAACAAAGAAAACATAATATCCTCATATGTATGTCTTCCATTACCAATATTTGGTAAATTGAATTGAAACTCCCCCTCATGGGGACAACATAGCATCTCGACCATTTCAATAGAGGAAAAAGAAAAATCATTATTATCAATCGAAGAGATAATAATTTCTTCATAAAAAAAAAGTCTGAAAGAAGAATTTTTACAAAATGATTTAACTTTTATTTCATAAACCATTGAAATGTTATCTTAACCAAATACATAAACCAGACCTTGAAAATGCATCGATTCCTCAAGCGATAGATTTGTTGAATCTAGATAGGAAAAATCTGTTACCTTTACTTGCAAAAAGTTTCAAGATTTTCCAGAGGAATAGACATTGCTATCCAAATCAGAATCCATGGATCTTCATGAGGTTTCCCTCTTAGAAGGTTTCTGGATAGAAGGTATTGAAGTTTTAGGGTTTTCAGTAGATAGGAATTGAAAGAGAGAGGTACTCTGTGAGTCAAGGGGAGAGGAGTACGAGAGTGGGAAAAGGAAAATAGTTTTCTCACACTAATCGAGGATGTACTCATTAAGTTTTTAATTTGGAAAAGATAAATAAAATAAAATTGAAATGAAATTATTTTTAAGATAATTTAAAACAAAATAGAATAAAACATATTTATTAAAACTTACTAAAACAAAGCATAAAAACTGAAAATAAATTAATAAAAAAATTATTAAAATAAAATATTTCTAAATCCCCCTTAATAAAATAAAAAATTTCACTAGGTAGTGGTTTAGTAAAAATATCTGCTAATTGAAATTCGGTATTAAGAAATTTTAAAGAAATATCCTCTTTAAGGACACGATCTCATAGAAAATGATGCCTTATATCAATATTCTTAGTCCTATAATGAATTATAGGTTTTTTAGAAATATTAATATCACTAGTATTATCACATAAAATAGGAATACTATTAATATTTATTATAAAGTATAGTAGAGTGTTTTTCATCCACAATTCTTGTGCACAACAACTGCCAGCAGACACATATTCTGCCTTAGTGGTTGAAAGGGAAACTATGTGTTGTTTCATACTAGACTATGAAACTAAATATTTTCCTAAAAAGTGACAGGTTCCTAAGTTACTTTTTCTATCTAATCTACAACCTCCAGAGTCAGCATCTAAATATGATATTAAATTAAAATAAAAAGTTCTAGGGTAAATAAGATATTTAAAAAGATTTCCCTTTAAATATCTAAAAATTCTTTTAATAGCAATAATATGGGATTGTTTTGGATTTGAATGAAATCTAGCACAAAGACATACATAATACCTAATTTTGGTCTGTTAGCAGTAAGATAAAACAAACTTCCAATCATACCTCTATATAACTTGTTGTCAACTAGTTTTCTAGCTTCCTCCAAATCAAGTTTTATATTGGTACACATAGGAGTTGTATATGTCTCGATGTTCTCAAGTCCAAAATTTTTCAATAAATCAATATTATACTTGCTTATCTTTAAAACATTTACAAAATATTTTTAGTAAATATAAAATTCTAAAAATAAATTTAGTTCTCCCATCATACTCATTTCAAATTCATTTTGCATTAAATTTGTAAAATCATGACTAATATTTTTTTTTAATTATGCCAAAAATAACATCATCATCATAAATTTGAACTAATTAAATATTAGAAAAAACTATTTTCTTAAAGAGTGTTGAATCTTTCAAGCCAATAGTAAAACCATTTTTTAGAAGATAAGAACTTAATATTTCATACCAAGCTCCATGTGTTTATTTAAGGCCATAGAGATCTTTGGTATGTTTTAAAAAAATTTGGTTTTTGAGGATTTTCAAAACCAGGGGGTTGTTCAACATAAACTTCCTCTATTAAATAACTATTTAAAAAAGAAGATTTAACATCCATCTTATATAATTTAAAATTCATATGAGATGTACAGGGTAAAGGAATTCTAATGGCTTCCAATCTGGCTATATGGAAAAATGTTTCATCATAATATATACCTTATTCCTGATTATATCCATTAGCAACTAATCTGGATTTATTTTGGTTTATGATCCCTTGATCATCTTGTTTATTTCTAAACACCCATTTGGTTCCTATAATTATATAATTAGTTGGTCTCTCTATTAGTTCCCAAACATCATTTCTTTTGAAATACTTTAGCTCTTCTTGCATGTATAATAACCAACTCTCATCATCTAATGATTCTTCAATAGGCTTAGATTCTAATTGAGATAGAAAGGTAGAAAATTCTGCTAGGTTTTCCATATTTCTTTTAAAACTAATTCTTATATCTAGATCTCCTATTACAGTTTCTAAAGGATGGTTCTTTAGGGTTATAGATTTTCAAGAAAATACACTTTCAAGTTCTTCAATATCATGTTCTTCTAAATTAGATTGTGTTTTATAAATATCATTTTCAAAATCATTTTAAGGGTTTTAAGTCTCATGTTATCAAAATATTCAGTGACTTCATCAGTTTGATCTTTATCATTAATGAATGGGTCAGTTTCATCAAACTTCACATAAAATTATTCATCAACAATCATTGACTTCTTATTGAACACTTTATAATATTTATGGGTATGAGAATATACCAAAAAATTTTCCTTTATCAGCTTTTAGATCAAACTTAACAAGGTTTTACTTAGTATACAAGATATACACCATGCATCCAAAAACATTAAAATACTTTACTATTGGTTTTTTGTTATTTAAAAGATCATAAGGTGTATTTTTGAAAATAGGCCTAATTAAAATTATATTCATGATAGAGAAGTATATTCTTACATCTTCTTCCCAGAAATAGGTAGGAAGACTATATTCATTCAGCATAGTCCTTTCCATTTATTAAATAGTTCAATTTCTCCTTTTAAAAATTCCATTTTGTTGAGCTGTTCTTGGTGCAGAGAAGGTGTGTTTAATACCTATATTTGAGGAAAAACAATTAAATTCTTGATTCTAAAATTAAACACCATGATAAATTCTTAATAAATTATTTTAAAATCTTTTTATTTTTGAATACTTTTACAAAAACTTTCAAAAATAGTGAAAACTTCACTTTTGAGTTTTAGAAAATAAACCCAAGTAAATCTAGTATAATCATCTACTAAAACATAAAAATATAATTTAATGACCAAAATTGATATCCTTGATGGTCCAAATAAATCCATATGGATAAGTTCTAAAGGTTTAGTTGTAGTAATTTTTTTAATAGATTTGAAAGATGATTTGTGCTTCTTGCCAATTTGGCATACATTACAGAATCTGTCATCGTCAAACTAAAGACCAGAAAAATTAGAAACTAACTATTTATTAAATAATTTATGTAAAAAATAATTATTACGGTGTCTAAGTATTCTATTCCAAATCCATGATTCATTTGTCTTAGTAGTTAAACAATTCACTTTCTATTTACATAAGTAATTTAATTTTAAAGTACAAACATTATCAGTTCTAGGTGATCTACATTTATGTAAATTTTCTTTAAACAAAAAACATAAATTTTAAGAAAAATCATCATAAAATACATCATCAAAAAGTTGATAAATACTTTTCACATTGTGCTTTAAACCTTTCATATATAATAATTTTTTTATTGAGGTAGTTTTTGGATCTCCAACAGTTCCAACTCCAATTATTTTTCCTTTGGAATTGTCACCGAAATTCACAAGACCTCTATCCATTTGAGTCAGTGTGTGAAACTTTGATGGATATCCACTCATATGCCTCACAAATTCACTATCTATATACCATATAGCATTTTTATTATTGTGGCCTATTTCCTACAAAAGTATTTAAAGAAATGTTTGTTTTGGTACCCATAGTTTCTTGGGTCTAGCAGTGTTGGCTACCAGAGATCTGGGAATCTAGACCTACTTTGTTTTTACATAGCACTTATCATTAGATTCAGATAAAATCTTTGAAATAAAGGGTATTTTAATGAAACTTATTTAAGGATTTCTCAAATAACATTTATTTTTCTCATTCCCTTTTATTCCACAAAAGTAACAAGTTGCATTTTTTGAATTGGGGAAAAATAATTCTTGTACAATTTACATTTCCCACTCTTACTTAATATACCAAATCTTTCCCTTTTAATAACATTCTTTCCAAGGATTTCATTTAATATATTTTCTCCTTTAGTAAAAAAAATAGGAGTACTCTTATAAGTTTCTACTTCATCTTTTAAAGCTTTGATCTTCATTTCATGATCAACATAGTTTGATGTAAATTAGTTAAATTTTTCAATTAACTCTTGATGTAGTTTCAGCAAGGTATCTATTTCACCTAAAATAGCATTGTGAATTTTCTTTAAATATTTATTCCTTTTTAATAAATAATCATATTTTTATTCTAACAAAGAACAGTGGGTAGCTAATTTACTGTTTGAGAAACTGGAAGAATTAGAATCAGAATTGGATGAGTAATAGGTTTGTACCTTTTCATTTTCATCCATGAAGCACATATTGGATTTCAATTTTGATTGTTCTTTTTTTGAATCAGATTAATATGAGCTTCTGGAGTCTTCAGAAACACTCCATGTTGCTTTCATTACTCTTCTTCCTTTATGTTCATAATCAATATTTTTTTTGATATCTCTTATCTGTCTTTCTCATTTCATCTTTTAGCTGAGGAAAATTAGGTCTAATATGACCTACTTTGTTTCATTCATAACATATGACTTCTTTTTACTCTATCTCATATTTCTTGAAGTATTTTATAAATCCTATATTCTTTTTATAAAACTTACTAAACTTTCTGGCTAAATAAGCCAGTTCTATTTCAAAATCAGATGAATCCAAATTATTCTTCTTTTTGTCTTCTTGTTTAATTTTTATACTTGGTTTCTCAGATGTTACTTTCAGAGTAGTGTCCTACTTTTTCAAAATTATTCTATAATCTTCATATTCATCTTGAATTTCATCTTTATACACCATAAATGTCCTAATTAGTTCTTTCACTATCATATCTTTAATAGGTGAAGATTTTCAAATAACAACAGATATACCATTCCATTTAAAAGGTAGTACTCTCAATACTTTCAATGCTT
The DNA here is from genome assembly GCA_963277665.1 of Viscum album. Lineage (NCBI taxonomy): Eukaryota > Viridiplantae > Streptophyta > Magnoliopsida > Santalales > Viscaceae > Viscum > Viscum album. Next base: position 2,108,611,438 of record OY728141.1, read on the forward strand.
GATCAAATTGTTTGATAGGTTCACCTAAGGCTGTAATATTATTGATAATTTCTATGTGCCTTCCATTCATTTGTGTGATTCTTTATCCATCAAAAATCCTAAATGTGTCAGATTTCAGCTTAGTTATAGCATACCTCATTAGTCTCACATCATCTATCCCTTCACAGGAAACTACAATATTTTTCCACATTTCAAAAGTAGTAGGACATTTTGAAACTCAATTGAACTCATTTTTTCTTAGACAATAGATAATATCATTCATAACTTTTGAATTCTTTTCATATTCTTCTTCTGTTGCAATATCCCATTATTTCAGTTTCTCAAGAATCTTATATGGGGTAATGATATTTGAGTAAAATCTAAATCCAATATTTTTAAGATAAATAATCATACTTGATTTCAAACACCCATAATTTTCACCATTGAAGTTTGGAGCTCGAACCATGGACATCCCTTCTATAGGATCAACCATTTCCATCTTTGTATAAACCTTAAACTTTTTATCTTACTATAAATTTATCAAAAATCTATCCTCTAATACCAATTGTTAGGTAGGAATATACAAAGTAATACAAAAGAGGGGGTGAATTTTTTCTTTTCAAAATATTCCATAATTATGGATATTAATACCCACTATAATTTATGTGAATATACAGTGTTATTCTTATATATAAAAATATTCAGTGGATAAATAGAAAGAAATATCACAGATTTTTATAGTGGTTTAGGGCACAAATATCCCCTAGTACACTCTACTAATCACTCTCTCAATGGGATTGGTAAATTTCACCAGAATGGTCCTCTTATTATAAGACCAAGAATACATAACTAAATTTGGGAAATTGAAACCTTTATAAGACCAAATACAAAGCCTTATGGTTCTATAACAGAGAACTGATAATCCAAAGCTTAGATCGGGAAGCTGATACTCCACCACAACTGAGTATGAGCAGTTGAAACTCAAATAAATACAAAGAGATTTGATTTTTTGAAACAGGTTAAAATTTATAATTGTTGCAGCATGAAACTGACAGTAGATGGATCTTCTTATTTAGAAATAATAGTTTTCAAGGGAGATCGAGTCTGAAGCGATCTAGTTTGAATATATATCATCAATTTAAAAGCAACGAAATAGAGCGGTCAAAAAATTACAGTAGAACGGGATAGAACATGTATATCTCCAAAATGCAGTCCTTTAATAGAGTTGTTCGTTTGATGTAGCACTATAAAAATAATTTCAATAAAGTAGACTTGTATGTGAATCACATATCACATATTTTTATGAATAGATATTATTAAAGAATATATAGAACATAAAAAGACTTTCTTTGTTGTGCTAGATCCAAAAGAATAGCCTGATTTTCCGTAGAAATTCAAATTTAAATTAAATAGAAGAGTTGTAACTTCCCTTAGAAATATGAGAGATTTTTTCTGATGAACACAGTTCCTTGAAATAATTAAAACTATCCTTTAGTTGGTCTTAATTTTTGTCGTGACCATTTCCATAATCTTAGATCGGAAATGCGACTTGAAGAACTTCACTATTGAGAACACAACATAGGGTTGAGTTGCGTTGTTTTGGGTTCATTTGCATATCATAGGGTTCCTTTGCATAGGTTAGGGTTCCTTTTCATAGCGTAGGGTTCCTTTGCATAGCATAGGGTTCCTTTTCATAGTGTAGGGTTCCTTTGCGTAGCGTAGGGTTCCTTTTCATAGCATAGGGTTCCTTTGTGTAGCATTTATCCTTATCAACATAAATCCCGAACCTAGCATTGATTAACCATACATTCAATTTTTCTAAAGATAGGGTTGTAAACAGTAGATCTAGACTCCAATATAGGGTTGCTGATTTATATTCATGTCAATTTTCTGAACATAAGGATGATGATCCAAATTCAAACTCCTTATCATAATGTAGGGTTGATACCATACACAAACGTTAGTTTTTCAACATAACATTGGGTTGAAAAAAATGTTTCCAAAATCATTCCCATAATGCTAAATTCCTTTAAAATAGAATATAAATTCCTTTAAAACTCACTTAACCAAACTTTATTAGAAAATAAATTGGGATTTTTTTGAACATAAAAATAATCATAAAATATAGAGTATTGTTGAGACAATACACACCCAACAAAATATTCAACATATTAAGTTTTGGATTGATTATCCAAACTACCAATACTATTGAATATTGATGATCTTGTTATAAGAAATTTTCTTCCTTGTGTATTTGTATATTTATATATAAATCCCATATGGGTTAGAAATTCTTGAATCGTATTCAAAATTATGAAAGTTTTACCCAATATGATAAATTATGGGGTAAATTGAATAAGATGTATTTTAGGTATCTATATTAAGTTAAAGAATAATATAATTGAACTCATCATCCCATGGTTTGTATGAATCATTCTATTGATCATATTATTAAGATTTCTTGAGAAACATCTAAACTCTCGAAGAGTTTTCTGAAATCAATGACTAATTTGATCATGTAATTGTTAGATTTGGTGTCCTAGGACCAACTGGTTATAATTTGATTACTTGTATATTCGATATATTAAATATTAATAAAACTTATTATTACATATTTTTTATTTTTCTTTAAGACTCTAATGTAATAATGTTTTAGAGTATATGTATTATTAATAAGGTTATAGCAGTTCCCCGCTATGATTAGAACCTTGATGCACTATGGCAATATTCTAAAATACTCTTTTGCGGTTGGATAACATACTATGATTGGAGACAGATAGACTGTCAGGTGCGAGTACACATAAGAATATGAGACTTCTTCTGATGAAGTTCGCACCTAATAATCTCGAAGATGAGAGCTTATGAGAACATACCCGCCAGTAGGAATTTTGCATGTTTTGGTGTCATTGAATATTTCTATCTACAAGAGTGTGTGATGGTCCTTATAATTTAAGATTACTATAAATGAATGATACAACTAAGGTACTTAGATTTATTTCTTAAACCATGATGATAAAAATTCATGGAAAAGTTGGATACATTGGGTGCGTCATGAGTGACATTTCATTAATGAATACGTTGAGGAAGGATTTGTTGCTTCCATATTTATGGCAGCTGATATTTGATCCCTTTGATTAGAATATAGTTTTCACATTAAATTCCATAGCCATTGTGTAATGATATGTTTATTTCAGAGAGTCAATTAAATGTATAATGAGCATTTAGGTTGGTGAAACAGATGTGCAACCTGCTTAGCGATATATTGTGAAAAAGGAATTGCATTATTGAGTGAACATTCATATGTGGTTGTCAATGTTGTGGAATTACGTTCTTTCTCTTGGGTTTCGTGACCCGTTCATAGACAATAATCCTAGACTTTAAGAAAGCTTGACTAATGACAATGAAAAATAATCCTAGAGGGTCACACACTAAGTGTTTTTATTGATCTCGATTAAATTATATTTGAATTTAATTAATGGAATAAGTATTATTCTCAAGTTTGAGGAATAATTTTATTCAAGTTATATTGATTTTATAAATTAAATAAATATTTATTAATCGGCATGTGAATAAAATATTTATTTTATTTATTGAATATTTAAATAAATATTTATTCACTAGATTGCGGATAAAATATTTACTTATGAATAAAATATTTATTCGGTTGTTCAATAATTGATAGAGGAGTTCAAATGGACCAAGACCAGGTCTGGTCAAAAATATTAATTAATAAGACTGTTACATTATATTTGTTATTACGCAAGTTGGTGCATGCCAAAAAATAATAATAATATAATTATTATTACAGGGCATGGGGTTTATTAACGGTAAGAAATGTTATTTAATGGTTGGTATGCAATTAAAGAATACTTTAACTTAAATTCTAACTCTATAAATAGATAGCTATGTCTATTGTGTAGAGTATCCAAAATAATAATAGATAATTGTTGCGCACAAAGAATTATCTCTCAATTCCTCTTTCTTTGTCCCACTCAAGAACAAGAAGTGAAATATATATTTCTTCAAGACCAAATAATGAGTGATCAAGAACGAACAATGCAAGTCATTCGACACATCGCGCTAGCACCCAGAGATCGAGTGGTATTTCTCAGAGATCAAAGGAGTATGTGTGGATCACCACTAGAGGGATTCTATCATTGGATCCTCACAAAACCACGAAGGTAATCCGAAATGGTCCTTTTAAACGATTAATATTCACCAATAAAGAAAGTTCTTAAGCCCATGTATTTATTTATTCAAATATTAAATAAATTAATTATAAATTTTACGTGCAAGATCCTCATTCTTAGTTTTAGATAATGATTGTTAAAAGAAATTTTAATATATCTCCCACCTCCACATTCTTCCTCTATTCCTAGAACAATCAAGTTGTATCAGATAAGTCATGTTTAAATTTGTAATTATTTATTTTATTGTTGACCTATGCATAATTGTGGTCAAATTTTAATTTAAGTTCTTTTTTCTTGAATCTGATTTGAATTAACATGTTATCGGCATATTAATCATGTTCATTTAGTGTTTCGTTTTCTTAATGGATTAAGAAAGAATGAATAATGACCAAAGATTCCATCGAGAAGTGAAAAATATTTGTTCAGTACATCTGAGTTACATGGCATGTGGCCAGAGAACATGTTGTATACCCATTCACATTGTATCTACATGCTTCAGACACATAATTACACATGTTGCTTTTATTACACACTGCATTTTTGCTGAACCAACCTAGAACACCACAATCGAATACACGATGTGTAGCTAGAATGTACACACCATGTAGTCTGTCCGAGTTAACATGCTAAAGCCCCAGGTGTGTGACTTGCATATATGAAAACCGAGGTACATGATGTATAGTTGCATTTACTCATTGTGTAGTCACCTATTAATTGAAAAAATTAAAATTATATTAAATTTGAAAATCACTGCATTAAAATAATATTTTATTGATTGGAACACCATTATGTGTTTGATAATTTAATAATAGTTTTAAATAATTTTAAATGCTAAATTAATTTATTTTAATTAATATGTCATTATTGGTTCTGTCGCTTATTTTCCATGAATTTTATTAATGATAGGTATCTCCAAATAAGATCAGATGATCATTAAGATGAAAGGGAATTAATTAATTAATTAATTAATTAATTAAATTGTGTTTATCTTAAATAATAAAAGAAAAAATAAAGAAATGAATGATAGCTATTTACCTTTTCATATTCATCACATGTATGGCCATTCGTGAGTTTTACCACGACCTGTGTATGTATTAGATATTTTAATTTAATTTATTTCATTAGTTTGCAATTATTTAATATTAAATTAAAATATGAACTATGAGTTATCCCTCCCTTCATTATTATGTAGGATCTACGTGTCCAAGGATATTTATATACCCCCCTTTAACCAATCCTTTGGTTCCCCTCAACTGTGTGTGAATAATAAATATTTGTAATTAAAGGATCATCCCAAGGTGTGTGGAGGTGGTTAAAGATAGAACCATAATGATGCCAACCCAGTTGAGACATAGTTAGACAGGTGGAATTTTGACTCATGACAAGACTAGAAATAGGGTTTATTTACCTTAGGTAAAATGTTGATTTAATGTTATCTCATTAAATCAACCATTAAATAAAACTCATGAAAAAATAATTTAATTAATTAGTTATTTCTATCTATGAAATTATTTATTTCATGGATACAAGGCCACGATCACCTAAATAAATTAATTAATGTGAATATACAGAAATTAAATAAACTAATTATGCATAAATGATTTATCTAGCATGGTTAATTAATTAAGTAACATCCACTTAATATTAACAAGACCTGTAAAGGATGAAACATGAAATTTTTTTGTGCATAATCAATTAAAATCCATCAATTAAATATTAATTCAGAATAATCATTCCATTACTTGATTGAGAATGAAACCATATAACTAAGTGTAATACATGGCCAAAGTCTGGACACTTAATTTTATTAGAAATTTCTCATGAAAGTTTTGGGTTGACTTACCTAAAATTTTATTGAGTTTAATGGTTAAAGTATATTCAATACAAATTTGGAGGCAAGTGTTGAGGAAATCCAAGTTAGGATTTTGGGGTAGGGGAATACACTGAATAGACCAAGGAGATAAAAGTATGCAGTTGGCAAGACCTCCTACCTAATTAATTCATTATGGGTTTCATGGCTAGAGTCTGGATCATTAAGAAAATTAATGTGGGTCCTTTCCACTAGAATGTTAAAGCAACTAGAAATTACGAGTTCAATGGTGAGGGATATTGAGACTTGATAAAATAGTGGGATATTTAATAAATAAATAAATAAAAACATTCAATTTATCACATATCACTTATTTTGTAATCAAGAAAAATACTAATAATATGTTTTTTTAAATTGTATAATAAAATGAAAAGATCATCATCCACACTATCCCTATGATCAATATTGGAGAAAGATGACCTCTTAACTGGAAATAACTTCTAGGAGTGGTTTAGATGCCTTCAGGTTGTGCTACGCCATGAATGAAAAAATCACATGCTAGAATCCTCAATGCCTGATCCGTTTTCTAAATAGGAGAGTGGTGAAGAGTTCCTTGTCTATTAAAAAAATTTTAGTGATGAATTTTATGTTCAATTTTTATGTTTTCATCAATGTTTAGTGAACTAATGAAGTCTCATGAAAACATGGATGTGTATAGCATGCTTGAGCACATTTATGGTAATTACAGAGAGAGATCTAGATAAGAATATCTTGAGATTTTCAAGGTGCTATTTCAGATAAATCTTAGAGAGGGTGACTTATCTAGGCCTCCTATATTCAATCTCATTGGATACATTGATTTATTAGAGTTTAAACTCCCAAAATAACTGGGAACCAACCTCATTCTAGCATCACTCCCTCTGGGTTTCTCTAGTTTTGTTATGAATTTTCTTATGAACAACATTGAGAAGTCTCTGTCAAATATTCCTACTCTTCTTCTCCTATTAGATAAGTATACAAAGCATGAGAAAATTTTCATCCTTATTTTGAAAAAATGGAGAGGGTACAATAATATATTTAAGACCAAAGCTTCTTCATGCTCTTCTAAGAAGAGTACGATCAAAGAGAAAGTAAGGGAACAAGATGTTGTCTGTTTCACACATGGAAAGAAGGGATACTGGAAGAAAAACTACACCCAGCCAAAGAAGTAATGGGAAGCTTCAAGTGTATTTGTTATCAAGTGAAATTTATCTATTTCTATAAATTGGGTATTAAATACATCTTGTTGCAATCACATATGTATTTAAATATATAAACCAAGTAGATTTAGAAAGATTGATCAAGGAGAGGTAGATCTTCAAGCATCCAATATATCTAAACTTGTTATTGTAGCTACCAAGGATCACCACCTCACGTTTCCAACCAAATTGATATTAGTTTTAAAGGGTTGTTATTATGTGACATCAGTTACTAAAAGCATTATTTCTTTATCAAAACTTGATACAAATGTATTTATTTTTGAATTTAGAAATATTTTTTTTTTATTTTATAAAGATATCATTTTTTATGGTAAGGAACATTTAAATAACATTCTTTATGTTTTGAATTACATGAACCAAATAACAGAAATTGATTACTTCACATGATTCATACCACACCCAACTTTGGCATCACCAGCTAGGTCATGTAAATGAAAATATCTTAACTAAATCACATCAAGATTTATATTTAGATTATTTTGAACTAAAATCACTTGGTGTTTTTCATACATGTTTACAATTAAAAATGATCAAAGCCTCATTTAGTGGGAAATGTGAAAGGGATTAATAACTTCATGAATTAGTTCATACCAATGTGTGTGGACCATTTCTTGTTGAAGCAAGGGGCGGTTACTCATACTTCATAACTTTTACTAATGATTTTAGTATATATGGATATTTCTACTTAATGAGGTATAAGTTGGATTATTTTGACAAATTCAAGGAATAAAAGAATGAAGGTGAGAACCATCATGGTAAGAAGATTAAGAAACCTTTCTCAGACTGTGGTGGAAAATATCTTAATCAAGATTTCATTGATTATCTATGGGAGTTTAGTATTTTATCTTAATTCACTCCTTATATGCCTCAGTTGAATAATGTAATTGAAAGGAGGAACCACACCCTATTGGACATGGTGAGATCAATGATGAGTCATATGAGTCTTCCATTATTCTTTTGGGGATACATGTTATATACAACATCATAATTACTAAACTGAGTTCCAACAATAGCAGCAAACGGTATACCATTAAAATTATGGAATAGAAAGAAACCAGTGTTGTCTTACTTATATGTGTGGGGTTGCGAAGCATTTTTTAAGGCCTCTTCATGTAACAAGCTTTCACTCTGAGGCAAAAAGTGTATCTTTATAGGATATACCAAAGTAACAAAGGGATAATACATATACATTTCTTTAGACAAAAAGGGAGTGGTTGATAGATGTCCCACATTTCATGAGGTGGATATTATCTTTAAAGGACATAGTGGGACCAAGATAGAATTTGATGAATTCTAGTCTCAAGATACCTAATAGTTGACGCAAGACAAAATTCCACAAAGCCCCGTTGAAGAAGAAATTTTTCTAGAGACACAATTACTATGTAGACATACTAGAGAGGTTAGAGAACCTGAACATTATAGTTTTCTAGTCACCAAGGACGGTGGATCATTATTAGATGATAATAATGATCCTATAACCTGCAAGGAAGGAGTAAGTGACATAGATGTTTTCAAGTGGAAAGAAGCCATGAATTCTAAAATGGAATCCATGTACCAAAACCAAGTCTAGATTTGGGTAAACCCTCCAGTAGATGTAAATCTCACTGGTTGAAAATGGGTATTCAAGAAGAAACTAGACATGGACGGACAAGTTAGTACCTATACAGATTGACTAGTTTCCAAAGGGTTTAAAAATCATTAAGGCATTGCCTACGATGAATCCTTTTAACCAATGGAAATTATGAAATCTATAAGAATTATACTTTCCATTATGGCTTTCCATGATTATGAGATTTAGAAAATGGATTTCAAAATATCCTTCCTTATCAGGAACTTTCATGAAGATGTCTACATGACACAGTCTGAAGGGTTTTTGACTCCAAAGGATTCCAAAAAGGTATAAAAGTTGCAAAGGTTCATTTATGGATTAAAGTAAGCATCTGGGTCATAGAACATTCATTTCAATGAGTCCATAACTAAATTTAGTTTCATAAATAATGAATGAGAGTCGTGTGTCTATAAACAGTTTAGTGGGAGTGTAGTTTTTTTCTAATAATATATGTTGATGACATATTAATCATTGGAAAGGAAATATCAGTATTACAGTATGTTAAGGAGTAGTTGAATAAATTATTATATATGAAGGACTTGGGTGAGGAAACATATATTCTTGGGACTGAGATCCATCATGGTAGATCCAAGAAGTTTCTCGGACTAAGTCAAAGTACATACTTTTATAAGATACTAAAGAGATTCAGTAGTGAACAATCCAAGAGGGGATTTTTTCTAGCATCACATTACATTCAACTTTCCAAGAAAATGTGTCCTCAGACACTTGAGGAAAGAAACAGAATGATAAGGATTCCATACGTATTATCAATTGGTTTATTCATGTATGTTATGCTATGTACTAGGCTTGATGTTTCCTATGAATTAAGTGTGGAAAGATGATATTGAGTTGATCTAGGTGACCACCATTTTATGGAATTCAAGAGTATCTTTAAGTATTTGAGACGTACTAAGGATTATTTCCTGGTTTATGGAGGAGATTAGGACTTAGTCATCATAGGATATTAAAAATCTAGTTTCCAAGAAAATCAAGATGACATGAAGTCACAAATAAGATACATATTCACTTTGAATAGAGGTGTTGTGAGATGGAAGAGCTCAAAGAAGGCTATGGTTGTAGATTCTACAGTAGAGTCTTAGTATATTGGGGTTTTTGAGGAAGATAAAGAAGAAATATGGATGTGAAACTTCATCCAAGATCATGAAGTGGTACCTAGTAGTAAAGATCATATCACAGTCTATTGTGATAATACTATAGTAGTAGCTCTTACAAAAGATCCAAGGTCATTTTAGCGGATGAAGCACATACTATAGAAGTATTATCTCTTGAGGGATTTTTCTCAGATAGGTGAAGTTGTAGTGAGTAGTATATCCACAGAAGACAACATGGTGGACATCTTGACTATACCAATAACTCACAAAAAACATGAATATCATGTGTAGTCTAGAGGACTGAATATCTTAGGTATTTGGATCTATTACAAGTTGGATTTTGTTTGAGTTAGTGTCCTTGGACCAACTAGTTGTACTTTTATTACATGTATATTCAATATATTGAATATTAATGAAACTTATGTTTATATATTTTTTTTTGTTCTACATGAACCTAATGTAATAATTTTCTAAAGTATACATTGCATTTATAAGGTCATATCAATTCCCCGCTACGATGATAAGTTTGATGTGTTATGATGATATTATGAAATAATATTCTATAGTTGGATAACGTACTATGAAGAGACACACATTACATAGAATGTAAATTTCGAGTACTCATAAGAAGATGAGGATTATTCTTATGAAGTGTGCACTTGGTAATCTCTAAGATAGGGGATTATGAGAACATACTCAGCAATAGGAGTTTCTTATGTTTTGTTGTCATCATATATTCCTATCTACGAGCATGTATGATGGTCCTTATACTTTAATATTATGATTAATGCATGTTATAACTCACTTACTTAGATATATTTCGTAAACCATGATGATAACAGTTCATGGAGAAGTTGGATATGTTGGGTGCATCACGACTGACATGTCATTAATGAAAAATTTGAGGAAAGATTTGTCACTTCCATATTTATGGAAGATGATATCTCAGACCTTTGATTGGAATATAACCGACACATTAAATTACATGTCCACGGTGTAATGATGTGTTTATTTCAGAGAGTCAAAGAAATACATATAGAACATATAGGTTGGTGAAACAGATGTGAAACCTTCTTGATGAGATACTGTGAAAAAGGGATTATATTACACAGTAAGTGTACAAGTGTGTTTGTCGACACTACATCATTAACTAATTTCTCTTGGGTTCCTTGACCCATTACTAGATAGTAATCCTGGACTTTAGGAAAGACCACTTAATTCCAATGAGAAATAATCATAGAGGGTCACACACTAAGTGTTTTCATTGATATCAATCAAATTTTATTTGAGTTTAATTAATGGAATAAATATTATTCTCAAGTGTAATGAATAATTTTATTTAAGTTATATTGATCACATGAATTAAATAAATATTTATTCGCCGGTATATGAATAAAATATTTATTTTATTTATTGAATGTTTTAATAAATATGTATTCTCTAGATTATGAATAAAATATTTATTTATGAATAAAATATTTATTCGGTTGTTCAATAAATGATAGAGGAGTTTTAATGGACCAAGACCAGGTCTGGTGAAAAATATCAATTAACAAGACCATTACATAATATTTTTTATTGTGCAAGTTAGCACACACCACAAAATAATAATAATATAATTATTATTATGTGGAATAGGGTTTATTAAAAGTAATAAATGTTACTTAATGGATGGTATGAAATTAAATAATATTTTAACTTAAATCCTAACTCTATAAATTGACGACTATGTCTATTGTGTGGAGTATCCAAAAATTGAGAATAGAGAATTATTGCCCATAAATAATTCTCTCTCAAATCCTCCTTCTATCTCCCACTCAAGAATGATAAGGTAAATAGATATTTCTTCAAGTATGAAGAATGAGTGGTCAAGAATGAATAGTGCAAGATATTCGACTTGGCGTGATTGCACCTAGAGATTGAGTGGTGTTTCTCAGAGATCATAGGAGCACGTGTGGATCACTGCTAGTGAGATTCTATATTTGGATCCTCAAAATGTAATGAAGGTAATCCAAAAGGGTCCTTTTAGATGATCAATATTCATAAATGAAGAAATTTCCTAATCCCATGTATTTATTTATTCAAATATTAAATAAATTAATTAAAAATTTTACATGCAAGATCATCACTCTTGGTTTCAGGCAATGACTATTAAAATAAATTTTAATATATTTCCTACTTCCACATGCTTCTGCTACACCCAAAACCATCATAGATTACATGGCATATCCTTGTATTTTTAATCAATAATCTTTGAGATGAAATATTATATTTTTTGAATTGTTTTACCCTTAATGACTAATTAAATCTCTTGCTTCCAAGAGTGATAAATTTCATAAATTAGCAGTCGATGAAGAACATACTTATACTAAAATAATTAAATAAATAAATACACATTTTATTTCTCCCTGAAGGATATACATGCAAATATGCATAAGTACATTTTAAATAATAATAAATCATATTACACTACAAGGTAATGTTTCTAATGACCCAAATTTTTAACGAAGGTATGGATCATTGATTTTTCATTTTGAATATTCCCTTTAATCATGGTAAAGGTATACTATAGCCTAGGGGAGGGTCCGAGGAGCATCTGAGGCTTGTTTAGAGATTGAAGTTCTGCAAAAGTGGGATACAGGCTAGACCATATAGTTTGTGGAAACTGTGTGACCCAGGCCTCACAGTTTGTATAAATCATGCAATTGTAGACAGGGGCACCTGAAAGTCTGCACAGTTTGTCTACAACCATGTGGGCCTATCCACATGACTGTGTGGTTGATTGCAGATGTTGGATAGAGCCTTAATGCATAGTTTACCCATGGTTTTTAAACTGTGCACCTAAACTGTGAGTAGTGGGATTTTGGGGGAAAATTACTATATTACCCCTATTTAATTCTAAAACCTATTTATCCTCTCTCCCTTGTTTTCCAGTGGCTAACCAGTGGGTTCTTCCTCATGTGGCTTCCAAAATACCTCAAGCCTCAATCTCATGATAATCCCTAGTACAGAATCTGATTTCAATTCTATCGAAGGCATTGAATATCCCAAGATAAGACTAACCTCACACACTCTTCATTATTTGGAAAATGTCGCCTTTTATTGTGCTATTTAGATGCAAGATCATATGCTCTATTTTCAGGGAATTGGAATAAAACTCAAATCTCTTTCAAAATGATTTTAATAAGAGGTTGATATCAAGAGATTCATTGTATACTACCCTAAGGTAGGTGGTCACATAATTTTTTATTTGAGTTTTGGCCGTTTTGTATTTATTTTGTTGTTCCATAAGATAGCCTTTGTTGAAATCCTAAGTTGTGTTGGTTCCTTCATGTATAAATGAAACTATTGCTTTATTATAGATGATTTTTTTTATTTAGGGGTTTAGACATTTCATATTACCTGTATGGAAACCCATAGGTGTTCCACCTTGAAATTGGTCATTTTGGCCAAAATGGCTCAAAATGCTTAGAACCTATTTTAGCTATTGGCTTGTGTCACAAACCAGCCCAGGTACCCTGGTAGCCTAATAACCAAGATGGTCCTGATATAGCCTGAAGGTAATTCTTGATCCCCAAAAATCAGTGACTAGCACATGAAATCATACATTATTTAAGTGATAACGAATTTTCCACAAAACATAGCGAAATAAAGACAAACAAGTAAATATACATACAAAATAAACTCTACTAAGAGTGATGTACTAGAATTAAACAAGGAATTAAATCCCAAAGTACTACAAACCAATTACTAAAATAGATGAAAACATCTCAAGTCCCTAAGGACACACTCACAAAGTCCAAGGTTCAATAGCTAGCTCCACCTCCAAGAGATATTTTCTACTTGCTCAAACTTGGAAGGAGATAATCTAGAAAAACCTGAAGGTAAAAGTAGGGTGTGATCTAAAATCCCAATATGGTCTCACCAAGGATTCCATAACAGATTCTAATAACATATTAACCAAAGTAATTCTTTCAATTTTAAAATTTATGAGTTTGGCATTTTAAATCATATTTAAAACAATCATGCTATACAATTAAAATGATGGAAAATACATTAATAAAAGTCTTTACCAGTGATGTAATATCTATAAAACAATATATTAAATAAAAAAAATTATATAAAATATTTTATATAAATTCTAATGGAATGTAAAGAAGTTCAACAACATTGGAATACATTTATATCTCAAATATAAAACAAGTGAGCAACATGTTTATCTTCCAAATATGTATGAAAGTTCTAGGAGATCGGACTATGCACCATATAAGTGATCATGAAAATATGTGTATACACACTTCCCTCTTACATTGGACAAATGTTACTCATCACCATCCCATTGGGGATGTGACTTGATGCATTTATGTTTTAGAATGTTGTATAATCGTAGAACATGTCTAAATAACTCACAAACTACCTAAGGCCTGCATGTGATCTTACACAATCAATGATGGGAGTTTTATTTTAAGACTTATTAAAAAATAATTTAAATCCCATTCTCCAATTTTAATATTATTATTTTCCATTTAAAACCAAATCATGTTTCAATAAAAAACATGCCTTTCCAACAAGATAAAAACACTGGGTTTCTATCAAAACTTTTTAAGCAATTTTCATATGTTTGAAAACAATTCAAAATCAATTCCATAAATTTCACAATTCATTTACAAAATTAAATCTAAAATTTAATCTAAGTAGTTTCCATGTAATCTATAATTTAAATTAAAAAATTTAAATCAAACAATTTCCATAAACACACCCCAATTCAATGAAATTTGGGGTTTTCCCAATTTTCTTAGAAAAACCACTCAAAATATCCCATTCACTAGAATTGGATTTTATAATGTCAATTGAAATAAATTTTTAGAAATTTAATTTAAATCAATAATTGAAATAAACCAAGAAATTGAAGGTTAATGAATTTGTCCAAATAGTACAGAATCGCCTACCTTTTTCTCAAAACTCACACTCTCAACAAAACCCGCCAATGAGAAAGATGGTGCAGAAGACCTCAAAACTCAAACTATAAATGATATCCCACATCACAGAGCATAAATACATAAATTTTAGGACGATATATTAAATTATCAATGCAGGAGAAATAGAAAAATATGAATAACTAGGGAGAAATCTTACTCAGGAATCATTTCGTCAACACAACAATGATCAGACACCGAACAAAGGGATGCAGAAGGGTTGGAGGGCTCCAAGATCACTTGGGGAAGGCCTTAGGTCTAGAGAAAAGAAACTAGAGAAAAGGAGAAAAGAGGATCCTAGACACACTACCTGTTTAGAACATGCAGTCTGGGTATTACATGACATGTAATCCCATTACACATCGTGAAATAGTTATGTTTCATAACTACTGAAAAAAGTGTCTATTTTAAATGAAAAAACTTTCATTAAATAACTCACTATGTGTAAAGTATTGTAATTATGTGTAAACTTCATGGTTTGAACCTTTCGCGGTATACACCCTGCAACCACTACACGTTGTGTAACCTAATTACATGGCATGCAGCCCTCCTGTTGCCTACATAAATTGCTGGTTAATGATAAGAGTCCAATAGATCTATGACTTCACTATTATATTTATCCTCTCAATTCATTCTCAAACCTACCTAGTTAATGAAAAGGGAATCCATGACAAGTTTAAATATGAACCTGTCAGATCGGTAATGGGATTTTATAACCTCCCCACCATAAAAAATTTCTATCCCCATAAAGCCTCTGAAGAATCTTCCATGCCAAAGAGATGAGGCCACTATTCTCTCATCAGTGCCTCGAATTCTCACCTATCATGGATATCTGAACCATGATTACATTGCACACAAACCAAAGGTATCCTCCTAGCATGAAGAACCTTGGTTTCAAAATCAACTATCCTGATTGGATACTCAATCTAGGATAAATCATGTTCAATCTCAAGATCACTCCAACTCAAAATGTGAGATGGATCAGAGAGATACTATCTCAGCTACGATACATGGAACACATTATGTATTGACATTAGCTATGGTAGATGTTCTAAATATTAATAAAATTTATCTACCAGATCAACAACATCAAAAGGTCCAATAAAATGTGGAACAAGCTTTCCTTACCTCCCAAGTTGTTGATGAACCAATCAGGATGAAACCTTCAAGAACACTTGATAAAGAACTAAAAAATCCAATGGTATATAGTGACTATCAACATAAGGATTATACCAGCTCTATTACATCATCATTATTTGAAGAATCAATTGAATATTTTATGTCTTCTCTTGTACTGAACTTGGTCTAACCAATAAAATTTCACCAATCTCCGACCAACACAATTGATATTTACATGGTCAACCATAAAAGGCCTCAAAAGGATCCATTATTATCTTGGACTAATTAATATTATTATAAGAAAACTAAACTATCCCCAAATGACCATCACAAGCCCCACTGAAGTTGAGAGCACATGTGTGAAGCATATCCTCTAGAATCATTATATATCTCTCTGTCTGGCCATTCGACTATGGATGGTAGGCCATGCTCAAACAAACCTGAGATCCTAGTGCCTCCTTAAGGCCTCTCCAAAGGAAATAAGTTAACTAAGGATCCCTATTAGAAACTATAATACATGGAACTCTATGAAAATGAAAAATCTCTTTTATGTAGAGATTTCTCAACCCCTAAAATTTGGTTGTATCATGAATGGGTAATAAGTGAGATGATTTCGTTAGCCTATCGATCAAAAACCATATCAGATTATTCTTTATCTTAGTATGTGGAAACCCAACCATAAAGTCCATATAATTTTTATCCCACTTTGAAGTAGGGATTGGAAGTGGCTGAAATAAACTTGAAAGTTTCAGATGCTCGGCCTTAACCTGTTGGCATGTATAACATCAAGAATCAAACTCAAAAATGACCCATATCATAACTAGACAACAGAACTACCTCTGCATGTCATATAACATCTTAGTGGTTCCTAAGTGCACTTACAATTAGGAATTATGATATCCCCCATCACATTATTCCTTGATGCTAACAGAATAATGTAGCGATTCTGATAATATAGAACATCCTCTTTGGAGAACGACCTTTGAGAAATTGTATCCCAACCATAAAGAGAGTCACTAATGCTATGGAATTCATCATAAAGTTATATATCCTAAAGAATCATCTTAAGAAGAGCGTATTTTAACTGGATGATGGTTAAATAAACCGTTGCCCCTGATTTGTGGACCTCAATATGCAACTATGCAAAGAGAGCCATCAAATTTCACTATTCTAAAGATTCTTTCACTGCCTAGGGTGGAAGTTTCTTGCTCAAACCATCAGCAATTACATTAACTTTCCCCAAGTTATAGGCGATGTCAAATTCAAAAGATTGAAGGTACTCCACCCAATTCCTTTGGTGGAGATTTAAATATTTTTCAGATAAGATTTAACTCAAGCTATTGTGGTCCGAATACATATGAAACCTTTCTATAAAAAGGTAGTTCTAAAAACTCTTAATTACATGCATAACATCTACAAGATCAATGTCATGGGTAGGATAATTTTTCTCATGTGGCCTAAGCTGACGAGATCTATAAACAACTACATGATCACCTTGCATAAGAACGTAGCCCAATCCTGAACCATATGCATCATAGAAGAACACATAGCCCTACCTGGCCTCTGAAATAGTCAACACCAATGTAGTTGTAAAAATACTTTTTAGATCACCAAAAGAAATATGATATTTATCATTCCAAGAAAACATCACCCCCTTTCGAGTTATAAAAATCCTTGGAGATTCCATCTTTGATAAGTCCTTCACAAACCAGTGATAATATCCAACTAATCCCAAGAAGCTATGAATCTTGAAGATATTTCATGGTTGCTTAGAAGTCATAGCAACCTTCACCTTCTCATGAACAACACATATTCCTTGTTCTGACACCATGTTTCCCAATAATTTCACTTCTCGAATCTAAAAATCTCACTTTGAAATCTTGGCATAAAATTGTTGATTTCATAGAATACCCAAAACTATTCTCATATAATGTACATGATCCTACTATTATATGTAGTAAACAAGGATGTTATTGACAAAGACCACTAAAAAGGTATCTAGACACTCATGGGAAATCATGTTCATCAAATCCATGAAAAATTAAGGATAATTTTTTATACCAAAGGGCATAACAAGGTACTCATAATGGTCTTACCTACTCCAAAAGAAGGTTTTATGAATGTCAGATTCTTATATTCTCAACTGATGGTAACTAGATCAAAGGTTGATCTTTGAAAAAAACTCTTCCCCTTTCAAATGATCAAATAAATCATTAATCCTTGGAAATTAATACTTATTCTTTACCATCAATTTATTGAGATTTCAGAAATCAACACATAAGATAAGAAAACCATCATATTTCTTATCAAAGAGAACATGCGTCACCCAAGGTGACACACTTAGGTGTATACATACTTTCTCAATATGATATTCCAACTAGGACTTCATATATTTCATTTTCACTTGAGCCATAAAATAATAGATAATAGAGACTAGTTGTGTACCGATCATTAATTCAATAGAAAACTCAACCTCCCTTACCAATATAAAACTAGATAAATTAGAAGGAAACAGGTCGGAAAACTCAACAATAGCTGGAGGGAGATCATATCTCAAATATTCTCACCCCAAATCATTATAAAAGACTAATATTTTATTCCCCAACTCAAGATTATAATTTTTGACCCTACTCAACCTAGAGTCCCATTCACCTTGAAAAACAAGAGACACATCACTGGGTATAGTAAGCTAGACCCATCAAACATAACAATCAATCTATAATTTATTGGAAATGATCCAATCCATTTTGAAAATGATGTTAATAGGTTTCATGTTGAGGACTAGAAAAGTCCAAGCCAGATCATCATCTGATAGACAGAAGACACAAGCGGGTCTTTAAAGACCCTTCTCTCTCTTCATTCCAAGGGGTGTCGTAATATCAACTACATAAGAGAAAATCTCCATATAAAGATTTACCTGATTAACAATATGGATTGAAATAAATGAATGAGATGTACCAATCAAAGTTCCTATGGAAATTACACTAGAACTTCCACTTTACATTGAGCGGAACTTGGACATCAAGTGGAAGTACCACTATAAAAACTAGTATAACTCCCACTACAAACTTCATCCAACAATGTTGGACAGATTTACATCAAAACTAAGAAAAAAAAACTTTAAAAACCAGTGGAAGTTCTGAAATGAAACAAAAATATATATTAATTTCAGTAAAAGAACCACTACAAACTTCATCAAACAATGTTGGGTAGATTTATAATAAAACTAAGAAAAAACAAACTTCAAATATACTATCAAATACCTTCACATAATTTAGTATATAGTTATGGATAGAAAATTTTTCCAGATATACCAAAAAAACTGTAAGAAAAATTCAAATAAAATCCGCAATACCTTCATCACTATCCATTATAAGGAGAACCACAAAACAAACATCAAACCATGTTGCGAATCCAATGATTTTCCCTACTCCAAAACCCACTGATCCCTCAGACCTCAACTAGCGAAAACCAATAAAAAAAATTCGATAACCACTACAATGAAATCGACAGAAATGCAACCCAATGAAAATACCTCAATTCGGCGCACCTTGCCCGCACTCCTTTAGAGTACGCCTGACCGCTCTGAATAAAAATGTGCATCTTCAAAATCCCTGTTGTACTCTTATCATTCTACATGCACCTCATTTTTCATGAGATGAAAATTCCATCCATCATCTCAAAGTAAAAGGATGGTTCCACCTGTAAAAAAGAACACATGTTAAGATCCTCGTATATGACTGGAGAATCCTATAAAATGGAGTACTGGAGATGATAAAAACCTATTTGAATGAACCATAAAGTTACTCATCAATTTTTACTCGTGGGTCCATAACTGGGTAAAGGCGGCATAGGATGGGGCGGTACACAACCTCATCGAGGTGATACTAGAGCACTCAACCTCCCAACAAAGGAGATAAGAGGTGGAACTGATGGAGTTGGACCAGGTGTGCGAGTATGCTGAGGGTTGGTCAATGTTTCTGGGGTACGGGGTGGGGCTAGCTATGGTGTCAAAGAAGGTGCTCTGGGTGTTAGTGATGACAAGTGAGAGCATAGCGAGGGTCCTGGTGTCGGTGGTTAAGACAAGCATGGGAGAAAGGGTGGCACAGGAGATGGTGGAGGTGGGGGTGGTGGCGAAGATTCTAATGATGGTTTAGGTAGGGACTGGAGGGAGATGAAGGAGAAAGAGGTGAAGATTCTGAATCTCTATGCTGGTGACTGGAAGCGCTCCCCCTATCTCCCTAATGCCTTGAATTTTGGTTATCCATCTTAGTTAGACTGGGATTCCCCCCCTCCATTTCTATGATTGTAACTATTTATCCAAACTCATCTGAACATATACAATCCCACCTTCATCAATCAATTGTGCAAGATCCCTGTAGTTGGCCCAATGTCACTTACAATCATGTCAAGGGTTCCAAAAGAAGGAGTTAAGCATGCTTTCAATGTTCTTGAAGACTAATCTAGGGACTCACATGACTGCTAGTTTTTTTATGGAGATCAAGGGAACAACATTATTAATGAGAGTCATTCCACCTCCAAATGATATAAAATTAATTTTCTAGTTAGTTACATGACTCGTGATCTTATTAACTAGGGAATCATAGTGACTGATCCAGATCCTCCTTGTGGATAGAGGTGCTCTAAGGTATTCCCTGGGGAACCTAACTCTTTAGAATGAAATCCATCCATTAATCGAAAGAGACCTCTAGACCAAATAACCATTGGATATGTAGGCACTACTCTTACTCAAACTCACCTATTTTCCACTCCAAATACCATAGTTTTTAATTATCTCATTAAATCTCAATATGGATTTGTGGTTTCGATTCAATAAAAAAAGCATGTATTAAGGAAATAAGAGATGAAACATACACGGTGGCCATAATTTTCCCTTGAAATGAGATATAAAAACACTAGATAAGGTTTTTTGAATCTTTATACCGAGCACAATCTTGGGTGAGAACAAATATGTAGGGATAGATCGAGGGTCTCCTTAGAGAAGGCATAAGGTGGACTTTAAGAAAGCACATTTTCTCTCCATCAATGAGACAGAGAACCGTGGAGAGGAGAAAAAATTAAAGAAAATATGACATATTAATTCATATATTACAATTTGACACATGGTTTTAATAATAAAGCTCCATTCTAGCTAGTCATAGCTTTCTCTATGTCAGTTTTCACTAACAAATTTTCACCCATGAATTTCTTGTTGGTTTCATGAATCAACACTTTAGAAAGTCCGAAAACACCCTACATACTCCTTCCTTTGATATATCCATTCTTCTCTTCCATAACCAAATGAGGTAGAAGGGGAAAGAGTCTCTCATTGATGATCTTAGCTAGAATATTATAAGAGTAGTTACACATGATACCGGGTTCAAAATGATTAAATGATTTTGGGCACTTCATTTTTGGAATGAGAACAAGGTTAGTTTCACACATGGGATTGTGAAGTGACCCACCTTTTAGGTATACTTGAATAGTTTAGATGATTCATATCTTGATATGATCCCAAAAAAAAATATAAAAAACCCCAGGAAAACAATTTGATCCTTGGGTAAGGTCTATATTCAATGTTTTTATAGCCCCTAAGATCTCTTCCGTATAAGGAATATCTTTAATCCATGTATTAATTTCATCATCTATGAGGCTATGAATCAACTCAGGGGAAAAAATACTATCTAATAAACGGATAGCCAATCCTTATTGTATCATTATGAGAGGCTATAAAAGGTTTAAAGTAATGTTTCACACCCATATGGCCTATAAAGTTGGTAAAATTAGATAAAGAACCATACTACAATTGAATATTAAGGATATAATGAATTTCCTCTCCCCTTAATGAAAGCATGGAAGTAAGAAGCATTCCTAGCTCCCTCTATGATCCATCAACACTGATCCCTCTCCCAAATTTTTTTCTTTTTCCATGTGTTTGTTTGATAAATTTATTTATTTATCCAATAGAGCATTAATGATATCATTATCTAAGTGGTATTGAAGCCTACCATCAAGTTGATCAATATAATTCTCCAAGTTCATGACACCGAATAGGTGATTATACCTATGGATAGCCCAAACATTAAGCCTTTTACTCAACCTTTTGAATTTTCATTAGATAATATTGACATGGTTTCTTTTTAACACACTTTGGAACATTATTTTTTGTATTTTATTGTATTATTTATATCAATTTTTTTTAATTAAACTATGTACAACTATTGTTTATTTTTTATTTAATTATTAAAACAATGATTTCTTGTTTAAAATATATATTTTTTTATTTGTTTTGGTTATTTTGAACAATTTAAAGCTTAATAATTAATTATTTAATAACCCCAATTTTTTATTCTTTTGTTTTTTTTAAATTATATTTTTTATTTCCAATCTGTTAATTCATTCATTAATTTGATTTTTTTTATTTAAATCATTTTTTTCAAATACTCAACGTCATTCATTAATTTTATTTATTTATTTGATTTAATTCTATTAATCATTATAATCAATAAATTTATTATTGTTTAAAATAATTTAATCTCAACAATTATATTTCATTACAATGAATGTTAATTATTTTAATATTTTGTTTGAATTATTAAATACAATAATTTATTGATTCTTTATTTTAATTGTAAATAATTTTTTTTATCATTTTTAATTTTAATTTTATGTCGGTTGTTTTTTGTAATTTAAATTTTTTATTTATTTTTAGGTTGTTCTATTATGCATCTAATTTACTACTCTTGTTCATCAACGATATCACTCTACTACCACTAAGAACATAAAAACCATCTACTATCATTGTAATTCCCCATTACCTTTTTTTCAAGTATGTTTTAAACTCTGTTTTGATTTTCATTTATCATTGGATGAGTATTTCCAAGAAGGAATTAATAGGATGCTTTAATTGTTAATTCAAGGATTTTTTTGAATTTTCAGTATATATCCTGTAATTTTTATAGTGAGCTAGGGATTTACACACCGTGTAATGTAGTTACATGATGTGTAATCATCACCTTGAAGATTCCATGAAATGGGTACACATCGTGCAAGGTTACATGCCATGTACATCTTAGACACTGTGTAAATATTAATAATTGGTTTATTAATAAAAGGTGATGAAATTATTGATATATATGGGACTCGATAATTACACAACGTGTAATTGGGTTACACATCATGTAGAATCCCGTGTGTCAGATTTAAGCAGGCGATCTAGTTGAAATTCTTATTTCCTTCCTCTAGGTTTCCTTTCTCTTGACCTATAGTAACTTCCCAGAAGATTTAAGAGATCTCCAATCTATTCATATCATCCATTTGGCAATTGATCTCCATGTTGGTTTCAGTTCTTCTCTCTGTTTAATAAGCCCCTTGCCTCTTTTGTATGTCTCTCTTTCCTCCTTGGTGTATGATAGATTATCTTGGTACTGTTGGATCTAAACTTTGGGTTGTTGAATATTGATTCTAGGTTGAGTTTTTAGGTCTTCCACACCTTCATCCTTCACTGGAGAGTCCTATTGTGAATGCTGTGTTTTCATAAAAAAGGTAGGAAATTCTATTTAAGATTATCCAATTGATTAAAACTTTAATTGATTATTGTTTTAAATTCATTTAAATTAAATTGTGAAAACCCAACTAAATGAAAATTTTAATTGAAATTTAATTTGTATCGATTCTGGGAAGAACCCCCAATTCCAATGGAATTGGAAATTAGGGTGTATTTTGAAATTGATAGATTTCTGAATTAGTTTTTAATAAAAATGGATTAGATTGAATTGATAAAAACCTATGATTGGTTTTGGTTTCAAAATGCATGAAATGATGATTTTTTTTGTTTTGGTTTGAAATGAAATTGGCATATTAAAAATGAAATTGGGGAAATTGTATTTTAAACTCATTTGAAATGATTTGTACACTGTTGATTGATTGATTGAGCACATGCGATCTTGGGTAGTTAGTAGGTTATTTTGGACAAGCACACTATGATTGTAATTCCCTAGCAATGGATTGACAATGAAAACTCTAAAAAAACCTAGTTCATAGGATATTATCCCCGATGGGATTTTGATGAGTCTTATTCAGCATGAGCTTGAGGGACATGTGTACACATATTAGCCATGATCACTGATATGAGATGTGTGAGGATACCATAACTAGAAACTATCATACCACAGGGCAGATGAATATGATACTTTCTATGATTGTTTTGATATATATTCCATTTATATAGAACTATTTTACTCATGCCTATTAATTTATATAATTTTTTTTATATAAAATATTTATTTAACCCATGTTGAAATGTTTTTCTATAAAATTGAAATGAAATAATGTTTTGTCTTAAATATGAAAATGTAATTCCATGCCTTTTTTGATTAAAATCGAATAAATTATTTGGTTTATTATTATAGAGTCTTATTATGAAAAACATGGTAAGAACCTACTGGGATTTTTAGATCACACTCTACCTTTTCCTTCAGGTATTTGTAGATTTTATCATTCCTGGTTCGAGTAAAGGGAAAGTGCCTCTTGGAGGAGGTGGATATTCTTGATCCCTTAGGGCTTGGAGTGACATTTCCTTTGGGATACATGGTTATCTTGTCTATTTTCTTTTAATTTTATGATATACTTTTGGATTTTTGATATACCTATTTGGTTTCTGGTACTTTTTCCTTGAAGAGTTTTGAGAATACTGATATGTGTCTTTATCTTGTGTTGTGTTTGTGAAAAAATTGTTCTCACTTTTGTATTGAATGATGTTAGGTTTTAGTATCCAAACCATGGGGATCAGGAATTCCATTCAGGATATTTTTGTACCAGATTGGGTATCAGGTTACAAAGGTATCTAGGCTGGTTCACGACAAAGTGGAAGCAAATGTGCAGGTTAAGCATCTTTCCTTGATATTAGTATGCATTTGAGAAATCTTTTCAGGACATAGTATGTAGTTATGAGTGAGTGTCTAGCCAACTCTTATTGTGATAAGCCTTAATTCACCATGGGTGTCTTGTAAAATTATTATTGAGTATTATTTCTAGTATTTTACCTAATTTATATTTGGATAGGTGGAAATCCAAATCTTTCTTTCTTATCTGATGGGATTAATTTCCCCATTTATCTTGTTTCAGTTTTGATCTGAGTAGTCTTTTGATGTCTTCAATTTTTTTTGCTGATGTTGTTAAACATATTTCCTCTAAGAATACATGTGAATAGGATCTAGGAGGAAGATACTGATGAACCACAATGAGAAAATCCTCTCATGGACTAGAGTTTGGTAGAAGTTGGTGTGTGTGTTGTCCATGCTTTTGGATGGGCACATGTACCCATAACTGCTTAGGATTCAGTTTTGGAACCCCATAGGGATGAATATTATAATCATGCTTAGAATTTCCTTTCTCATAAAACACCTTTTTCCAAGTCTCTAATGATTCTAAAGAAGATGAGGATTGGATGATAAAGATAGAGATTCTATTTGATTTCTTGGAGACTCCTAAAGATATTAAGGTAAAGTGTACTACCTTTAAGATTGAGGGACCTAGAAAGAGATGATAATATTCCATGTTTATGAAAAATATCACAAGGTTTTTGAGTGTAAGGACTCTAAATTGATTTTCAATGACCAGTTCTATACAGAATTTATGGTGATAGATAATGATATGGAGTTTTTCAAACTCAAGCAAGCTAACGGGACCATGAAGGACTATGAGAACCGATTCACTGAGCTCATGTAGCTTACATTTGAGATTGTATCGAATGAGAAGATAAATACTTGATAGTCTGAGATTGGTCTTTGATATGATTTTTGTTATTAGGTTTTCTTTCTGGAGTTATCTTTTTACGACAACATGCTGGATAGGGCATTGATGGTCAAACATGATCTAGATGGTAAGATAGGGCTGGAGGGAGTTTCTTTTTCTCTTAGTGATAGTTTTGTGAGTTCTAATAAAGGCAAGAGAAATACTGATGAGTCTTATGGTGGATATCAATAGTAGGATTATTCTATACATCCTACAGTGCCTAGTAGATACCCTTTGACTTGCTTCCAGTGTGCAAAGTTTGGGCATTCAAAATGGGGTTGCACTAAGGAACCCAAGATTTGTGGTTCCTACAGATGCTTAGATCACTTGTAGAAGTTTTATTATATCTATTCCTCTCCACATAGTGGCATGGTCTCATTAGCACCAAAATTTAATACAGTGTAATCATATGCATCAATATATAAGGGGTTCCAGTCATAGGTATCTGGAAAAAAGATTCTTCACAAAGTGGAAGAGTCTCTAGATGAATAATATATGACTCCAATGACTATGAGTGGTACCATCATTAGAGATTCATCTGTAGTGACTTCTTTATTTGATATTGGAACACCTCACTCATTTATATAAACTCATATTGTGAATCTACTAAATCTTCCTACATATCTTTTATCTTATATTATGAATATTACTACACCCCTTAGAATGAAGAGAGAGTAGGGTATTCATTTTCTTTCTTGTGTTTTTTCATGATTAGATATCAATATTACCTGAGATTTTATGGTTCTCAACCTGAAACCTCTTGAAATCATTTTTTAATGAATTGGATCATTAATAATAAATCCTGAATGGATTGTTAACTTTTTTTGGGTCTCCTTTACTACACCCGATGGGGTGTTCCATGTATTTCAGGAAGAATGGGACCCAATGTTGAGTTGAGCCTGACCTTCTCATCCATAGTTGGGGAAAGAAATATCAATGTTTTCTTTTGACCAGGAGTGGGAATCTTTGAGTGGTGATCTCCCTCCAGTTGTCTTTGAGTTTCCCTATGTCTTTCCTTTTGATTTCTCTAGGTTTCCACTAGTAAGAGAGGTAGAGTTTTCTATTGATTTAGTGCATGGTACTCAACTCATATATTTTCCTTATTACCACATGGAACCATCTAAAATGAAAGAGTTGAATATTCAACTAGATGATTTTTTAGTGAAATGATTTATATACCTGAGTGTGTCACCTAGGGCAACACCTATTCTCTTTGCTAAGAAATATTATGGAACACTTAATCTATGTGTTTATTACCAGGAACTCAATCAAGTCATGGTAAAGAATAAGTATATTTTTCCATGGATTGATGATCTATTTGACTAGTTAAAAGAGGTGAAGTGTTTTTTGAAGATTGATCATCAATTTATTTATCATCGATTTAGAATAAAATAATATGACATTTAGAAAACCACCTTTCGGAGAAGGTATGCCCACCATGAGTATCTTGTCATGCTATTTTGTCTAACCAATTCTCTTACAGTCTTTATGAATTTAAAGAATAGGATTTTTCATGAGTGACTTGATACATTCATGGTGGTCCTTGTGGAGAACATCCTGCTTTACTCCAAGTCATAGGATGATCATATGGGTCATTTGGAGCTATTCTGGAACTGTTGATAAATCACTAACTTTATGACAAGTTATTGTAATTTAATTTTTGTATTCAAGAAGTGAAGTTATTAGGAAATGTTTTCTTGGAACATGGTATTTCAGTTGATCCTAAGAAAGTGAAAGCTGTTATGACATGGGAAAAACCATTTAATGTTTTCAAGATTCATAAATTCTTGGGTTTATCTAGATATTATCACCTTTTAATAAATTATTTCTCAAATTTGGATTCCCTAATGACCTTTATAACTATAAAGGGGGTAAATTTTTCTTGGGATGAGAAATGTTAATGTTATTTTATTAAGCTAAAACGTATTTTGAATTCTACAACTGTATTGACTATTCTAGAGGCTGGGCAGGGTTGTGTGGTATTTTGTGATGCATCAAGTTTAGGTTTGGGATGTGTTATTATGTAGGGTGATCACATCGTTGCCTATGGATCTCAATAGTTTAGGGCACACAATACTATTTATCCAACCCACGACCTTGAACTCGTTGTTTTGATGCATGTGCTCAAGAGTTACCAACATTAAATTTTAGAGAAATGTTTACCATGTATTCAAATCAGAAGAGATTGAGTTATATATTTTCTCAAGAAGATTTGAATCTCTTCCAAAGGTTTTGGGTGGAGTACCTACAATCTTTTTGTAGCGGCTCAGGTTTTGACCCTTTTCGGCTTTGGAATATTTCTACGAATAATTCCAGAGTTACGCATGAAGACATCATGTGGTTCTGAGGCCCAGTGTGATCGGAATTAATTTTATAAAAATATTAATTATTTTTATGCTATGAACGTGGTAGAGATGAGTTATCTCCTATCTCAGATCAGAAATACGAGGGCACAACTGCGTCCGACACATGCTGTTTACCCTAGGCGGGGTGTAACCTTTGGGGGCACGAGCCTGCTATTGAAAAAGGTGACCAGTGGTGTTTTAATAAATAAATGAATAATTTATTTCTGGGAGTCAGCTTTAATTACTCTTGAGCAGAGTCTTAGATCAAAATTATGAGCCCACCATTGCATTTAGAACGTCACATTTACCCTAGGGGCGGCCTAATCTTTTCTGCGCCGAGAGGTTTGGTTGGGGGTGTGGACGATTATTGAATTAATTAATTAATTAATTAGAAAAAAATAAAATCAATCAAACCACACCCTTATTCTTCCTTTGAACATGGAGATCCCCCCTTCCCCTTCCCCTTCCCCCTTTGACGAACCGAGGTCCCGCAGGCAACCATTTTTGGCGCCGATCGTCGGCAGATTTAGCTTCGGTGCGTTGCGGGCATCTTTCTGCACCCAAAGCTTCGGTGTTTCATTCTCAAGGTATGAAGATTGAGTTTTAAAATCATGGATCCTATTTATGTTTTTTTCTTCAAATAGTTATAAGGGTTGTGTAGTTTGGGTCCCGAGATTCCTGAAACATGTTTCAGATCTGAATTTTGTGCACTGGGGTGCTCCCGGTGGTTCCCAGAAGTTTTCTGTTGGCAAGGCCGAATTCCAGCAGCGGCCATGGAAAAATACGGTGAGGGAGGCAGTGAAGCGGCCTTTTCTAGCTCTGTAATAGTAGATTCCCGCTCCGATGTGGTGTTTTTCGGCTCTGGTGCGGTGGTTTCCAATAGGACAGACGGTGGTCCGGCCAAAATTTTCTAGGGGTTCTTTAAAACCCCGTAACTTGCAAATCGAAAGTCCAATTTGTGAACTGATTATGGAGACATGTTCCTTGAATCGAAGAAAACCTTTTGAGTTTTATTTGGGAATTTTATGAGATGGGTTCGTGGCCCGGGCATATGAAAGGTCAATATAATAATAATATTTTGTTATTATTCAGCTTCGACCCACTATAACTTCTACACGGAACGTCCGATTGACGTGCCATTAGTGATGTTGTGATTCTAATGTTAAATCAGATGTTTCAATATATATTTTGGGTGATGGTACCAATATCAGGGTGCGGGCCCCATGAGGCTGGTTTTGGGCGTTTATGGAGAAACGTGACTTTTCTGTCTGGTGTCCATTTTGGACGAACGAGTAGACGACCTCATGCATTTTTTTGAAGGGATTTCAATGGTGAAATCATCTTGATGAATTTCAGAATTAAGGCATGGGCCCCTCTCAGACTTGTTATGATGAATAGTACCTTTTTCACCGGTTGAATGTTTCGGTCAAGTTAATAGACTCTCCTATATGTTTTTCCACATAGAACCTGATGGTAGCCTCAGTTTGGACCTCAGAGGTTTGTAGTGTGGTGATGTTGTGGGTCACTTGGGTTAGAGATGTTTGGACTAGGAGTAGTTGAGTTAATTACCTTGGTTTGTTTGTATGAGGGTTCGTGTGACATTACAACCCCTGTATAGGTTAGTGATCCCCTCGATAGGATGATTTTCAGATACAGTTGTGGTATCCCTTCAGTGAGTTTAAAGAATGATCCTCTAGCTTCTCTTCCTTAGACCGGGTTCTTGGTATCGCTGTAACCACTTATCCACGAGCGGTGATCCCCTATCTACCAGGACAACCCCATAGGGTTTGAGGAATCATCAGGAATATGATCCCCTATGTAGTGGGCCATAGTAGTAGGGTTTTAGTATCATTGGTTTTATGATTCACTACTCAGTGTGTGGTTTTCCATAAGGTTGCGGTATCATCGTTAATGTGATCCCCTACTCAGTGTGTTTTTTTATTAGGGTTTGTGGTATTGTTAGTTAGATCCCCTACATTTCATGTTATACGAGATGGAGTTTCTGGCATCGTCGTGACCACCTTTACATGGGTGAAGATCTACTGTCTGAGTGATGTGATCTGTGGAATGTCTGATCGGGTTGTAGTATCCCCCAGTGGATTCTGGGAGTGATTCCCTAACTGTGAGATCTTTGTTTTTCCGGGGTGGGTTCTGGCATCCCCTAGAAAATCCTAGGAGAGATTCCTTTACCTAGGTGTTTGGTGTTCCGCTATTTCAGCATGAAGTTCTCAGTGATGATATCTGACGGGCGTGTTCGCTCGGATGGGCATCTAGGATGGCGATGTAACCTGCTGGAGTGTATCTCTCGGATGAGTTTCATCTAGGATGACAGATTTCGTGGAGTGTGTTCTCTTGATTTGTGTAATCCTTAGAGCTTTGAGTAGAATCTGTCATTGGTTATGAGGTCGGAACCTCATGAGTCTTAGTGCCTGAGACAAGTATATCTAGAAGTTTGTGGTATATGTATGGGAATATACATGAGTTGAGCTGACTAGTCATGTTTAACCGAGGATGGTCTCGTGGTGGAGTTTCTCTCTCATTTCAGTTCCCTCTGGATGGGATGAGCTGACTGTTTCCTTTCAGTTGATCTTTTTTATTTTGGGGTTTTTGGGGTGACTACTGAGTATTTTTATACTCACCCCTGCACAGACTTTTCCCGCACATGTTTTGTGTTTTGTGAAAAAAACATGCCTTTCGACAGAGTCCTAGGAGGACTCGGAGCAGACAAATATTAGCTGAGGAGTTTTATGGTGGTTACTTTTGACAAATATCCCCTCCTGAGCAAGTTGGATGCTTTTGTAGTTTTCTTTTGGTGGGTCCTGTATTTACCCTTTTTTTACTTCTGTTGCACTCTGGTTTGGGATAGATGTATTCATGCATTTTACTTTTAGTTTTTATTTATCTCTGCACTATTTCATGGAGGTGTATATGGGTGTGTGTGTACAAGTATGATATGCTAAGGCCTCCCATGTGTGTGATAGCCTACTCGATGCTAGTATCCAACCCCTGTCTTTTAGATGTGGGCTTGAGGAGTTCCGGATCAAGCCCTGTTGGGTTGGGTCAGGATAGAGTGGTATCAGAGGAGGTTAAACCTTTGGGATCTCTAAACATAGGTGGTCTAGTTGTGAGCTTGGTTTGTGTTTCATAGAGGTAGTGTTCAGATGTTTTGAGTTTTGATTTCAGGGTAGGGACTGTAGTGTTGGTGCGAAAAATGACGTATCCATTAACCAGGACTCTCATAACCTACCTTTAAAATCGGTACATTAGGAAATTGGTAATAGGGTAATAATGGTATATGCATCATATATGACCAGGTTTTGGGTTTTCCTTATTTTTCTTGAGTCATCTCCCAAGATATACCCTTTGACCATGGTGTGTCTTAATTATATTTCAGGATGCCTCCACAACGACAACCAGTTGGGGTTTTGAACATGATTGTGGTGATAATATGCCCTAAGTAGAGGCTTTAGGGCCTGGTAAGGGTTCTGAGGCTGGACCTCTAGGTGGTTCGCCCGTGGAGCTACCACCTGTCGAGTAGCTGGTTATGCCGGTAGTGCATGATGAGGATGCGCTCAGGTTGAGTGCACCACATGAGTTATAAAGTTAGTGACCTCTGAGGTACTAGGGTGATCCGGACCCCCAGGTAGCTGATAACTGGCTCAAAGAAGTCACCCGAGTTTTCCGCCTAGTGAGGACACCTCCAGATCAAATGGTGGTACTAGCGGTGATCCTTCTGCATGGTTCAGCTAAGCGATGGTGGAGTCTTGTGACGTATTCCCATGGAAAGGAGACGATCATATAGATAAAGTTTGAGTGGCTATTCAGGGAAGAGTTCTATCTAGTGGCACTGAGGTCAGTGCAGATCCAATAGCTTCTACAGCTACGGAAGGAGGACTGTGTTAGAGTACTCAGTGAGGTTTACAGACCTATCATGCTACTCCCTGGATATGGTTTGAGAACCATTATTTATGGCTCAAACCTTCGAGTATGGCCTACACAAAGACATCTGGGCAGGTGTGGTTTCCTTATGCCTTCCCACCTATGATGAAGTGCTGGAGTGGAATTTGGTGGTGGAAAGATTTCTAGATGAGCAGATTCTTCTTGTCCGGGCTGGGCATGCGGGATCTGAGACCTCGGCAGCTGGTAGCTGATGACAAACATAGGGGTCCGAACATACTCTACATTTCTAGAGGCAACCCCAGGATGGAGGATCTGAGTCTCAGGGATCTCATGGCTCGTAGGATGGGTTTTTTCAGCCATAGGAGAGGCGATGTTATGCTTGATATGGGCGGGGCCATCTTTCTAGATATTGTCTGACCCGCCATGCTGCGGAGAGGGAGCCAGTCGACAGTCTTCCTTCGCAGAGGTATCATCTCGAGGATGGCGGTCTGCAGGGCATCAGATGTGGTGACAGAGAGGGTGCAGCAATGGAAGGTGGTAGGTGATACGAGTTGTCACTGCCACCACCCCCAGGTGGTCCACGCCTAGCTCTGGAAGCTGGAGGATGGGGGTGAGGAACTCTCCATGCCTTAGAGGATGTTGACCTAGAGGTTCCGTGGATGGATAGAGGTATGATCCATGTTCTTTCTAATTTCTGTAGTAGTTTTTATATACACTCTTAAGTGGCACTCTTTCCTTTCCATTGCTTGATCGAGGTTTTTTTAGGGTGTCGGTAAGAACCCGTGCTGGTGTTTGTTCTCATTGTGATAGAGACATTTCTCCTGAGGTGTTGAGTTTTTGTTGCGGGGTCTTGAATGATGGGATATCCAGTGGGTGATGGATTTATTTTAAGGTGGGGAGTACGCCAACCTTATAAAGTTTGGTGTTGGAACCAGTTATGTGGAGAGACGGGGTGCTAAGGTGGTCTTTTCCTTGGCTGTGTGTTAGTGTCATGATTCGTGGTATATGGTTGTTACAACAAAAGAATCTTTGGTGAGATCTTTAGCATGGGAGTACTAGTGGAGAGATCATATCCTTCCCCTTTTTCTGAGGCCTTTCACTTTTTGGGGAAGAAAGTATTTAAGGTGGGGAGAGTGTAGCAGATTGGGTTTTGACCTTGTCAGGCATTGGAATATTTCTACGCATAATTCTAGAGATAGGCATGAAAACAGTGTGCGATTACGAGGCCCGGTGTGCTCAGAATGAATTTTATAAAAATATTAAGTATCTTTATACTATGAACATGCAAGAAATGAGTTATCACCTAAGAAATAGCTTGGATCAGAAATCAGAGGGCATGGCTACTTCCGGCGTGTGTCCTCTACCCTAGGCGGGGTGTAACATTTGTGGGAGCGGGCTTGCTGTAGAAAAATGTGACCATTGGAATTTTCATAAATAAATGAATAATTTATTTATGGGATTCAGCTCGACTAACTCTTGAACAGAGTCTCAGATCAAAATTCTGAGTCCTCCGTTTCTTTTAGAATGCCATGTTTACCCTAGGGGTGACCTGATCTTTTCCGCACCAAGAGGTTTATTCGGGGGCATGGATAATTGTTGAGTTAATTAATTAATTAATTAATTAAAAGAAAAAATATTATCAATCAAACCCCCAACCTTATTCTTCCTCTGTGCATGGAGATCCCCCCTTCCCCTTCCTCCTTCGATGAACCGAGGTGCTGCAGACAACCGTTTTTGGCGCCGATCGTCGGAAGATCGAGCTTTAGCGTGTTGCGGGCATCATTCTCCCCCTGATGCTTCGGCGTTTCTCCCACGAGGTAGGGAGTTTGAGTTTTAAAATCTTAGATACTGTTTATGCATTTTTTTTTCAAATCTTTATAAGGGTTGTGTAGTTTGTGTCCCAAGATTTCCGAAACATGTTTTGGATATGAATTTGGAGCACAGGGGTGCTCCCAAGGGTTCCCGGAAGTTTTCCGTCAGCAAGGCCAGATTTCAGCGATTGACATGGTGGAATCCCATGAGGGAAATAATGGAGTGGTTGTTTCCGTCTCCGGTGCGGCTGATTCTAGCTCGAGCGCGGAGGTTTCCTGCTCCGGTGTGGTGGTTTCTCGCGAGAGAGGCAGTGGTCTAGCCAAAATTCTCTGGGGGTTCTTTAAACCTCTGTAACTCGCAAACTGGATGTCCGATTCAGGAGCTATTTGTAGCGACATGTTCCTTGCATCGAGGAAGACCTTTTGAGTTTTCTTAGGGAATTTTTTTAATTTGGTTCATGTTCCAGGGATACGAAACATTGAAATGATAATAATATTTTATTATTATTCTGCTTCAACCCGCCATAACTTCTGCACGGAGCGTCTGATTGACGCGTCCTTAGTGGATTTGTGATCCTAATGGTAAAGCGGACGTTTCCAGATAGATTTTTTGTGATCAGAACAATATTAGGAAGTGGGCCCCATGGGGATGGTTTTGAGTGTTTACAGAAAAACATGAATTTTCTGTCTGGTGTCCGTTTGGGATGAACAAGTAGACGATCTCATTCATTTTTCTGAGGGGATAGTGACAATGCAATCCAATTGATGAGTTTCATAATATTGTTGTGGGCTCCACTCAGACTTGTTATGGTGAATAGTACGTTTTTCATTGGTTGACCATTTCAGGTGAGTAAATATCCTATCCTGCATGTTTTTCCACATAGAACGTGATGGTAGCCATGGTTTAGACCTTGGCGGCACGCAATGTGGTTATGTTGCAGGTTTCTTGGGTTAGAAATGTTTGGACTAGAAACAGTTGAGTTAACACCCTTGGTTTTTTCCAATGAGAGTTCATGTGGCATTACAACCCCAATATAGGTTTGTGATCCCCTCAACAGGATGAATTTCAGATAGAGTTATCGTATCCCTTTGGTGAGTCTGGAGAAGGATCCTCTGGCATCGCTTCTCTAGATCGGGTTTTTGGTATCGATGTGACCGCTTATCCATGGGAGATGATCCCCTATCTAGCAGGACAACCCCGTAGGGTTCTAGGCATCATCAGTAATATGAACCCCTACGTAGTGGGCCGTAGTAGTAGGGTTGCAGTATCATCGGTTATACGATCCCCTACTCAGCATGTGGTTTTCCGTAGGGTTGTGGTATCATCGGTAATGAGACCCCCTACTCAGTATGTGGTCTTAGTAGGGTTTGTGGTATCATCGATTTGATCCCCTACTTTACAAGTTATACAAGATGGAGTTTCTGGCATTGCCGTGACCACATTTACACGGGTGACGATCCTCTATCTGAGTGATATGATCTGTGGAATGTCAGATCGGGTTATGGTATCCCCTAGAAGATCCTGGGAGTGATGCCCTATCTGTGAGATCTTTGTTTTACCGGGGTGGGTTATGGTATCTCCTATAAAACCCTAGGAGCAATCCCTTACCCGAGGTTTTTTTTGTTCTGCTGTTTCAGCATGACGTCCTTAGTGACAATATGTAATGGGTGTGTTCGCTCAGATGGGCCATCTGGGATGGCGATATAACCTGGTGGAGTGTATCTCTCAGACAAGTGTCATATGGGATGACAGAGCCCGTGGAGTGTGTTCTCCTAGTTTATGTAAGCCTTAGAGATTTGAGCAGAACCTGTCACTGGTTATGAGTTTGGAACTTTATGAGGCTTCGTGCCTGAGATGAGTATATCTAGATGTTTATGGTAAATGTATAGGAATATACATGAGCTAAGATGACTAGTCATGTTTAGATGAGGGTAGTCTCGAGGTGGAGTTTCTCTCTCGTTTAGTTTCCCTCTAGTTGGGATGAGCTGACTATTGCCTTTTAGTTTATCTATTTTATTTTGGGGTCTTTGGGGCAGCTACTGTGTATTTTTATACTCACCTCTGCAGGGGCTTCCATGCACATGTTTTGTATTTTTTTTCAGACCATAGGCCCTTCGACGGAGTCCCAGGAGGACCCGGAGAAGGTATAACTTAGCTAAGGATTTTTCTAGTGGGTACTTTTGATAGCAGTACCCTAATTCAAAGTAGGTTGGACTCTTGTAATTTTCTTTTGGTGGGCTCTGTATTTTCCCTTTTTGTACTTCTGTTGCACTCTAGTTTGGGATAAATGTATGCATGAATTTTACTTTTAGTTTTTATATATCTCTACACTGTTGCATGGAGGTGTATGTGGCTGCGTGTGTACATATATGATAGTATAAAGCCTCCCATGTGTGTGATTGCCTACTCAGTGATAGTTTCAAACCCCTGGCCTTTGGAGGCGGGTTTGGGGAGTTGCGGCTCGAGCCCCGTTGGATTGGGTCATGAGACTTTTCCACATGTTTTCCATTTGGGATGAACGAGTATATGATTTCCTACATTTTTCCCAGAGGATCTCAATGGTGCAACCTGCTTGATGAGTTTTAGAATTGTGGTGTGGGCCCTGCTTAGACTTATTATAGTGAATAATACCCTTTTCATCAGTTGACCATTTTGGTGGAGTAAATAGCCTATCCTATGTGTTTTTCTCTGTAGAACATGATAATTGCCTTGGTTTGGACCTTGGAGGTACACAGTGTGGCAATGTTGCGAGTCTCTTGGGTTAGTGACATTTGGACCATCAATGGTTGAGTTAACTCCCTTAGTTTGTACCTATGAGGGTTCATGTGGCATTACAACCCCAGTATATGTTTTTGATCCCCTTGATAGGATGAATTTTAGATAGATTTTTGATATCCCACCTATGATTCTGGAGTAGGATCCTCTAGCTTCACTTCCCTAGATCGGGTTCTTGGTATCGCTACAACCGATTATCCGTGGGTGATGATCCCCTATCTAGCAGGACAACCCCATAGGATTTGAGGCATCATAGGGAATATGATCCCCTATATAGTGGGCCATAGTAGTAGGGTTGTCGTATTGTCAGTTATACGATCCCCTACTCAGCGTGTGGTTTTCCATAGGGTTGCGGTATTGTTGGTAATGTGATACCCTACTCAATGTGTGGTTTCAGTAGGGTTTGTGGTATCATTAGTTCGATACCCTACTTTGAAAGTTATACCAGATGGAGTTCTTAAAATCTTCATGACTTCCTTTACACATGTGACAATCCTATATCCGAGTGATATGATCTATGGAATTTAAGAC
Organism: Viscum album; assembly: GCA_963277665.1. Classification (NCBI taxonomy): domain Eukaryota; kingdom Viridiplantae; phylum Streptophyta; class Magnoliopsida; order Santalales; family Viscaceae; genus Viscum; species Viscum album. Next base: position 2,108,648,650 of record OY728141.1, read on the forward strand.
CAGGTTGTAGTATCCACCAGATGATCCTGGGAGTGATCCCCTATACGTGAGATCTTTATTTTACCGGGGTGGGTTCTAGTATCCCCTAGAAAACCCTAGGAGTGATCCCTTATCTGAGGTGTTTGGTGTTCTGTTGTTTCAGCGTGATGTTCTCAGTGACGATATCCAATGGGCGTGTTCATTCGGATGGGCCATCTGGGATAGAGATGTAACTCGGTGGAGTGTATCTCTTAGAAGAGTGTCATCTAGGATGATAGAGCTCATGGAGTGTGTTATCTTGGTTTGTGTAAGCCTTAGAGATTTTAGTAGAACCTTTCACTAGTTATGAGGTTGGAACCTCATGGGGATTGGTGCCTGAGATGATTATATATAGATGTTCATGGTATATGTATGGGCATATACCTTAGCTAAGCTGACTAGTCGTGTTTAGCTGAGGATGGTTTCAAGGTGGAGTTTCTCTCTCATTTGGGTTTCCTCTAGCTAGGATGAGCTGACTTTTTCTTATCAGTTTCTATATTTTATTTTGGGGTTTTAGGGTGCTTATCGAGTATTTTTATACTCATCCCTTCATGGGATTTACCCGTACATGTTTTGTGTATACCACATGCCTTTTGACAGAGTCCTAGGAGGACCTGGAGCAGGCGGAGCTTAGCTGAGGAGTTTTTTGGTGGGTACTTTTGACAGAGATACCCACCTTCTGAGTAGGTTGGATTCTTTTTTAGTTTTCTTTTGGTGGGACTTATATTTTCCTTTTTTGTACTACTGTTGCACTCTAGTTTGGGATAGATGTATGCATGCATTTTACATTCAGTTTTTATATATATCTGCACTATTTTATGGAGGTTTATTTTGGTATGTGTGTATAGGTATGTTAGGATAAGGAATCTCATTTGTGTGATAGCCTACTCGGTGCTAGTCGCCAACCCCGGCCTTTGGAGGCTGTCTTGGGAAGTTGCGGCTCAAGCCCCAATTGGGTTGGGTCATGACACTTTTAATTTTGATATTTACTATATCCTTGAGAATGGGAATTTTTTTGCTAATGTGTTGAGTAGGAAACGTTCAACCCATGAAGTGAAATAATCATTAGAAGAGTAGACATTTATGGATCTTTTTTGCACAGTTGCAAATTGGAGTTCAAGAAACAAGGGCCTAGGTTATCTTGGACAATGTTCAGTTGACCCCCGATTTTCATAGGATGGTTCTTCAAGAACTTTAGCTTGATGATGAATTCTGTGTCATTAAGAATTCTCTTTATGGTGGTGATACCATTATTGAGTGGTCATTCTCCATGGAGGGTATCCAATAGTTATATAACTAGTACATTTTACCTTTTATTGTGAGGAAATCTATGATGGGGTATTTACATAATTCCTGGTGGGAAATACACCTAGGAACCAAAAGGATGTCATATGACATGTAGTGGTGATTCTGGTAGATGGGTATGAGATGATACATCACTAACTTTGTTTCTCACCACTATACTTTCCAACAGGTCAATGCCAAGAATCATAGACCTTTATGTTTTCTTTAACTAATTCCAGCGTTGACTTGGAAGTGTGATGATATTTCTATGGTCTTTGTGGTTAGGTTGTCGCATACCTAGAGGAATAATAATGAAATATGGGTTGTGATTAATAGGTTGACTAAATCATCTCATTTTATACCCATTAATGATACAACCAAAGTCTAGGAGATGGAAAATATCTATACGAGAGAGATTGTTTATTTTCACAGAGTTCTAAATGCTATAGTCTCTAACAGGGATCCCTATTTTACTTCTCACTTTTGGAGAGGCCTCTAGTAGAAATTGGGATCTAAAGTTCATTTGAGTACGACATACCATCCCTAGATGGATGGATAAACAAAGAGGGATATAAAGGTTCTTGAGGATATGATTCGTGCCTATGTTCATGATTTTAGTGGAGTTTGGGATAACCATTTGGGATTGGTTTAGTTTTCTTATTACAATAGATACCAGTACTTGATTAGAATTACTACTTTTGAGGAGTTTTATAGTTGTCCTTATAAATCTCTTATGTGTGGGTCAGGGATTGGTGAAAGTTACTTGTTTGGATGGATCTTTTTTCAAGAGATGATAGAAAATATTTAGTTGATTCATCAGAGGATGTTGATGAAAAAGAGTCGGTAAAAATCATATGATGATCAGTGGTGTAGACTATTGTAGTTTTCATTTAGTGATTAGGTGTTCTTGAAAATTTCACCTCATTTAGGTCATCGACATACTATGAGGTAAGGTAAGATTTATACTCATTTTGTGGGACCTTTTGAGGTTGTCGATCAGGAGGGGAAAGTGGATTACCATTTACCACTTTCTCCATAGTTGATTTCAATACATAAAGTGTTCCATGTATCTTTACTATGGAAGTATCTTTCTGATCCATCTCATGTTTTGATATGGAGTGATCTTGATGTTGAGCCTAATTTATCTGTGACTGATCATCATATCAGGATAGTTGATTCTAAGACCAAGGTACTTCATGGGAGGATGATACCTTTGGTCGAAGTGCTATGGTAGCACGATTATGACTCTCATGAGATGTGGCAGTGTGAGGAACTGATGAGAGTTCATGGCCTCAGATTTTTGAAGATATATTCCTCTCATGAAGTACTAGACTCGTGCTGCACCCAATGAATAGAGGAGATAGAAAGATGATCATATCCTTGAAAACATTGTAGAGTCCTTAGATGGATTTGCATAAAAATTGAAGATCTCAGAAGGTGTGGTTTGGATCACCCAATCTCAAGAGAAATTAATAGAGACACCATCTAGGAGAATAAAATAAGTTTTATATTAATAGATTTCCCTCTGTAGATACTTCAGAAACCCCATTGAACTTTCAGTTTATCCCTATTTAATTTTCATATTACTCAAAAACTAATTGGGATCCATTTAAAGCCTTTTAAATCATTATATATAATTTAACAAGTCAAAAGAAATCGAATCCATGAATTCAGGCTATTAAATCATTGAAAATGCATTACAAGAGGTTCAGAAAAGAAAAATATATTTTTAAATCATTTTATGCTACCTATACACAAGTGGGGGGGTTTTGGGTAAGGGTAACCTGTTTTACCCTTACGCAACACTATGGAATGGATCATGTAAGGGTAGATTAACCTTACCCTTATTCATGCTTTGAAAACTCTACAGTGCCTTTAAGTAAGGTTGGTGATCTGCGTGAGGGTGACTTAGTGATATACCAAGGTTTAAATAATGGTAGTTTACCCTAACACAACATTTAAAAGTGTGACTTACCCTTACACGTGTAACCTTACACAACTCCACACTTACATGATAAACCTTATGCATCTTATAGTATAACTGAATTAACCTCACACAAGGCCTAAGAATCTACTAAATAGGGAAGGACTTCCCTTACATAGTTAGGGGTACCATTACATAACACATTAGATTTTTTATGTTACCCATACACAAGAGTTCAAAAACTAGCCTTAACTTTATGCAATAGTATAAAATCAAGGTGACCCTTATGCAAGAGTTAGAAAATAAAGCTCACATTTACAAAAGGTATATAAAACCACCATTACCCTTACACGACCTTGATTACCTGCATAAGGGTAGAAATTTATTTAGAAATATTAACTTTTAAATTTAACTAACTTATAAATAAGTATGAAAAGTTTTTATTATTACTTTCAAAATTCTAAAAAACTTCCAAAAACAACAAAATAATTTTAAAACTTATAAGTTAATTTAAGAATAATATTTTAATACTTATAAATTACTTCCATAATGAGTAAAACCCCCTATAAAACCAAATAATAATTTACAAAATAATTTCTAAACAATTTATAAATTTTATGAAACAGTTCTAAACCACCAGACACCCCAAAATTGAAAAGGGAGGCTCATGAATTTTCTATACCATCACACAACATCTTATATAGTATTATAGAAAAGAAATTTCCAAACCTTTATACTTTATATCTTCATATTTATTACCTAAAGTAAGTATATTTTAAATGTCTTAGGGTAATGAACCATCTCATTTCAACTAAAACATCTCACTGATGGTTGACTATCTATTTTTCGATTAATATTCTGATTGGAACTATTTTCCTTGTAGTCACAAGAAAAGTGAATGAGCTTAACACATAAATAATAATTTCTTAATCCTATAAAAAATTCTTTAAAATTTATTTTACCACATTTGTAACTTTTATAGATCTTACTTCCTAACTTATTTGGGGATTGCTTATTCATTTCTTTCTTCTCTAACCGATTATTACTCTTATTATCATGACATACATAAGTGTCAGAAAACTCAAATCTCAAATTTATCATCACAAAAAGAAACATGCTCATAAATTTTAAATTTATGATAAGTCAAAACTATTTATAAACTTGGTTTTAGACCTATGTAAAATCCATCAATTTTACTCTCATTGTCTACAAAAAATTTGGTGGATACCTAGAAAGTTAGGTAAAATTTTCCTCATAATAATCCATTGAGTATTATTTTATTTTTCATTAATTCTAAAAATTATATTTCAATTATAATCTAAATAACTTTAGGAAAATAATTCTCAATAAAAAAAACTTTAAATTTCATCCACTACATACCATCAATCTTATATTTTTTTCTCATTATTTTTAATTAGATACCACCATAAATTAACTTCACCTTCAAAATAATAAATAAAAAGAGTTTCATTTTTATGTTTTATACATCCCAAAACATAAAATATATTATAAAATTCGTTTATCCATCCTTCAATTTTCACCAGGTCTAAAGATCCTCCAAAATACAAAGGGTGATGTTTCATGAAATGCTCCACTATATACGTGTTCCTCTATGGAGATTTTGGTCACTCTCTTACATGTGAACCATCGTTAATGGAATGTGTTAGCTGATTTAACACTACAAAAAACTAATATATTCCAAACATTATAGGCTACTGATTTTGAAGGTTATTATCCCCTTGATTCATCCCTACTCCAGCTTCAATGACTCCTTAGAAGAAAACCATTTCGAACAGACATGGATTATATGATGAAACATAGAAATCTTTAAAAGCTAACTCATGATAATATATAAAAATAGAGACTATTTAATGTATATTTTAACATTATATTAACCTCTAAATGTATCCTAACATTTCCTTTAATACCAACTATAATTCCATGTAACATATTCAACCCATAATTTCATGATTTATAATAAGGGTTGAACTTTATAACATTTTAAAGATATTTTTAGTGAAGAGTTTTATAGAATTAAGGAAAAACTACATTATAGATAGGACAAATTCAAAAAGTGTACATTTTTACATAAATAAATTTCTTTAACTCTACACACATGTTTCATTCAAGACACTTTTTCTTTATTTAATATGAGTCATCATAGTGGAAATCTTGAACTTACTAAATTTTTTACTCAAACTTATATCCTATAAAAAACATTTTAAAATGTGTAATGAGAAAGAAATCACACTAAGGGATATAAAAAATAAATTAATCTTATTAGTCCAATGAAAAACATGAAAACTCATGAATACTTTTACCTTTTTCTCAATAAAACTTTTGCACGTAAATAGAACATTTCCACGTATGAAAATAAATTGTTTCTCAAATCAAACATTTTAGAAACCATTATTAATCATTTTAAAACCATGAAGGTATATTGAGGCATGTGTTAACTCATGATAACATTTAAAAACCTTTCACTTTAAAAATTTCAAAAACTTTCCTCACCTAATAAAATCAAAAATATTTCCATAAAAAGTTTTTTTTCAAAATAATATAGGTATGTTCAAGAATCATATTGATAAATCATGTTCACCCATTTTAAATCAATGTTAAAATTAATAAATCCTAGTTAATTACATTGGATTAACCTTCTTAGTTACCACTCACATTTTTTTCTTTGAATAATAAATTATTAATCAATTAATTATAGATCTATATCACACTCACCTATTTTCACAACCTATATCAAGCTAAATTTTTATAATCTATAATTATAAAGTACCATATCATGGAAAAAACATTTTTAGGATTTCATTTTTGTCAAAAAAATCTCATTTTAACTCATAATAAAAACACTTTCTATGTACACACAATAACTAGGATAAATATCCTTTTTATTTGAAAACTCTTAAAAATGAAAAAATTCCAAAGGAGTGATAATATGATATTCATTAAAAAAATATTTTTTATAGAAATATTGATAAAAAATAATGAGTATGATGGCAGGGAAAGTTGATCAAGATATATATGTTAAATTTTTTTTTTCACCATTTTATAAAGTAAAAAATAACTCATATAGAAAACATTGAAAAGATTATTTTTTAAATCATTGTAAAGAAAGTAAAATATTGTCAAAAATTACCTTTAAAAACCATTGAATCATAAATAACAACATCCATGTAACATTTAAAATAACTTGTATATGGGAAATAAGTAGTTTAAAACATTTAAAATAATGTTTTAAAGGAAAAAACTTACCTCGAGTCCCTACTCATTTTGTTTGTATGTCTACCCTACCCTTCTTTAGAAAACCTCTCTTGGGTTACACCTTAAGCATGATTAGGTTGGTCTTTTAGTGAGACCAAAACTAATAGGATGTGGGGGGGGGGGTATTGGGGAGATATTTGGACACATATTGTCTCAGATAGAGTCCCCAAACTGTGTTAGGAAGAGAGGATAAGGGGTTCCAATTTATAAGTGAGGATAATGAAACTCTTGTAATTATTCAATGTTTTATAATAATATTAATTCACTCCAATAGTTAAGTGGCACTTAAAAAATTAAAATTTTAAGATAAGGTGATAAGTGTTGAAATAATATCATCCAATAATAATTAATATAATATTTTGTGACCATATAACTTAGCACTACTACAAACACGGCCTTTATCAGCGCTAAAAATGGCCTTTATCAGCGCTAGAAGAAGCGCTGATAAAGCCAACGAAGATGGGGGGGGCCTTTATCAGTGCTCCGAAAAGCGCTGATATAGGACCCCTTTATCAGCGCTAAAAAAAAGCACTGATAAAAGGGGTCCTATATCAGCACTTCCTTTATTAGTGCTTTAGTTTTAGCGCTGATAAAGGACCATTTTATCAGCGCTTTTAAAAAAGCGCTGATAAAAGTTAAAAAAATTAAAAAAATTTAAAAAAATTTAAAAAAATTTAAAAAATACTGCGAATCGGGTGGGCTTTTATAGCGCTTGATCCCTCCATTTTACATTGCTTTTCTGCCCCTGTATACCACCCCACACACCCCACGCACCCCTTCACCCTTTAACAGCGCTTGCTGCTATATTCCCCCATGCGCGCGCGCCCCTGCCTCACACATGATTTGAACTCGAGACCTCCCCCCTGCGCGCCTAAGCCTTTACCACTACTCTATTTTGATTTGTCTTCCAATTCATGATATATATATATATAGTTATATTTATTCGTATAGTAATATATATTTATATTAATATATATATAGTTATTTGATTATAATATATATATATAGTTATTTTATAATATATATATATAGGTATATTATAATATATATATATAGTTATATTAATATATATATAGTAATATTAATATATATATAGTGATATTAATATATATATATATATAGTGATATTAATATATATATATATATTTAGTTATATTTATTCGTATAGTAATATATATTTATATTAATATATATATATAGTTATATTAACATATATACAGTTATATGAATATATATATATAGTTATATTAATATATATATATTTATAGTAATACTAATATATATATATATATGTAGTTATATTAATATATATATAGTTATTAGATTAATATATATATATATATAGTTAGATTAATATATATATATATATAGTTAGATTAATATATAGGTATATAAATATTCATATATTGGTATTTTAAATAAAATGGATATTAGTTATTATTTAGATAAAGCTAATATATTTTATATGTAAATATGTTTAATTATTTATTTAAAAAATTTAATTTTTAGGTGCGAATATATAAAAAATATGTACATATAGTTATATATTTGATTATAAATAGTAGTGAATTATAAAAAAGGATGAAATTTCAAATACATAATATCAATATGAATGTAATACCTTGTAATAAATTCATTCCCCGCCAAAAAATCCAATAATACCCCTTTAAACGAGTTTGAAAATCCACAAAATGTTAAAAAATCTGGGTACCCCGGAAAAAAAATCAGTTTTTGAGGCCTTCTGTGCCTATTTTGGCCACGAAAAACGCCTGACCAGGGTCACCCTAGGTCACAACGACGTAGAGCTCGTCGCAGGCTTCGATTTGATATGTGGTAGAGCTCAAACGGACACCCGGATCAAAAGTTATGGCCGTTTAAAGTTTGAGTTGCGTTTTCAACATATTATGGATCTTTTTTTTATTTTTTTAATTTTTTAGTCCTCAAATTGTTATTAAATGACTATTACTCCATAATTATTATCAAATTATTAATTAAAAATATTTTTTAAATTTTTAAGAAGCCATTTTCACTAAATATCTTATACATTAAGTATAATAAGTGTAAATGTACATTTATACTTATCTAAAATATATTTAAAATTATATATTATATTTATATAACAATATAACTATATTTATATATTAATATATTTTTTAATTTTTTTTTGAAGCCGACCCTTTATCAGCGCTACTAAATAAGCGCTGATAAAGGGGGGGCACTGCGAAAAACTGTTTTTGTGGTAGTGTTAGCCTAAGGTACCTATACACACACACCCACACACACCTTCATGAAACAGTGCATAGATATATATAAAAACTAGAAAGAAAATTCATGCATACATCTATTCCAAACCAGAGTACAACACAATTACAAAAGGGAAAAACATGGCCCACAAAAAGAAAACAACAAAAGTGTCCAACCTACTCAGGAGGAGAGGATTGCTGTAAAAAGGACCCTCCAGTAAGCTCCTTAGCACAATTCTTCTAAGACTCCATGGTTAGACCCGCTCACTCAACTCCTCCTGCTTCGGATCCTCCTGGGACTCCATCGAAAGGCATGTGGTCAACACAAGACACAAACACATGCTGGAAAAGCCCATGTAGTGGTGAGTATAAACATACTCAGTATGCACCCCAAAAACCCAAAAAAAAGAGAACAAATGAAAGGCAGCAGTCTGCTCATCCTAGCCAGAGGGAACCCAGATGAGAGAGATACTCTATCTCATGACCATCCTCAGCTAAACATAACTATTCTACTAAAAACCAAGTGTATTCCGATACATACACCATGAACATCGAGATATAATCACCTCACACACCAAGCTAAAGGAGGTACCGAACTCACCACCAGCAATGGATTACAACTAGGAGAGCACACTCCATGATCACAGTAATCCCAGATGACACTCATCCGAGAGATACACTCCATCGGGTCCCACACAAACATTTCCGACACGCACCTGAGAGATCACCCTCGACAGATTCGTCACTGAGAAAACCACACTGAAACATCAAGAACCAAAAACTCCTTGGATAGGGGAACACACCTAGGTTACGCTAGGGGATGCTTGAACCCACACTGGTATACGATGATCTCATAGATAGGGGATCACTCCCAAGGTCCGCTGGGGGATACCACAACCCGATATGACATTCGTAGAGCTCATAGATAGGGGATCACTCCAAGGATTCACTGGGGTATACCACAACCCGATCTGGCGCTTGAAAGAAACACGTCACCTAGATAAAGGATCATCACCCATGTCATGACGGTCACAAAGATACTGTAACCCTATCCGGTATATCTCGCGTTGTAGGGGATCAAACTGACGATGTTGCAAACCTATCGACACCACACCCTTAGTAGGGGATTGTATAACCAATGATACCACAACCCAACTATAATCGTCATGCTGAGTATGGGATCGTATACCCGATGACGCCACAAACATACTGAGCACGACCCACAACATTGGGGATCATATTCCCGATGATTCCACAAACCCTACGGAGTTAACATGCTAGATAGGGGATCGCCGCCCGTGGATAAGCGGTCACAGTGATACCAAGAACCCAATCTAGGGAAATGATGCTAGATAATCCCACTCTGGTCCCACTGGAGGGATGACACAACTCTAACAGGTTAAGCATCCCATCAAGAGGGTCAGAAACCTATACTAAAGTTGGGATTCCACATGAACCCTCATAGGAATGAACCAAGGGAGTACCCTCAACCACTACTGGTCCAAACTTCGTTAACCCGAGTGACCTGCCACAATGCCACACCACGCACCTCAAAGGCCGATACCGAGACCACCATCACGATCCACGCAAAAAAACACGCAAGATAGGCTATCTAATCTCCTAAAACAGACAACCTATGAAAAATCCACTATTCATAGTAGGTAGCCTGTGTGGGGCCCACACTACAATCTTGAAACTCATCATGCGGATCATACCACTGCGATCCCCTCAGAAAACACACGGGATCGACTACTCGATCATCCCAAATGGACACCCGGTGAAAAAGGTACTATTCATCGAAGCCAGTCCGTGTGAGGCCCACACTACGATCTCGAAACTACTCATGTGGATAACACCATTATGATCCCCTTGGAAAAACACACGGGATCAACTACTCGATCATCCAAAATGGACACCCAGTGAAAACGTCACTTTTCTCAATAAACATCGAATCCCGACCTCATGGGGCCACACCCTATTCTCGTTTCCAACACTCGGAATCTATCTCAAGAAGTCTACTGTACCATTAGGGTCTCAACTCCACTAACGACGCGTCATTTGGACACTTCTTGCATGGGTTTTGGTGGGTCGAAGCTGAATAATAATAAAATATTATTATTATTTCAACGTTTTGTAGCCCCGGGCCACGAAACTGACTCATAAAATTCCCAAAGTAAACCCAAAACGTCCGCCTAGATGCAAGGAACACGTTTTTGCAAATGGCTTGCAATTTGGACTCTCGACATGCATTTTACGGGGGTTTAAAGAGCCCCAGGAATATTCTGGCCGGACAACTGCTGGCTCGCCGGAAAACTGATCGGACCGCTGCACCGACCTTACCGGACCGCCGCACTGCCTTCCGGATTCTGCCGTTCCACCACCGTGCTGCTGCCACCCTCATCGAATTCTACCATGGCCACTGTCGGAATCTGAGTTTTCCACTGTAAAACTTCCGGGAACTCCTGGGTGCACTCCAGTGCTCCAAAATCAGACACGAAACATGTTTCAGAAGCCTCAGGACCTGAACTATACAAACCTTATAAATATTTGATAAAAAACAACACATAAATGAGGTTTGGGATTTTGAAACTCATACTGCCTACCTATTGGTGGATCGTCGAAGATTTGGGTGCAGAACGATGCCTACGACGCACTGGAGCTCGATCTACTGACGATAGGCGGTTAAAATGGATGCTCGGGGATTGATCTAGTGAATAGAGGAGGGATAGGGGAGGGTTTCATCTGGTGTGCATTTACAAGTCGAGGGAGGGGATCATGATTGATTTTTTTTCTTTTTCTTAAAAAAATACATTTAACTCCCCGCCAACTCGCCTCCGACCCAGCACCCGACGCCGACTAAAATTTTGTCGCGCCTAGGGTAAACATGGCGTTCTGAATGCAACATCGCACTCAAAATTTATATCTGAGAATCCGTTCAGGATTTATTCGAGCCAACTCTAGTAAATAAACATTTCCATTTATTTATGAAAACACCCCTGGTGGCTTTTTCCTGGCAGGCCCACGCCCCCAAAGTTTACACCTCGCCTAGGGTAAACAGAACACTCCGGATGCAACCGTGCCCTCGGATTCCCGTTCTGAGCTACCGTTTAGGAGATATCACAACCTCAACATGTTCATAGTATAAAAATACTTAATATTTTTATAAAATTTACTCAGGGAACACCGGGCCTCAGAATCGCACGCTGTCTTCGTGTTTAGCTCTGAAATTATTCATAGGAATATTCCAAAGTCTGAGAGGTCCAAAACACGAATCACTATATCCTCCCCACCTTAGAAATTTTCATCCCCGAAAGGCCATATGCACAAGGAAAGCAACTTTACTCTCAACTGAGTCTCCCATGCCAGCGAGTTCACCAACAAACACCCTTGGTCGAACACATAAGTCAGAGGGACTCATCCAACACACCTCAACACTATCCACTTTGGGTGGCACTTACTCGGCCACACGGTTTTGATTGCGTCAAAAAATGAATCTCGGTGGGGGAAGGATCCATCTTCCTCACATATTCGAAGCACTTAGAACAAAACCAACACAGGGTCTTACCAATGCCCTGAACAAAACTCGAGCAAACAACGAAAAAGAAAGAGTACCGCTAAACAATGTCTATCAAACTACTACAGAAAGTAGAAAGGACACAAGGAGTACCTAGGTCCATTCATAGAGACTCTGGGTCAACAGCCTCTAGGGAATGAAGCTATCCTTGCCCTCAGCCACCAGCTCCCTGAGCTTTGCGTGGACCCCTTGGGGGTGGGGGCAGTGGAAACTAATACCGCCTACCACCTCCCGCTGCTGCACTAGCTCCGTCACCATGTATTTCACCCTGCGGATCCCCTTGCTCGAGACGCTGCCACTTCCAAGGAGGTCTATCAACCGGCTCCCTCTCAGTAGCATGACGGGTCCAACAATCTCTAGAAATATGTCCCCAACCATCGCAAGCGTAACACCGCCTCTCCTGCAGCTGACCAAAACTGGCCTATGAGCCCTGTGAGCCTCAAGCCTTAGATCCTCCATTCTGGGGTCGCCTCTTGAAACATTGCCCATGTCCGGGCCCCTGAGTCTGTCGTCGGATACCAGATTCCGATCCAACTGATGAAGTCTCAGCTGTTGCGTGCCCAGCAGTAACAGGCATGATCTGCTTGTCCAAAAAGATCTCCACCACTAGGGCCTGCTCCAACACTCCAGCAGAGGTGGACAAACAAAAGGAAACCACACCTTCCTAGATGTCTCTGCGTAGGCCCAACTCAATGGTCTGAGCCCTAAATAATGGGTCCCGAACCATATATAGGTAGTAAAGCGATAGTTCTGTAAACCTTATTGAGTACTCCGACAAAGTCATGACCTCCTGCCGAAGCTGCAGAAGCTCTTGGATCAGCACTGGCCTCAGCGTCATCGTATAGAACACTTCCCTGAAGAGCCGATCAAACTCTGCCCATGTGAGCATCTCCTCATAGTGGGACTTCTCCACCAAATTCCCCCATCACCCGACTGAACCATGAAGAAGACTCGCTGCTAGGACTACCATCTGATATGGAGGTGTCCTCGCAAGGCGGAAGACTCGGGTGACTACTTTGAGCTAGTCATCAACTGCCTGGGGGTCTAGATCACCCTGAAACCTTAGAGGTTACTGCCTCTGGAACTCATGTAGCACACTCAGCCTGAATGCAACCTCATCCTGTACTTTCGGCATAAACAGCTGCTCGATAGGTGGTTGCTCAACTGGCGGACCACCTGGAGGTCCAGACTCAAAACCCGTGCTCTGGTCCATAGCCTCTACATGGGGTGGATCATCACCACAATCCTACTACAGAACCCTTGCTGTCTGTCATCGTGGAGGTATTCTGAAAAACATTCAAGACGCACCATAGTCAAAGAGTATATCAGGTGATCTGACTCATGGAGAACAAGGGAAAAACCCGAAACCCATTCCTATATGATTCATATCACACTATGTCCCTACGACTAGTGTCCAAATGTCTCGAGTTGAAAGGAAGGTTGTCAGTGTTCTGGTGAATGGATACGTCAGCCGCTGCACCAACACTAGGGTCCCTGGCCTGAAATCCGAACTCGAAACACCTTGACACTGCCGCTATGAAACCCAAACCAAACTCATAGCTAGACAAGATACACTTTCAGATCCCAAAGGTAGAACCTCCAATGATACCGCTCTGTCATGACCTAACCCAACGGGGCTTGAGATATGACTCCACAAGCCCACCTCCGATAGGCCAGGGGCTGGCGTCCAGCGCCGAGTAGGCTATCACACACATGTGAGGAATTAGCCTAAGGTACCTACCTGTACACACACACACCCACATACACATCCATGCATTAGTGTAGAGATATATATAAAAATTGGAAAGAAAATTCATGCATACATATATCCCAAACCAGAGTATAGAAAAAGTAAAAAAGGGAAAAACATGTCCCACTAAAAGAAAACTGCAAAAGCGTCCAACCTGATCAGGAGGAGAGGATCGTTGTAAAAAGGACCCACCGGTAAGCTCCACGGCATAGCTTTGGTAGGACTCCATGTTCAGACCTTCTCACTCAACTCCGCCTGTTCCGGGTTCTCCTGGGACTCTGTCGAAAGGCCTTTGGTCTGCACAAGACACAAACACATGAATGCAAAGCCCATGTAGGGGTGAGTATAAAAATACTCAGTAGGCACCCCAAAAACCCAAAACAAAAGAAAGCAACTGAAAGGAAACCATCCGCTCATCCTAGCTAGAGGGAACCCAGACATGAGAGAAACTCCATATCATGACCATCCTCGGCTAAACACAACTAGTCAGCTCAAACTAGGTGTATTCCCATACATACATCTTGAACATACAGATATAATCAGCTCACACACCAAGCCACATGAGGTATCGAACTCACCACTAGAAACGGTTCACAACCAGGAGAGCACACTCCATGGTCACGGTAATCCCAGATGACACTCGTCCGGGAGATACACTCTATCGGGTCCCACACAAACATCTCTGACGCTCACCCGAGAGATCACGCTTGACGGATATCGTCACTGAGAAAACCATGCTGAAAAAGAAAGAACAACAAACTCCTTGGATAGGGGATCAGTCCTAGGGTCCACTTGGGGAATCCTGAACCCACACCAGTATACGAAGATCTCACAGATAGGATATCACTCCCATGGTCCGCTGGGGGATACCACAACCCGATCTAGCAATTGTAGAGCTCATAGATAGGGGTTCACTCCCAGGATCCGCTGGGGGATACCAAAACCCGATCTGGCGCTCGACAGAAACACATCACTTAGATAAAGGATCATCACCCGTGTCATGATGGTAATGACAATACCGTAACCCTATCTGACACATCTCATGTTGTAGGGGATCAAACTGATGGTGAAGCAACCCTATCGACACCACACGCTGAGTAGGGGATCATATAACCAATGATACCACAACCCTACTATAATTCTCACACGGACTAGGAAATCATATACTAGATGACACCACAACCCTACTGACCATGGACCACTACATAGGGGATCATATTCTCGATGATGCCACAAACCCTATAGAGTTAACCTGCTAGATTGGGGATCACTGCCTGTGGATAAGCAGTCACAACGATACGAAGAACCCGATCTAGGGAAACGATGCAAGAGTATCCCACTCCGAGCCCACCGGATGGATGCCACAACTCTAACAGATTAAACATCCCATTGAGATAATCACAAACCTATACTAAAGTTGTGATGCCACACGAACCATCATAGGAATAGACCAAGGGAGTACCCTCAACCCCTGCTGGTCCAACGTCTCTAACCCGAGTGACCCGCCACAACGCCATACCGCGCAGCTGCAAGCCTGATACCGAGACCACTATCACGATCCATGTGGAGAAACATGAAAGATAAGATGTCTACTCGCCCGAAACAGAAAACTGGTGAAAAAGGAACTATTCATCATAGCTTGGCCGTGTGGGGACCACATTGCGATCCTGAAACTCATAAGGCAGATCATACCACTATGATCCCCTTGAAAAAAAAACACGGGATCGACTACTCGATCGCCCCAAAAAAACACACGGTGAAAAAGGTACTATTCACCAAAGCCAGCCTGTGTGGGGCCCACACTATTATCCTGAAATTCCCCAGGAGGATCACACCGTTACGATCCCCTCAGAAAAACACACTGGATCGACTACTCGATCGTCCAAAATGGAACCCCGGTGAAAAAGTCACGTTTCTCCGTAAATGCCAGAACCCAGCCTCATGGGGCCCACACCCTGTTCTCGTCCCAACACTCGGAAACTATCTCAAAAATTCCACTGTACCGTCAGGGACTCAATTCCACTGACGACATGTCATTTTGACACTCAGTGCAGAAGTTATGGTGGGTCGAAGGTGAATGATAATAAAATATTATTATTATTTCAACGTTTCATAGCCCCAGGCCATGAACCCAACTCATAAAATTCCCAAAGTAAACCCAAAAGGTCCTTCTTGACGCAAGGATTGTGTTTCCACAAATGGATCATCATTTGGACTCACGACATGCATTTTACGGGGGTTTAAAGAGCTAGCGGAATATTCTGGCCGGACGACCGTTGGCTCGCCGGAAAAATGATCGGACCGCCGCACCGACCATGCCAGACTACCACGCCACCATTACACCTATAGGATTCTACCGCGCCACCACTGCGCCACCGCTTCCCTTGCAGGATTTTTCCATGGCCACCGTCGGAATCTGGGTTTTCCGTCGGAAAACTTCTAGGAACCCCCGGGAGCTCCCCGGTGCTCCAAAATCAGATCCGAAACATGTTTCGAAAACCTCAGGATCCGAACTATACAAACATTTTAAAGATTTGAAGAAGAAAACACATAAATGGGGTCTGGGATTTTTAAACTCAAATTACCTACCTGTTGGTCGATTGCTAAAGCTTCGGGTGGAGAATGACACCTGCGACGCGCTAGAGCTCGATCTGCTGACGATCGACACTGAAAACAGACGCTCGGGGCTCGATCCGTCAAAGAACGGAGGGAGAGGGGAGGGTTTTATCCGGAGTGCGCATAAAAGGTGAGGGAGTGTATCTTGATTGATTTCTATTCTTTTTTTTAATAAAAACTTCAATTAACTCCCCGCCAACTCGCCTCCGACCCGGAACCCGACACCCACTAAAATTATGTTGTTCCTAGGGTAAACATGACATTCTGAATGCAACGACGCACTAAGAATTGCAATATGAGACTCCATTCAAGTGTTATTCGATCCGAAGATCATAAATAAACTTTTCCATTTATTTAAAGAAATGCCCCTGGTGGAATTTCTCACAGCAATTCCGTGCCCCCAATGTTTACACCCTGCCTAGGGTAAACAAAACACTTCGGACGCAACCGTGCCCTCAGATTCCCATTCTGAGCTACCGTTTAGGAGATATCACACCCCTGCCACTTGCACAGTATTAAAATATTTAATATTTTTATAAAACTTATTCCGGGCACACCAAGCCTCGGAATCACATGTTGTGTTCGTGCCAAGCATTAGAATTATTCATAGAAATATTCCAAAGTCTGACATGGCCAAAACCCGAGTCACTAAAAAAATGAATAATATCCTTAAAAAATAACTATTAAAAAAAATAAATTGTTAGACTAATTTATCATCATCATAAAATCTCAATTCATAGAGTAAATGGTTGTGGATTCTATTATAATAGGAATAGTTATCTCATCATATCTTAATTAACATCTTAGATAGAAACAATTTTCATGAAATCATCCATAGAACATAAGAATAAAAATTATTCTATAAAAGTGGATGGTATAATAAAATTATAGACCCTCCCAGACATAGTATGAATCAATGTATTCTAAAATCGATGAAAAAACTCTTCAAAATTACACCCAAACCATTCATTAAACAGAATATAAAAATATCTTTTTATATTGATAAAATTTTCTATAAAAAATAATTCAGAAAATAATTTTATTAGAAAATAAATTTTTTATATTATAATGGATATATATATAGTATAATAGTATTGAAGGTAGTCAATATCATTAATTCTATTAATATTTAGTGAAAACATTCTTGTTAAAATTATGTTTAAAGTAAAAAATAATTATTCAAAGATCTTTTTTAAAATAATCCATTTAATTTTTTTTAAAATATTGTTAATGGAATTGAAACTTTTCATTGGAAAACATTTCACATATTGTTAAAAATTATATACAATTACCTGTAGAACATGGATATGAAAGACAATGATTCCTAACTAAAAACAATAAAAAAGACCAACTTTTTATATAATCATTTTCCCAAACATATCATTTTCAAAAAATTGGAAAATGAAAATAAATCTGGAAAATTTTATAAATATAGATATGATAAAACATAGCATGGGATTAACAATTATGAATTATATAATATTAATTAATTGAACTATATCGTAAATCCTTACCTCATGTCCCGTATGGTTTCATTTGAATTCAAAAACTTTTTATAATAAACATATATTAATTATAAAGAAATTTTACAAAAAAATTATCATATAAATACCTAAATATCATTCATTTATAATTAAATATTACTCAATTATAGAAAATTATTCATTTTAATGAACATATGGGTTAAAATGGTCATGTTTTCCATAAATGTTTCAGTTCCATAATGTTGTAGCTTGCACTAATATTTGAGGTTTCATAACAACTAATCACATAATCATGTAATAATTAACATATTTATTCACAAAATAAACTTTTTTAACTATCCTTATTTGAATTGAAGCAAACTTAGTTAAATAAATCCATAAAGATTTTATTTTTTACATTCACATGAGTGATTGTTCCACAAATTACTGTTTGGAATAGAAGAATGGTAAAAAACAATCCACCATTCCAGTGAAATAACTATATAAAAATAGACAATATAATCATTAAATATACACTAATGAGAACTTTTTTGTGGAAAAATTAATAACGAATCACATCCCTTTATTGAGGAGACATTCAACACAAACTCAAAATCAACTCTATGAATTTTAATTGATTTCAATAGATAGAGGCCAATGGAAATGTCAAATATATAAAAATACAAATAAATGTACCAATTTTTATTTAGTCATTATATTATTATTATATAATATTTTTATGGGATTTAAGATAAAAGGGATAAAAAAATGTTCTATATGAACATATTCCACTTCATTTTGAATCATCCACTTACTAGATCATTAAGGATTATTGGTTGGATCATTTGAATTGAGAAAAACAATAAGGATATGTATAAGGATCATATAATCTTATTTGTTTATATATATTGATGTATTAAAAGTCATTATGTGGTGTGGATAAGATATGAGAGGTTGTTCCCTTTCACAAGCGAGGTAAGTGAAAAACATATAAATACATAAAACAATATAACATTAGAAGTCACAATAAAGAAAATGTTTATCTAAAGTCAAATATATTAAAAGATAATATAATTATGGGTTGAATTAAACCTTATAACTAAAATTTATAAATGTTTTAGGGACATTTTATAACCTTTATCAATGATTATCCTACCTTAATCCTTATATATTTACTATTGTGACAATGCTTTTCAAATGTTAGTATTCTTAATGAGAAACCAAATATAAAAATGACTATATTAATAAAATTTAACCCGATGATTCCAAATTTATACACCACTTCACATAATATAATTTATATAAGTTTTGGAAATATTTTTTTAACATTAATTCATAAAACGTAATTAAAATCATTTTTTTATTAAATAATGAAAATTTTATCATACAAACATATTTTATTAATTTTCCAAGATTATTAAAATTTATTAGAATAATGAAATTATTTTTTCATATGTTTTAATTATATGTTTTTAAATCTATTAGTTTTTTAAATCATAATCACTATATTAAAAATAATTCTAAATATTTATATATCAATTATTTTAGTATGTAATTGTATGAAAAATTAGCTTCTACCATACATATAAAAAATTATAAAATATTTATAATATAAAAAAATTATTATTCATTATGATAATTATATTGAAAATTCATCTTGTTTATTGGAATTATATTACATTATACCCTGAGTTATACTTTTATCCTATCTATTGTACTGACAAAAGTTGTGACCATAAGATTAATTCAATTATGGACACAATCAGACTGATCCTTATAAGTATTTTCAAAATGAAAAGATATATATAAATTAAACATACTATCCAACGCATATAATAAGAGTACGTATGACTTATTTATATCATATAGAATAATATTTAGCATTCTAAATTTTCAAAAAAACTACATCAGATAAATAGTTATGCTAGAGCATTTTTGAGTTGTTAATGAGACAGCTATCTGAGGCCATTTCAAGTAACATGGAAATATATCTATTAGAGATTAACATATAAATATCTTCCCATTTTAATAGTTTTAAGATTATTATAGTCCAAAATTATTTTTCTAATGCTTTATCTACATTAGCATGTCATTCCATTTTAATTGTAATACATTAGTGAGTTGTAGTTCTAAGGGACCATTGATAGGGTTGTCTCCTTTAGAATAATTTTTTATTGTAATCAGGTATGATTAATGTTATAGTCAAGTAATTATAGAGACTAATAATTGGTGACATTAATCTATTTCATCAAGGGATTTTGGGGATAGGATGACATATTTCAATCAACGTATTGAGGGATCCCATGTATAGTATGATAGATCATTTTTTGACCATCGTATTGAGGGATTTCATCACATGGAAAGACAGAATTCACAGTATGTATAAAACTGTGGATACCTAGAGTCCTATTTATTAAATTAAGTTTTCTTATGGATATAATATTTTATTCATATAATATATCATTTAATTCTCTCATATGTCACTATCTATTGATTTTTAGGTTTTTACAAGAAACTTCATTTATGCATGTAATAAAATGTTGGTGCTCAAAATTTTCTTTCTATAAAATGTTTTATCAGTGTGATCATGATTATAATAAAAATACACCATGATTTAATTAGATCAATCATGATTCTGATTTACTTTCTCAAATAATCATATTATTTTATATTATCAATTATGTAATATTTTTATCATTGTAACTATCCCAATAATGTGGTGATAAAAAAACACATCACATCAATGTGTGAAGACGGTAATTAATACATGTTCACATTGGATTATATTGTTTTTTCTATGTTGGATAATTTTTATATTATGATTTTTCATTAGTAATAATAACTTATCATCATACAGTTTATAATATAGTTATTACTTTATAATGGGAACACATTATGAAAGGTAAGTATAAGAATAAATAATTATAATGATTTGGTAAATATGATTACATCATCATTGGAAAACAATCCTTTACAAATCCTCTTCAGAAAACAAGGAGTTTTCTTTTAAGATGAAAAGAACCTCAAAAATATTTCTATAGAATTTTAGAAACGAAATTGGCAGTGTATGGTCAGGATTAAAGGCTCAATGTGTTGTGAAGAACTAAGGGATGATGTTCCCTTTTATAATTGATGTGAGGATCACTTTTGGAATTTTCAAAAAATATTTATTTGAAAATAAATTCAATGATAATAAGAATAACTCAAAATGGCCATGTATTCAAAAATAGAATGAGATAAGGTTGTAATATCATCAAAAATTTATTTTATCAATTTTTTGGTATTATTTTGAAACATATCATTTTTGTAAACCCTTACTCATCCAATTATACATTTATATACATAAAAAATATTTCTATATTATATGAGTATAAATTTTTTTATGTAATGTAAATTATATGTCAAATAAAAATTTTAAGAAATTAAAACCATATAAATTTTTTTAATATTTGGAATGATGTTTTTTATTTTTAAATAATTTAATAATATATTATTTTTATAAAATCTTATTACGGTCAATTTTGACACAATAAATTACTTCAAAATTTAAAAATACAATATTAAGAATTTAACATCAAGGAAAATATTTTATTATATCCCTATGTGGTAAATTTAATATAAAAAATTATTTGATTATTTTAATTAAATCAAAATTTATTTATTTTACATAAAAATTGATTTATATTTATATTAATATTATAATTACTACATCAGTGTTGTGTAGTTAATTAATCTGCAAATATGTTTACAAAAATTAAAAATATAATACCATGATGAAGATAAATCATTG
Source organism: Viscum album (assembly GCA_963277665.1). NCBI lineage: Eukaryota > Viridiplantae > Streptophyta > Magnoliopsida > Santalales > Viscaceae > Viscum > Viscum album. Next base: position 2,108,670,585 of record OY728141.1, read on the forward strand.
ATATTTTTTAATAATTATTATATTTTAATATATATTTTGAGTAACCCTATTCAAAAAATGATATATTTCTTAAAACATGAATGTAACAATTTAAATTTTTATAAAATAAAATATTATAAAAATTCTAATAACATCTTAGTTTCCAAAAAGGTCAAAAATAAATATATATTATGAAATTATGTTCTTTAAGTTCAAAATTTATAATTCTACTCATTCATAGAATACATTATTTCTCATATGGATACATAATGAACTTTTAAGACAATTAAAGTTATATTCCATGACTTCATTTTATTTTAATATTATATAATTATATTTAATTATAAAGTGACCGTAGAACAACTAATTTTCGATTGATATGTGTTATGGGTGGAATTATATTTATACAATAAATTTTTTCCATGTTATTGGGTAATTTTCTAGTCATTATAATTTTCTTTTTAACATAGATTACCCAATTTACCCTTTACATTAGGCGAAAAAATTACCATTTTTTTTAAAAAAAGTAAAGGTGCTAGGCATTTTATTATTTAAAAGTGAAACAAAGTACAAAGGGAGGATACCATGTCCCTAATTAAAAACAGGATTTAAAGTTAAAAAACCTTAGTTGCCTCATGATCGCGTGTGCATGCTATGGCAGGACGAGCTCCCTGACCTACCGCGAGAATGACGACCTCTCCTTCTAGTAGTAGCTTGTGTCCATAAACCTCCACCATCATCTGTATCTCCCATAGCAGCATTTTCCTGTATCATTCCAGCTTGATGCTTGTTGTTAGTTTGGATTTCATCATCACTGGATGACATCAAAGCAAAATAATTCCAAGTGTTCAGATTAACAGCCCTCTCTTTCACAGTTTGGGGTGACATACCTATTGGGTGGTTTGAATTGGATTTCTTTTGGCTAGAGAGTAGCTCCTTTGAGGGATTAAGGTCCCCTAGAGTTGTGTGAAGAAAGGAAAGACAAAATCAAACATAGTTTTCATTAAAAAAATTTACTTTTTGAAAAAAATGTTTTTTAATAAAAAAATATATTAATTCCATTGAAAAACAATATATTTTATTTATTTTACATTAAAATTAATGAATTAAAATTTTAATACTATATAAAAAATTATCTGTTCTAACAGTTACTTTAAAACAAAATGAAATTTTCAATAAAAATCATTATCTTCACAAAAAATATTTTATTTTTCAGAAGGAAAATAATATTGATATTATGAATTGAAATATGAATGTAATTTTGAAAAAATAAATTTTCTATAACTTCTCAAAAATTATTTTCATTCATAAAAAGAAGGAAAAATTATTTTTCTATCGTCATTTTTTAATATAATGTGGGTTTTCAAAAATTGTTTGATTATTTTATATTAACTTATTAATACATTAATATTGAGTTGAATGTTTGTATTTATATAATATATTAGTACTTCATTTTTATTTTCACCAATTGAATGGATTGTTAATAAAATAGTTTCTCATGGTTGTATTATTTATGCACTAGCGTGAAACATAAACAATTGAATATTTAAATTTATATAAATAGAAAAAATTATTTACATATTGGGTTGTTTCATTAAACACACATAAAAGGAATTTCTTCCACAAAATTATTCACTTGGATACAATATATGGAGGTACTTATACCTCATCACATCTTTATGTTCTGACATAGCCTCCTCAATTTAGTGGGTTTTTCATTAAACAATCACCATGAAAGTGGGCTTATTTTGTAGAAAATTTTCTCTACTATCCAGAATCCCTATATGTTATTCTTCATGAGATAGATATTTCATCACTAGTAATAATTATGATTTTAGTACATGTGAAGGATCAGGTATATACAATCTTAAGGGAGATAAATAGAACACATCATGAACTATATAGAGATTTAGAGGATTCTCCAATCCCTAAGATACCTTCCCAAAACGATCAAGAATTTCAAAAGGGCTGATACAATTTGGGATAAATATTACCTTCTTTAGAAATATCATTACTCAAATCCAAGTAGATATTTATATAAACACATTTTCACCCACTTCAAAGTATATGAAATTTTGTTTGTTGTTAGTATAACTATTTTGTCAAAATTGAGATGCTCATTTGTGTAGTTGAATAGATGTTACACTATATTCCATTTCCTTAAGTATATATGGTCATAATATGTCTCTTCCACAACATCATATCATCATTTAAAATTCCATCACTTTATAATCTTATGGGATTCATAAGGATCTATCTAAATACTAGAGTTAAATCTATTATAGAAAAAACATTTACCAAAGGAAGGTATTGATCCCAACCATATTGGAAATACATAAGTAAATCTCTTAATTTCACTTCTAGAGTATGAATTTTACTCTTTGAGGGTATATATGTTTGAGGATTCTATGAAGTAATGAAATATAAATATGTATTTAGAGTCTGTTGATTAATTCTCTACCACATCAAGGTAAACCTCAAATCCTGATCAGATATAATGGAATGTGGTGATCCATGAAATTTTACAACATAGTTATTATCTATTCTGTTAAGATACCCAAAATATAAGTCATTTCATATAGAAATAATGTTTTTTGACATAATAAAGTGGCCAAATATAACCAATATAGAATAATGGACTTTATTTGTTTTTGGAATTCCAATTAAAAAATGTATGTTGATGTTTTCCCATTCCCATTTTGGTATGGGTAATTTTCATAACATCCATTTAGAATTGAATGTCTCATCCAATACTTTATGAAAATGAAAATCACCCAAAATATACTGTATAATATATTTCCTCATCCCATCCCACCTAAAATAATTTTTCTGCTCTCCATAGCTCATGGTGTGTCTAGGATAAATAGAGAATGATGAAAAATGAGCCTCATTTGATATCCCTATATTTAAATTTGGTATTAACGGGATTAAAAAATAGTCCATGAACACTATTATTCTATAATAATTAATATAGAACTCAGGAACATTTCTCACTTTCTTTTGAAGCTCTTCATCTTCTATATATGCCTCCTTAATATTCACATGTATATATGGTTTAACATTCATTAGAGATAGAAAAGTGTTATCCTCTACCATTAGTATTTCCAAGGAAATAAATTTTAAAAACCTAAATATTGGATCTTATTTGGTCCTCATCAAATATACATTGGCGTGGTAATTTTTAAACAAAAAATATACCACCGTGTTCTCCTTCATTGGGTGGTAATGTATTGAGATTTTGTAAATGTTAATAAACTCATACCATATTCTTTGTCTCATATTCATATCCTTTTCAGTGAAAATATAAAATTAAAATTTTAAGATCAATATATATGTCACTACATTATCCATAATAATAATTCAACCATATATCGACAGATAAAATTATTATAGATAACACAAAATCATATTCTGGTTAATTTTTCTCAGATACATTCAATTATCATATAGAATAAGCTGTTACCATATCATTTTTCCAGATAACACATCTCATGCCCTTTATTATGCATCCATGTTGATAAAAAACCTTTCTCCGCAATATGGTATTGTGAGCATAGGTGCATTGAATAACACTTTTTTTTATCATCATGAAATTCCAGTCACGTTTCTCCATCCATTCAAATGTTACTCCATTTCGAGTCAACATCATTAGTTTATTAGATAATTGTGATAAATCATTCACAAAAGGTTGATAGAATCCATCCAAATCCTGAAAACACTTTACAATCTTTACCATTTTTGTTCTAGGAAAAAACTAAATATCATTCACCTTTTTGTATCCACATATATTCCCTCTATTGATATTATGTAACCCAAAAATTAATTTTTCTGAAATGACAATTAAACCACACTAAATTTAACATATTTTTATAAATTTCATTGGGTATTTAATACAATTCTCACATTATCTTCATATTATTCCATTCTCTATGAAAATAAAAAAATATAATCTGTAAAAGACCACTAAAAACTAATCAATACATTCTCTAAAGGCTCTATTGATTAAATCCTAGATGATAGTAGGATCATTTTTAAGACCCAAAGGAATCACACTAAATTCATAGTGAGAATGCCTTCTACGAAATCTCATCATTGTTATATTCATCATTATGGTCCTAAATTTATGAAATATAGAGTGAATATAAATATTAGAAATATATTGGGAAATATATTGTTGATCTAATAATTCATTAATATTGATGAGATGATACTTTTTCATGATTGTGATCTACTTAAGTTCACAATAATCAATGAAATGTCTCGATGTTCCTTCCTTCATCCTGTCAAAAAGAAAATCTTCACCCTAAGGTGATCCAATAGGGAATATAAATCCATAGTCAAGATTCTATTGTAGTTGTTTCTTTACTTCGTGAAACTAAATTGGCTCTATTCTATGAGGAGTTGTTGAAATAGACATATCACCTGATATGTGTTCTATTGAATGATCAACTTAATCTATTTCATTAAATACCTATAAATTCTTATAGAAATAAATAAATAACTCTTATACAAATGGTGTATCCATAATGGAGAGTTTATTCAAATCCATATGAGACTGATAACCATCATTTACAGAAATTAAAGCACAAAAGATGGAAGTAATTTCCAATGGAAGTTCATATTAATCCTTACATCTATAAGGCATCATAGATTCATTTATAATACAAAATGTTACATTCTTTTATTATAAATTTATATGATCTTCATATGGATAAACCTACTCCATTCCCAGAATCACATCAAATTCAACAAATATAAAGATTGAGTTATTTTTAGGAAGCATAATCCCATAAACTTCAATCGGAAATTTATTATAAACTTGTTAGGAAACCATTATACCATAATGAGTTTTCATAGATATCTAAACAACTAATGGTTGTGATAATATGTATATACCATTAGAGAATTCATTATAAATAAAAATTTGTGGATCAAAAATCCTATAAGACAATAGTTCCAATATATTTTATTGTATTTGTACATTTCAAGACATTATTTTTTACTCCACATCAAAAATAGCTACCCCATATGATTTTCCATAGTGTTTAGCCTTAAGAGGATGACGACATATATCATGATTTACAACCATATAAATTAGTAATTTTTTGTCATAATGTCCATTTTCCTTGAAATTTATCCATTTTAATGTGGGAGGTTCATTCAATGTATCCATATCCCTATTCACATCAGTAGTTATATTTCTATCATTACATTAGCACTATATTTCCTCATGAACTTCATTCCCACACATAAAATAGTTAATAGTTCCCTTAAGAATGATTCCCCTACTTTTATTTCCATGCATTGATAATAAAGGAAAAATCTATTCTTTTAAATATAGTTTTTAGATTTTCCCTTGAATACCATATTTATCTCCATATCAAACACATAAGATTTAGGGGTGAATCCAATCTCCTTCTCAACCATGGGGAACATATAAGGATTTCCTCAGAGACATTGATGTCCCATATGGCTAATTCCCCCTAGATACTTTGTTTTAAGCCACTGAAGAATCAATATACCTTACTATAATGTTGGATTATAATTACATAACTATACTTTTGATGACTTAATATATTATTTAATATATGCCCACATATCCATCATAGGTTTTCCTAATCTCAATAAACTCCTCCATTTTCATTTTATGAAGATGATGAATGTAATTATTGAAAAATGAGTTCTTGTAATTAGCGCATTCCATGGATTCAATATGATCTCAGTACATCATATTCTTGATTAAATTACACCATTATTATGCTTTACCACCAAAATGATGGACTATCAAAATTAATTTCTCATGTTCTAAACATTGGGGAATTGAATATATATTTTAAGTGGAACTGATCCATTTCTCAAGCACTAGTGGATTCTAAGACCTACTAAGAGAAGGTGGACGCTATATCAAGATGGAATCAACAATATTTTATTACATTCATTTCTAATTGTTATGTACTATATGATTTATAGCTTGATAATGTTTTGTGAGCATAGATAAATGTTTTTTATTCCATCTCCAATAAAATTCTTTTTCTCAAGAGGAAAATCATTAAATTTCCAATTTCATTTAGTGTTAATTCCATACCATCTAGTTCCATTCACTTCTTAAAAGGAGAAATCATAGTGTGATGAACACTAATCATAGTTGAAACACCAAATAATCAATGGTAATTATTTATTAATTTTCAATTTTTGGAACATTTTATTTTATCCTATATATTTTAGGATATTCACTAAAATTATGGCGTTGTATCATATACATAGACTTATCCGTAGGGTTTTTACACTGTTTTATCATCCTATATTCTAATAGATTACTAAGACTTCAATTTATATGGACTATAATAGACCATAATTTTCATATATGGATTATAATTCTTAATGAAACAATATGTGGTACATAACATATTAACACAATATAGAAACCATATAGGGTTAGTTTAATTGGAATCATGGAATCATAAACAAAAAATTCATAAAACCTATACATTATCTCATGTTAATTAAATCATAAGTAGAATCTTTTGTAGCATAGTTTACTTAATTAATTTCTCCATCTCTTATGGAAAATAGACATATTAATTAGTGAGATATTATGTTTAGTAAGGTTAAATGTGGGATTTAGAAATCTAATCCTAATAATAAGACCTAATAACTTAAATAAAACATTTTATAACTATATCCAACCAATAAAGTATCATAATATCATATGTATGGATAAATAATAGATGTTTATAATGAATCAAAGAACATATTAAATGAGATAATATCACAAGAAATTGTATTTTTGAATAATATTTCGCATATAAAACCATTTTCATATTATTCTAGGAAATTTCATGAAACAATCATGGTGAAAAAATCCTTTACTAAACAGAGTTTACTCACTATTCTTTCCCTTTGTTACCGAATAGAGTCATCTCATCATTCTTGTCCTATCTCTCTCATACGATATATATCATTACACAATGAATTAGTGGGATATATAGGTCACACATATCAAATAATTAAATCCATAAATATTTAGTAAAGACCCGTAAATTTCAAGGATTTTTTTTCTTAATTTTCTTTGGAATTTTAAAAGAGCGCAGTTCCTGACGGCACCTGATTCCGAGGCCCAGTGTGCCGGGAATCATTTTCCAAAGTTTGGCTCGGGTACGTTCAGTGAACAGACGAGCGAGTTTTTCTAACTTTTGAACCAGTGACTGGAATCGAATTCTGAGGGCACCGTAGAAATCGCAGCGCCGGTATTTGCTTAGAAACGCCTCTTCCGGAGTTGCGTTTTCTCGGGTGTGGTTTTTTTAATTTTCGGGCTTAAAGTTAAGAAATAAAATAATTTTACGACAACATTATTTTATTTCACTTAAGCCACCTGAAGCCACTTGGAAGCCACTTAAACTGAGTTGTAAAGGATAGGGGACTATCCAGAAATATCCTACCCCCTCGGTAGGATATTTGTGAGGTGGGGCCCGCACGAGCCCCGCCGTTTCTTTCTGCTAAGTAACGCACCCGCAAAGACCCGTCATTATGAAAGTCAACTGACGCGTTTTCTTAAATTCTTAACAGAACATTTAATTGGGCGGTTTATTTCGTAAATCAAATGAGATGTTTCTTCCGTTGAATTAATTCAATGAATTGTTGGGTCGTTACTTACCCCTTTTTCGTTGGTTGGCATAATAATAAAATAAGACCAACCTGTCTTTTTGGAGGATTACTGGTTGAGAGGTTTGACAGAGTCCTCGTGCCTTTATCCTTCTTCGCGAAGAACGCGAAGAACGCGAAGAACGCTGGCCTCCGACGAAGAACGCCGAACCTGGAAATCGACGATGCGACTCCGTGTTCCGCGACGCCGACGTTCCCTTCCTGCAACGTTCTTCTGCGACGTCTCTTCCTCCGCAACGGATCTTCGATCAGCTGTTTGAGGTAAGAGTCTCGGATTTTCTTTTTAATCTCCTCTGTGGTTTTTACCAAAACGCGGATTTAATTAAATCTGCTATTTCATGGTCTGGTGAGTTCGCCGACTCAACGCCAGTTTCCGCAATGACGCGACGCCCTTCCGCGACGACGCGACGATCCCCTTCTTCTGCAACGAACAATTCCGCGAAGAACGCTCACGCGTGACGACTACGAGGTAGGGATTTTATTTTTTGAAATGCCTCTTATTTCCCATGTTGTTTCCGTTCAAATGAGAAACCCGATTTATAAAACAATTTTATTTCATTAAAAATTGTTTTTGGATATGCGTTCATGTGTTGAACTTTATTCTTCCCGTTGTTTATCTCTAACGCAGAGGGTGCGGGCCAAATGAACATGGCCCGAAGACCCTCCGCCACTCTTCGTTTTTGTGCGGATTTGACGGGCGACGACGGAACGTGCCGCAACGGAAGTTTGATGGTTCCACAGAGAATAGCGAGTCCCGGGAGGAGCAGCAGCGCAAACGGGAAGAAAATCGGGCCACCGGAGCGACTCTGGCGGCCCGCGGAAGCCGGTGGCGGCGCGGGTTGCCGGCACGGCGGCGCCCGCGCCCGGATGCGGCGACGCTCGACGCGCCACCGGACGAGACCTCCAAGGCACCGGCCGCGGTGGCGGCGCTCGCGGACCTGCGGTCGCGTGGGTTCGGCGCGCTCGGGACGCGACAGAAGCCGCGTCCGGTCGCCAGGGAGACACCCCGCGGCTGTTGCGGGGGTGTCACGCGGGGCGGCGGCTCCCCCCGCGTCGGCCGCTCGGCCGAGCCGGGCCGGGCTGGCCGAGCCAGACCGGTCCGACCGGGTCGGACCGGGGTCGGCCGACCCGGGGGGGGGGGGGGTCGGGCCGGGTCGGCCCGGGCCCGGACCCCCCGTCTTCGGACGGTTTTCGTTCAAATGGCCGTAACTTGAGATACTGGCCTCCGAAAGACACACCGTCAGCGGCAACATGATCCTTGGATCGAGACGGTCGTTTTGGTATATCGCACTCAAGGTTTCAGATTACTTTGGGTTCGGCCGGGTTGGTTCGTACACGAAACCAACCGGGCCCTCGTAGCGGAAACGCTCATATCTTGAGCTACGGACGTCCGATTGACGTGCCGTCAACTTTATTGAATTCCTCTAAGTGAGACGGATCTTTTGGCTTACTCCGCTCGAGGTTTGGATGCCGTCGGAGTGCCTTCGGGTTGGTTCTCTCACGAAACCAACCGGGCCCCTGGAACGAAAAAGCCAATAACTCACAGATCGGGCGTCCAATTGACGCGCCGTCTGTCTCGTTGCTTTCCTCTTGATGAGACGGAACTTTTGGAATCCTCCGCCTGAGTTTTGGATGCAGATGGATAGTAGCCGGGTTGGGTTGTACCCGAAATCCAACCGGGCCCCTGGAACGGAAAAGCTGATACCTTTCTAACAGAACGTCCGTTTGAAGAACCGTCAGCGGCGTTAGTGATCACATTGAGAAATGGTTCCTATGAGTATACCCTTTGAGTTTTCGGGGTATAGTTGAGTTACGTCCGGATTGGTTCACACACGAAACCAACCGGGCCCCTGGGACGAAAAGGCTAGTAACTCACAGACCGGGCGTCCGATTGACGCGCCGTCTATTGCATTGAGACCCCTACGACGAGGTGGTCCTTTGATATACTTCCTTGAGGGAAATTGTGATACTTGGAGTATCAACCAGTAGCTCGTGGAGCGGACCCTCCCGGAGACGAGCATGCGGAGTACGGAGACCGTGTAGCTGACTAAGACCCGAAGACTGCTAATCGAACGACCCGGTGTGTTACAGAGGTGCGCTTGGTTGTAGCGGCACAGGGGAGCTCTTGGTTGTAGCGGCAGACCCACGACAGAGGTGCGCTTGGTTGTAGCGGCACAAGGGAGCGCTTGGTTGTAGCGACAGACCCACGACAGAGGTGCGCTTGGTTGTAGCGGCACATGGGAGCGCTTGGTTATAGCGGCATACCCACGATAGAGGTGCACTTGGTTGTAGCGGCACATGGGAGCGCTTGGTTGTAGCGGCAGACCCACGAAAGAGGTGCGCTTGGTTGTAGCGGCACATGAGAGCGCTTGGTTGTAGCGGCAGACCCACGAAAGAGGTGCGCTTGGTTGTAGCGGCACATGGGAGCGCTTGGTTGTAGCAGCTGGCCCGCAATACTCGATAGGTGGAGTTCTACAACAGTCTTAGGTTAGTGAGCAGTACCTCGGAGTCGTGACAGGACCACTGTACACTCCAGAGACAGAGCTCTTCAGCAGTTACGGTTTCGATAATGAAAATCCTGGTTTGAGTTGAGACTTTTGACCTTGTGTTTGCCTCATGATTGAGATGGGTTACTTGATAACTTAGGTATATGTATGGGAATATATCTAAGTAGAGGTTATCTGTTGAGATCTTCTTGTGGTTATCCTTATTGGTTTTAGTGAGACCTTGAGTGTCTCGGGGTCCCTACTGAGTATCGTTATACTCACCCTTGCACGGGCTATGCCCGCACTACGTTGTGTTGGTTGCAGACGACGGACAACATTGATCGTGGTTGAGGCTTGCAGAGCAGGACAGTACCTGGAGGTGGACCACTGGGCGGGACGTGCTCGGAGCGGACGGCGGGACCCGGGGAGCAGTGGAGCTATCTGTACCCACCCTTCAGGTGGGATTTCCAGTGGACAGCTCGGTGTAGCGGCTTTACTTTACAGTTTCTATTTTCCCTTTCGAGTTGTACTTTACTTTCAGTTTGTGTTTGCATACTGTCTCTTTTACTTTTCCGTACTTCAGTTACATTCTGTTTTTACTTAGTGTTTACTTTTCCGTTTTCTTATGCTGTGGTGCTTGTTTACTTTACAAAGGCAATGCCTTACCCTTTTTACAGGGATTTACGCCTTGGTGCTAGTCGCCAGCCCCTGGCCTATGGAAGGCGGGTTTGGGGTAGTCACGGCACGGGCCCCGAGGACGGGTCGTGACAAATTGGTATCAGAGGGGTCGGTTCTACCGCAGACTCTGATCTTTCTTCTATGTGAAGCAATAGTGTTTAACGTATTTGGTGTGGTTATCAGTCTAGGGAGTCCAGTGTTGGTACGGCGGCCGATGTATCCGTACACCAGGACCCTGACTTCTGATTTATGACTTAATGCACGAAAACATTGATTGCATGTGTGTTTCAAGTTTTCTTTGTGATTACTTGTGTCAGCTCACCAGGTATACTGTCCTGACCATGGTGCACTTGTTTCCTTTTCAGGATGGCCCCACGACGACAGCCAGCTAGGGTTCCGAGAGTTGTGCGTGGCGAGAGCCCACTGAGCATCGAGGACTCGGTACAGGGCCCTTTGACAGCTGAGGCACCGACGATACCTATACCCGCCTAGGAACAGATGCTACCAGCCCCAGCCGCTGACGATGCACGTCGCCTTAGTGCACTACATGAGTTCCAGCGCTAGAGACCGGCCAGGTTCCGCGGGGAGACAGACCCTCATGCCGCCGAGGACTGGCTGGAGGAAGTTTTATGGGTTTTCAGATTAGTGAGGACCCCAGCAGACCTCATAGTGATCCTCGCAGCGAGCCTCCTGCACGCGGCAGCAGGAAGATGGTGGAGCTTGATGCTCCAGGTGCACGGCGAGGCGTCTCTCCTCTGGACGGACTTTGAGAGCATCTTCTGCTCCAAGTTCTTCCCAGCCACCCTCCGAGCGGTGTGCATCCAGAAGCTACAACAGCTGCGGCAGGGCAACATGTCAGTGGCCCAGTACTCGGTGAGATTTACTGATCTCTCGCGCTACTCCACAGATATGGTACGGGACCCGTTCTTCCGGGCCCGGACCTTCGAGAAGGGACTGAGGCATGAGATCAAGGCTTCAATGATCTCCCTCAACATTTCGACTTAGGCAGGGGTGTTGGAGAGAGCCCTCTTAGTGGAGAGTTTCCTTGCTGAGCAGTCTGGAGCAGCAGGACCCACCACTTACCAGCATGCGGTAGAGTCTTCTACAGCGGGCAGTAGACGGATGACGCAGGGGTCCAAGAGGACTGGACTTACAAGTGGTCGGCATCATGACTCTGGATCATTTGCGCGAGGCACTCGGGGCGGGCAACGACTTGCCATGAGAGGGCAGTGTTACTCCTGCGACGGGGTTGGTCACATGGCTCGTGACTGTCCGACCCGCCATACGAATGACCAGTAGATGAACGAAGGGCCCCCCAGACAGAGGCAGAGGTTCGATCAGGGCAGGCCGCAAGGAGCTGGCGGCCATGTCAGGGGAGCTGGCCGTGCAGCTGGAGGTGGACGACGCTTTGGGGTGTTGCCACCACCACCACCAGGAGGTCCACCCCGACCGCAGGGGACAGGAGGACATGGGAGAGCTTAGCTTCAGGCAGCTGAGGCCTACGATCATGGGGATCCGGGAGCATATGGAGAGGAGCGGGACTAGCTCCAGACCTAGAGACTTTTGTTCATGTTGCTTCTAGTTTTGTTGATGTATGTTTGTAGATGCTTTGTGTCTTTGTACTTGAGCTGCAGTAATAAAATACACCTTTTCTTATGGAATTTATTTCCCTATCCTCTCTTGTGTTGTTACTAAGAGGTTCTGGTTTAGACCGTTGAATTGACCCTCACTTGAGAGGTACCTACTGGAGGAGGCCCAATTACCACACACTGATGCCGACAGTGTGACTCAACCCTTGGAGGCGAGAGTAACGGTTGGATCTCTTTGTAGTAGCATCGAGGCCTTACGACATCATCCTTGGTATGGGTTAGTATTATCAATGTCAGGATTGACAGTATTAGGCAAAGAACGTGGTTCATCCAGGGGATGAGACCAGATTTCTCTTATCGGCAAGGAAGAAATCATAGCAGCTCTTGTGGGACCAGAGGTGGTCTAGGACACGATAGAGAAGGTCCAGGTCATCCAGGAGTGGATGAAGATAGCTCAGAGCCGACAGAATTCTTATTCTAACAGGAGGCGGAGGCCATTAGAGTTCGAGGATGGCGACCACATCTTCTTGCGGGTCTCACCTCGACGTGGTTTGCGGAGATTTGGCCGAGGCCGCAAGTTGTCTCCATGCTTCATCGGGCCTTTACAGGTCCTCAGCATGATTGGCGAGGTGGCTTATTGCATGGCTCCACCACCTCAGTTGCACAGGGTGCACGACGTCTTCCACGTATCTCAGCTGAGGAGATACGTGCACGACCCGACGCACATCTTTGACCATGGGGAGCTGGTCTTTGATAATGGGGAGACTTTTGCGGAGGCCCCGGTAGAGATCGAGGATTGACATGAGCGGGTCCTACATGGACGATAGATTCCTCTAGTGTGCTTCAGATGACAGCGCGGGAGCCTCTAGGAGAGCACTTGGGAGTGGGAGGCTTAGATGCGTGCTCAGTACCACCTTTGTATCCCTAAGTTTGTAGTGAAGCTTTACAGGGACGTAAAGCCCTGTGGTGGGAGTAATGTAAAGACCCGTAAATTTCAAGGAATTTTTTTTTCTTAATTTTCTTTGGAATTTTACAAGAGTGCAGTTTCTGACGGCACCTGATTCCGAGGCCTGGTGTGCCCGAAATCATTTTTCGAAGTTTGGCTCGGGTACGTTCAGTGAACGGACGAGCGAGTTTTTCTAACTTTTGAACCGGTGCCCGGAATCGAATTCTGAGGGCACCGATGAAATTGCAGCGCCGGTATTTTCTTAGAAACACCTCTTCCAGAGTTGCGTTTGCTCGGGTGTGGTTTTTTTAATTTTCGGGCTTAAAGTTAAGAAATAAAATAATTTTACGACAACTTTATTTTATATCACTTAAGCCACCTGAAGACACTTGGAAGCCACTTAAACTGAGTTGTAATGGATAGGGGACTATCCAGAAATATCCTACCCCCTCGGTAGGATATTTGTGAGGTGGGGCCCGCACGATCTCTGCCGTTTCTTTCCGCTAAGTAACTCACCCGCGAAGACCCGTCATTATGAAAGTCAACTGACGCATTTTCTTAAATTATTAACAGACCATTTAATTGGGCGGTTTATTTCTTAAATTAAATGATGTGTTTCTTTCGTTGAATTAATTCAACGAATTGTTGGGTCGTTACTTACCCCATTTTCGTTGGTTGGCATAATAATAAAATAAGACCAACTAGTCTTTTTGGAGGATTACTGGTTGAGAGGTTCGACAGAGTCCTCGTGCCTTTATCCTTCTTCGCGAAGAACGCGAAGAACGCGAAGAACGCGAAAAACGCGAAGAACGCCGACCTCCGACGAAGAACGCCGAACCCAGAAATCGACGACGCGACGCCGTGTTCCGCGACGCCGACGTTCCCTTCCTGCAACGTTCTTCTGCAACGTCTCTTCCTCCACAACGGATCTTCGATCAGCTGCTTGAGGTAAGAGTCTCAGGTTTTCTTTTTAATCTCCTTTTTGGTTTTTACCAAAACACAGATTTAATTAAATCTGATGTTTCACGGTCTGTTGAGTTCGCTGACTCAATGCCGGTTTCCGCGACGATGCGATGCCCTTCCGCGACGACACGACGATCCCCTTCTTCTGCGACGAACAATTCCGCGAAGAACGCTCACGCGCGACGACTATGAGGTAGGGATATTATTTTTGGAAATGCCTCTTATTTCCCATGTTGTTTCCGTTCAAATGAGAAACCCGATTTATAAAACAATTTTATTTCATTAAAAATTGTTTTCGGATATGCGTTCATGTATTGAACTTTATTCCTCCCGTTGTTTATATCTAACGCAGAGGGTGCGGGCCAAACGAACACGGCCCGACGACCCTCCGCCACTCTTCGTTTTTGTGCGGATTTGACGGGCGACGATGGAACGTGCCACAATGGAAGTTTGATGGTTCCTCAGTGAAGAGAGAGTCCCGAGAGGAGCAGCGGCGCAGACGGGAAGAAAATCGGGCCACCGGAGCGACTCCGGCGGTGCGGGTCGCCGGCACGGCGGCGCTGGCGCCCGGAGGCGGTGGCGCCCGGCGCGCCGCCGGACGAGACTGCCGCGGCTGCGGCGCTCGCGGACCCGCGGCCGCGCGGGTCCGGCGCGCGCGGGACGCGGCTGAATCCGCGTCCGGTCGCCAGGGAGACACCCCGCGGGTGTCACGGGGGTGTCACGCAGGGGCGACGGCTCCCCCCCCGCGTCACTCGGGACGCTGCTTCAGCCGCGTCCGACTATCTGGCCGACAGCCCGCGGGTGCCGCGGGGGTGTCACGTGGGGCGGTGGCTCCCCCCGCGTCGGCCGCTCGGCCGAGCCGGGCCGGGCTGGCTGAGCCAGACCGGTCGGACCGGGTCGGACCGGGTTCGGCCGACCCGGGGGGGGGGGGGGGGGGTCGGGCCGGGTCGGCCCAGGTCCGGACCCCCCGTCTTCGAACGGTTTTCGTTTAAATGGCCGTAACTTGATCTACGTGCCTCCGAACGATGCGCCGTCAGTGGCAACGCGATCCTTGGATCGAGACAGTCGTTTCGGTATGTCGCACTCAAGGTTCCGGATTACTTTGGGTTCAGCCAGGTTGGTTCGTACACGAAACCAACCGGGCCCTCAGAGTGGAAATGCTCATATCTTGAGCTACGGACGTCCGATTGACGTGCCGTCAGCTTTGTTGAATTCCTCTAAGTGAGACGGATCTTTTGGATTACTCCGCTCGAGGTTTGGATGCCGTCAGAGTGTGGTCGGGTTGGTTCGCTCACGAAACCAACCGGCCCCCTGGAATGAAAAAGCCAATAACTCACAGACCGGGCGTCCGATTGATGCGCCGTCTGTCTCGTTGCTTTCCTCTTGATGAGATGGAACTTTTGGAATCCTCTGCCCGAGTTTTGGATGCAGATGGATAGTAGCCGGGTTGGGTTGTACCCGAAATCCAACCGGGCCCCTGGAACGGAAAAGCTGATACCTTTCTTACAGAATGTCCGTTTGACGAACCGTTAGCGGCATTGGTGATCTCGTTGAGAAACGGTCCCTATGAGTATACCCTATGAGTGTTCGGCGTATAGTTGAGTTACGGCTGGATTGGTTCGCACACGAAACCAACTGGGCCCCTGGGACGAAAAGGCTAGTAACTCACAGACCGGGCGTCCAATTGACGCGTCGTATATTGCGTTGAGACCCCTACGACGAGGTGGTCCTTTGAGATACTTCCTTGCGGTACTTTGTGATACTTGGAGTATCAACCAGTAGCTCGTGGAGAGGACCCTCCCGGAGACGAGCGTGCGGAGTACGGAGACTGTGTTGCTGACTGAGACCCGACGACTGCTGATCGGATGAATCGGTGTGTTACAGAGGTGTGGTTGGTTGTAGCGGCACAGGGGAGCGCTTGGTTGTAGCGGCAGACCCACGAAAGAGGTGCGCTTGGTTGTAGCGGAAATGGGAGCGCTTGTTTGTAGCGACAGACCCATGACAGAGGTGCTCTTGGTTGTAGCGGCACATGTGAGCGCTTGGTTGTAGCGGGAGACACATGATAGAGGTGAGCTTGGTTGTAGCGGCACATGGGAGCACTTGGTTGTAGTGGCAGACCCATGAAAGAGGTGCACTTGGTTGTAGCGGCACATGGGAGCACTTGGTTGTAGCGACAGACCCACGACAGAGGTGCACTTGGTTGTAGCGGCACATGGGAGCACTTGGTTGTAGGAGCTCGTCCGCAATACTCGATAGGTGGAGTACTACAACAGTCTTAGGTTAGTGACCAGTACTTAGGAGTCGTGACAGGACCACTGTACACTCCAGAGACGGAGCTCTTCAGCAGTTACGATTTCGATGATGAAAATCCTCGTTTGAGCTGAGACTGTTGACCTTGTGTTTGCCTCATGATTGAGATGGGTTACTTGATAACTTAGGTATATGTATGGGCATATATCTAAGTAGAGGTTATCTGTTGAGATCTTCTTGTGGTTATCCTTGTTGGTTTTAGTGAGACCTTGAGGGTCTTAGGGTCCCTACTGAGTATCGTTATACTCACCCCTGCACAGGCTATGCCCGCACTACGTTGTGTTGGTTACAGACGACGGACATCGTTGATCGTGGTTGAGGCTTGCAGAGAAGGACGGTACCTGTAGGTGGACCACTGGGTGGGACATGCTCGGAGCGGACGACGGGACCCGAGGAGCAGTGGAGCTATCTGTACCCACCCTTCAGGTGGGATTTCTAGTGGACAGCTCGGTGTAGCGGCTTTACTTTACAGTTTCTGTTTTCCCTTTCGAGTTGTACTTTAATTTCAGTTTGGGTTTGTATACTGGCTCTTTTACTTTTCTGCACTTCAGTTGTGCTCTGTTTTTACTTAGTGTTTACTTTTCCGCTTGCTTACGCTGTGGTGCTTGTTTACTTTACAAAGGCAATGCCTTCCCCCTTTTTACCGGGATTTACGCCTTGGTGCTAGTCGCCAGCCCCTGGCCTATGGAAGGCGGGCTTGGGGTAGTCACGGAACGGGCCCCGAGGATGGGTCATGACATATTTGTTCCCCAAGAACATAATTAATTTCTCATATTAGTAACCATTAAAATAAATGTGTTTTATAAATATCATTCCATCATATCATAAAACGTGGAAAATAAATGTGTATCATAAATATTATACCATCTTAAACATAAAAAAACCATATAGTGAATAAAAATAATAACAATGAAAAATGTGCATATTATAAAATAAGTAAAATCCAATAATGTTATCATAAATGGAGAATTATTTTGAATGATCAGTGGAAAATAATTCTTAAGGAAGATATCCTTTCCTCATTGAAAATATTTTCATTTCTTAAAAAACCGTGAAATATTAAAGTATTATTTTTTTAAAAAATAACATTATAAAATTATAGGATAATATTCAATTCATTAGTGCTTCATGATATAATAAAAATCCATTCATTCCTTTTGTGTAAAAAACATTATGTTCATACCTTTCGGGAAAAAGACCGGATGTTTCTCATTTGGTAAATGAAAAAATCATTCCTTTCAAAACTTTTAGAAAACATTCACACATGTGTAATAATAATATTATACAATTTTATTGTAACATTAATTTTATATAAGAAATATGGGAATGTATGATAAATATTTCTCAGCAGATAATTACATATAAACAATCCCAAATAAAAGGAGACTGTGAAATTAACCCATAACATAGGCATTATTTCAACCAAACATTTCTGCCAGTCTTCTATAATGGTTTAAATAATGTTATTAACATATTCCAGAACAATATTAATATTTATGATATAATATATGATCCTATTATATCATATTATCACCCATTTGATAATATTATTTATTTAATACCTTTCACTCGGGTGTTAACTACTTTATAGTCATATGCATGTTTTATCATACAATCCCCAGTTCATGTGAATATGATCTAGTTTAATGATTTCATGAATAATTTTATCATAATAAATATAATATTTTTTCATGAAATAAATTTGAATAATCTTCCTTTAATGGTTATCATTGAATTTTATTTGAATCACGCCATGGGGACAGTATTAGGTAAGTATTCAAGAGTGATGTTTTCATTCCCATATTTGTTGAAAGATAATGAAGTGGAGGGAATATTTTATTTCAAAATAAATATAATGTTTTAAATATCAACTTTATTTATGTTATTTTAATCATGATACCTATCAAAATGTAGTGGTGATGAAAAAACATATTACACCACTACAACGATATAATATGTCGTATGTACGCATGAATGATGGTTATTTTTCGGATGGATAAAAGGTTGAATATTTTTATACCATAAAAATAATAGAATCTCATACTAAATTTGATACTATAATTATTACATTATAATGAAAGGATCATAGATAGTGAAAATAAAAGTTCAAAAGTCTTGAATGAGCCTATAAAGACGATTACGTCTAATTTAATGAACGTCCATTAAATCTCCACTGAGGTAAACTAGTGTGGGATACATAAAATGAAAAACACCTAAAATTTCTCTAGGGAAATATTGAAGAGAAATTGGAATTCGATGGTCGATATTTATTACTCAATGTGATGTAAATAAGTGAGGACGGTGCACCCTTTTATAATTGAGGTTATGGCCACTTTAATAATTTTCAAAAAATTTTAAATTATTATTTAATTCAATATCAAAAAAAATACCTCCAAAATTAAATTTACTAGAATATAATATGAGATAAGGTTAAAATATCATTAAGTAAATATTTTAGAAAGGGTTTGAAATTATTTTCACCATTAGCATTTTGATCAACCCTTAGATAACATATATTAATTTTAACTAAGGTAAAAATTTATAAAATATTAAACAGTGGTAAATTATACATTTTTTATGGAAATTAAATAATAAAATAACAATTTATAATAATTTATATAATAATATTTTTTTACTATGGATTAAACATTGTGAATTTTAATTAATTTAATAAAATATTATTTGGATAATGTATATGTGGTGTCATGTTTGACATTATTCAGTGCACGGATATTTAACAATATCAATATAACATGTTAAATAAAGGAAAATCCTTTTATTCTATTCCTAATATATCAATATCCTAAATAAAATTCATTGATAAAATTAATTATATAAAATCATATTTTTTAAATATTTTTAGTAAAATATATTTTATATTTCTATTACTAAAATAATTGTTACATCAATGTCGTGTAATTAATAAATATATATATTTTTTCACAAAAATTTAAAGAAAAATATAATGATGAATATGAATATTATATATAAATTTATAATATTTATAGTTAAATTTTTATGTTGGGTAAACCTATATAAAAGGTGATATAACATTAAAAACATTAATGTGACAACATTATAATTTTTTTTAAATAAAATATTATAAATATAGTAATATCATCCATGTGGAAAAAAATTAAAAATTAAATATAAATCTGGAAAAATTATTTAATAAGATAAATATTTACATTTAAATTTCATCATAACATACATTTACCCACTTATGGACACATATGGGATATTTAAGACAACGAAAGTGAAATGTTTAGACATGCATTTATTTAAATACTATTTAAGTAATTTTCATAGAAAAGTGATCATTAAACCACATAATTTAGACCCTTATATCATAATGGTCTAATATATTCATCTAATAAAATTATACCTTGAGTTAATGCCATTTTACCAGCTTTATCATTTAATTTTTAACCTAAATTACCATGTTTTCCCTTTACCGCATTAGAAAAATTTTCCAAGGGTACAATATTGCCTAAAAATAATAGTGAACTATTAAAGAAATTTGGACCATATAAATCTAAATCTATCTTCTATTTTTTCAAAATTAAAAAAACAAAAGTTGATGAATTTAGCTTAAAATAAAACCTGTAAAATCTATAAAAGAAGGTATTTCCTGAAAAATTCATATTTAAAACATGAAATATATATATACTAAATGAATTAATAAAAAAATTAAAAAAAATAACTTCAATATTTGAAATTATAATTATGTATTTTAAATATAAAACAATTCAAATTTGTAATTTTTCATTGTAAATAATTTAAAAAATATAGTTTTCAATAAATATAAGTTTTTTCATAAATTAGAAATGTTTTCAGAAAAAAATAATTTAGTCATTATGAATTAAAAATTAAAATTTATTTTTTTAAAATTAATTATCGAGAACTTCTAAAAATTATTTCAATTCTTAAAAGAATAAAAACTCATTTTTATGAACATTTATTTTTAATGAATAAAGTTGTTTTACTAAAATTGTTTCATTGTTTTTTAACTAGTAATATAAATATTCATAATATGTTTTAACATTATATTTATTTCGTTAATTAGTTATTAATACTTATTCATTCCAATTTAATAGCTAGGTTATTCAAATAGTGTCTTATGTTTCGTCTAATGTCACCCTTTCTTGCAACATAATCTATCAAATAATTAATATTATTTAATGAGAAATAATTATTAAACAATCATGGTGTGACAATATGAATCCTAGTATACCACATATCCTTGTTGGGAATGACATGGAATATTTTTGAGATAGAATGAAAAATTTTGTGCTCAAAACTGGAGTTGGTAAATTCTCAATGTTTTTTAGAAAATAAATGAATCTTGATAAATATGTATATTTTTTTAAAAATTATTAGATATTATGATATCATTTGATCAATAAATTCATAAATACATTATTATATTCAATGAATATGAATATATATAGTCAATTATCATCTTTTTAAGATTTTATTATTATTTGGAGTAAATTGAAAGGTACACCCAATTTTATGGGAACAAGAAGACATATTCTTAGAGCTGATTAATGAGACAATGACTTTTGAACTAGACAATACGTTTACAATAAGCAAAAATGATTTATGAATATTATAAATAGTATATATTCAGTTTGGAAAAAATGAATTTAAAATGAATGTTTTGTAAAAAATAGTATTGACCAAAATCCCAATGAGTGGGAATAAAAAATAACTGATGTAGATAATATATTAGAGATTAATATTCTTTCTCTTCATGATATTATTGGTACACTTAGGAAATAATAGGGATGGAAAAAAAGTTATGTTGAGAATTCTAAAAAGATAAATGGTTGAATTTATTTTATATAACATCTATTTTCCCCTCAATTTCTTAGTCATTTGAGAAAGTTGTAAAACAATCAAAGAAAAAGAATATTGTTTTTAAGTCAAATTATTGAACATAATAAAATTTAAAAAATATATTTTCAAATCTATGACTATGTATAAATAATAAAGTTAGAATAAATTATGTTAAATACTGATATATTAAAATTCATAAGGATAAAGAAGATAAAAAGGATTCTAAAATCACTTGTTATGAATGAAATAAAGAAGGGCTTATCTGACCCGATTTTCCAATGATGATAAAGAAATGAGAAATGGAAATAAATTAAAATTTAAATTAAAAGAAAAATTACTATAAAGAAGGAAATAAATTTTTGAGATACTATAACACATGGAGGGCCAGTGGTGGGGATTCCTCTAATAATTCTTCTGGTAATGAATGCTTTTAATTGGTAAACATTAGTCTCTCTTAAAAATTATTATTTATAAATAAATTTCTAATATAAAAGGTACATAAAGAATAATCAACATTCAATATTATATTAAAATAAAATAATCTAGATGATAAAAATTCTATAAATTCTAATGGATAATCATCCACTACAAAAGATAATACTTTACCTAGTTAAGAGGAATTTTCCAGATTTTCTAAAATCATAAAAAATGTAAATGGTATGGTTTTAAAAAACATGACAATGATAAAGATAAACATATTTTTTATGACTTTATAAAAAAAATTTAATAATGAAATATAATACCATTGTAATGATCATGTTAAAACTAATTCTAAAAAATTTCCCATTTAAAAATATTTTGGAAAATATTTGTTTTAGAGAATTTTTTTTTCACAATTGTTTAATTAAACATATTTCTAAAATTATAACTAATGAATATAAAAAAATATTTTTCAAAATAACATTTTATTTTTTTAGTTTTCCAAAAAATTATCAATATTTACCAATTATATAGAAAACATTGGCATAACGTATAATCAAGTTAAACCTTATTGTAATAATTCTTAAAAGATTTATATATATAAAAAACTTTTTCTCATTTAAAAATAATTTGTTACTAAAAGTAGACCTTTTTAACAGTGTTCCAATGTGGAGATCACTGTAAGGAATGATTTTTTTCAAAGAGACTATAATATTTATGTTTTATTAAGGGTTATTTTCAAAAAAAAAATGTTTGTTAACCAAGACGTTGTTTTCTTATAATATCGTACCAAAGATGGGATGGTTTTGAAAAACTCATCATTTTATTTTTTGGAAAATAAGTAAAGTACCAACAAAAAATGAAATGGCACATGATTTGTGTATTTTCTAAGAATATGAATATCAAAAAATTCTTTAAAAAGATAATCAATATGAGAGTTTAAAATTATCTTCGAGAGATAATTACAAAGGATATATTATCATAATTTGTGACATTATTCTTATAGGATTTGCCAATATTTCGAATGTTTTGTTTTTTTGGGACATAAAACCAACCTTATAAGAATAATTAGATTATGGGATGAAGGATAACATGTGAATTATTTGGAATGATAAATTTATTATTCATAGTTACAAGTTTGAAATTATTCATTATTCCAATCAGCTTGTGATTTTTTACACACTAATCATTGAATACATTAGGAGGCATGAATTATCTTGACGTAGTGTTATTGAAGATCAATATTGTTAATTTTAAGAGATTTAAGAAAATGTAACTATATAAACATATCTATATAGAATCTAAAAGGTCATGGGGATTATTTATTATAACATAGGTTTGATACTTAAATAGTCTTTGACCCTTGTAAATATGGTAATAAAAATGATTTGTGATTTAAATATATTAATGAATTCTAAACATCAACTAATTTATAGTTAGTACAAATAGACATATTTTATTCTAGAAAAAAAGAAGAAGTCATGGTAGAAAATACTATGTATATGTCTTTATTAATGATTAAACTTGAAACACATGGGTTTATTTTTATATAATGAAATATGAATTATTTATTTCATTTATTTCTTTTGTAACCACAATTATGATTGAGTAAAATGTATCCTTAATAAGGGTTCATAGTGATAATGTTGGAGAATTTAAAAGTTATGGTATTAAAATTTATTATAGGTTTAAATATTTTCAAAATAACATTTCAAAACCTATAAAACTCCCAATAAAATGGTTTAGTGGAATGTAGAAATAGAATTACTAAAGAGATTAGTAGAACCATGTTGAGTAAATACTCAGTTGCTAAACATTTTGGGGAAGAATCCATTTTTAAATCCTAGAATACTATAAATAGAGTGTTTATTATTACTTTTTCATAAGAAAACCCATCACGAGTTTTGGATAGAAAGAAAATAAAATCTTTCTTAGATTAATGTTTTTTGGTTTAAAAGTCATAATTCTGAATTAAATATAATATATATATATATATTTTAACCTAAATGTTGATGAAGGAATTTTTTTAGGTTATTCAAATACTTTTATAACGTAGTGAGATTTTAATAAAATGTATTTCACTATTGTGGAAATGGTACACGATATGTTTGATGAATATAATACCTTTGTATTTAAGAATCCTCTACCTATATCATTAGATTTCATTTCTAAAAC
The DNA here is from genome assembly GCA_963277665.1 of Viscum album. Taxonomy (NCBI): domain Eukaryota; kingdom Viridiplantae; phylum Streptophyta; class Magnoliopsida; order Santalales; family Viscaceae; genus Viscum; species Viscum album. Next base: position 2,108,694,635 of record OY728141.1, read on the forward strand.
TAATTTTAACCCTTTGTTATAAGGTTATAATCATAACTAAAAAACTCAAAATTTGGGTTCTGAGGCTATTCCTCTAGAATATTTTCAAATTATTGTTGAAGAATTAAATTTTCTAAACATATGAAGTCAGTTGTTCTTTGAAATTATACGAGGGTATGTATTATCAGTAACGTAGGTCAACTAGTTTGGAAAAATAATTTCTTATGAAATTTAACCAAACATATATATTTCTTTAAAAAATTTGAACATGTGAATCCATATTAGTATTTATGAAATAAGGATTGGATTAAAGAAATACATGATTTACATAATATTTTTTAATAGAAAAAATTTAGACTTCACCCGAAAGGCCTATAGAATCTTCTATAGTTGAAGTAACATGAGTATTTTGGAATAAATATGATATAAATGGAATAATAATTGGAAATAAATACACACATTTTTTTAATGTATATAATCAATAATAGGGAGTAAATAATGAGGAAACTTATTCTCCAATAGTACTAACTATATCTATTTGAATACATCTATCTTTAATAGCATTATTTAATTGCAAACTTTTTCAAAAGGATGTGAAGTGTGATAATGATAATGAATATTCATAGTAGGATGTTTATGTTGGAAGAACGCATTGTTTGAAAAATTAAAAACATTGAAAATATGTTTTGATACATTAAAAATCACTATATGGAATTAAACAAGACACTTGATATTGGTATGGTATGCGTACATGATTTTTGTTACAAAATAATTTTTGTAAAGTGCAGTTCGAATACAATGATTTTTTTTCAAAAAAACATTATTATTATAGAAATTTAGGTTATTTAATTTATATTTTGATCAACTCAGAAATAATTAATATTTTCTTTTATGGATCTTATATTCTTTGAGTTTGAAAAGTGTATGATGGGTGAGTTTAAAATTGTCTTCTTTTTGAAATTAAAAAAACTATAAGTTACTTTTAAAACCCAATATATTTATATAAAATATTTATTAAATATATCTTGATAGGAAAATAATAATTTATTTATATTTCTATTAGCGACTTAAATAATTTAGATCATTATTATACTGGGAAACCGGTTGATCAAAATATATCTTTAGTTATGATAGTATCATTACATTACATATCTTCTCATTAATTAGATTTATTTTTTTTCTATGTTCTTATGTGTTGGATATCAATCCAAAAAAATAAAATCAAATATTCAGTGTGAAAAATGATTTTCTTCATTATCTTAATGTTAATTTTCATTTATTATTTTTCTATTATTATAGAAATGTTTTCAAACTAAAAGTTTTTTCGGATGCTGACTCCGGTGGATATAGAATTGATAGAAAATTTACCATGAGAAATTGTCATTTTTGATGATATTCATTAGTTTATTATTAATTTAAGAAAGAACACTTAGTATACCTTTCATCAATCGAAGCAAAATATGTGGCATCTAATAGTTGTTTTAGTCAAGTGTTATCAATGCAACTGACACTCAAAGACAATGGCGTGAGTTTTACTAAAACTCAAATACTATATTCTAATAAAAGTATCATCGCTTTAAGTAAAATCCCAGCTCATCACTAACATTTTATCCCATAGATGTAAGTTCATTTCTATTGGGACCACAAACATAAAAAAGATATAATTTTAGAATTCATTAGAATGCTAGAACAACACACTTTTATTTTATGTAAACCCTCTATTTTTGATAAATTGGAATCTATTGAATAATTTAATTAAATTTTAAATGTAAAATTATTATTTATATTTATTTATTGTTTATCCATCACCATAAATTAATATACTCATTTTTATAGGGGAATTATTTATTCATTTTTATATAAACTTTTAGTGTTTTTAAAAACATTTTATTTTCTAAATTAAAATTTTATATTAAAATTTGGTATTGTAATAAGTTTTGTAGACATAAGATTTTATAATTTTTTTTCATAATTACCATTTTTTTGGATTCATAAATTATTGTAATCCATGTACACTCAATATTCATTAAAAACATTTCTCAATATGTAATAATCCATCATAATTTAATTATTCACTTAAAACTATAATAATTAGTTTTTACGAATAACTACATATGATATCCATGATAAAAATATCATATTTAGGCTCCATTATAAAACTATCACAGTCTATTTATTTTAGAAAAACTATGTAGATCATGTTAATATTGCTGATAAAATATTCAACTTTGATAGTTACTCATATATTTTTTATGAAACATGGGAATGTATGAAAAATATTCCTCAGTATATTAGTATATATAAACAATCACAAATAAAAGGAGTCTATGAAATTAACCCATTCCATGGGATTTTTTCCTTTAAATGTTTTTAATACATATCTATAGTGGTTTAAATAATTTTATTAACTTATTCTAGAACAATAATATTTTTTATGATATAATATATGATCCTATTATATCATCCCATCACCCATTTGTTAATAAAAAATCTATACTACCCATCATTTGTGTGTTAACTACTCCATATTAGAAAGAATGTTTTACCATATGATCCCCAATTTATGTGAATATGATATAGTTCAATGATTTCATGAATGATTTTATCAAAATAAATATCATATATTTTAATGATATAAATTTTGATAATCACACAGTAATGGTTATAATGGAATATGAATTGCATCACATCATGGGGACAACATGTGGTATATATGCACGCACGATGTTCTCATTCCCATAATGGTTAAATGTTATCTAAGTGGATGGTATGTTTATTTAAAGAATCAATTTAATGTTCTAAATATAATAATATATATATATATATATATATATATATTATTTTCATCATGATACAAATCAAAATGAAGTAGTGATGAAAAACATATTACACCATAGTTTGGATTCAATAAGTTGTTTTTGTGCACATGTGTGGATTTTTTTCGAATCCAAGATTAAAGAGGAATATTATTGTTCCATAAAAACAAAAAAAATATCATAATACAGTTGATAATATAATTATTACATTATAATGGAATGATCACACATAGTTAAAGTACAGGTATAAATGTATTTAAATAGTCTATATAGATGATTACAGCTAATTCGATGAACATGATTTAAATATTCACATAGGGAAACAAGAGTGCGGATTTTGAAATGAAAAAGACACCTAAAATTTATATAGATAAATTGAGAATATAAATTTGATTTTTATGGTTGATATTTATGTCTCAATGTGATGTGAGAAGTCAGGGAAGACACATGATTTTATAATTCAGGTTATGATCACTTTCATAATTTTTAAATAATAATAATTTATTATTTAATTCAATGTCAATCAAAATACCTCAAAAAATTACATTTATTATAATATAATATGAGAAAAGTTTTAAATATCAAAAAAATATATTTTCGAATGGTTTTGGAATTATTTTAAATATTATCATTTTGATTGACCCATAGATAACATATATAAAAATTGAATGATTATTTTTTAGCTAATAATCGAAATATTAATAATATTTTTTAGCATTATATTTATTTTATTAATTAGTTATTAATATTTAATCATTTCAATTTAATAGCTGGGTTATAAAAATAGTGTCTTATGGTTCATTTAATCTCACTCTTTATTACAACTTAATCTATCAAAGAATTAAAATTATTTAAAGAGAAATATTTATTAAAATATTAAGGTTTGACAATATGAATCCTAGAATTACACCTATCCTTGATGGGAATGACATGGAATATTTTTGAGATAGAATGAAAAATTTTGTGATCAAAACTAGAGTTGATAACTTCTCAATGTGTTTTGGAAAATACAAGGTTCTTGATAATGAAGTATATGATTTTAAAAATAATGAGATATTATAATATCATTTGATCAAAAAAATCATAATGACATTATTTTATTCAATGAAGATGAATATATATAGCCAGTAATCATCTTTTCAAGATTTTATTATTATTTGGAGTAAATTGTAAGGTACAACCAATGTTATGGGAACAAGAAGACCTATGCTTGGAGCTGATTAACCAGATATTGATTTTCGACCTAGAGGGTACGTTTGAAAGAATCACCAAATATTTATGAATATTATAAATAGTTTATATTCATTTGAGAAAAAGGAATTTAGGATGAATATTTTGAAAAAATATTATATACATAAATCCCAATGAGTGGAAATAAAGAATAACTGATGTAGATGATATATTAGAGATTACTAATCTTACTCTTGAAGATATTATTGGAACACTCCTAAAACAAGAGGAAAAAAAGATGTGTGGAGAATCATAAAAAGTTAAATGGTTGAATTTAATTTCTATAACATATGTTTTCTCCTCAACAGTTTAGTCATTTGAGGCAGTTGTAAAATATTAAATAAAGAAGAATGTTATTGTTCAGTCAAATTCTAGTACATCAGAAAATTCAGAAAATGGGTTATCTAATCTAGGTGTATATATAAATAAGACATTTTAAATAAATTATGATAAATTTGGATATATGAAAATTCATATGGATAAAGTTAAGAAAAAGGATTCTAAGATCACATGTTATGAATAAAATAAACTAGGGCTTATCTGACTCGATTTTACATTGATTATAAGAAAAAAAGAAAAGGAAATAAATTTAAATTTAAATTATAATAAAAATTATTATTAAGAAAGAAATAACTATTTGAACTATTATGAAAAATGGAGAGCCAACAGTGGAGATTCTTTTAAAAATTCTTCTGATAATGAATGTTCTGAATTAGGAAACATTGGTGTCATTTAAAAATTATCATTTCTAAATCAATGTCTAATATAAAAGGTACATAAGGAATAATCCCAAGCCAATATTTTATTAAATGAAAATAATCTATATGTTAAAAATTCTAGATCATCTAATGGATAATCTTCCTCTACAAAAGATAATACGTTACCTAGTTAAGATGAATTTTCAATATTTTCTAAAATATTATAAAATATAAATGGTATGGTTTTAAAAAACATGATAATGATATGGATAAACATGTTATGTATGATTTGATAATAAACCATTTGAATAATGAAATATAATATCACTTTAAAGATCAGGATAAATCTAATTCCAAACAATTATCCTTTTAAAATGAATTTTGAAATTTCTTGTTTGAGAAAAATTGTTTTCAATTTTTTTATTATATATAGCTCTAACAGTTTTACTAATGAATATAAAAATATAGTTTAAAAAAATTTGGTATTTTTAGTTTCCCAAAAAATTATCAAAATTTACCATTATTATGGAAAACATTTTCATAACATATAATGAAATTAAACCTCATTGTAATAATTCTTGAAAGGCTTTTAAATATAAAAAATTTGTTTTTAGTAAAAATTACACTGTTCCAAAAAGTGGACATTTTTCACAATGTTCCAATGTGAAGGGCACTATAAGGAATGATTTTCATTGATGATACTACAATATTTAAGTTTTCGTAATGGTTATTTTCAAATGAAAATGTTGTTAACCATGATATTGTTTTATTATAATACCGGACCCAATATGGGTTGAGTTCGAAAACCTAGTCATTTTATTTTTTGGAAAATAAATAAAGTACCAACAAAAAATTAAATGTCACATGATTTGTGTATTTTCTAAGAATATGAATATAAAAAAATTCTTCAAAAATATAATCAATATGAAAGTTTACAATTATCTTTGGGAGATAATTAAAAAGGATATACTATCAGAATTTGTAATATTATTCTTATAATATCTACCCATATTTCAATTGTTTTGTTTGTTTTGGGACATAATACTAGCCATATAATCATAATTCAATTATGGGATGAAGGATAGATTTAGAAATTTTTGGAAGGATAAATGTATTATTCATAGTTAAAAGTATGAAATTAATGATTATACCAATTTGCAAGAGAATTTTTATAAACTAATAACAGAATACATTAGAAGCCATGATTTATCTTCATATAGTGCAGTTTCAGATCAATATTGTAAATGGTTAAGAGATTTAGGAAAATGTAACTATAGAAATATATCAATATAGAATCTAAATAGTCTTGTTGATGATAAAATACAACATAGGTTTGATAGTTAAATAGTCTTTGACCCTTGTGAATATGGTAAGAAACATGATTCATGATTTTAATTATATTAATGAATTCTCAACTTCAACTTATTTAAAGTTAGTAAAAATAGAGTTATTTTATGCTTAAATACAAATAAGTCTTAGAATAAAATAATACATATATTTATTAGTTTTGATTACACTTGATACAAATGGGTTTATTTTATTATAATGAAATATTAAGTATGTATTTATTTTATTTATTTTGTAACCATAATTAAGCTTGATTAAAATGTCTCCTCGATAAGTGTTCATAGTGATAATTTATGATAATTTAAAAATTATGGTCCTGAAATTTATTTTAGTATCAATGGATTTAAAAATAATATTTCATAACCTATAATAATCCCATTAAAATGGTGTAGTGGAATGTAGAAATAGAAATACTAAAGAGATTACTAGAAACATGTTGAGAAATTACTCAGTTACTAATCATTTTGGGAAAGAATCCAGTTTTACATCCTAGAATACTATAAATAGAGTCTTAATTATTTCATTTTCATAATAAAACCCCTCATTAGTTGTATATAGGATGCAAATAAAATCATCCTTACATCTATTTTTAGGGATTAAAAGTATTCATTATGAAAAAAATATAATATATATATATATATATATATGTTTTTCCTAAATTCCATGAAAGAATGTTTTTAGGTTGTTCAACTACTTTTATTTCATAGTGAGTTTTTAATAAATTTTATTTTACTATTGAGGAAATGGTACACGATAGGTTTGATGAATCAAATACCTTTTTATTTAGGCATCCTCAACCTATATCATTAAATTTCATTTCTAAAACTAATTTTAAACATTTTTTATATCTTTTTAATCATAAGTAAAGAACTCAAATTTTTTGTTCTAATGTTATTACTCTGGAACTGTTAAAGAATTAAATTTTGAAAACATAAGAAGTCAGTTGTTTCTTTGGAATTTTACTATGTTATGTATCATCAATTACATTTATCAAATAGTTAGGAAATGATTTTTCTTATGAAATGAAACTGAAAAAATATATTTCTTATAAAAATTTGAACCTATAAATCCATATGAGTATTTATGAAATGAGGATTGGATTAAAGAAATATAATATTAACACAATATTTTTGAATAGATGAAATATATACTTCATTCGAAGAACCTATAGAATCTTCTGTAATTGGAGTAACATGCGTATTTTAGAATAATTTTTATGCCAATGGAATAATAATTGTAAATAAGTCCACACATATTTTTAATGTATATAATCAATAACAGGGAGCAAATTGTGAGTAAACCTATTCTCCACTAGTATGAATTGAAGCTATTTGAATACATATATCCTTTCTAACATTCCTTAATTTCAAACTATTTCAGAGGATGTGATATGTTACAATGATAATAAATATTCATAGTAGGATGTTTATGTTTTAAGACCGCATGGTTTGAAAAATAAAAAACATACAAAATTTGTTTTGATACTTACAAAATCACTAGATGGAATTAAAAAAGACACTTGATATTGGAATCTTATTTGTACAAGAATTTCGTTAAAAAATAATATTATAACGATTGCTTCAAATAAAATGATTTTTTTACAATAAGAAAAAAATATTATTATTTTTAAAATTTATGTTGTTGAATCTATATTTTGATCAACTCAGAAATCATTAAAAGATCTCCTTATGAATCTTATGTTCTCTGAGTTTGAAAAATGTATGATGGGTGAGTTAAAAATTGAATTCATTTTGAAATTAATGAAACTAGAAGTTACATTTAAAAACCAATATATTTAGAAAAAATATTTATTTAATATATTTGGATAGGAAAATAATAATGTATTTATACTTCTATTAGGGCCTTAAAAAATTTAGATCTTTATTATGCTGGGAAACTAGTGGATCAAAATATTCCATTAGTTATGATAGTATGACTACGTTTCATAACTTCTCATTAAGTATATTTATTTTTGTTTGTGTTCATATGTGTAGGATATCAATCAAATTAAAATGAATCAAATATGAAGTGTGGAAAATGATTTTCTTCATTATCATAAAGTTAATTTTCATTTATAACTTTTCTATTATTATAGAAATGATTCAAAAAAATATATTGGTCGGATGATGACTAGGGTTGATATGGAATGGATAGAAAATTTACACTGATAAATTGTATTTTTCTTGATATTCATTAGTTTATTATTAATTTAAGTAAAAACACTTAGTATAAAATTAAACAAACAAACCAAAATATGTAGCTGCTGCAAGTTGTTTTAGTCATGTGTTATCAATGCAATTGACAGTGTAAAACAATGGAATGAGTTTTACTAAAAATCAAATACTTTGTTATAATATAAGTATCATTTCATTAAGTGAAAACTGCACTCATTACTCAAATTATATCCCATAGATATAAGGCCATTTACTTTGGGACTGCACACATAAAGGAGATATAATTTAGAATTCCACAGAATGATAGAACTACACACTGAATTTTTCAGTAAAAAAATTATTTTTGATAAATTTGAATATATTGAATAATATTATGGAATTTTAAATGAAAAATTATTATTAATATTTTTTTATTGTTTACTGATCATCATAAATTAATATACTCATTTTTATAGGGGGATTAATTGGCCATTTTTGGTTTCTCAAAAAAATTTAGTTGTTTAAATTGAAATTTTATATAAAAATTTGGTATCATAATAAGTTTTCTAGAAATAAGATTTTTAAAAAAAAATCATAACTACCATTTTTTTGGACCTATAAATTATTATAATACATATACAATCAATATTAATTAAAAATATTTCTCAATTTGTGTTAATGATTCAGAATTTAATTATTCACTTAAAACTATTATAATTCGTTTTTAAGAATAACTATATATGATATCCATGATAAATAAATAATATTTAAGATCCATTATAAAACTATCACAGTATATTTATTTTAGGAAAAACAAGAATAACATGTTTATATTACTGGTAAAAAATTCGACTATGATAGGTACTCATATATTTTTCTATGAAACATCAGAATATAAGAAAAATATTCCTCAGCATATATGTAAATATAAAAAATCCCATCTATGAAATTAACACATAACATGGGAAATATTTTCTTTAAATGTTTTGAATATGTCTCTATAATAGTTTAAATAATGTTACTAACTTATTTGAGAACAATATTAATTTTTAGGATATAATATATGATCAAATTATATCATCCCATCCCCCATTTGTTAATATAAATTCTATACTACCCATCATTTGGGTGTTAACTAATTCATATTCCAAAGCATGTTTTACCATATTATCCCTAGTTTATGTGAATATGATATAGTTCAATGATTTAAAGAATACTTTTATCAAAATAAATATCATATATTTTCATGATATAAATTTTTATAATCATGCATTAATGGTTATCATGGAATGTGAATTGCATCACGTCATTGGCATAATAGGTGGTATGTATGCAAGAGAGATGTTTTCATTCCTATAATGGTTAAATGTTATGTACGTGGAGGGTATATTTATTTAAAGAATAAATATAATGTTCTGAATGTAACACACACACAGAAATATATATATATATATATATATATTATTTTCATCCTTATAAACATCAAAATAAAGTGGTGAGGAAAAAAATATATTACATAATGGTGTGGATACAATAAGTCATTTGTATGCACATGTGAGGATTTTTTTTCTAATCATGGATTAAGGGAGAAATATTGATGTTCGATAACAACAATAACATCTCATAATATTATTGATACAATTATTATTACATTATAATGGATATATCACACATAGTAAAAGTAATTTTATAAATGCCATGAAAGAGTATATAGAGACGATTAGAACTAATTCGATGAACATCTTTTAAATATTCAAATAGGGAAACTAGTGTGGGACTTTTGAAATGAAAAAGACTCCAAAAATATCTCTAGATAAATCTAGATGATAAATTTTATTTTTATTGTCGATATTTATGGATCAATGTGATATGATAAGTGAGGGAGGATTAACTCATTTATAATTCAGGTTACAGTCACTTTCATAATTTTCAAATAATATTAATTAATTATTTAATTAAATATCAATTGAAATACCACAAAAATTAAATCAATTAAAATATAATATGAGATAAGGTTTAAATATCATAAAAATATATTTTCCAAAGGTTTTGGAATTATTTCAAACATTATCATTTTCATTAACACATAGAAAACGTATATTAATTCTAATTAAGGTAAAATGTTACTAAATATTAAACAATATAAAATTATACTTATTTTTAAACAATTAAATAATAAATGAACAATTTATAACATTTTAGACCATATTATTAGTTTTTCTATTTATTAATTGCGCTTTATTATTTTTAATTAATTTATTAAAATATTATTTTGATGAAGTACATGTAGTTTAAAATTTGACACTATTCAGTACTTAGACATTTAACAATATCAATATAACATGTTAAATATAGTAAAAATATTTTATTTTATTCTTATGAGGTCAATATAACAACTAAAATTTATTAATGACATTAATTATCTATAATTATAATTTTTTAATATTTTTAGTATCATTTATTTTATATTTCCATTAATAAATAATTACTACATCAGTGTTGTGTAATTATATAATATATTTATTTGTCCACTAAAATTTAAACTAAAATATCATGAGGAAGATGAATATTTTATATATAATTTATTATGAATAGTTAACTATTTTTTTGTGTAAACCTATATAAAAAATGACATATCATTTAAAACATTAATATGACATTATTAATATTTTATTAAAAAAAATATAAATATCCTAATCTTATACATGTGTCCCAAAAAGTAAAAAAAATATATCCTGAAAAATAATTTACTACAATAAAAACTTACTTTTATATTATTTCATAACATACATTTACCATCTTGGGGACATATGGGGATATTTAAGACCAAGAAACTGAAATATTCAGACATTAATTTATTTAAATATTATTTAAGTCATTTTTATTGAAAAGTAAACATTAAATAACATAATTTAGACCATTATATGTTAACAGCTAGCTTAAATTCATCCAATAAAAATTTACATCTTGTTAATTCCATTTTACCATCTTTATAATTTCTTTTTAAACCTAAATTACCAAAATTTATTTTTACCACATTAGAGAAATTTATCATGTATAAATATTGTTTAAAAATAGAATCGATCTTTTCATGAAATTAAGACCATCTAAATCAATTTTTTTTCAATTTTTCCCAAATATTTTATACAAAATACAATTAATTTAATTTATAATAAATATGATTAAATTATATGGAAAAGAGTTTTTTTGGAAAAACAACCTTTTAAAACATAAATTTTATTTATAATAGACTAATTAAAAAAATCCTTTTAATACCAATAATTTCATTATTTTAAATTAGAATTATTTATTTCAAATTTAAAACAATTCAAATTCATTGGGTTTTTTATATATACATTAAAAAAAATACAATTTCCAATAAATATATGTATTTTAATTAAAATATAAATGTTTTGAGAAAAAAATAATGTAGTGATTTTGAATTCAAAAATGAAATTTATTTATTAACAAATAATTTTCCCGAACTGCTAAAAATTGTTTTTATTCTTAAAAATAAGAAAAAATCATTTTTTATAATCATCTATTTTTAATAAATAAAGTTGTTTTATTAAATTTTGTGAATATTTTTACCAATAATTGAGTTATTAATAATATGTTTTAGCATGATATTTATTTTATAAATTATTTATTCATATTTATTAATTCCAATTTAACAGCTATGTTATACCTATAGTGTCTTATGGTTCTTCTATTCTCACTATTTCTTACAACTTCAGATATTGAAGAACTAATATTAATTAAAGAGAAATATTTATTAAAATATCAAGTTTTTACAACATGAATCCAAGTATACCACCTTTCCATGACAGGAATGACATTGAATATTTGAGAGATAAAACAAAAAAATTTGTGATCAAAGATAGAGTTGATAACTTCATTATGTTTTCTGGAAAATACAAGGTTCAAGATAATGAAGTATATGATTTTAAAATTACTGAAATATTATAATATCAGTTGAACTACATATTCAGAATAAAATTATTCTATTATACAAAGAAGAATATATATAGTCTGTTGTCATATTTTTTAAAATATAATACTATTAAGAGTAAATTTGAAGTGACACATTTTGGTGCACCCAATGTTATGGGAACAAGAAGTCCTATTCTTAGAGATGATTATCAAGACATTGACTTTCAACCTAAAGAGTATGTTTCTATAAAGCACCAAGGAATTATGAATATTATAAATTTTATATATTCATTTGGGAAAATGGAATTTAGGGTGAATGTTTTCGGAAAAAATATTATATACATAATTACCAATTAGTGGGATTAAAAATTAACTGATGTAGATGATACCATAGAGATTAATAATCATACATTTGATGATATTTGGTGCACTCATGGAATATGAGGCAATGATAAGTTTCTTTTTGAGATTTCTAAAAAGAAAAAAAATTAGTTTCTTTTTCTATAACATATATATTCCCCTCAATAATTTAGTCAATTGAGAAAGTTTTTAAATATTTAGGGAAGTATATAGTAATTGTTCAGGTAGATTCTAGTACATCATGAAATTCAGAAAATGGGTTAGATAATCTAAGTTGATGTATAAAAATGATTGTTGGATCAAATTATGTTAAATACTAATATATGAAAAGTCATAAGGATAGAGATGATAAGATGGATTCTAAGGTCACTTGTTATGAATGAAATAATGTTGGATATATCTGACTCGATTATACAAAAATGAAAAAGAAATGTTAAAAATAAAATAAAATAAATTTTAAATTCCATGAAAAATTTTAATTCAAAAGGAAATAACATTTTGAATTCTTATGACACATAGAGTGAAGGTGGTGAATATTCTCGTAAAAATTATTTTAATAATGGATGTTAGGAATTGGGAATCATTGTCTATTATGAAAAACCACCCTTTCTAAATCAATGTATAATAGAAAACGTACTTATAGAAGACTCGACAGATATTATTCCTTTAAAAAATAATATGGATGAGAAAAATTCTATAATTTCTTAATGATGAATCTTCCTTCACTGATGATAATACTTTACCTAGTTAAGATGAATTTTTCATATTTCAAAAAATATTTGAAATTTAAATAGTATAGTTTTACAAAACATGATAATGATAAAGATAAACATACAAAGGATTATTCCATAATAACCCATTTAAATAATTAAATATAATATCATTCTAAAGATCATTATAAAATTAATTTTTAATAATTATCCATTTAAAAAGATTTTGAAAAAGTGATTTTTTAGATAATTTTTTTTTTAATTTTTTTAATAATCATAGTTTTAATAGTATTAATAATGAGTATAAACATATAGTTTTCAAAATAAAATAAAATATTTCTAGTTTTTTAAAAAATTTATCAATATTTACAATTAGTAAGGAAAATATTGACATAATGTATAAACTAATTAAACCTAATTTTCTTAATTATTGAATTGGATTTACATATAGAAAACATGTTTTACTAAAAATTCATTGTTCTTAAATGTGAACCTTTTTCCACTAACTTCTAGAGTGGAGGTTACTTTAAGAAAAAATTTCTTTGAAGAGAGAACAACATTTTACCTTTGATAAGGGTGATTTTCTTATGAAAATGTGGTTAACCAAGATATATTTTTCTGATAATACCATACACATGAATGTTTGGGTTTGAAAAACTATCAATTTATTTATTTAAAATAATTAAAGTACCAACAAAAAATTATTTGGCACATGAAAAGTGGTCTTCCAAGAATATAAATAGAAAAAAATTTCTACAAAAATATAATAAATATGAATGTCGAGAAATTATCTTTCAGAGTTAATTCCCAAGGGGATTTTATCAGAATATGTAACCTTATTCTTATAGGATTGGAACATATTTCAAATGTTATGTTTATTTTAGGATTTAAAACCAACCTTATAAACAAAAGTAAATTATATGGTGATGGATATATTCTAAAATTTGGGAATGATAAATTTATTATACATAGTTCCAAGTGTGAATTTATTCATTATACTAAATGGAAAGAGAAATATTACACACTAAACATTTAATACATTACAATCCAAAAATTCCCTTGACTTAGTGTAGTTAAAGATCACTATTAGTAATGGAATAGAAATTTAAGAAATTGTATCCCTATAATCTTATATATATATATATACTTTGAAAGGTATTTTTAATGATCTAATAAAACATAGGATTGATACTTAAAAAGTATTTGACACTAGTAGATGTGATAAGAAATATGATTCATGATTTAAATATACTAGTGAATTCTCAACATCAAATAATTTACAGTTAGTAAAAATAGACATATTTTATCCTACAAAAAAGATATTTCATGGTAGAAAATACTATTTATATGTATTATTTTATTCTTACACTAGATACCCATGGGTTTGTTTTCCTACACTGAAATATGAAGAATTTATTTCTTTTAAGTCTTTTGTAAACATAGTAAAGAGTTAGATAAAGTATCATTGACATGTATTTACTGTGATAATATTGGAGAACTTCCAAATTATGATATTGAAATATTTTTTTATATCGAAGGTATTAAAAATAACATTTCAAAACCTAGAATACATGCATCAAAATGGTGTAGTGGAATGTACAAATATAATTATAAGGATATTACTAGAACCATGTTGATTGAATACTTAGTTGCTAAACATTTTTAGGATGAATCCATTTTTTCATCCTTCAATATTATAAACATAGTTTTAATTTTATGTATTTCATAATAAACCCCCTCATCAGTTATGGACGTGAAGAAAAGAGAAAATTTCATACATCAATGTTTTTGGGTTTAAAAGTATTCATTCTGAATCATACATTATATATATATATATATATATATATATATATGTTTTTACTAAAATTCGATGAAGGAATGTTTTTAGGTTTTTAAACTACTTTTATGTGTTAGGGATTTTTTAATAAAATTTATTTTATTATTGTTGGAATGGTACATGATATGTTTGATAAATCTGATCCCTTTTTATTTAGGAATCCTTAACCTATATCAATATATTTCACTTCTAATACTAATTTTTAACCATTATTATTAGGCTTTAATCATGATTAAACAACTCACAATTATGTTTCAAAAGCTATTCCTATGTAATATTTCCTTCTTTTTATTGAAGAATAGAATTCTGAAAATATAAAACGTCATTTGATTCATTGGAATCATAATATAGAATGTATCATAGGAAATTTAGATCAAATATTTAGGACAATAACTTTTTTACGTAATGAAACTCAACATGCAACCTTCTCATCCAAATTTTAACCTATGAATCCTGATGAGTATTAAGGAAATGAGGATTGGAATAAATAAATACAATATTAACCCAATATGTTTGAATGAAAAAAGTTTATACTTCCGTCAAAAGACTTATAAAATATTTTTTAATTAGTGTAGAATGAATATTTTAGAATAAATTTGATGGGAATTGAATAATAATTATAAATAAATCTCCACTTTTGGTAAATGGATGTAATCAAGAAGAGAGGATAAATTTTGAAGAAACTTATTCTATAGTAGTAAAAATTTATGTTATTCGAATACGTGCATCCTTTCTAGAATTATTTAATTTCAAACTATTCCAGAAGGATGTGAAGTGTGATATGGATAATGAATATGCTTAGTAGGATGTTTATGTTGGAAGACCACATGGTTTAAAAATAAAAAACATCCAAAATCTGTTTTTATATATCAAAAATAACTATATTGAATTAAACAAAACACTTGAGATTGGTATGATACGTGTACTTGATTTTTGTTATAAATAATTTTTGTAAAGGGTACTTCAAATTCATTGATTTTCTTTAAAATAAGTAAAAAATTTATTATTATTTTACAAATATCAGTTGTTGAAATTTTATTTTGATCAACTTAGAAATAATTAATTTACTACCTTGTGGATCTTATGTAGTATAAATTCCAAAAGAGTACGATGGGTGAGTTAACAAATTTTTATATATTTTAAATTTCAAAAAATAGAAGTTACTTTTGTATCCCAACATAAATATATAAAGTATTTATCTAATATATTTGGATATGAAAATTATAATGTATTTATACTCTTATTAGTGACTTAAATAATTTATATCTTCATTATGATGAGAATCCTACTGATCGAAATATTTCATTAGTTATGATTGTATTTTTACATTACTCAACATCTCATCAACTAGATTTAATGATTTTAGTGATCTTTTATGTATTATTTTAATTCAATCAAAACTAATCCAATATCAAGTGTGAAAAAATAATTTTTCACTATCACAAGGTAACATTAGATTTAAAACTTTTATATTATTATGTAAATGTATTTGAACTAATTTTTTTTCAGATGTTGACACCGATAGATGTAGAATGGATTGAAAACTTACATCCAGAACTTTTAATTTTTGTTAACATTCATATGTTTAATTTTCATTTAAGAAACAACACACAGTATAACATTCAACTGTTGAAGCCAAATATGTGGCAGTTGGAAGGTGTTTTACTCAAGTGTCATGGATGCAACACACACTCAAAGAGTATATCATGAGTTTTAATATAAGTCAAATACATTTTAATAATACTATTTTCATTACATTAATAAAGCCCCATCACATCACTCACATTCTTCCCCATAGATATAAGACAACATTTCCTTTAATACTACACACATAAAGGTGATATGATTTAACAATTCATCAAAATTCCAGAGAGAGACATTGTTTTTTAATGTAAAACCAATATTTTTGATAAATTGGAATATATTGAATAATATTTTGGAAAGTTAAATATACCTTGATTATTCATATCTATTTTTTATTTAGCAATCAATATAAATTAATATAATCCTTTTCATAATGGGATTAATTATTCATTTTTAAAAAAAATAGTGTTTTTTAAATTGAAATTTTATATAAAAATTTAGTATAATAATATTTTTTCAAGACATAAGATTTTATAAAATAATTAATGTCATAATTATCGATTTTTTTTGGAATCATAAATTTTCATTAAGCATCTATACTTAATATTCATTACAAATATTTATTAATTAGTTATAATCAATCCTAATTAAATTATTAATTTAGAACTATAATAATAAGTTTTTAATAATAACACAATAAGCTATCCCTGATAAAACTAGCATATTTAGGATTTATTATAAACTATCACAATTTATTTATTTTTTGAAAAACCAATAAGAACATGTTAATCATAATGATAAAAAAATACACATTTACAGGAACTCTTATATTATTATAGTTTTTACTATTTCATTAAAATAAATAATAATAGTTTTCATTATAATAATTTTTCTCTATAGCCATTGTAAAGTTGGTAAAATTAGAGATAGATTCACTTTTTTTAGCTAAGAAGAAGGTACAGGTATATCTAAAATATTTTTCTATATGAACATAAACATAATCATTCCCATAAAGGCATAAGACTCTAGAAGGTCCAAACAAATCCATGTGAATAAACTAAAGTGGATGAGAAGTTAAAAATAATTTCTTTAGTTTGAATGTTATTTTGTGCTCTTTACCATTTTGACAAGGATTGCATACATTATCATTTGAAAAAATATGTTTAGGTATATCCTTGACCATACCATTTCTAGTAAGATTTTTGTGTGATTGTATATTGCAGTGTCCTGATATTTTATGCCACATCAAAAAATATTTCTAAAATAAACTCAAGCATGAAAAAATTGGAGAGACTAAAGAATATTTGTTGACAGCATAAAATATTCATTTCAAAAAGAAGAAAATACTAGTTCATTTTTTAGAGTTAATAACATTACAAGAATAATTTTAAAATTTAACTTGAAAAATATCATTACAAAGTTGTGATATAATAATTAGATTATGTTTCAATCCCTCAACAAAAATTATATTATATGTTAAAACTAAGTAAGAGTTACAAATTTGGACTAAACCAATTATTTTTCCTTTATCATTATCACAAAAAGTGACATTCTCACCATAAATCATTATTAAATTCTCGAAACATTAGTAATCCCATGACATGTGTCTTTAAAACCCACTATCCATGTACCATCAGTTTTTACCAGAGCCCTTCAAGCAGTTTTCCTACAAATAACTCAAACAGAAACATATTTTCGAACCAATATTTGTTTGGGTCTAGTAACATTATTAATCCATGCTTTAGGAACCCACATAAAATTCACGGGTTTCTTATAATCATTATGTTAGATAATAAAAAATAGAGTTTATTTGGTCTATAAAAACATGAAGTAGGAAAGGATTTTCTAGAATAAGAACTAGTAATAGAATTTTAAATTTAAGGGAGAAAAACAGATTTTCCAAATATAGTTAAAAACCTATTTTTGATGAGATTTCATTTCCCAGGTTGGTATCCTATAGAAGTAGTATATGTATTAGAAATTTTTTTACCAATAATCTGTATATGATTATTTTTCCATAGTTAAATTTCTCTAGGTCATTTTTCAATTGATCATTATATAACTTAAGTTCATTGTTCTCTTTAAGTAATTAAACATTTTTCTCTTTCTCTAAAGCATTTAACAGTAGTATTGAAGGAATGTTATTTCTTTAAATATTTGTATTTATCATTGTCACGACCCATCCTCAAGGCCCATGTTGTGACTACCCCAAGCCCGCCTTCCATAGGCCAGAGGCTAGTGACTAGCACCAAAGGCATAAATCATGATAAAAAGGGAAGTCATTGCCTTTATATAGTAAAAAACACTACTGAGTACACAATAGAAGTAAGAACTAATAAATACTAAAATAAAAAATTAATTTATGAAAGGTAAAGAGCCAGAAATACAAGGCAAATAGTAAGTTCAGTGTAGCTGAAAGACTAGAACAACAGCAGTAATGTAAAGCAGCAATCACAGAGTCGTCCTTTAGGAATCCCACCTGAAGGGTGGGTACAGATGGTCTCCTCGGCACCTTGGGTCCGTCCGTCCGCTCTGGGTATGTCCCTCTAAGTGGTCCACCTCCGAGTACAATCTAGCTCTACAAGTCTCTACCATGATCAGCGTTGTCCGTCGTCTGCATCCAACACATCGTAGTACGTGCATTTCCCGTGTAAGGGGTGAGTGTAACGATACTCAGTAGGGTCCTCGAGACCCCCGATGGTTTCCCAGAATCCACAAAGGATAAACCACAAAAGTAAAGTTACAATCATGAAGTATCAACCAACTCTACTTAGGTATATGCGCATACGTATACCTAAGTCATCAATCCCAGTTCGGCTCCAACTCTAGAGCCCAAGAACAACCCAATCCACACATGAAAGAAGTCAATCACATCGAAGATAATGATTGAAAGTTAAGACTCAGCTCACACCAGGTAAACATAACTTAAAGATAGTAAAAGATTATTAGTTGTAGCCATTGAATCATCTATCACTATTGAATTAAAGATACCCTTTAGAAACCTAAAACGACATTATCTCGTTGCTATCGAACCCACGGAGGATTCAGTCCAGTCTCATTGCTGTCGAACCCAAGGGGGATTCAGACGAGTCTCGTTGCTGTCGAACCCACAAAGGATTCAGTCCAGTATCATTATTATCGAACCCACAGAGGATTCAGTCTAGTCTCATTGTTGTCGAACCAACAAGGGATTCAGTCCAGTCTAGTTACTGTTGAACCCACAGAGGATTCAGTCTAGTCTCGTTACTGTCGAACCCATGGAGGATTCAGTTCAGTCTTGTTGCTGTTGAACCCACAGAGGATTCTAGAACTATTTTCGTTGTTGTTGAACCCACAATGGATTCTAGTATAGTTGTCATCGCTGCTGAACCCACGGAGGATTCAGGTACAGTTGTCGTCGCTGCCGAACCCATGGAGGAGTCCAGTATAGTTGTCATCGCTGCTAAACCCATGGAGGATTCTAGTAAAGTTTTCATCATAGATGCATCCAGCTATAGGGTTCCTGCACACAGCATGCTCAATTCCTAGAGGGTCCATTCCTCGAGCAGTGGGGTCATCACATCAATTATCATGAAGTCTAGAGTTGATGTACCCTGAAGTTCCATCTCATCAAAAGGAACCCAACACTACAGACGGCTCGTAAATCCATCACCCGGTCTGAGAGTTATTCGCCTTATAGTTTTGGGGTTCAGTTGGATTCGTGATCGATCCAACATGTCAATACTCTATCTCAACTCAAATCTACAGTGGGGTATACTCAAGGCACCATCTCGCTCCAAGTATTCTAGCGCCACTGACGGTTCATCAAATGGATTCCTGGTGCCAAAGTTATGGAGGTTTGTGTAGGGGCGCATGGTTTACGCATGGTCTAAAAAAAAGTGAGGCCAAGCCATGTGAAGTCTCTGGGTGAGAAAGTGGCTAACGCACGGTTGGCACATGGTTTTCAAAACCGTTCGGCCAAACCATGCGAAGTATTTTGGTGAGAAAGTGGCTACCGCACGATTGGCACACAGTTTTCCAAACCATGCGGCCAACTCGTGCGAAGTCCCAAGGTGGGATAGTGGCTACCGCATGGTTGGTGCACTATTTTCCAAACCGTGCAGCCAAGCTGTGCGGCCACTTAAAACTAGGGTTTTATGTCCTGGTCCACTCGGGTTTTCCCATCTTTTCCCCATTCTTCCTCCCACTGGAACCTTATGAAAAAAATATAGTTTTCAGATATTGGGGGAGCTCCATAGCTCATTTTGGAGGCTTATAGAAGGGGTTTCTTGGTGGATCAAAGGGGGTTCTCCATTCTTTACCCCAATTAAAAGTTTCCACCTTTAATCATGATAAACACACCATTCAAGAAGAACTGCGGAGGGGTCGGGCCATGTTTTTTTGGCCCGCACCATTCCGTGTTAGAGTGGTAGCAAGCAGCTCATCAAGTTCATAGATCAAGATTCATCAAACCTTACAATTTAATATGAGATCAACTCGTTTTTGTTGATCCAAATCCTTCATTCTTTCCAAGAATGAGGAAATTAAACGAGAGAATTTGAGAATTCATATAATAACCCCTACCTCAATTTCAAGAGCGGAGCATGTCAAAGAATCGTGGAAGAAAAGTGTCGCGGAGGTCGGGCGTCGAGGAAGAAGGACGTCGATTCCATTGACGTCGGAGAAAAAATAAATGATTAAGTTGCTTCAAGTCCTTTGAGTCATGGATAATTCTTCATGTTCTTCATCGGAGAAGAACCGTTTTCTTTTATTTCTACAGAGCCTTCCCAAAGAGAAAAATTGACAACTCAAAATGAAACAATAGGCTTCTCATATTAAAAACAATATTTCCATGCCTTTAGAATAAAATAAAATGAGAGGTGCCAATTAATTAATATGGTTATTAATTAAGTGGGTTGGCACCATCAATGTTTGGGAGGTGGTGAAGCTCCACCATAATGAGGGGAGGAGTTAATTAATTTCGGGGTTGTTAATGGGAGTTTAAGGGAGTTAAGGGGAGATGAATGGTTTAGGGATCATGTGGGTCCCACCACTAATTCCTCTCATAAGAGGTTATTTGGGTGTGGACCCCACCTCTATCTCCCCATTGTAGGAATTAACCAACTTTAAAACAATAAAATTTTGTATAAAAATTTTATTTATTTTAAAATAAATCTCCAAAAAAACTTCTCCTCCTGAGCAAACGCAACTGCGGTAAAGGTCCCCATAAGTGAATAACGGTGATGCGAGTTCATTGGTTCCCTCAAATTTCAATTCTGAGCCCCTTCTCAAAAGATTGGAATACCTGTACATACGTTTACTGAACGTACCCGAACACAATTTCAGAAATTGATTCAAGGTACACCGGGCCTCAGAATCTAGTGCCGTCAGAAACCACAGACTCGTAAAATTACAAAGTATTTAAGAAAGAAATTTCCTTGGAATTTTTGGGTAATTACCTTACTCTCAACCTAGGTCTTTATGTCCCCATAGAGCTAGAACACACACTAGGGAAACAAAATAGGGTACTGAGCACACATCTGAGCCTCCCGGTCCCATGTGCTCTCCTGGAGGTTCCCATGCTGCCCGCAAATGCGCACCAGAGGAATCGACCATCCACATAGGACCCGCTCCTGTCGATATTCGATCTACACTGGGTCCTCCATGAATGTTTCCCCGCCATCGATGTCCATCTTCTTGTGATCGATGATGTGGGAAGTGTCGTGTACGTTTCTCCTCAACTGATATACATGGAAGACATCGTGAAACTGATGCAACTGTGGTGTAAGGGGCTGGTAGTATGCCACCTCACCCACTCTGTTGAGGACCTGGAAAGGTCTGATGAATCAAGAAGACAACTTTCTACCCCGTCCAAATCCCCATAGACCTCGTCGAGGTGGGTCCCGTAAGAAAACATGGTCTCCATCCTTGAACTCAAGTGGTGTTCGTCTCCTATTAGCATAGGATTTATGTATGCTCTGTGCAGTCTCCATCCACTCCTGGATGATTTGAACCTTCTCCATCATAGCCTGAACCATCTCTGGTTCTATAAGTAGTGACTCCCCTGGGTCAGTCTAGCATAGAGGTGACCTGCAAGGTGGGACGTACAATGCCTCGTAAGGGGACATCCCGATGGTGGGGTGGTAGCTGTTGTTTTATGAAAACTCCACCAAGGGTAGGTGATCCTCCCATTTGTGACCAAAGTCGAGGACACATGCATGAAGCATGTCCTAGTGAATCTGAATGGTCTTCTCAGTCTGACCGTCCATCTGAGGATGGAAGGCGGTGCTCAGACATAGCTGCGTCCCAAAATCCTTCTGTAACCCCTTCCAAATCCGGGATGTGAATCGAGCATCTAGATCGGAAATGATAGACAATGGCACACAATTAATCCATAAGATCTCTTATACGTAGAGGCGTCCCAAGTTCTCTACTGAGCCCTTCTCTATGATTAGTAGGATATGGGCTGACTTGGTGAGTCGGTCTACGAAAACCCAAATAGAGTCATGCCCTCTGGATGTACGTGGAAGTCCCATCAGGAAATCCATAGATATCCTATCATAATTCCACTTTAGGACCTCTAAGGGCTGTACCAAGCCTGCTGGTACCTAGTTCTCTGCCTTCACTTGCTGAAAAGGGAGGCATCGTGATACAAACTCTACTACAACGTTCCCCTTCCCAGGAGAATAAACTATATCGAGGTCATAGTCCCAGAAGATCTCAAGACAACATCACCGTCTCTGGTACAAGTCCTTCTACAAGAAGACATACCTAAGACTATTGAGATTATATTAAACCATAAACCGTTCTCTCAACAAACTATGGGTGTGACTATCCATTCGTAAAAAACTCTACTACACCTTTTTTTTCTTATGTCCTACAAGAGCTGCTAAGATTTCTCTGTTGCTGAAAAGGGAAATCTAGTCTCCTCCCCTGGATGAACCATGTTCTTTGCCTAATAAAGTCAATCCTGAAATGAACGGTGCAATTTAATTCCATGGACGACGTCGTAAGTCCTTGACGTTACTATCAAGAAATCCAACCGTTACTCTCGCCTACAAGGGTCGAGTCACATTGTCAGCAGTAGTGTGTGGTCACTGGGTCTCCTCCAGTAGGAATCTCGAAAGTAAGGGTCAAGTCAACAGTTTTAATCGAAACCTCTCAGTATCAACCACATAAAAAGGACAGGGAAGAAAACATCACAAGAACAAGTGTCTTTTATTACTGCAACTCAAAGTACAAATACACAAATCATCCACAAACAATGACATCAACGAAGCTAGAAGCATCATAAACAATGGCCTCTAAGTCTACAGCTAGTCCCACTCCTGTCAACTTGCTACTCGACCAGATCCTCTGCCATGTCCACCTGCTCCCAGTGGACCTCCATGGTCGAACCTCTACCTCAGCTGGGAAGGTCCCTCTACTGCCTGCTGTTCATCTTCAAGATGGGTCGGGCAGTCTCGAGCCAAGTGACCCTGCTCGCCGCATGCATAGCACTGCCTACTCCTTGTATGGCTGGCTCTAATTCGTTTTCCCCACACAACCATACCTATATCCGGGGGTCTCCCACCTATTGGCCTAGTCCTCTTGGACTTTTGTGTCATCTATCTAATGCCAACTGCAGAAGACACTACTACGGTTGGAAAGCCCTACAGAAAGAGCAGTAGATCCTAAGCCCAAACAGAGCGTAGAGTCGCTGGTACAAACTCCGCCCTGAAAATACCCTCTAAGTCTCCCCAGGTGAGGTTCAACTCATCGTAAAACTAGAGAATTAGGCTCCACCACCTCTCAGCTGCTCCCTGAAAAATACTACCAGCTAGGTACATCATCATGTCAGCGGGTGTCCCAAATTTATGAAAAACTCATGCAACAACCTCCAGCCTATCCTCGGCTGCCTGAGGGTCCATCTCTCCGCAGAACCTGGGCAGCCTCTATCGTTGGAACTCGTACAATGTGCTCAGATGGCGTGCACTCTATGCTGCTAGGGCTGCTGGTATCAGTGGCCCAACGGTTAGTAGTACCGCTGGTGCCTCCGCTGTGATGGGGCCCTGCACCGAGGCCTCATCACTCAGTGGGCTACCATCCCGTAGGTAACTCAGAACCCTAGCTGGCTACCTTCATGGGGATATCTTGAAAATAAACAGGTGTTCCATGGTTAAAACAGTATAGCTGGTGAGATGACACAATGAAATCACAATGAAAACTTTTCAAAGGAAACACACTCACAATCAGTTTTTTCGTGCACTAAGTTGGAAATGAGAGGTCACGGTCCTGGTGTATGGATACGTCAGCCACCGCACCAACACTGGACTCCCTGTACTGAAAACCACACCCAAAACACTTAACACTATTTCCATTTAAGGAATCAGAGTCTAAGTTCTACGGTAGAACTGACTCCTCTGATACCAATTTTTCACGACCCGTCCTCGGGGCCCATGCCGTGACTACCCCAAGCCCACCTTCCATAGGCCAGGGGCCAGTGACTAGCACCAAAGGTGTAAATCCCGATAAAAAGGGAAGGAATTTCCTTTATATAGTAAACAAATATGATAGTGTACACAATAGAAGTAAGCACTATGTAATACTGAAATACAAAAGTAAGTGTTGAAAGGTAAGGGGGAGGAAATACAAGCCCAATAGTAAGTACAGTACAGCTGAAATACTAGTACAATAGCAGTAAAGTAAAGCAGCAACCACTGAGTCATCCTCCAAGAATCCCACTTGCAGGGTGGGTACATATGGTCTCCTCAGCACCTCGGGTCCGTCCGTCCGCTCCATGTACATCCCGCCAAGTGGTCCACCTACGAGTACTGTCTAGCTCTATAAGTCCTTACCACGATCAGTGTTGTCCATCGTCTGCATCCAACACAATGTAGTGCGGGTATTTCCCTTGTAGAGGTGAGTATAACGATACTAAGTAGGTACCCCAAGACCCCCAAAGGTCTCCTAGAATCCACGAAGGATAAACAACAAAATGAAAGATACAATCATGAAGTATCAACCAAATCTACTTAGGTATATGCCCATACATACACCAAAGTCATCAATCCCAGTTCATATCCAACTCTCAAGCCCATGGAAAACCCAGTCCACACAAGAAAGAAGTCAATCACATTGATTATAATGATTGAAAGTCAAGACTAATCTCACACCAGGTAAACATAACTTAAAGTGAGTTAGAGATGATTAATTGTAGCCACTGAATCATCTATCACTATCGAATGACAGATACCCATAGAAACCTAAAATGATAATATTTCATTGCTGTTGAACCCACAGAGGATTCAGTCCAGTCTCGTTGCTGTCGAACCCACAGAGGATTCAGTCCAGTCTCATTGCTGTCGAAGCCATGGAGGATTCAGTCCAGTTTCGTTGCAGTCAAACCCATAGAGGATTCAGTCCAGTCTCGTTGCTATCGAACCCCTGAGGATTCAGTCCAGTCTCGTTGCTATCTAAACCAAGGAGGATTCAGTCTAGTCTTGTTTCTGTTGAACCCACAAACGATTCAGTCTAGTCTCGTGGCTGTCGAACCCACGGAGGATTCCAGTACAGTTGTTGTCCCTGCCGAACCCACAGAGGATTCCAGTATAGTTATTGTCGCTGCCAAACCCACGAAGGATTCTAGTACAATTTTCATCACTACCAAACCCATGGAGGATTCCATTACAGTTTTCATCGCTGCCGAACCCACGAAGGATTCTAGTACAGCTGTCGTCATAGATACAGCCATCTCTAGGGTTCCCGCACACAGTACGCTCAATTTCGGGAGGGTTAGCTCTTCAAGAAATAGGGTCATCACATAAACTATCATGAAGTATAGATTTCATGTAACCCAATGTTCCATCTCATCAAAATAAACCCAACGTGACAGAAGGTGCGTAAATCAGGCGCCCGATCTGAGAGTTATTCGCCTTTTTGTTCTGGGGTTTAGTTGGATTCATGATCGATCCAACATGGCCATACTCCATCTCAACCCAAATCTCCAATGGGGTATACTCAAGTAAACTTATCTCTCCAAGGATTCTAGCGCCGCTAACAGTTCATTAAATGGACGCCTGATGCCAACGTTATGGAGGTTTGTGCAGGGGTGCATGGTCTGAAAAACCATACGGCCCGGCCGTGCAAAGTCTCTAGGTGAGACAGTGGCTACCGAACGGTTGGCGCACATTTTTACAAACCGTGCGAAGTACCTAGGTTGGACAGTGGCTACCGCACGGTTGGCGCACGGTTTTCCAAACTGTGCGGCCAAGCCCTACGACCACTTAAAACTAGGTTTTTAAGTCCCGGGCCACTCAGGATTTCCCATATTTTCCCTGTTCTTCCTCCCACTCGTACCTTATGTGGAAAATCCAGATTTCAGAGGTTGGGGGAGCTCCTTACCTCATTTTAGAGGAACATCAAAGGGGTTTCTTGGTGGATCAATGGGGGTACTCCATTCGTCACTCCAACACAGAGCTACCACCTTTCATCGTGATGAACACACCATTCAAGAAGAACTGTGGAGGGGTCATGAAATGTTTGTTTGGCCCGCACCATTCCATGTTAGAGTGGTAGAAAGCGGCTCATCAAATTCATAAATCAAGAATCTTCAAACATTACAATTTAATACGAACCGTTGATCAACTTGTTTTGGTTGATCCACGACTGCCATGCCTTCCAAGAATGAGTAAATAAAACAAGAGAATTTGAGAATTCAAATAAAAAACCCTACCTCGATTTCAAGAGCGGAGCACATCAATGAGTTGTGGATGAAAAGCATCATGGAGGTCGGGCGTCACAGAAGAAGGAAGTCAATTCCGTTGACGTTGGATAAAGAAGAAATGATGAAGTTGCTTCACTTCCTTCGAGTTTTGGAGCGTTCTTCATGTTCTTCGTCGGAGAAGAACGTTTTTCTTTTATTTATACAGAGCCTTCCCAAAGAGAAAAATTACCAACTCAAAATGAAACAATAGGCTTCTCATATTAAAAATAATATTGCCATGCCTTTAAAATTAATTCAAATGAGAGGTTCCAATTAATTAATAAGGTTATTAATTAAATGGGTTGGCATCATCAATGTTTGGGAGGTGGTGAAGCTCCAACACAATGAGGGGATGAGTTAATTAATTTGTGGGGTGTTAATGGGAGTTTAAGAGAGTTAAGGGGAGATGAAAGGTTTAGGGTTCTTGTGGGTCCCACCACACTAAATCCTCTCATGGGAGGTTATGTGTGTGTGGACCCAACCTCTAACTCCCCATTTTAGGAATTAACTAAATTTAAAACAATAAAATTATGTACAATAATTTTATTTATTTTAATATAAATCTCCAAAAAAAATTCTCCTCCTAAGCAAACGCAACTGCGGTAAAGGTCCTCTTAAGAGAATACTGGTGCTGCGAGTTCACCGGTGCCCTAATATTTCAATTCCAAGCACCGGTTCAAAAGATTAAAATACTCGCACATACGTTTACTGAACGTACCCGAACAAAAATTCCAAAGTTGATTCCGGGCACGCAGGGCCTCAGAATCAAGTGTCGCCAGAAACCATTGAATCATAAAATTTCAAAGTATTTATGAAAAACTTTTTCATGGAATTTATGAGTCTTTATAATAATTTAGTTCATTAAATGTGTATTCAATCATATTATAGTATTCAAATAATTAGTCACTAGTTATATTTTCAGAATCACATTCATCTCCAGAATAATATGAATTTTGTACAGGAGATTCTTTGGTTACCTCAGATGTCTTTTTAATAAAACACATGTTGGATTTGTCAGACTTTTCTTCATGATAAGACTCTAAGTCACATGGCCTGTCTTCAAAAGCACTACTTTTTTATTTCATGGAATTTTTATACTTCCTATCATTTTCTTCTTAATTCTTATTATTCTATAGCTTGGGAATGTCAGCCTTTACAAGTCCCTTTCTCTTACATTCATTACAGACTATTTCATCAGATTTTTCACTTCATTTCCAATCATTCTTCTATTTTACCTTATGATCATATCTTCCTTTGGTGTTAGGATTTCTGAAGAATTACAATCTTCTATAAAAATAATTAAATCATCTAGCTAATTGAAATATTTCTTCATCACTTTCTGGTGATGATTTTTAACTACTGAAAATTTCTGCATGACCATGAAATTGTTTTCATTTTCCGTTTCCTTAGTTTTAGACATTGTTGGTTTGAAGGCCACTGACTTTCTCCTTGTTTCATTTTATTCCCCATAGTTTACTTTTAATTCATCCTCATATATCATCAAACTGCATATCATCTCCATGATTGGTATCATTATAATATCAATGGATTCTCTAATTGAGACAGAGGTCCCTCTCTATATATCTGGTAAACATATGAGTATTCTCATGATTTTTTCCTTTATTTTAACATCTCTTCCCAGAGAGATCGTAGTGTTCACAATTTCATTGAAGCCTAGATACATGTTTGAAATAGGATCATAGGGGTTTTTTAATGTTATCATATTTAATAGTATATGTGTTAATCCTCATTTAAATAACACTAGAATTTCTTTTATTTGATACAGATAAAGTATCCAAAATTTCATGGCTATTTTACATGATGAAATTCTATTAAACACTTCATCTCATAAAGAATAATATTGGGAATTCATGGCTTTTCAATTATAATTATAAGATGGTTTTTTGGGTCATCCCAAGTATGGATATCAATATCAGGAATATTATATTCATCTATAATGGAAGACCAAATCTCAAAACCCACTTTCTAAGTACATTTTAATTTTAATTTTTCATTGTGTATAATATGTTCTATTAATGAATGGAGGTCTATTGGTATCATCAACTTCCATTATATTATCTATACTAAAGACTAATGTGCATAATTAGTAACGAACTAAAAATAAATAACAGAAATTTTGAGACCTTTTAAATAAAAATAGAATCATAGTCGAAAAAGATTATAAAAACATATTAAATGCTTTTTAAATAGGGAATTTTAAAACACCTATTATGTAACGCCCCGACCCCAGTTACCCAGAGTCAGTGCATTATTACATAACATTGGCATGATCACAAGAAAGATCAAATCTCGAAAGGCCGATTGGTTTAGTAGCCTTGGAAACACTAAATATATTCATAAAGGTTTACATTACATCATAAAGTGAAAAACTACTACAACAACATATTGTCTCCATAGTCCACACTATTATCCCCTCATAATATCCCGGCAGGTCATTCATAATTTACTTCTTCACATCCTGGGAAAAATAAAACATAGAAAAGGGGTGAGCTCAAATGCCAAGTAAGGATAACAATATAGAAGAAACTTTCATAAATAAGAATAAACATTTAAGGCAGTGTATAACTAAAAAAAAATCCTTTTTAAACTTGAACTTCAACATAGTATGGAAAAAATAAAATGAAATAATTCCATTTACTTATTCACATGGATATTCTACTAATAGAATAATCATATGTAATATCAATAACCAATTTCATAATGATGGAATGCATAATGCCAGACTATCATAACCACATAGCCAAGGCCTCGTTCCAAGATTACAAATAAGATTTTTCCAAGGCCTTGTGCCAAGACACTAGTTTGTCTCATGAGACCTACCGATGCATCGAGGAGCTATATCGGGCTCCACCCGTCACATATTAAGTCTAATTCATTCCCATATGAAAAGGTTTAAACATAACATAAACATTCGTATTAAAACAAGCATACTAAATGTCAGTACTTTCACCATAAACCATGAAGGGTATAAAAATAACATATCCATAGTCAAACATATCACAAAACCTTCTATACAATATGGAAGTTCTGTTTCATAATAAATCAGCTTCAAATAAGCTTAAAATCCATCAAAGGATGTTGAGATAGATGAAATCAAAACTCTTTTTAGAGAAATATCTCTTTTTATTTTGAAATCATTTAAAAGTAGAATAATTATAGAGAAAACATTTTTTTTGAACATATGTTTATAATATTGTGAAGGAAGCTTCAAAGGTGTAATAACGGTGGAGAATAACCGTACCCGCCATATTAGTTAAAAAAGACATTCTTAACTTAATTTTGTCAAAAAGGTTAAAAAGTAACTTGTTTCGAAAAAGTTGGAAAGATTCCTTTAAAAACAAATAAAGTAAAATAAGGGTATAAATGACTTTAACCCATTGTCTATTAAATAGTAAAAATGATTTGAAATACATTTTAAAGAAACATGGATGTGGATGATAAAGATATCCCAGTAGATTATTACGTATAAACAACCTCGGATAATTAAGAGATTGCCAAATAAACCCTTACTTGTACTTTTCCTTTGTTGGGGGTAGGTTAAACTCATGTATAATGGTGAAATAATTGTTATTAAATTATACAAGAGTCATATATATTAATATGATATCATATATGATCTTTTAACATTGATTTTTTAATAATATCTTAGTATTATCATTGTTTGAGGTGTTAAGTTACTCGTTTTGTTTTATATGTTTTATTATGTAAGCCGTGTTTTTCATGGATAGGTTTTATCTTAATAATATCCAGAATGATATAAAGTCTTTAGATACTATTATTAATCATCAAATGATAATTATACTTGAATGGATATGATGGATAATGAATGTTATCACGTTCGTGGAGACGGTAGTCCGTACGTACGCACGAGCGACAATAACATTCTTTTGATATTAAAATAATATATAATTGGATGGTATATCATATATAAAAAATCATTATCATGTTATATTTATTATTTACATGATTTACACATCATTATTATACCCATCCAAATAATAATATATTGAATAACAATTACACCATGACGTGGAGACGGTAAGCCGTACGTACGCACGTATGGTGACATGTCATTCAAAGGATGGATATAATACTGAATATGGTTGTGCCATATTTATAATAATATTAAAATATATAAGAGATACTGGATTCATTAGAATGGTAATAACACAGAAAGAAGAAGTGGAAGAAGAAAGGAACTTGAAAAAGGGTGGTGAAATCATTATCTCTTCTTCGGGTTCTTCCTTTTGATTTGATCAAAAGGGCTCTTTAAGATGACTTTCTGACTAAAGGAAGGCCTCTAGAATGAAGTGAGGTAAGTTGAGAGAGTATTTGGGCAGATTTTGGCCGGACCAAAGGGCTTTGAAGGTGTGAGTTAATGAGAAGGGAGAGTGCCCTTTTATAAGAGGGGTGAGGGGGACCTTTGGAAAAGCTAGAAATATTATTTTATAATAAATTCATATTCAGTTTCTAATGGCTACAAAGTGGATTATTTAAAGTTTAAGGTTGGTAGCGGTCTAAAACCACTCAACCAATAGGATTTAGATAGGTTTGGGTCATTATGTTAACCTTATCTTTTAGTTTTAACTCTTAGTTAATTAGTTTGACACTTACCATGTCACTTTGTATTTTTATATTATATAGTTAATAAACTTACTATATACCTCCAAGAGACCCCCAAGTGGTCCATTAATGATACACCTATCATTATATAAGTCTCTTGGATGAGGCTTAGATTTTTAGGAATTTAATATCAATTAATAATATAATATTTGTTTTAAAAACTCTTTTATGTCAATTTTGACACTATTTAGAAAATTGATTTTTTTGAAAATCATAACAGAATTATTAGTTCGAAAAAAGTCAATTAAATAAATCCTAATATGTCATAATATCCTAGAAAATTATTTTAATTCATTAAAAGTCTCAAATTATATTTATTTTGGTATTTACAATATCAATTATTTTAATTTCTCACTATTATGATAATTAATGCATCATCATTGTGTCATAAATAAATTAAATTATTTAATGTATAAAAATTAGAAATAAAATATAATTATGTCGGAAATCTTTTTAGATTTCTAATGAATATTTACAATCGAATTTATCTTATGTATAACCCTATATTAAAAATGTTTTAGTAAATAAACTATGATTTTAACTCTTTTAACTCTTCTTTGAATTAAATATTAATAAATGTCCTAATCTAATCCAAAGTGGACCTAAATGATAATATTTTATTCCTAAGGTTGTTTTTGGTCGAGATACACTTGTAAAATAGAATTAGGAAATGTGTAGGGTAATATTAATATCATTTTTACCCTTAATTACCCTATTTACTTTTAACCGTGGTAAATAAAAGTAAAAAGTTACTATTCACCAAAAATTATTTTCATCTCATTGAACCAAATTTTACTCCTTGATATTAACCGTGTCTCTTGGATTTTCGAAATTCCATTCACAGAAGCAGTAAAATTAAGTTTTATGAAAAATTCAGTTTTTTAACTACCACTTAGTAGTTTCACTATTCATCAAAAATTGATGTTTTTCAGAACACTACCAAAATTTCACCCTAAGTTATAATTGATATTCCGAATTCAAAAATGATGCCTATTTTACAAAATTCAAAACATATAATTTGCATTTATTAATTTTAAAATTAATTTCCGCTGTTACAACAAATAGCGTGTTTTTAAGAAACAATATATATCAAAAGATTGACAATTGTTTATGTCCAATTTTAAAGTGAAATTAATTCTAATGAACAACATTGGATAAAATGGTAAAAATATATTCTAATTATAATTTAAAACCAATAAATAATATAATTTATCACTATAAATTATTTTGATTAAAAAAGTTATTTTTAAGTATTTTTCACTATTCATAAAAATTGGAAGTTCTCAGAAAAATACCAAAGATTTAACTTTGGATAATTTCGTCAATAGAGATACGTGGAACACATCGTGAACTTTGGAGAGACTTGGCGGAATTTCTAATCAGTAAGCTACAACCCCAATTCATTCTAGAATTTCGAAAGGTCCGATGTACCTGGGACTCATTTTACCTTTCTTACCAAAACATATGACTCCCTTCCATGGAGATATCTTCAGGAAAACATGATCACTGACTTGAAATTACAAATCCTTCCTTCGATTATCGGCATAGCTCTTCTGCCTACTTTGAGCTGCTTTGATGTGATTTTGGATTACCTTCACCTTTTCCATCGTTTCCTCCACCAGTTCTGGGCCTACAAGTTTTCTTTCACCAACATCATCCCAACAGGTTGGTGTACGACGTCTCTTTCCGTATAACGCTTCATTTGGTGGCATCTGAATACTTGAATGGAAGATATTGTTATATAAAAACTCTACCAGAGGTAAATATTGATCCCACATACCCTGAATGTCAAGTGAAAAATATCTCAACATGTCTTCTAAGGTTTGAATAGTCCGTTCTGATTGTCCGTCTGTCTGAGGGTGGTAGGCAGTGCTCAAATGAAGTTCAGTATCCAGGGATTTCGGAAGAATTTTCCAGAATCTTGAATTAAAACGGGGATCATGATCAGAAACAATCGATAGGGGTACTCCATGAAGTCTCACAACATCATTAATATATAGTCTTGCTAGACGTTCCAGGGGTAGATCTTCTCTTATAGCAAGAAAATGTGTTGACTTGGTAAGACGATCAACAATAATCCATATTTCATCGTTCCTTCTAGTAGTCTTTGGTAGCCTGATGAAAAGTTCCATCATAATATTGTCCCATTTACACTCCAGTATGGGAAAGGGTTGCATTACTCCTCAAGGCTGTTGCCTTCTAGCTTTCACTTGTTGAAAAACCATACATCTTGACACAAAATCCGCAATCTCCCTCTTCATGTTGTCCCACCAAAAATGTTCCTTCAAATCTCTATACATTTTGGTGCTCCTAGGGTGTATAGAGAAATTGGAACTATGAGAATCATCCATCAATTCCCTTTTTAGATCAGGTATATCGAGAACACAAAGTCTCTTCCCGAATTTCAAAATTCCATATTCATACACAAAGTCTCTCAATCTCCCATCATTCACAGCTTTAATCTTCTTTTGAAATTCTTCATCATCGGTCTGAGAACTCTTAATCCTTTCTAGTAAATATGGTTTGGCAACCATTTGAAAAATCATTGATGTTTCACCTTCCCTGGTTATTCCCATGTCCAAATTCACTAGATCCATGAAAATTGGATCCCTTTCAATTCTCATATTGTTCAAAACTCCATGATCTTTTCTGATCAAAGCATCTTCCACCTTGTTTTCTTTCCCTGGGTGGTAGTGTATCGTACAATCATAATCCTTGAGTAATTGAAGCCATCTCATTTTCCTCATGTTGAGTTCTTTTTGTGAGAAAATATACTTCAAACTCTTTTGATCAGTATAAATCTCACATTTTTCACCATAGAGGGAGTGCCTCCATATCTTCAAAGCAAAGATCACAGCTGCTAACTCAAGATCCTGAGTAGGATATTTTTGTTCCTGAATTTTCAACTGTCGTGATTCATAGGCAATAACCCTATCATTCTGCATGAGGACACAACCAAGTACTTTCTACGATGCATCACTATAAATAATGAACCCATCATTCCCTGATGGTAGAGTCAATATAGGAGCGTTGACTAATCTTCTATTCAGTTCTTCAAAACATTCTTTACACTCTTTTGTCCAAACAAATTTCACCCCTTTACGTGTGAGATTTGTTAATGTGTTATCCAACCGGGCAAAATTCTGGATGAAACGTCGATAATAACCTTCCAAACCAATAAAACTGCGTACCTTAGTTATACTCGTAGGTCCTGGCCATTCTTGGATTGCCTTGGTCTTAGAAGGATCAATAGAGATTCCATATTTAGAGACAATATGTCCAAGAAAAGAAATCTCTTGAAGCCAGAATTCACACTTGCTAAACTTCCCATATAATTCATGTCTTCTCAGAGACTTCAGGATAATGCGCAAGTGATTTTCATGATCTTCATAGAATTTGGATTATACCAAGATATCATCAATAAATACCACCAAAAATTCATCGAGATATTCCTTGAAAACTCTATTCATCATATCCATGAATACAGAGGGTGCATTAGTCAATCCGAAAGGCATTACTGTAAACTCGTAATGCCCGTACCTGGTTCAAAATGCTGTCTTCGGAATGTATTCCTTCTTTACACACAACTGATGGTATCTAGATCGAAGGTCAATCTTTGAAAAGTATTGAACTCCATGAAGTTGGTCAAATAAATCATCAATGCGAGGTAGGGGATACTTGTTCTTTATTGTTATAGCATTGATCTCCCTGTAGTCGATATATAACCTCATAGATCCATCTTTCTTTTGAACAAAGAGAACATGGGCTCCCCATGGAGAAACACAAGGGTGAATAAATCCTTTATTACTCAATTCCTCTAGTTGTTTCTTTAGTTTGACTAATGCTACAGTGGCCATTCTATAAGGGGTCTTCTATATAGGCCTTGATCCAGGAATTAAATCAATTGAAAACTCAACTTCTGGTTCTGGAGGATCTCCAGGTAAATCTTCCAGAAATACATCTACATATTATTTCACAACAGGTACATCCTCTATTTGAACATTCCTTTCCTCACCCATAGTCATTTCATTGTCTTCCTCCCAAATAATTGAATTTATTTGAGCTACTGGGGGTGGATCTAGATAAGAATTAGGTGGTGACGATTCTGCTCAAAAGATAAGGTGTTCCTTATCATCATCATCAAAAATCGTAACCTACTTCTTCTTACAATAAATCTTCACATCATAATCCGAAATCCAATCCATAACAATGATTATATCAAACTCAATCATAGGTATGATGATGAGATCAGCGGACAAAGAACATTTATGTGCTCTAATGGGGACTGATTCACCAAACTTTGTTGCAATGATACTTCCCTTGGGAGTTTTAACTGATAACTCCCTTGTTAAATCAAATTGGAAATATCTAATTTTCTTAGAAAACTGGGAAGATATGAAACAATGCGATGATCCAGAATCCAATAATGCATTTTCTAAACTTGAGGAAACCATTAAATTACCTGCCACCACATATATTGGAGCTTTTACCTCAGTAGTAGTGATAGCATAATCTTGGCCTTGATCCCTTGGCCTTTTCTGAGGTAAGTTCCCCAGAGATTTAGGACATTCATTTGCATAATGTCCCATCTCCCTGAAATTGTAGCATTGAACATTGGTAGCTTCCTTATTCCCTTTTCATTCACGAGCTTGGTGACCCTTTTCACCACAGTTGTAATAGACACCCATTCCCTTCAAGAAAGTACTGGGGTGTTTCTTCCCACATTTACCACAGGATGGATATTCAACCTTTCTCTTCTTCCCCTTATTTCCATTCCCATATTGATTAGCAGATCTCTTTTTCTCTTGCTTTTCTTTAAAGTGATAAGACTTAGAGAATTCCTTTTCTGTCTTGATAGCACATGAGACAATGTCTTCGTACAACGAGAAGGATTGTGAGACTAATGCTTGATGAAAAAAATGGTTTTAACCCATCAACGAAATGATCAATCTTACTTATTGGGTTACGTATATAATCTCCAGCATGCCTTTCTAACCTTGTAAAGTTATCCTCATACTTTGCGACATTCTCATCCTCCTTTTGTCTCAGACTCAGAAATTGCCGTTCCATATCTGCTCGATGGTCACGAGGAATGTATTTTTTAAAAAATAGATCATTGAACTACCTCCATTCCATATTTCATACTTCATCATCTTCCTTCGTGTTTTTAATCAATAACCACCATTGATCATCATCTCCAGTGAGGTGGTAAACTTATATGATAACTTTTTCCCTTTCACTACCCCCCAAAGCCTGAAATATTTTCTCTAGGGAATTTATCCATTGCTCAGCTACTAAGGGATTTTTACTCCCATTTAACGTTGGTGGTTGTTTCCTTATAAAGTGATCTAACATTGATCCTCCATGCTGCGGATCAGGGTGCTCCATACGGGTAAGGTTATTATTCATAACTTGAGTGAGTTGTCCCAGTATGGTGATTAGTTGATCGGCACCAGTTGCATCACCATCTCCACTATAATTATCTTGAGATGGTGGGAAATCCCTACATGGAGAGCATGAATTGATACGGTTTCCATTTCTTCCACTAGGCTCCATTTCTATACAATGGCATAAACTAGATCATTTTATGAATCAAAATACATAATTCCATACTTATAAAACACTTAACATAAATTGAACTATTTATGGTTATAATCCATAATCATAAAAATGTTTTCTTTGAGGAAGTATATACTCATAAACCTTTCATAATGATTTGTAATGAAAATGAGAGTTATCCTAAGCATATCCCCCGGGAGTGTCATAACCAAGAGTGCATCAAGGCCCGTTGTCGTGCACCAGTTCCCGTTTGAGTCTAGCTCAAAGTGGTGTTTTTGGGTTTTACCCCTTGGTACATCTGTGCCAGAGCCACCTCTACCTGCTCGTATCCAGACAGTGATGTATTGCTCGGAAAACTCACAAAATATCTATAATACCAAAATTCTAGGATGTTCTTCTATACTAATCCTCAAAGTCCATCTTAGGTCTATGTGATCTAATAAGAGTTTATCTAAATCTAGCTTCCATGGTTTGTACTAAACTTCTGCTGATACCAACTGTAAATCCCCAAACCCAGTTACCCAGAGTCGGTGCATTATTACATAACATTGGCATGATCACCAGAAAGATCAAATCTCGAAAGACCGATTGGTTTAGTAGCCTTGGAAACACTAGATATATTCATAACATTTTACATTACATCTTAAAGTTAAAAACTACTACAACAACATATTGTATCCATAGTCCACACTATTATCCCCTCATAATATCCCTATAGGTCATTCATAATTTACTTATTCACAACCTGGGAAAAATAAAACATAGAAAAGGGGTGAGATCAAATGCCCAGTAAGGATAACAATATAGCAGAAACTTTCATAAATAAGAATATACATTTAAGGCAGTGTATAACTAAAACAAAAGCATTTTTAAACTTGAACTTCAACAGAGTATAGAAAAAATAAAATTAAATAATTCTATTTACTTATTCACATGGATATTCTACTAATCGAATAATCACATGCAATATCAATAACCACTTTCATAATGATGGAATTCATAATGCCAGACTATCATAACCACATAGCCAAGGCCTCGTGCCAAGACTACAAATAAGATTTTTCCAAGGCCTTGTGCCAAGACACTAGTTTGTATCATGAGACCTACCGATGCATCGAGGATATATAGCAGGCTCTACCTGTCACATATTAAGTCCAATGCATTCCCATATGAAAAGGTTTAAACATAACATAAACCTTCGTATTAAAACTAGCATACGAAATGTCATTACTTTCACCATAAACCATGAAGGGTGTAAAAATAACATATCCATAGTCAAACATATCACAAAACCTTCAATACAATATGGAAGTTTTGTTTCATAATAAATCAGCTTCAAATAAGCTTTAAATCCATCAAAGGATGTTGACATAGATGAAATCAAAATTCTTTTTAGAGAAATATCTCTTTTTATTTTGAAATCATTTAAAAGCTACATAATTATAGAGAAAACCTTTATTTTGAAAATATCTTTATAAGCTTGTGAAGGAAGCTTCAAAGGTGTAATAATGGCGGATAATAACTACACCTGCCATATAAGTTAAAAAAGATATTCTTACCTTAATTTTGTCAAAAAGGTTAAAAAGTAACTTTTTCAAAAAAGTTGGAAAGATTCCTTTAAAAACATATAAAGTAAAATAAGGGTATAAATGACTTTAAACCATTGTCTATTAAATTGTAAAAATGTTTTTAAAGAAATTTTTAAGAAACATGGATGTGAATGATAAAGAGATCCCAGTAGATTATTACGTATAAACAACCTCGGATAATTAAGAGATTACGAAATAAACCCTTACCTTTTACTTTTACTTGGTTGGGGGTAGGTTAAAATTCTGTATAATAGTGAAATAATTGTTATTAAATTATACAAGAATCATATATATTAATATGATATCATATATGATCTTTTAATATTGATTTGTTAATAATATCTTAGTATTATCGTTGTTTCGGGTGTTAACTTACTCGTTTTCTTTTATATGTTTTGTTACATAAGCCATGTTTTTCATGGATAGGTTGTATCTTAATCATATCCAGAATGATATAAGGTACTTATATACTATTATTAATCATCAAATGAGAATTATACTTGAATGGATACGATGGAGAATGAATCTTATCATGTTCGTGGAGACGGTAGTCCGTATGTACGCACGAGCGACAATATAATTCTTTCAATATTAAAATAATATATAATTGGATGGTATAACATATATACAGAATAATTATCATGTTATATTTATTATTTTAATGAATTACACATCATTATTATACCCATCCAAATAATAATATATTGAATAACAATTACACCACAATGTGGAGACAGTAAGCCGTACGTACGCATGTATGGTGACGTGTCATTCAAAGGATGGATATAATACTGAATATGGTTGTGCCATATTTATAATAATATTAAAGTATATAGGATATACTGGATTCATTATTTTAGAATGGGAATAACAAAGAAAGAAGAAGTGGAAGAAGAAAGGAACTTGAAAAAGGGTGGTGAAATCATTACCTCTTCTTCAGGTTCTTCCTTTTGATTTGATCAAAATGGCTCCTTAAGTTGGCTTCCTGACTAAAGGAAGGACTCTAGGATTAAGTGAGGGAAGTTTAGAGAGTATTTGGGCAGAGGTTGGCCGAACCAAAAGGCTTTGAGGGTGTGAGGTAATGAGAAGGTAGAGTGCCCTTTTATAAGAGGGGTGAGGGGCACCTTTGGAAAAGCTAGAAATATTATTTTATAATAAATTCATATTCGGTTTCTAATGTCTCCAAAGTATATTATTTAAAGGTTAAGGTGGGTATGGGTCGAAAAACACTCAACCAATATGATTTAGATAGGTTTTGGTCATTATATTAACCTTATCTTTTAGTTTTAACTCTTAGTTAATTAGTTTGACACTTACCATGTCACTTTGTATTTTTATATTATATAGTTAATAAACATACTATATACCTCCAAGAGACCCCCCAAGTGGTCCATTATTGATACAGCTATCATGATATAATTCTCTTGGCCAAACCATAGATTTTTAGGAATTTAATATCAATTAATAATATAATATTTGTTTTAAAAACTCTTTTATGTCAATTTTGACACTATTTGGAAAATTGATTTTTGTGAAAATCATAACAGAATGATTAGTTCAAAAAAAGCCCCAAAATCAATCCTAATATGTCAAATAAATCAGTCCTAATATTTCATATTATCCTAGAAAGATATTTTAATTCATTAAAAGTCTCAAATTATATTTATTTGGGTATTTACAATATCAATTATTTTAATTTTTCACTATTAAGGTAATTACTACATCATCATTGTGTCATAAATAAATTAAATTATTTAATGTCTAAAAATTTTAAATAAAATATCATTAACAAGGAAATCTTTTTAGCTTTCTAATGAATATTTACAATCGAATTTATCTTATGTCTAACACTATATTAAAAAAGTTTTAGTAAATAAACATTGATTTTAACTCTTTTAACTCTTCTTTGAATTAAATAATAATAAATGTCCTAATCTAATCAAAGTGGACCTAAATGATAATATTTTATTCCTAAGATTTTTTTGGTCGAGATACTTTTGTCCAATAGAATTAGGATATGTGTTAGGGTAATATTATCATTTTTACCCTTAATTACCCTATTTACTTTTAACCGTGGTAAATAAAAGTAAAAAGTTACTGTTCACCAAAAATTATTTTCATCTCATTGAACCAAATTTTACACCTTGATATTAACCGTGTCTCTCAGATTTTCAAAATTCCACTCACAGAAGCGGTAAAATTATGTTTTATGAAAAATTCAGTTTTTTAACTACCACTTAGTAGTTTTACTATTCATCAAAAATTGAAGTTTTTCAGAACACTGCTAAAATTTCACCCTAAGATATAATTGATATTCCGAATTCAAAAATGATGTCTATTTTACAAAATTCCAATCATATAAGTTGCATTAATTAATTTTATAATTAATCACTATTGTTACAACAAATAGCGTGTTTTTAAGAAACAATACATATCAAAAGATTGACAATAGTTTATGTTCAATTTCAAAGTGAAATTAATTCTAATGAACGCCATTGGATAAAATGGTAAAAATATATTCTAATTATACTTCAAAACCACTAAATAATATAATTTATCATTGTAAATTATTTTGATTAAAAGAGTTGTTTTTAAGTATTTTTCACTATTCAAAAAAATTGGAAGTTCTTAGAAAAATACCAAAAATTCAACTTAGGATAATTTCGTTATTATGAATCCAAAAATGAAGTCCATTTTGAAATATAAAATATATATAATTTCAAAAAGTAGGTATTACTATTCATAACGGCTAGTTTGATTGGTTTTGGTGTGTTAGAACTCGATGTTGCATACAACACACGCTATCACATTATTCCAAGAGAAGCGTACCGTAGAAGCTTAAGGTGTTACATATTATACCAAATGTTGGTATGAGTAGGACACTCAAGTGTGGGTAAATTAAGTTCCTATAGATATTTAAAAAAAAAATTAATTAATAATATTACCTCAATTAAAAGAAATGAACCTTGTTAATCAATGTTATAAAATAATAATATTAATACTATTCAAATATTTTCTTAGAAGAGTGATTAATTATCAGTTATGACAATATAATATGTTGATACAACTTTTGAAACTACTCTAATAAAGAAAAACAATTATAACTGCTATCCATGAAAAACTATCAATGTCAAATTTAGTTTCCCTAAATATGAGTTAAAGCAATGAAAGACTATATTTAAAGACACAACAGATAAAAAAGTTGTTCATTCTCAATATGATACCTATTGCACTCCACATGGTGACCACCTAGCACAAAGTAATATATAAAATAATATTTGATCCACATCCTGGATCATGGTTAAACATAAACAATTGACTATCCAGGTCACAAGACCTCTTCAATAATTCTATGTGGGAAAACAATCAACCAGGTCACACATGACCTGTTCCAAAATTATAAGTTGGTGAAACAGAGTTTAGAAATATATTTTGTTACTGATATATTATATCCCCTATTTAAATGTATGATACAATTTTCCTTTTAATATAGATTCCCACACTACTTGAAAAGTAATAAAGATAGTACACATCACAGAAAAGTTAAAGAGAAAGGTTTATAAATGCTCTGAGTGTTGTTCTATATAACTCAATACTTGTAAGATGTTCAATATGTGATTTTCAAGTCCTCTTGTGGAAAAATAGTGTCATAAGCCTCGTTTTCTAGTTTCTAGTTTGATGAAATGTTCTTTTTAGATCTTATTCTTCTTAGAGTTGATGTAGCCAGTTTTTTTAAGGTTCTGATGTACATCAGTTCAACCAATAGGAATTGAGAGATATTTTTGGACTTTTCAGTGTTTGTTAATTCATTCATCCACTTCACATTTTTAATTTTTTTGTTGCTTCCATGCCACAATTTTCATTTCATTTTGGGTACATATGTTGGAGCCTACATGAAGCAAAATCTCTAGTCCTCGTACACCGTATTATGTGATGACAAGATTACAAAAAAAAATTAATTATATCAGTGTCATTAAATGACACAAATATGAAAATTAGAAATAAATTTTAAATTTAATATAAAAGGATATAAAAATGGTGAAGTATGGAACAATGTCACAATTGAGGTGATACAGTCACGGTGAGAGATTCATGGTGATA
The DNA here is from genome assembly GCA_963277665.1 of Viscum album. NCBI lineage: Eukaryota > Viridiplantae > Streptophyta > Magnoliopsida > Santalales > Viscaceae > Viscum > Viscum album. The sequence continues at coordinate 2,108,737,898 of OY728141.1, forward strand.
CAGTCACAATGCCACTTAAAATGGTGTCTTCTCCTTTTCCTTTGAGCAGTATCACTAGAGTCTTGTCTTATTATTTTTTCAATTGTGGTACTAGTAGAAATTTTGCGGTAGCAAGGAAACTATATCACACACTTTGTGATATCTGGAACTATTTATGGTGTCAGAGTCACAGTGTTAAGGTTATGGTGTCAGGGTTACAATGTTAGGGTCACAGTGTCTGGGTTAGGGTGTCAGAGAATTTTCCATAATCTAGAACCGGTAGGAAACATATAGTTTCCAAAACATATCCAAATATCTGTAAACATTCATAATAATTCATAGTCTATGAATGGTTTAAGATTTATCATAACCATAATAAAACATAATAGTACACGCTTAACCGTAGTTTACAAGATTTATAAATGTTGTGCGATATTTTAAACTTGATATGTGAGCATTAAAACAAGAAACATGATTTCTGATCATTAAAACATGATACATGATTTTTGAGCATTAAAACATGGGGATTCAAATAGAAAATAATAGAATGAAGAAAGAAAAAGTACTTTTATATCACTAAATGTTTTTCAATCAAACATTTTAATTACTAATTAATATATATATATATATTAATATAAAAAATAATTCATTAATATATTCCAATTAAAATTTCAAATAGGATCTTTCATATTATTCATGGATGATTGGTTATTTATATATTTTATTATATTCTATTTTTCTAACATTTTAGGAAAATTAGTATTTTTTCCCATTCTTTTTGGAAAATCACAAGGTCTAAGAATTTTATTATGTGTAATATTTCATACATACGGGGAAAATGTATTCATTAAAGGGTTAATTATTCAAAGGGTGAGATTGTGACTACATTCCATAATATTAAAATGTAATTACAAACATAAGGGGGTTATAAATAATTAAATTTTAGTTTTTTAAATAAAAAGGGCTATAATGTTTTGAAGATATTTTTTCATTTATGTGGTGATGTATTTTATTTATGAAAAGGGGGTGATTTTTTATATGTTTTACCTCATATTTTTTTCATTCCATTAGTTTTTGAATAAAAACCACTATTTAAAAATTTCATTTAGAAAAAATTTATGTCCCAACAATTTTAGTACGTTTCTATATTAAACAATACATTTTATCGTATATTTTATATTTTCATTTTTATTGTTAGTATAATAATTTTAATTATCATTATGATCAACTAATTGAGCATGTGTATGATTTTTCAAACATACCATTAATTAGACCAATAGTTGGAAATTTGTTTCTCTATCATACTGAAAAAAATCATGAACCCCAAATTAATTCGAGTACCGAAATCAAGAGAGTGATATTTATAGGGATAATCATATTGACATACAACAAAGAAGTCCATAATACTATAAAATCTTTATAATCACAATATATAATACTTATTTAAAAAATAATGGATAATATTTAGCATTTAATTGCGTGAAAACAAAATGATGTTAGAAATTCAGTTATGCCAGACATTGTGAGCTATCAATGAGCTATCTGTCATTGACAATTGTAACTAACTTGAAAAAATGATTATTAGAGATTCATTTATAAGTAGGTGTTCATTTAAAGAGTTTGGTGATGATCATATTCACAATTGAATCTTTCTAATATTTTATTTTCCTGACCATTTTTATTCATAGTCTCTGTAATAATTTAAGGATTTGTAGGTTTAAGTGATTATCACCAGGGGTGATTCCTTTAGAATTAATTATTTTTTATAAATGAATTTGATCATTTTTATGGTCAATGGTTTCAACGGATATAGACATGTTTAATCAAATACATAGGATCAAGGGCTTCAATGTATATGAATATAAATTATTATATCATATCGAGGACTTTTGAGGATTGGAAGATATATCTTTTCTGATCATTATGCCAAGGTATTTAATTGTAAGGAAAGATAGAAATTACAGTAAGTATAATACTATGGATAACATATTCATGGTTATTTACTCCCTTTACTCTTATAGTTAGTAGACTGTATTCTTTTAATATACATGTTTTCCATTCCTACTATACGAGTTATTTATTTCTTGTATTTACAAGAATATATTTTTTGTGCATGTAATAGAAAATTATTCATCATACTAATCATTCTATGAAATTTTTTATCTATTTAAAGTTTGATATGATAAAAAACATAGATTTAATCAGATCAATCAGGATTGAGATTCTCTTCCACTAATCATCATATAAAGTTTGATTTTGATATATTTACTTTAATAGGTATTGTGTTTTGATTATTTTTATCTTTTTGAACTACATTTCACCACCCCTCTTAATGAAATATCCATCTAAGATACTATTAAGATCCTAGAGTTAGTATATTTTTTTGAATGTTTTTGATAAATATCATTAAATTAATTCAAAACAGTAATTTTTTCGATTCATTTTCGTAAAATACAAATCAAACAATAATTTTTTTTGGAAAATATCACTTTTAACTTCTCATTATTTTATTTTAATTTAAAAAAAATCTATTTTTAATGTGTGAATAATTATTTATTGTTTCATCTTAAGTAGAAATATATTTCAACAAAATTATATTTATGTAACAACCATTATACCAAATATATAAAAAATATAATACATAGAGGAATTAGGCTTTTTAAATAAAATAATATTAATTACAAAATTTAAAAATAAAGAAATATTTTTCTACTATTAATCCATAATTATTCATTAATTAAATCTATTATACAGAATTTTTATAAATTATATATTTATATTAAAACACGCAAACATAATATCTAGGAGAAAAAAATAACATCTAACAAAAATATTTAAAGAGTATAAAAATGTATGTTAATGCTAAGTGGTGTGTCTAAAGAAAATTACCAAACCTATTGAATTTATATAAATATTTATATATAATGAAATTTTATGGTTATAAATTATCCCCCTATATACCAATTATCCATAGAAATTTGATCACATAAACTCAAAAACTAATGATACATCACTATCATCACAACCATGTGTTTCCAAATTGCATCCTAAAATTTACAATTCATCCGTGAATAATTATATTGGTGAGTTTTATTGATTATTAGTATGTTGTATTTTTAAACTAATATTTATAACTATTGTTCCTAAAAAATCCATTCTTAAATGGTATAAAAATTGATTTATATTATTGTATAAGATTAGGTTTATGAATCCTCAAAGAAATATTTCAAACACATTATGATGTTAAATGTGATTTGGTGGAAGCACCATGTATTAAATAGAAATCCATATATGATCAAGAATATGAAAGGGGGAGAGATATCAATCACTAATATTAAACTTCATTCTAAATCATAGAAGATTCTTCAATATAGATATTCATAGGAATACTTTGTCACTATCATAAAAATACAGAATGTTCCAAAATAATTTGAGCTAACTCTTCAGTCGAATCTAATCTTTCTTCATGTGTAGTTAAACAACTCTAACATTATATTACATTTTCTCATCTAGCTTAGGTGGATATATTATTTCTTCACAAACCTTATCATATCATATTGGATTCATATAATTATTTCAATATAGGGCATCAAAATAATCCACCTGACAGTTCAAGTGATAGTAATTATTATAAATATGACTAGTGGAAGGGGTTGATCCCAAACTCTATTAAAATAAATTGAAAAATAAATAACTATATACTAATGGGTTTTAATATTCCTCCCAGAAACACCAAATATTTGAGAATTAAATATAGTTAAATTTTTCAACTATACATTCAAATTTATTTGAATACATCATTGTAAAAATCATATCTAAGTTAATTATGAATAAGATTGGTATCCATTTAAAATAATCCACATCCCTAAATTATACCCAATTAAGATACTCATGTAGAAAATATTATACAATTGTAATTAAATGTTATGAATTCATATTGGAATCAATTACAAGAATAATATAATTGTGTACATTGGATGTTATAGGAAGTCAAATGATGAAACCTACAATTACATTTCCCTGTATTCATTCTTATATGGGTAATAGTTGTAACATATGAAAAATTTTATACCTCTCATATTTTAGTTACTCACACACCATGAAACAGGTTATGTAATAAAATATTTACCTTTTAATTTTTTCTTAACCATAAATACTAGTTCATATCTCAATATATCATCTTATATCTAATATAAATAGCAAATGATGGACTATTATATTCATGAATTTGTTCTTACATTAAATATCACATTTAAGGGAAAAATAATCAATTCTTGAAACTGATCATTCCATCAACATAACTATTTAAAATTGTAATAGTCTTCAACATCATTTGTAGTTTCATATCATCCTTTTATGTCAATTAAATCCTAAAATGGATAGATCATAGAAAATTCATCTAAGAAAGATATGACCAATCCCCTATTCTATTTATTTCAACAATCTTATTCTACAAAAATATACATATTAGATCTATTTAAATACTTATCATAGAAAAACATCCACGTTCCTTCCAAATTAGGGAATCATCCACATAGTTCAACCTCATAGGGTGATAATGTTTTGAGCAATCATAATCATATATTGATTTTAACCATCCATTGTGGGTCATATTGAACAATTTTTTATGAATATATGCATCACATTTTATGATCAATATATACGACACATATAAACACACACATCATTCCACTAAATCATTTATTAAAAAACAACCACTATCTTTGAATCACAAGTCATGTAATTATATTCATAATTTTTTTTAGTTTCATTAATAAATAGGACAAAATCATATCATTATACATGATGTTGAATTTTAGTCCTTCCTATTATCAATCAATATAGATCATAACCCCTTATCAACTACAATGTAGAGATGTCCCATGTTCAAAAAAAAAATATTTATGCTCCTTAACATTGAATTCATTTTATATTTCACCAAAGAACATTTATCCCTTATCAAACAACAAGGTTTTAAGATAAAATATCCATGAAACAATTCAACAAAAAGTATCAATAGAATCTAAAAAACACAATAAAAATGTATATTTTATTTTCTATGATTTTTATTGTCCACTTATAAATTATAAATAACATTAATAGATTCACCAATATCCACTCACTATTAATAACATGACCCAAAAGTGATAAATTTTATAACTATAAAATATATTTACTAAATTTATATTATATATTTTATTTATTCAAGGACTTCACCACAATTGTAAATAAATTTTCATCATAATATTTAATAATTTAATATATAAGAACATCATATATAATGATTACAGTAGACCGATTAAGTAAATTTCTAAAGACTCAATTAAATAGACCAATGAATATATTATGAGAATTAGTAAGTCCAAAGAGTATAATAATAAATTAATAATGTCTATACCTTATACCAAAGGAATTTTTTTTTGTATATACTTATTTGAACCTTAGTTGATTATATCCATATCAATGACCAATGCTGGATAAAGACTGATAAACTTATAATTTATGAACACGGATATTGATATTTGTTACACAATAATTTTTATTTATAAATTTCTTATTATATTCCCAAAAGTCAATTCAATGTATCATTGACCCCTCATTAATCATACAAAAATATACTGGTGGACTGCATGGTTCTCAATAAGTCCAGATTAATCCCATATCAATATTCTTATAGAGTATCTTGTTGAATTATGCTAACTCAATCAAGTTAATTTTATACAAGGTCCTCTAAATAGGTGTACCACATGATATTATTTCAATTGAGAATTAAATATCATGATTCGAGTGATGAATGGGGAAGAATATAAGAAATATAACATTTTAGTTCCAATAAAAATGATAATATTCATAATTAGTTTCTCCCCTACCATTTTAGATTAATAACCCTCATAGATTGGTAGTAATACCCATAAAATGGAAGTTATTTTCATGATATATTCATGTTCTCTTTCACATATATATACAATCATATGTTCACATAGAATATAAAACATGACTTAAATTCCACAAAAAATTGATATGGGATGTGTATTGTAGAACTAATTAATGTAAAAAACAATATGAAATTCAACTAGATAGACAATATAAATTATTTTTTGAAGTAAATTTTTCAAAAAGTTTATCAAGTAAGTGTTATATAATTTAAATGTGATCATAACAATATTATTAGTTTTTATAGATAAATAATGGTTTACTAATTTTTTCATGATTTAAAAATCAAATTAAATTATATTGATAAAAATAAAGGGTAAAATTAGAATCAAATATGACATGTATAGTTCTATAGTGGATGATAATTTTCCTTGCCAAAACATCAATCTTTTGAATTACATAGACATTTATGATGACTTGATATTTCCCATTATATCATGTCTCAAGAGGTTATTGGGAAAAATTGTTTTCATTATCCCTTTGATATATAAATACTATAGAAAAATTCATATACTCTTTAGTTTTTACATTTGTGTTTGGATACTTTATTCTATTGAGATCTATATCTATTCATATCATTAAAAGGCCTCATGAAATTCAATCAATAGTAATTTACTCAAAGGTCTTATTTTCCCAAATTAAAAAATTTACAAAATACCTTGAGGAAATTTGACCCTTGATTCCATATGAAATTATGATGAATAAGATGATTATTTTTCATTCCATTGTGGGTTTTGTAAATATAATTTCCTCTATATTCAAATATTCTATTATATACGATCAGAGGGTATATGGAAGGTTATCCCAATCTTGAAAAGATATTACAATAACAGTCATCCAAAGTTGGATGAATGTGAATGCGTAGTTATCCCACACCTAAAATGTTATGAATATTGTAGTGGGTAGTCATGAAATATTTTTTTTTCATTCAAATTATTTTTTCATCAGTCAATGATTTATTCTAATGTTATTATATAATATACTATATTATTTGATTATATTATTATTCACGTGTTATATACTTCCAATATTTATGACAAGACTCATTTCTATGATCTATCAAATGTAGGTTATAATTTTTCAAATTTTATTTACTTTTTATCATACCCGCTCATGTGGTACTCATATATATATTTCTAACACTTTCTGAGTATCTAAGATCAATTTTAAATATATTTTCCTTCCCAAGTTTATTATCATAAACTAGTAAGTATGATAAGTCTTCTCAGGGTTTATGTAATGATGAACATAGTGGTATATAATGTAGTTTAATTATGATATTTTTATATCTTTTCGATGTTCTAAATAAACTAGGCCTAAATGATTCTGTAATTAATCAATATGATATCTAATGAATCTTCATATTTTAAGATGTAATATTTATGTTTCATATGATTGGGTATTTTTATTATGCATAAGATATTTTTTTAAATAATTGTAAATTATGATGAAAAAAATTATATCTATCAGAATATGTCTAAGAATATGTCTAAGGATAACTGTAAATATTTGACAATTTCATTAAATACTGGTAAGTATAGATCAATCAGTTTCTGAGAAATTAAAATAATTTCTGGATACTAAATGTATTCATTCTTTTGGAATAGATTTACTAAGGTTTAATAACTCCAAAAAGGATCATCAATATTCACATGATCATTACATCATACACAACATTGGAATTTACTACACACCACGATATACACTACTACGAGATATGTTATAGAAATTCAAAAACTCTCTATGAAACTTAAATAAATATTTAGGTAATAACTATGAGTTAAGAAGTTTATTATTATTGTTTATAGATTGAAAATAAGGTGCCATGACATAGATATACTTCATGTGGATGTTATGATTAGGTGGTTTCCCACATGATCATTATTGCTAGCATACTTGAATTTGGTTTTACTGAAATGACAGATCCCGAATGAACCATGTCAATTATATGTGTGTGGGAAAAATATATTATTTTCCCCATGAGGAACCACTTATTTTGGGTGATGGAAAAGAATATATCATTTCTATACCCACACAAGATTCTCAATATATAATCCATGCTAAAATTCTAAACCAAAAAAGTAGAGAAAAATGTTTGGTTATGTCCTTCATGATTTAATGTCCAAGTTATATTAATGAATCTTCTCTTGCATGAGTTATCTATTAATGTAATTATGAAATGGAGAATATATTTTCCATTGTCCAATTATTGGAGAAAGAAAAAAATAAGTATTCCTATATATCATTTGGAAGGTAAATCTAGCCAATGGTATACTCTTATCAAGATTACAAGGTGACAATATAAAATTGAATCTAGAGAATTCATTGTTTTTAAAATAATTTTTTGGAAAATATAAAAACCTCATATTAATCATAGATTAATAGATAATGAATTCATTTAGATAATTTTTTAAATAATTTTTTAATACCTATAAGGAATATTTTATAATACCTCTGAGAAAAGCTTCTAGTATTACCAAACATCCTAAAAGTATGTTTTATCAAATATTCAGCGCCCTAAATCTACATATTAGAAGGGTGTCAATAGTAAGGGAAATTGATTTAAATTAATAAATTTTTCAATTATACATCATGTAGAAAATTAATATATTAGTTAACCATTAATCTCATGGTTTTGGTAAGACAAAATTGATGGAAGTCAAGGGAAACTATAAAAATCCTGTATAAAAGATGCTAAGATTTTCATAATTCTAAAAGTGTGAAATGGAACTTGAATTAAATTCTCTTATCGGGACTACTAAATATATTAATTCTATAAGGAATTACATGAAGGGTAATGATTACATATAGATGGGAAGAATACCAAAAATCATTCACATAGAGAGAAATTACCATAGAAAGCAAGACCCACAATATAGTGATTTTTGTTTATGATGTTTTAGAATTTTGAGATTCTAGGCTCTAACCGAAGTTAAAATGAGGATGATAATCCCCAAAAAAATTATGATTAATAAGTCCAAAAATGAAATCATATTAAATCACAATATAAGTAGTATGTAATGAAAAATTTGTCGCAATTATCCTCTACTCCTTAGTTTGGAATTTATTTATTGATTTTGTAATAAGGAGCCTTATGAAAATTATATTATTCATAATTTATTATAATTTTATTTTATTGTAAGAATTTATTATTAACCAATACATTGATTATGGAATAATTAAATCACATTTGATATTATATCATTGTAATTAATGACCCCTGAATCCCAAATAAATATTATTATATAAGATCTTATTTTTCAAATATCGAGAGAATTATTTTTGGAGGCTTATATATATATTAATTTAATATTAACATATGAATTATAGATACTATTAAAAAATTAAAATTTTATGATCGATAATAATTCAAAATTATTAGACCCCCTTAAGAGGTTTTATTTAATTTTGTTTAATAAAGTTTAACAATAATTTTGGAGACATTTAGGGTGACGCAAAGCATTGATTTTTTTGAATTACTGATGAATTTATTTGTGGAAGAATGTATTTAAATTTTTTGCTATTATATTAATGTGTTTGGTAACATTAATGGATTATCACATTTTCTGTGTTTGAATTATGGGATATTTAAATTTAGATCTATTTTAGGGATTATATATTGTTATTTAAAAATTATAACCTATAGTATGGGCCACAACATGTTGCATCTTTCGACAACAATGTGGGTTAAACCCAGAACTGATGGAAAATAGTAGTATTTCTCTGAGCATTATCCTATGTTATAGAGTATTTATAGTGGGATAACATGATGATATATATTTATTAGTATGTTTCTAAATACTTCGCATGTCTAAAAGACAAGTAATATAGATTAGTGTGTAACATGTTGTCAAAACCATGGACCATACAAGAATGGAAATGGGAAACACATTATAGTTGATTTTTTTCTTCATGAATCTCTAAAATATATATAAGGAATAAATATTTTTGGGATGTATTATATCATCTTAGAAAGTTGACATACTTTATAAAATTTAGGCAATATTCTTATCTAAAACAACATTCTTTTATTAAAAATCAATAAGTCATATGGTTTCATGGAGTACTGCTTTTAATTATACCAGATTAAGATCAGATATTTAACTCACTATTTATACAATATCATCAATAAGGTCTTGATATAATGTATTATTTTAGTACATTGTATCATCCCCAAATATATGTGTATTTAAAGAGAACAATTTGAATCCAATATGATAATAATTCATTTGTTTATTTGTATTTTATTTATTGTTGGGATCACTATCATCCTCTAATTGACTTTTCATATACAAATTTCTTTCACTATATCATCAATATGGATCCTTATGAATTTCTATATGGAAATAATTATTCAAATCTAATATATTATAATATTCCTACAAATTTTTTTTATTAATACAAGAGAATGGTTATAACATTTTAGAGAATTTAAAATCCATTCAACAATAATTACGATAAACAAATAGTTTATTGGATGTTTTTTTGATAATCATCGATGGGATCAAGAATTTAATGATAGTCAGAAGGTGGTTCTAAGGTTTTCTCAATGGAATAAATAATATAAAAATAATCCATATTTATATAAATTCATTTAACATTCATTATGGTTTTGGGCATAGATTATTGATTTGAATTTCCAAAAATCATCTCCAAAGTCCTTGAGGTGTTCTATGTATTTTTCCAAAATATGTAGATAAATGATAAATCAGATGTAATAAACTAAGAGTATTTACCACAGGAGCATGAAAATTCTTATGATAAAACACCATATATATTCTATATCATAAGTATAAATTCCTATGCATATAAACCACTCACATGATAAATGTGTCGTGGTAAAACAACCATCTTGAGGAAGCTTTATAGGAACCTAACGATGTAATGTAGAAGATGTGTCCTCAGTTTTTACTACCAATGTGATGTCATTTTCAGGGTGAATTTCATTATAAGGTTATTATAATTTTACACAAAAAGATTTTATAATTTTTCATCAAATAAATTTAAATTCATTGATACCATGTGTTACAAGAAACATTATGTCTTAACGAAACATGACACGCTTCTAAAATATTATTAATAAATATTATAGTAATAATGTATCCATTGTAATGGTGGGTTTTAATAATATTGATTAAATTTTGAAAATATATATTTTACATATGTATATATCATTAATTTTATTCTGACCACTTATATAAAAATTAAACTTATAAAAAAAATTAAAATAATGGAAATATTTTTTTGAATTTTTTTTATGCCCACAAACAAATTTTATCTAAATAAATATATAAATTCTTGTTTTGAAATTATTTAAATTATATTTAAATATTATATATTCAAACAAATGTTTTACATCTGTATTATGAATTATCTTGTCACGAGATAAGAATTAACTAAATTTTACTCTTAAAAATTTAATTTTCATAAAACCTATTCTATTGATCTTTTTGATCATATATTAAAATTTATTTATTCAGACATCGAAAAATATTATTAAAATAATGAAAAAAACAGTTGGTAAAAAAGTCATTTGAGTGGTTTTTTGAGATTTTTTTGATAATATAAATTTCATAGATAATAATGAAAAATACTTGGTTTTTAGTCAAAAAATAACCTTCTCATTCATTGAATTTACAGAAAAAATCAACTTCTTATTTTCTTGAAATTTAAATTAAATTAATTACATATTTATTTATCTAAATTAGTAAATTTTAATGAATTTCATATTAGTCATCCAAATTATAACATTATAATTTGTTGAACATTTTCTCTTTGGAAAAAAGCTTTCTTGTCGCATCCATGGGACTGATTGTGGATATATTTTTTCCAATTATATTAATTTAATTTGTGAAAATTTATTCCATATTTGGAATAATAATAATAATTTATATTATATAATATGGTAAAATATTTTTTTTTGAAAATCATTATTAAAATCAATAAAAAATATTCAATGTAGTTAGGGTTAAAACTATTTGATATGGGGTTAATCTAAAAATACAAGGCTAAAAACCCATAAAAAGTCAAAACCACATTTAATGAAGATATATAGGATAAATATCATCTCAGGATATATAATTCCACATTTTAAATAATTATTTACTTTGGAAAACATTACTTTTCATTATTATTTCAAAATAAATCAATTTATACCCTCTCCCCACTTATTAAATCCACTACACTCCTTTCCTAGTCACACATAAAAACCCTTCGATTCAAAGAATCTTTACCAAAATATCTTCTTTTTATCTCTCACAAAATATTAGAGTCCTAATTGATATCAAAATTCCTATATAGGAAGTGTTTATGTTAAACCTAATGAGATTTTTAGAAGAAGATGTAATGTTTTAGGCATTGTGTATTTCTCCATATTCCACTAAATCCATAAAATCATTTTATATTAATATAATATAATATTATATAATAAAACCTATATATAAAATATACTGATACATAATTATGTTAATGTAATATCATATATGCCTCGCCATATCGATCAAATGGTAAATAAGAACATATATCGTTTGTACATTGGGCTACCTCCTCATGAAATGATGTTATTCATATTCCATCACCATATCTAAACATAGGATATAAGGTTTTATTTAATTAATATATATTAAAATTTTGAAATTATTTTTATTTTTTAAATTATAATTACTCACTTATATATATATATATTCAATCATACTGACCAGTTGAAAATTAAAAACATCACTTGTGTGTGCATTGGACTTCCATATCGTGAACCGAAGTGATTCATTTAAAATTCATGTTCTACTTTGATGGTAATAATGATATAATAAATGAATATGTATCAAATTTTGAAAAAAATTATATATATATATATAAATATAATCCCATAAACCTTCTTTTTTTTCCACTCTAGGAAGGATATGATATCGTCGTTCCTATGTATAGTGGACTAGCGCCTCACGATGCGATGTGATTCGTTTCTCACTAACAATTTTCAAGGATGTTAAAAATGATATATTTAATGAGTAAATGTGATATATATATATAACTATCCTATAAATTAGATATATTATTTTCTTTTTTTATTTCGTTTTTTTTGAAAATGTAAATAGGATTCATTCACCTATATGGCTTACTATATCCATAAATAGTGTATTTTTGTTTCTATCTCTATTTTAATGGATTATTATAAAAAATTGATAATGAATATATATGATTTTTATATTATTGTTTTAATTTTATATATGATGAAAACATTATTAAAGTATGAGGAATGGAAATAAAAAATCAAAATATACTTGAAAATTAATGAATTTATTACAAGAATCATGATATTATAATTCAATTGTTAAGAAACTAGTAATAAGAGTCCATAATTAAATCATATATGGTATTATATATATATATATGTATGTATAGTTCTGTACTATATTTCTAATAAATATAAATTTATTATAAAATTTTTGTTAATGTGTTTGATGGAAGTTGAAACTTAAGTACACATGATTTGTGTCTCAATTTTCTTTTATATGAGACACATGTCATATTCCCAACATGTTTATTTCAATGGTTTCAATATTTCCCATTAATTTTAATTATTATTCTTCTTATTAAAATTATGGAAATAAAAATATTCATTTTTAGGATCTCTCATTCTTGTGGCTGATGGTTCAAAAGTCAATAAAGTGGTAAGAACTTTTTGTAACAATTTTGTCTTCTTTGGGGAATACATTATGTTATAACATATATTATTTAATGAGGTATGTATACAGGAACATTGATATATAATATAAAGAATTTATTTATTATCATTATATTTTATATTTATTTTAATGATATTACTTCATAGGGATTTTATTTCAATGTTTCTATAATGGTAAGGGATTTATGATACAATGTCATACATTAACTATATTGTTTATGTTTATACATATGATGATTAAATATTAGATTCAATCTATCAAGAAACTCATTAAATTTCATATCGACTTTTAACTTTTTTTAATACATCTTTCCCCTCATTTTCATATCATTATATACTGATTCTTATAGGTGATTTTTTTTAAAATGGACACTATGTTTATATTTATTCAAGAACACATAATTATTCCATCACAATTTTTTAAAAATATTTATAAGTTATATTAATGTTCCAATATGATATTTTATATTAATTTTAACCCTGATATGATTTTTAAAAAAAAAATTAAAATGAATATTCATTTTGAAACACCCCGACCATAGTTACCCTGAGTCGGTTCATTATTACATAACATTGGCATGATCACAAGGAAATCATGTCTCGAAAGACCGATCAGTTTAGTATTATTGGAAACAAGATTCATACATAAGTTCAACTTTACTGTTTGAAAAGAAATACAACATGAATATATTCCATTAGAAACATCCAAGCCTCCAAGATTATGATTGCAAGTCACTCATAAATAACTTTTTAATATGCTGGGGAAATGAAACATAATAAACGATTGATCTCAAACGCTCATTATGGGTAAGCAATACAACAGAAGATAACTTAAATATTAAGCATGGTGAATAATTGAAACAAAATGCCATTACTAATAATAAACATGAATAATTTTATGAAAAGAATATGAGATGAGTAAATATTTCCATAATAAAACATAATCATGGGTATTCTACTAGTCGAATGACCCCATAAACCATCAATATTATTTTCATAATGAGGGAATGTATAATTCTGTACATTCTGAAACATTTTTTCAAGGCCTCGGCCAGACATCTAAAAATTATTAATTCCTCGGCCAAAACCATATATAAAATTGGGAAATTCCTCGGCCAATTCCACATCTAGTTGTCTCATGAGACATACCAATGCATCGAGGAGCTATAGAGGGCTCCACCCATCACTTACTAAGTCCAATACATTTCTCATATGGAAAGGATGAAATATAACATAAACATTCATATGAAAACTAGCATACGAAATGCTAATACATTAACCATACACCATTAATGCTATAAAAACAACACATCCATAGTCAAATATAAAACAAAAACTCCAATACAATATGGAAGTTTTTTATCATAATAAATCAACTTCAAATAAACTTAAAATCCATCAAAGTATGCTGACATACATGAAATCAAAACCTTTTTTAGAGAAATATCTCTTTCTATTTTAAAATAATTTAAGAGTCCCATAATTATAAAGAAAAAATTTATTTTGAAAATATTATTATAATATTGTAATTTAAGCTTCAATGATTTTATAATGACGTAATATATCCCCACCCTCCGTATAAGTTAAAAAAAATTCTTACCTAAATTTTGTTGAAAAGGTTATAAAGTACCTGATTTGGAAAAAGACAGAAAGATTCCTTTATAAACATATTAAAAAAGTAAAAAAAGTGTATAAATGACTTTAAACCATAGTCTATAAAATAATAAGAATGTTTTGAAATATGTTTTTAAGAAACATGGATGCGAATGATAAAGAGGTCCCAGTAGAAAATTACATATAAAAAAGCTCGGATAATAAAGAGATTGTGAAATTAAAAAATACCTTGTAATTTTACTTGGTCGAGGGTAGGTTAACCTCCTGTATAATGGTGAAATAATTGTTATTAAATTATAAAATAATCACATACATTAATATGATATCATATATGATCTTTTAACATTGATTTGTTAATAATATTTTATTATTATCGTCGTTTCGGGTGTTAATTGATTCAATTTCCATTATATGGTTTGTTACGTAAGTAATGTTTGTTATGGATAGGATTTATCTTATTCATATTCAAAAAGGTATTAAGTCTTTAAATATTATTTTTAATCATCAAATTAAAATTATCCTTAAATGGATACTATGGGGAATGAATCTCATCGTGTTCGTGGAGACAGAAATCCGTACGTATGCGCGAGCAGAAATTTCATTCTTTTGATATTAAAATAATATATAATTGGATGGTTTTCCATATATAAAGAATCATTATCATGTTATATTTATTATTAAATTAATTATAAATCATTATTATACTCATCCAAATAATAACGTATTTAATAAAAACTATACCACAACGCGGAGATGGTAAGCCGTGCGTACGCACGTATGGTGACATGTCATTAAAAAGATGGATAGAATAATTAATATGGTTGTACCATATTTATAATAACATAACAGTATATAGAAGATAATGGAGTTATTATTTTATAATGGAAACCACAAATGAAGAAGAAGTGGAAGAATAAACGAACTTGAAAGAGGTGATGAAATATTTACCTCTTCTTCAGGTTCTTCATTTGATTTGATCAAAAGGCCTCCATAGATTGGCTTTAAGATTAAATGAGGGACTCTAGGATTAATGGAGGACAGTTGAGAGGGTATTTCGGTAAGGTTGTCCGTGCCAAGGGCTCTTAAGGTGTGAATTAGAGAGAAGGGGGAGTGCCCTTTTATAAGAGGGGTGAGGGGCACATTAGAAAAAACTAGAAATATTATCTTATAATAAAATAATTTTGTGTTTCTAATGGCTCAATTTTTTTTAAAGTCTTAGGTGGGGATGGGTAGAAAAAAACTCAACCAATAGGTTTTAGACAAGTTTGGGTCACTATATTAACTTTATCTTTTAGATTTAACTCTTAGTTAAATAGTTTGACATTTACCACGTCTCTTTGTATTTTTATATTATATGGTCAATAAACATACTATATACATCCAAATGAACCCAAATTGGTTCATTAATGATACACCTATTATTTCATAAGTATTTTTCCAATTGTTAAATTTTTAGGAATAGAATCTCAATTAATAATATAATATATGATTTAAAAACTCTTTTTTTTTCAATTTTGACACTATTTGGTATATTGTTTTTTCTAAATTCATAACAGCAATATTACATCGAAAATAATTAATCTAAAAAACTATAATACTCCATATTAACCTATAAAATTAGTGGAATTCATAAAAAGTCTCAAATTATATTTATTTGGATATTTATAATACCAATTAATTTAATATTTTATTAATTTGGTAATTATTGTATCATCATTCTGTCATTAATAAATTAAATCATTTAATTTGTAAAAAATATAAATAAAAAAAATTATGTATGAAATATTTGTATCTTTCTAATAAATATTTATAGTCGAATCTATCTTATTTATAACCATATATTAAAAATGTTTTAGTTATTAAACATTTATTTTATTTCTTTTAACTCTTCTTTAAATACAATAATAATAAGTGTCCTAATATTATAGAAGTGGACCAAAAGGGTTCATATTTTATACCCAAGGCTGGTTTTAGTCTAATTATACTTATCTAATAGAATTAGGACATGTTTTATGATAATAATAGTATCATTTTTACCCTTAATTACCCTATTTACTTTTAACTGTGGTAAATAAAAGTAAAAAGATACTATTCACCAAAAATTATTTTCATCTTATTGAACCAAATTTTACTTATTGATATCAACCATGTCTCTCGTATTTTTGAAATTCCACTCATATATGTGGTTAAATTATGTTTTATGGGAATTTGCAAATTCTCTTAGAAGGTGGGTAAAAGACGGTGAAATGTTCAATAAAATTTTTAGATATATAAAATTATTATAAACTGACTCCAATGAATTAAATTTAACATATATAGGTATAATGAATCTATTTTTAACTAAAATAAATTTAAATAAAATAAATAATTATTTAAAAAATTTTGGTTTTAAACTATAACTCAATGTTTTTTACTATTCATCAAAAATTTAAAGTTTTCAGAAAACTACCAAAAATTCACCCTAAGCTAATTTTGATATTTAGAATCCAAAAATGAAGTCCATTTTGAAAGATAAAATTTAGATAATTTCAAAAAGTTTGTATTAATATTCATAAATGTTACTTTGATTGGTCGTAGTGTGTAAGAATCTCGAAGTTGCGTACAATTCAATCTATTGAATTATTCAATGGGAAACGTACCATGGAAGCTTCAAGTGTAACATTCTCCCCTACATCAAATAATTTCGACCTCAAAATTTCTATAATACTACCACATTAAAAGACTTGGGGTGGTTCTTCATCATAAGTTCCTCGGGATCCCACGTTGCCTCTTCCATCTTATTGTTTCTCTATAGAACATTTACTAGATGAGTCGTCTGGTTTCTCAACACTTGTTCTCTTGTATCAAGAATCTTGACAGGCTCTTCGGAATAAGACATATCGGGTTCCAGTTCTAATACCTCAAGGGTGGGTACATGGGTTAGGTCAGGCATGTATTTTCTCAACAGTGAAACGTGGATCACATCATGATCTTTGGAGATACTTGGCATCATTGCCAAATGGTAAGCTACAACCCCAATTCATTCTAGAATTTATAAACGTTCGATGTACCTAGGGCTTAATTTTCCCTTCTTACTAAAATGTATAACACCCTTCCATGGAGATAACTTCATGAAAACATGATAACCTACCTGAAATTCCAAATCATTCCTTCTGTTATCAGCAAAATTCTTCTTACTTTTAGCTAATTTTATTTGGTTTTGGATTACCTTCATCTTTTCCATCGATTCCTCCAGAAGTTCTAGGCCTACAAGTTTTTTTTCACGAACATAATCCCAACATGTTGGTGTGTGACATCTATTTCCATATAACGCTTCATATGGTTCCATCTGAATACTTTAATGGAAGCTATTGTTATAGGAGAATTATACCAGAGTTAGATATTGATCCCACATACCTTGAATGTCAAATAAGCATGATCTGTATATGTCTTCTGAGGTTTGAATAGTCTTTTTTGATTGTCCATCAGTTTGGGGGTGGTAGGCAGTTCTCAAACGAAGCTTAGTGATGTTATTAATATTTTCATGACTTATTATATTCCCCCTTTACTGATTTTATATTAAATGTGCATAATTTGTGTGAAATATTAATGTTTTAATATAAAGTATAATTTTTGAGCATTTTTAGAAGTAGTCCAATTGAGTCAGTTTAATGTTTTAAAAATAACTGTCACTATACTGATCCAAATTGTGTGGTTATTTTTTTAGGATTCTACTTTCAATATACAACATTTCATTAGAAGGTACCATGAGCCAATTCTGCCATTTGAAGAGTCATATGGTCCTCACAAACAAGACCAAAGAATCTGTGAACAAACTGGACCAGCCTTGAAGATTGATTTACTGGGCTCAATACAGAAGTCCAGAAACATTAACTCTCCAAAATAATTCGTGGGACACTACATGACATCTTGGATAAAAATTTCAAGGCCCAAATCCAAGTACAAGGGGCCCAAATAAAGCTTTGAAGTCCAGCCCACCATTCTGGCCGAGAATTAAAATCAGTATAGTATGCATGACATATCTAATGATGTAAGAATCAAATCGAGATGAGATTTTGCAGTGTGAAAGAGGAGATATAGGCGGAAGACTTTGTTGAAGAAACCATTCGGATTTGAAGGCATATTAATATTCAAAAACCCTTTCACATTATGGACTTCAAAAAGACTGGATTGAAATGGACAGTTTAACTTTGTTCACTCAACCGGACATAACTTTTGATCCCTAAGTCCAAATGACTCCAAAGTTTTAGATTAGTCGGAAAACATTATTTTCTACAACTTTGAAGAAGGATATATTTGATGATTAGGCTGTTTGAATATCCAAATTGTCGATGCAAGTGGAGGGAGAGATTGGGAATACAAACAGTCCACTCCTTGGGCTATAAATACTCTCCCCTTCTCTCCTTGAGAGGGGTTGGCATTTCAGAAGAGAGGAGAACATATTGGCACGACCAAGGCCTTAAAAAAGGCTTGGGAGGATCTTACATACTCAAGTTTTCACTTGAGAGACCTTTCCTCCTCTCTTTGTTTTCACTTAATTTTGTGTTCTTCATTTTTGTAATTTTGTAAGTCTCTTTCTTTGTAATTCTGTTTTAATGCAAGTTACTTCTTCAATATCTCTTATTCTCATCCAACTTCTGTAGTTTAATATTTATGTTCTTAAAATTGTTTAAATTCAGTTGAATCCCCTTCCCTTCTTTTGCATCCTCATTCAATCGAAAATCCGTTTTTAATTATCATCATCGTTCGTGTGTGTGTGTCGACGTACCACTCTTTTCTAATCCATTTCTTTTTCTTCTATTCTTAATTTATCATCATAATTATTATAACCAAAATATTAAACACCCAAATGGATGAGTAAATATCTCATTGGGGTGAGTTATAATTTAGGGATGTTAAGTGATTGAGAGTATTTTCTTGATGAGTATTCGTTAATTTAACATTGTGTATGTTGGACTTAATTTGTCATGGATTAATGACATATTTTGCTTAGCATGTAGTTTCCATGGATTATTGGAACTAAAAATACACTACCATAAACATGTACTGATTGATATTAAAATCCTAATTAAGTTAAGTCTTGTATTAAAGCTTTAACACTTAGGAATTCTAATCGATGTCAACTTGTGAAGTTGGTGTTAATTTAAATGAAATATACAGCAAATCTCAAGGATATCACAAGCTTAACTCCCTAATAATGAACTCACCCCAATCATTATCAATTTTTTGAATCAAACATCATCCATAAATTATTTCATAAGATCTACAAACAAACCCCCCAATCATAATACAATTAACTAAAAAAACGACTATTTCAAAGTATCATCGTCGAGGATTCGACCAGAGTGTTGCTATACACATTAGAAGAGCACCAGAACTTTGACGGGCCGATAGGCGACAATCTTCCACGCATTTCAAAAAAAAAAACAGAAAGAAAAACCCGTATTCCTCTTAAAAATCATAAACTGAAAAAATCACAAAAAAAACCCTTCTTCCTCATCCTTTCTAAATCTCTCTAAATGCCCCGTATCCTCTCAAACAATCTCTCAGATTTGTTTGACCCTGAAATTGATATAACTCTTTGTCGACTTAGGAGGACCATTAGGGATAACCAAATCACCCAAGAACCAATCATTTCCCTACCAATTGAATTTGATATGGCCAATCCTAGGGAACAAACATTGAAAGAACCTGTTTCCCTTGATATGAATTACCAACCCCTTGGTATTCAATATCCAAACATAGAGGCTGACTTTGAACTCAAATCAGGTTTGATTCATCTTCTCCCTCATTTCAATGGGCTAGCCGGTGAGGATCCGCATCTACATCTCAAAGAGTTCCAGGTGGTGTGCTCTACCATGAAGCCTCAAGGGGTTTCTGAAGAACAAATCAACTCCGGGAATTATCTTTTTCCCTAGCTGACTCTTCCAAGTCATGGCTCTACTACCTCCCTCCTGGTTCTATAACTACATGGAATGAGATGAAGCGTCTCTTTCTAGAAAAATTCTTTCCTGCTTCTCGTACCACATCCATCCGAAAGGAAATAAGTGGTATCTGTCAATTCCAAAATGAATCACTCCATGAGTACTGGGAGAGGTTCAAAAAGATTGTGGCAACCTACCCACACCATCAAATCCCTGACCAAATCTTGATACAATACTTCTATGAGGGGTTATTGGCTATGGAGAGAACCCTCATTGATGCCGTAAGTGCAGTGCTCTTGTTGATAAAACTCCTACAGTAGCAAGTGATCTCATAAGAAACATGGATGTAAACACACAACAATTACATACTCGAGCACATGCTCAAGTCAAACAAGCCCAAGATAATCAATCAACTGAGCCGAACAAAATGACCGAGTGGATGAGTGAACTTACAGGTCTTGTGAGGAAACTAGATATGGCTACCAAATCCGCAACCTCGTCTTCTCCGCAATCAATGTTTCCTAGACCAATAAAAAACTGTGGAATCTGCAACTCTCTATCTCATCCAACTGACACTTGTCCACAACTTCATGAGGATCTATTCGATTCATCTGGACCAATGGAGCTCAATGTAGCATATGCTCAGCGGAACCCCAACCCTCAACAATCAGGTTAGTTTGTTAGAAACATAAACCAATCTCACTCTGAGCCTATCTCTTCTACCTTTAACCCAGGATTGAGGTATGGTAATACCATCTCTCATCCCCCTCAATTCCCTCCTCAAAATAAAAACCAATTTCAATATAGTCAAGGTGGTGGTAACTTCCATCAACCTTATCCTTTTGTTCCTCAACCTCAAAGGAACAATCCTCCTCCTGGATTCCATTATCCTAGTGAGCCTTCCCAATTCCAAAACCAATACAATCGATTCCCCAAGAACCAAAATCAAGGAAATCCCAATCCGGGACAAGCATCTTCTTCCAAGAAACCATGGGAAAGTGCAGTGGAATATCTTTCCACCTTCACCCGTTCTAGTCTCAAAAACATTGAAACTCAAATAGGTCTACTTGCATCCCACCTGAGCCAGCAACAACAATCAAATTCTTCCCAACTCCCAGCTCAACCATTACCCAACCCCAAGGGTAATGTAAGTGCAATTGCACAAAAATCAGGAAAGCACATTGCTATGCCTCAAGATAAGTCCTCTATCCCTCCTTTGAATGTTGACCAAGAAAATGAAAAGAAAAATAAAATTGAAAAGGAACCTAAATCCATTCCACTTATGAATCCAATTCCTTTTCTTCAAGATGTTTCTAAACCAAGGAAGTCCTTTGAACCCGATCCTGAAATTCTTGACATGTTTAGACGTCTTGAAGTCAACATTCCCCTCTTAGATTCTATAAAACAAATTCATAAGTATTCCATGTTTCTTAAGGAATTGTGTACCCACAAGAGAAAATGTAGGACCTTCGAAAATCTTTCCACCCAGCAGTCTATTCCCATAAAGTACAAAGATCCATGGACCTTTACGATTCCATGCCAAATTGGATGTTCAAACTTTGATGATGCACTCATAGACCTAGGAGCCTCAATTAATGTCAAGCCCAAATTCATATTCTCCAACATGGGTCTAGGTCCCTTGCACCCAATGGGTGTGGTCATTCAGTTAGCCAATCGAAGCACAGCCAGTCCTAAGGGAATAATTGAGGATGTCCTTGTTCGAGTAAATGATCTTATCTTCCCAGCTGACTTCTATGTCCTTGAAATGGAAGGTGAGACAACTTCTTGAAAATCTCCTCTAATTCTAGGAAGACCATTCCTTATGACATCTAAAACCAAAATTGATGTCCATGCTGGCATCTTATCCATGGAATTTGGCAACCAAATGGACAAGTTCAATATTTTTCAATCCATGCGATACCCATTAGAGAATCAATATGTATTCTCTATCTATGTTTCTGAAACTCCCTCTGAGAGTGTTTTGAATCCTAATCCATCATGTTCTTCCTATTCTACTAATATAGGAGTTTGTGAATATTGCATCCTCATTAACCAAGTGATTAATGGTGAAATTGATGTTGACATTACAAATGCAAACTCCATTGATCCAAAGGATCTTTAAAAATCATTGGAATCTCACCTCACCTCTGAACTCTAATGCTCCAACATGGATGGTAATGAGGAAAATGAACTAGAATGCTCATTTTTTGATTTAGATCAGATTATCCCACATTCATCCTTTCCTATCCATGATTATGAAAATTCTGTTATATGTGAAGTGAACCTTGAACCAATGTGTTTATATTATCCTGATGGTAGTGATGTTTGTGATATTTGTACCCAAATTAATAAAGTGATCACTAGTGAGGTTGAAATTGACCATTCTTTGACAAAAAACATTGAAATAAAGGATATTGAAAATTTTATTCAGTCATAGGACTCCACTGATCCTCATTACTCAATATTGGTAAGTGATGAAATAAATGAGTCAAAAACAATTGGGATCTCATACTCTGATTTTGTGTTATCTGATCCTTACATAAATGAACCATCAGAATTGATCCATCTTCCTGAATTTCCAAGAATAAAAAACCATCACTTTGGGGATAAAATCATTCCTCAGGTTGAAGACCAAAGTGAGGATAGAAATATTCTCATTCCAACCCCATTGAATTGCAAGCACACCAACAAGGATGGGAAGAAATTATCCAATGAATCATCAGGCCTCCCAAAGAAAAAGCTTTTCTGGAAGCACACTGGAGTTAAGAAAATACGATGTCCACCGTCAGAAAATGGGTAGTCCACTACAATTGTCCAGCTGTAGACAAATAAATGCAGCGCTTCTTGGGAGGAAACCCATTTCTTCTTTTACTTTTATGAAATTTCAATTTCTTTTTAGTTTTTCATTAGATGAATAATGAATTTTCTTTTTCAGGTAACTTTCCACTATCCTGGATCAACACTGAATTCCACTAAATCCCCAACTTCTCTAGCCGACCTACCACTAGATGGAGAAGGCGACCCGCCAAATCCAAACCAGGGGGAACCACTTTACCTTTAACACTCTCTCTATCTCTTCATCTCTCAACCTCTTTCTTATTTTCCCTCTCTCTTTAATTTTTTTACCACTTTCTTTTTCAAAACCTTTCTTTTTCACTTTCTCTTTTTTTGTGGTTGTATCTTAATAAAAAAACAAAAAAATATAAAAACCATAAAAAATAAAAAAACCAAAAAAAACACAATTATTTAAAAAAATACAAAAAAAAGAGTCATGCTTACTCACCATCGAGTTTTGAAATTTTGTCTAACCTTTTTGGGGAGTTAACAGACATGTTTTCATCTCAAAATTTTTGTATTTTCATTATGACTTTGGATAAAAAATTTTGTGTCAACACCAACACATTTTGAATGCTCAATTTTTGAATTGGAAAATGCTTTTCCCGAACCGTGAGGAACAACATTTTCTTTCATGCCAAGTCCACCTATGGCCATCTTTTCAAAATGTGTGTTTTCACCCCCATTTGTGAGTCTTGAGTTTGTGGACCTTCGAGCTCAATTTACTAACTTAGTGTGTATTAATATGATAGAGGAAATTTCTGAACCACATGAGAATCACAATATCCAAACAGCCTCCCATTTCCCTTACATTAATCCTCTTTTTGAAAGCCCCTTCGATCCTATGAAAACCTTTTCTTTGATAGCCACATTACAAGCCCAATACCTTTTCCCACCCAATATCAACATGGATTTTCATTGCATAATTTTTTTTTGAAATTTAAGTGTGTGGGGGAATGGATTTCATTGTTTGGGTACCCTATTATTGATTTTCAACGATTTATCATCTGCTTGAGGGAAATAATAAATTTCATTGTGGGGGAGAGGTTGTCATTAAGTGTGTTTTGGGGAATGTAATGAACTTCCATTTATGTAATTTTGTATATGTTATTGACAAGTGTTCAAAAAAATGATGAAAAATAATAAAAAAATAAAAATAAAAAAATAAAAATGAAAAAATGGGTTGTGTCTTGGGTAGGTCAAAAATCACTCTTCCTCAACCTTTGATCTTGTTATAACTATTACAATTAGTGTCGCTAGGAGATAAAACATGGGTTGGGATATGAGTGTGAGATCTGTTTCAAGGTCAAATTTCAAAAAAACAAAGAAAAAAAAGAAAAAAAGAACACTTGCATTATATTCTTATATCATTGTGAGAAGTTTTGTGTCTTGTAAATATTCCATCATCTCATTACCTTAGTATTTTATTCCTCTATTGTGTCTTTCTTCACACAATCATTCCCTTGTAAATATGTGTTTTCATTTCCTTCCATGTTTTATTTCAAAAAAACGTGCATTGCTTTTTCTATGTTGGTATTTTAACCCTCTTCTTCGCTCTCTTGGACATTATATTCCTACCATCCCATAGCCACAGGAAAACCCCTTAAAATAACTCTTGATTCTTGTTCACTTTGGATAGGGATTGTAAGATGAGATCTCTTTTCAAACTCTAAGATTTTCACTTTTGGTTGGTGAAAGAGTGAACCTCCACAAATGAATTTTATCATCTTGAGAGGTGTGAGTTTTGAGTGTCCACATTTTTCCATTTCTAAATTTGAGCATGAAAAAATGAATTAGTTTTGGAACATTGTTTCTATAACAACTTGTGGTGGAATTCAAAATGGATGAGTGAAATAGTCTAAACCTCCCCTGATTGGAGAAACAAAATTTTAATATCTGTTGGTGAGTAAAAATGATTTTGTCATGTTTTTATATTTGTTGCACATGAAGACATGAACAAAACTAAGTGTGGGGGAGTTGATGTTATTAATATTTTCATGACTTATTATATTCCCCCTTTACGGATTTTATATGAAATGTGCCTAATTTGTGTGAAATATTAATGTTTTAATATTAAGTTTAATTTTTGAGCATTTTTAGAAGTAGTCCAATTGAGTCAGTTTAATGATTTAATAATAACTATCACTATACTGATCCAAATTGTGTGGTTATTGTTTTTTAGGATTCTAATTTCAATATACAACATTTCATTAGAAGGTACCATGAGCCAATTCTGCCATTTGAAGGGTCATATGGTTCTCACAAACAAGACTAAAGAATCTCTGAACAAACTGGACCAGCCATGAAGATTGATTTACTGGGATCAATACAGAAGTCCAAAAACATTAACTCTCCACCATAATTCTGGGGACACTACATGTAATATCAGATAAAAATTTTAGGGCCCAAATCCAAGTACAAGGGGCCCAAATAAAGCTTTGAATTCCAGCCCACCATTCGGGCCTAGAATTAAAATCAGTATAGTATGCATGAAATTGATCATGATGTAAGCGTCAAATCGAGCTGAGATTTTGCAGTGTGAAAGAGGCGATATAGGCGGAAGACTTTGTTGAAGAAACCATTCGTATTTGAAGGCATATTAATATTCAAAAACCCTTTCACATTATGGACTTCAAAAAGAATGGATTGAAATGGACAGTTTAACTTTGTTTACTCAACCGTCCATAAAATTTTATCCTTAAGTCCAAATGACTCCAAAGTTTTAGAGTAGTCGTACAACATTATTGTATACATCTTTGAAGAAGGAGATATTGGAAGATTCGGCTGTCTGAATATCCAAATTGGCGATTCAAGTAGAGGGACAGATTGGGAATGAAAACAGTCCACTCCTTGGGATATAAATACTCTCCCCTTCTCTCCTTGAGAGGGGTTGGCATTTCAGAAGAGAAGAGAACATATTGTCATTACCAAGGCCTTTCCAAAGTCTTGGGAGGATCTGCCATACTCAAGTTTTCACTTTAGAGACCTTTCCTATTCTATTTGTTTTCACTTAATTTTGTGTTCTTCATTTTTGTAATTTTGTAAGTCTCTTTCTTTGTAATTTTGTTTTAATGCAAGTTACTTCTTCAATATCTCTTATTATCATCCACCTTATGTAGTTTAATATTTATGTTCTTAAAATAGTTTAAATTTAGTTGAATCCCCTTCCCTTCTTTTGCTTCCTCATTCAATCAAAAATCCGTTTTTAATTATCATCATCGTTCGTGTGTGTGTGTGTCGACGTACCACTCTTTTCTAATCCATTTCTTTTTCTTCTATTCTTAATTTATCATCATAATTATTATAACCAGAATATTAAAAACCCAAATGGATGAGTAAATATCTCATTGGGGTGAGTTATAATTTAGGGATGTTAAGTGATTGAGAGTATTTTCTCAATGAGTATTCGTTAATTTAACATTGTGTATGTTGGACTTAATTTTTCATGGATTAATGACATATTTTGTTTAGCATGTGGTTTCCATGGATTATTGGAACTACAAATACACTACCATAAACATATACTGATTGAGATTAAAATCCTAATTTAGTTAAGGCTTGGATTAAATCTTTAACACTTAGGAATTCTAATCGATGTCAACTTGTGAAGTGGGTGTTAATTTAAATGCAATATAAATCAAAGCTCAAGGATATCACAAGCTTAACTACCTAATAATGAACTCACCCCAATATTTATCAATTTTTTGAATCAACCATCATCCATATTTTATTTCATAAGCTCTGGAAACAAAACCCCCAATCATAATACAATTAACTAAAAACAAACGACTATTTCGAAGTATCATCGCCGAGGATTCGACAAGAGTGCTGCTATACACATTAGAAGAGCACCAGAAATTTGACCAGTCGATAGGCGACAATCAGCCACACATTTCAAATGGCGCCGTTGCCGGGGATGGTTCTTTAAGTAGTCATTAGTTTCTGGTTATTGTTAAGAAAACACACAAAAAAAAACAAATTTAAAAAAAAATTGAAAAAAAAACACAAAGGAAAACCCGTCTTCCTCATCCTTTCTAAATCTCTCTGAATGCCCCGTAGCCTCCCAAACAATCTCTCAGATGTGATTGACCCTGAAATTGATATAAATCTTCGTCGACTTAGGAGGACCATTAGGGATAACCAAATCACCAAAGAACCTATCATTTCACTACCAATTGAATTATATATGGCCAATCCTAGGGAACAAACATTGAAAGAACTTGCTTCCCCTGATATGAATTACCAACCCCTTGGTATTAAATATCCAAAAATAGAGGCTGACTTCGAACTCAAATCAGGTTTGATTCATCTTCTACCTCATTTCCATGGGCTAGACGGTGAGGATCCGCATCTACATCTCAAAGAGTTCTAGGTGGTGTGCTCTACCATAAAGCCTCAAGGGGTTTCTGAAGAACAAATCAAACATCGAGCATTCCCTTTCTCCCTAGCTGACTCTGCCAAGTCATGGCTCTACTACCTCCCTCCTAGTTCCATAACTACATGGAATGACACGAATCATATCTTTCTAGAAAAATTCTTTCCTGCTTCTCATACCGATTCCATCCGAAAGGAAATAAGTGGTATCCGTCAATTCCAAAATGAATCACTCCATGAGTACTGGGAGAGGTTCAAAAAGCTTTTGGAAACCTTCCCACACCATCAAATCCCTGACCAACTCATGATCCAATACTTCTATGAGGGGTTATTGGCTATAGAGAGAACCCTCATTAATGCCGTAAGTGGCGGGGCTCTTGTTGATAAAACTCCTGCAGCAGCAAGAGATCTCATAAGTAACATGGCTGCAAACACACAACAATGACATACTCAAGCACATGCACAAGTCAAACAATCCCAGATAATCAATAAACTAAGCCGAACAAAATGACCGAGTGGATGAGTGAACTTACAGGTCTTGTGCGACAACTAGCTATGGCTACCAAATCCCCAACCTCGTCTTCTCTGCAATCAATGTTTCCTGGACCAATCAAAAACTGTGGAATCTGCAACTCTCCATCTCATCCAACTGAAACTTTTCCACAACTTCAAGAGGATAAATCCGATTCATCTGGACCAATGGAGCTCAATGTAGCATATGCTCAGCGAAACCCCAACCCTCAACAATCAGGCCAGTTTGTTAGAAACTTCAACCAACCTCACTTTGAGCCTATCTCTTCTACCTTTAACCCAGGCTTGAGGTATGGTAATACCATCTCTCATCCCCCTCAAATCCCTCCTCAAAATCCAAACCAATTTCAATATAGTCATGGTGGTGGTAACAACCATCAACCTTATCCTTTTGTTCCTCAACCTCAAAGGAACAATCCTTCTCCTGGATTCCATTATCCTAGTGAGCCTTCCCAATTCCAAAACCAATACAATCGATTTCCCAAGAACCAAAATCAAGGCAATACCAATCCGGGACAAGCCTCTTCTTCCAAGAAACCATGGGAAAGTGCAGTGGAAGATCTTTCCACCTTCACCCGTTTTAGTCTCAAAAACATTGAAACTCAAATAGGTCAACTTGCATCCCACCTGAGCCAGCAACAACAATCAAATTCTTCCCAACTCCCAGATCAACCATTACCCAACCCCAAGGGTAATGTAAGTGTAATTTCACTTAGATCGGGAAAGCACATTTCTCTGACTCAAGATAAGTCCTCTATCCGTCCTTTGAATGTTGACCTAGAAAATGAAATGAAAAAGAAAATTGAAAAGGAACCTAAATCCATTCCCTCACCTTCTTCTATTCCACTTAGGAATCCAATTCCTTTTCCTCAAGCTATTTCTAAACCAAGGAAGTCCTTTGAACCTGATCCTGAAATGCTTGACATGTTTAGACGTGTCGAAGTCAACATTCCCCTCTTGGATTCCATAAAAAAATTCCTAAGTATGCCAAGTTTCTTAAGGAATTGTGTACCCACAAGAGGAAACTTAGGACCTTCGAAAATGTTTCCACCTAGAAATCTATTCCCATAAAGTGCAAAGATCCAGAGACCTTTATGATTCCATGCCAAATTGGATGTTCAAACATTGATGATGCACTCATAGACCTAGGAGCCTCAATTAATGTCATGCCCAAATCCATATTCTCCAACCTTGGTCTAGGTCCCTTGCACCCAACAGGTGTGGTCATTCAGTTAGCCAATTGAAGCACAGCCAGTCCTGAGGGAATAATTGAGGATGTCCTTGTTCGAGTAAATGATCTTATCTTCCCAGCTGACTTCTATGTCCTTGACATGGAAGGTGATACAACTTATTTCAAATCTCCTCTGATTCTAGGAAGACCATTCCTTATGACATCTAAAACCAAAATTGATGTCCATGCTGGCATCTTATCCATGGAATTTGGCGACCAAATGGTCAAGTTCAATATTTTTCAATCCATGCGATACCGATTAGAGAATCAATCTGTATTCTCTATCCATGTTTCTGAAACTCCCTCTGAGAGTGTGTTGAATCCTAATCCATCATGTTCTTCCTCTTCTACTAATAGAGGAATTTTTGAATATTGTATCCTCATTAACCAAGTTATTAATGGTGAAATTGATGTTGAAATTACAAATGAAAACTCCATTGATCTAATGGATCTTTAAAAATCATTGGAATCTCACCTCACCTCAGACCTCTAATGCTCCAACATGGATGGTAATGAGGAAAATGAACTAGAATGCACATTTTTTGATTTAGATCAGATTATCCCACATTCATCCTTTCCTATCCATGATTCTGAAAATTCTGTTATATGTGAAGTGAACCTTGAACCAATGTGTTTATATTGTCCTGATGGTAGTGATGTTTGTGATAATTGTACCCAAATTAATAAAGTGATCACTAGTGAGGTTGAAATTGACCATTCTTTGGCAAACAACATTGAAATAAAGGATATTGAAAATTTTATTCAAGTATATGACTCCATTGATCCTCATTACTCTATATCAGTAAGTGATGAAATAAATGAGTCAAAAAAAAATTGGGATCTCATACTCTGCTTTTGTGTTATATGATCCTTACATAAATGAACCATCAGAATTTATCCATCTTCCTGAATTTACAAGAATAAAAAACCATCACTTTGTGGATAAAATCATTCCTCAGGTTGAAGACCAAAGTGAGGATAGAAATATTCTCATTACAACCCCACTGAATTGCAAGCACATCAAAAAGGATGTGAAGAAATTATCCAATGAATCATCAGGCCTCCCAAAGAAAAAGAATTTCTAGAAGCACACTGGCGTTGAGAAAATACGATGTCCACCGTCTGAAAATGGGTAGTCCACTGCAATTGTCTAGATATAGGAAAATAAATGCAGTGCTTCTTGGGAGGCAACCCATGTTTTCTTTTACTTTTATGAAATTTAAATTTCTTTTTAGTTTTTCATTAGATGAATAATGAATTTTCTTTTTCAGGTAACTTCCCACTATCCTGGATCAACATCGAATTCCACTGGCTCCCCAACTTCTCTAGCCGACCTACCACTAGATGGAGAAGACGACCCACCAAATCCTAACCAGGGGGCACCTCTTTACCTTTAACTCTCTCTCTATCTCTTTATCTCTCTACCTCTTTCTTCTTTTTCCTCTCTCATTAATTTTTTTTTACCACTTTCTTTTTCAAAACCTTTCTTTTTCACTTTCTCTTTTTTTTGTGGTTGTATCTTTATAAAAAAACAAAAAAATATAAAAACCATAAAAAATAAAAAAACCAAAAAAACACAATTACTTAAAAAAATAATAAAAAAAGAGTCATGCTTACTCACCATCGAGTTTTGAAATTTTTTACAACCATTTTGGGGAGTTAACAGACATGTTTTCATCTAAATTTTTTTTATTTTAATTATGACTTTGGATAAAGAATTTTGTGTCAACACCAACACATTTTGAATGCTCAATTTTTGATTTGGAGAATGTTTTTCCCGAACTGTGAGGAACAAAATTTTATTTCATGCCAAGGCCACCTATGGCCATATTTTCAAAATGTGTGTTTTCACCCCCATTTGTGAGTCTTGAGTTTGTGGACCTTTGAGATGAATTTACTACCTTAGTGTGTATTAATATGATAAAGGAATTTTCTGAACCACATGAGAATCACAATAGCCAAATAGACTCCCATTTCCATTACATTAATCCTCCTTTTGAAAGACCCTTCGAGCCTATGAAAACCTTTTCTTTGATAGCCACATTACAAGCCCAATAACTTTTTCCACCCAATATCAACATGGATTTTCATTGCATATTTTTTTTGAAATTTAAGTGTGGGGGGGAATGGATTTCATTGTTTGGGTAACCTATTATTGATTTTCAACGAGTTATCATCTTCTTGAGAGAAAGAATCCATTTCAGTTTGGGGGAGAGGTTGTCATTAAGTGTGTTTTGGGGAATGTAATGAACTTCCATTTATATAATTTTTGTAAATGTTATTGACAAGTTTTCAAAAAAATGATGAAAAATAATCAAAAAATAAAAATAAAAAAATAAAAATGAAAAAAAGGGTTGTGTCTTGGGTAGGTCCAAAATCACTCTTCTTCAACCATTGATCTTGTTATAACTATTACAATTAGTGTCTTGAGAAGATCAAACATGGGTTGGGATATGAGTGTGAGATCTGTTTCAAGGTCAACTTTCAAAAAAACAAATAAAAAAAAGAAAAAAAAGAGCACTTGCATTATATTCTTATATCATTGGGAGAAGTTTTGTGTCTTTTAAATATTCCATCATCTCATTACCTTAATATTTTATTCCTCTATTGTGTCTTTCTTCACACAATCATTCCCTTGTAAATATGTGTTTTCATTTCCTTCCATGTTTTATTTCAAAAAAATGTGCATTGCTTTTTCTATGTTGGTATTTTAACCCTCTTCTTCGCTCTCTTGGACATTATATTCCTACCGTACCATAGCCACAGAAAAACCCCTTAAAAATACCTCTTTATTCTTGTTCACTTTGGATATGGATTGTAAGCTGAGATCTCTTTTAAAACTCTAAGATTTTCACTTTTGGTTGGTGAAAGAGTGAACCTCCACAAATGAATTTTATCATCTTGAGAGGTGTGAGTTTTGAGTGTCCAAATTTTCCATTTCTAAATTTGAGAATGAAAAAATGAATTAGTTTTGGAACATTGTTTCTGTAACAACTTGTAGTGGAATTCAAAATGGATGAGTGAAATAGTCTAAACCTCCCCTGATTGGAGAAAACAAAATTTTAATATCTGTTGGTGAGTAAAAATGATTTTGTCATGTTTTTATATTTGTTTCACATGAGGACATGAACAAAACTTAGTGTGGTAGAGTTGATGTTATTAATATTTTAATGACTTATTATATTCCCCCTTTACTGATTTTATATGAAATGTGCATAATTTGTGTGAAATATTAATGTTTTAATATTAAGTATAATTTTTGAGCATTTTTAGAAGTAGTCCAATTGAGCCAGTTTAATGTTTTAATAATAACTATCACTATACTGATCCAAATTGTGTGGCTATTGTTTTTTAGGATTCTACTTTCTATATACAACATTTCATTAGAAGGTACCATGAGCCAATTCTCCCATTTGAAGGGTCATATGGTCCTCACAAACAAGACCAAAGAATCTGTGAACAAAATGGACCAGCCTTAAAAATTGATTTACTGGGCTCAATACATAATTCCAAAAACATTACCTCTCCACCATAATTCGGGGGACAATATATTTAATCTCGGATAAAAATTTCAAGGCCCAAATCCAAGTACAAGGGGCCCAAATAAAGCTTTGAATTCCAGCCCACCATTCTGGCCGAGAATTAAAATCAGTATAGTATGCATGACATAGCTCATGATGTAAGCATAAAATCGAGCTGAGATATTGAAGTGTTAAAGAGGAGATATATGCAGACTATTTTGTTGAAGAAACCATTCGTATTTGAATGCATCTTCATATTCAAAAACCATTTCACATTGCAGACTTCAAAAAGACTGGATTGAAATGGACAGTTTAACTTTGTTTACTCCACCGACCATAACTTTTGAGACTTAAGTCCAAATGAATCCAACTTTTGAGAGTAGTCGACCAAAAGTATTGTATACAACTTTTAAGAAGGAGATATTCAAAGATTCGACTGTCTGTATAGCCAAATTGGCGATGCAAGTGGAGGGACAGATTGGGAATGCAAACAGTCCACTCCTTGGGCTATAAATACTCTCCCCTTCTCTCCTTGAGAGGGGTTGGAATTTCAGAAGAGAGGAGAACATATTGGAACGACCAAGGCCTTTCCAAAGGCTTGGTAGGATCTTCCATACTCTCGTTTTCACTTGAGAGACCCTTCCTTCTCTCATTGTTTTCACTTAATTTTGTGTTCTTTATTTTTGTAATTTTGTAAGTCTCTTTCTTTGTAATTCTGTTTTAATGCAAGTTACTTCTTCAATATCTCTTATTCTCATCCACCTTCTGTAGTTTAATATTTATGTTCTTAAAATAGTTTAAATCCAGTTGAATCCACTTCCCTTCTTTTGCTTCCTCATTTAATCGAAAATCCGTTTTTAATTATCATCATCGCTTGTGTGTGTGTGTCGACGTACCACTCTTTTCTAATCCCTTTCTTTTTATTCTATTCTTAATTTATCATCATAATTATTATAACCAGAATATTAAACACCCAAATGGATGAGTAAATATCTCATTGGGGTGAGTTATAATTTAGGGATGTTAAGTGATTGAGAGTATTTTCTCGATGAGTATTCGTTAATTTAACATTGTGTATGTTGGACTTAATTTGTCATGGATTAATGACATATTTTGTTTAGCATGTGGTTTCCATGGATTATTGGAACTACAAATACACTACAATAAACATGTACTGATTGAGATTAAAATCCTAATTAAGTTAAGGCTTGAATTAAAGCTTTAACACTTAGGAATTCTAATCAATGTCAACTTGTGAAGTGGGTGTTAATTTAAATGCAATATAAAGCAAAGCTCAAGGATATCAGAAGCTTAACTACCTAATAATGAACTCACCCCAATATTTATCAATTTGTTGAATCAAACATCATCCATAAATTATTTTATAAGCTTTGGAAACAAACCCCCAATCATAATACAATTATCTAAAAACAAACGACTATTTCAAAGTATCATTGTCGAGGATTCAACCAGAGTGCTGCTATACACATTAGCAGAGCACCAGAACTTTGACCGGCCGATAGGCGACAATCGGCCGCGCGTTTCACTTAGTATCCAAGGATTTCTGAAGACTTTTCCAAAATCTTAATGTAAAACGGGGATCACAATATGAAACCATCGATAGTGGTACTCCATGAAGTCTTACAACTTGATTAATATATAGTCTTGCTAATAATTTATGTGGTAAATCTTCTCTTATATCATGAAAATTTTATGACTTGGTAAGATGATGAACAATGACCCATATTGTATCATTCCTTCTAGGAGTCCTTGGTAGTACAATGATAATTCCCATCATAATATTATCCCATTTCCACTCAGGTATGGTAAGAGGTTACAAGACTCTGCCATGATGTTTCCTTCCGACTTTCACTTATTGAAAAACAATACATCATTACACAAAATCAGCAATCTCCCTCTTCATGTTGTCCCACCAAAAATGTTCCATCAAATATCTATACATTTTGGTGCTACCAGGGTGTATAGTGAAATTGGAACTATGAGAATCATCCAACAATTCCCTTTTTAGATCAGTTATATCGGGAACACAAAGTCTCTTCCCAAATTTCAAAATTTTATCTTCACACACAAAGTCACTTAATCTCCCATCATTCACATCTTTAATCTTCTTTTGTAACTCTTCATCATTGTTATTAGAACTCTTTATCCTTTCCAGTAAAAATGGTTTGGCAACCATTTGAAAAAGTATTGATTTTTCACCTTCCATGGTTATTCCCATATCCATCATTACTAGATCCATGTATATATGATCCTTTTCAACTCTCATCTTGTTCAAAACTCCATGATCCTTTCTACTCAAAGCATCTTCCACCTTATTTTCCTTCACTGTGTGGTAGTATGTTGTGCAATCATAATCATTGAGTAGTTCAACCCATTTTCTTTGCCTCATGTTTAGTTCTTTCTATGAGAAAATATACTTCAAACTCTTGTGATCAGTATAAATCCCACATTTTTCACCATAGAGATAGTGTCTCCAAATATTAAATGAAAATATTACAACTACTAACTCAAGATCATGAGTAGGATAGTTTTTATCATGAATTTTCAGCTGTTGTGATGCATAGTAAATAACTCTACCATTCTGCATAAGGACAAAATCGAGTCCTTTCTTCGATGCATCACTATAAATGAAAAACCCATCATTCCTCGATGGTAGAGTCAAGATAGGAGAATTGACTAATATTATCTCTAGTTCTTCAAAAAATTCTTCACAATCTATTGTCCAAAAAAATTTAATCCCTTTTCGTGTGAACTTTGTTAATGAGTTAGCCAAATGGGAAGTAATCTGGATGAAATGTTGATAATAACCTGCTAAACCAATAAAACTACATACCTCAGTTATACTCGTCGGTGTTGGAAATTCAGGGATTTCCTTGGTCTTAGAAGGATCCAAAAAGATTCCATCCTTGGAGATAATATGGTCAAGAAAAGAAATCTCCTGAATCTAGAATTCACACTTTCTAAACATCCCATATAATTCATGTCTTCTCAGAGTCTTCAGGATAATGTGCAAGTGATTTTCTTGATCGTCATAGATTTTGGAGTATACCAAGATATCATAAATAAGTACTTGTACAAATTCATCAAGATATTCTTTGAAAACTCTAT
The DNA here is from genome assembly GCA_963277665.1 of Viscum album. NCBI lineage: Eukaryota > Viridiplantae > Streptophyta > Magnoliopsida > Santalales > Viscaceae > Viscum > Viscum album. The sequence continues at coordinate 2,108,774,651 of OY728141.1, forward strand.
TCATTAGATCCATTAGGACAGAGGGTTCATTAGTCAATCCAAAAGGAATTACTGTAAACTTGTAATGCCCGTACCTGGTTCAAAATGCTGTTTTTAGAATGTCTTCCTTCCTCAAACACAACTGATGATATCCAGATCGAAGGTCAATCATTGAAATGTATTGATCTCCATGAAGTTGGTTGAATAAATCATCAATGTGAGGTAGGTGATATTTGTTCTTCATTGTTATATCATTAATCTCCCTATAGTCAATGCATAACCTCATAGATCCATCTTTCTCCATAACAAAAAGAATAGGGGCTCCCCATGGAGAAACACTAGGGAGAATAAATCCCTTATTACTCAATTACTATAGTTGTTTCTTTATTAACCCTAATTCCACAGTGGCCATTCTATAAGGGGTCTTTGATATGGGCCTTGAACTAGGAATGAAATCAATGGAAATCTCAATTTCTCATTCTAGAGGATGTCCCGGTAAATCTTCTGGAAACACATCAACATATTCATTCATTATAGGTATATCTTCTATTTGAACATTCCTTTCCTCACCAACAGTTATTTCATTCTCTTCCTACCCAATAATTGAATTTAGTTGAGCTACTGGGGGTGGATCTAAATATGAATTAGTTGGTGATGATTCACCTCTAAAGATAAGGTGTTCTTTATCATCTTCATCAAAAATTGTATCCTCCTTATTTTAACAATCAATTTTTTCATCATGGTCTGAAATCCAATCCATACTGAGGATTATATCAAATTCAATCATGGCTATGGTGATGAGATCAGTAGATAAAAAACATTTATATTCACTAATGGGGACTGATTCACAAAACTTTGTTGCAAAGATACTTTCCTTATGAGTTTTTTCTGACAACTCCCTTGTTAAATCAAATTGGAAATATCTAATTTTTTTAGCAAAGTGGGATGATACGAAACAATTCCATGATTCAGAATAAAAAAAAAGGATTGGGTAAACTTAAGGAAACCATTAAATTACCTACCACCACATCTTTTGGGGCTTCAACCTCAGCATTAGTGATCACATAATCTTGGCCTTGATCCCTTAGCCTTCTCTGAGGTAAGTTTCCCTGATTCTTAGGAAATTCATTTGCATAATGTTCTATCTCTCTAAAATTTTAGCATTGAACATTGGTATCATCTTTCTTTCCCTTACAATCACCAGGGAGATGGCCTTTCTATCCACAATTGTAGCATACTCCTTTTCCTTTTAGACAGGCATTAGGGTGCTTTCTTCCGGAATTATCACAGGGTGGAAACTAAATTCATCACTTCTTCCCTATTTCCATATTTACTTTATCATCGTGTTCAGTAGATCACTTTTTCTTTTACTTTTCTATAAAGACACAAGACATAGAAAATTTTTTTCTGTATTGGTAGCACATGAGGCAATATCTTTGTATAATGAGAAGAATTGTGATACTAATGATCGATGGAGAAACGGTTTTAACCCATCAAAGAAACTATCAATCTTACTTCTTGTGTTACGTATATAATCTGCTTCATGCCTTACTAACCTTGTGAAGTTAACTTTATAGTTTGTGACATTCTCATCCTCATTTTTCATCAGACTCAGAAATTGTCCTTCCACATCTAGTCAATGGTCATGAGGAAAGTATTTTTCTAATAAAATTTCATTAAAATCCCTATATTCCATATTTGATACTTCATCACCTTCCATTGTGTTTTGAATCAATGACCACCATTGATCAACATCTACAGCAAGGAAATAAACTGCCATGAAAACTTTTTCCCCTTTGTTACTCCCCAAGGCATGGAATATTTTCTCAATGGAATTTATCCATTGCTTAGATACTAATAGATTTTTACCCCCATTGAATTTCGGTGGGTTTTTCCTCATGAAGCGGTCAAACATTGATCCTTCGCGATGTGGATCAGGGTGCTTTATACGGGTAAGGTTATTATTCATAACCTTTGTCAGTTGTCCTAGCATTGTGATAAGCTGATCAACACCAGTTGTATCAAATGCTCCACTATAATTATTTTGAACAAGAAGGAAATATCTACATGGAGTGCATGCATTGATATAGTTTCCATTCATTCAACTAGGCACCATTTCTAGACAAGGCACACAATGGATTAGTTTATGAATCCAAATACATAAATCAAAACTTGTAAAACACTTAACAAAAACTGAACAGTTTATGGAGATAATCCGTAATCATAAAAAATTTTCATTGTGGAAGTATATACTCATAAACCCTTCCTAATGGTTTGTAAGGAAAATGAGAATTATCCTAAGAATATCCCCTAGGAGTGTCATAACCAAGAGTGCAACAAGGCCAGTTTTTATGCACCAGTTCCCGTTCGATTCTAGCTCAAAGCGATGTTTTCGAGTTTTAACCCTAGGTACACCTATGCCAGAGCAACCTCTACCTTATCGTATCCAAACAGAGATGTATTTCATGGAAATCTCACAAAATCTCTATAATACCAAAATTATAGGATGTTATTCTATACTAATCCTAAGATTCTATCTTAGGGTAATGTGCTCTAATCAGTGTTTATCTAAATCTAGTTACCAAGGTTTATACTGAACATCCTATGATACCAACTGTAACTCCCCGACCCTCGTTACCCATATTAGATGCATTATTACATAATATTGGCATGATCACAAGGAAATCATGTCTCGAAAGACCGATCAATTTAGTATTATTGGAAACAAGATTCATTGATAAGTTCAACATTACAGCTTGAAAAGAATATACAACACGAATATATTCCATTAGAAACATCCAAGCCTCCTAGAATATGCCTGAAAGTCACTCATAACTAAACTATTCATATCCTAGAAAAATGAAACATAAGAAAGGGGTGAGCTCAAACTCTTAGTATGGTTAAACAATACAACAGAAGATAACATAAATATTAAGCATTGTGAATAATTAAAACCACATTCCTTTACCAATAATAAATATGAATACCTTTATGGAAGGAATATGAGATGAGTAAATAATTCCATAACAATTCAAAATCATGGGTATTCTACCAGTCGAATGACCACACGAACCATCAATATTATTTTAATAATGAGGGAATTTATAATTCCAGATATACTGAAACATTAAGGCCTTGGCCAAGTCATCTAAAAATTATTAAGGCCTCGGCCAAAACCATATATCAAATTTGGAAAGTCCTCATCCAATTCCACATATAGTTGTCTCATGAGACCTACTGATGCATCGAGGAGCTATAGTGGGCTCCACCCGTCACTTACTAAGTCCAATATATTCCTCATATGAAAAGGTTAAAATACAACATAAACATTCGTATTAAAACAATCATAAAAAAAGTCAATAATTTAACCATAAACCTTGAATGGTATAAAAATTCCAAATCCACAGTCAATCATATCACAAAACCTTCAATACAATATGTATGTTTTTTATCATAATAAATCAACTTCAAATAAACTTAAAATCCATCAAAGGATGCTGACATAGATGAAATCAAAACCTTTTTTTAGAGAAATATCACTTTCTATATTGAAATCATTTAAGAGTAAAATAATTATAAAGAAAAAATTTATTTTGAAAATATTCTTATAATATTGTAAGGGATCCTTCGACGATGTTATAACAACGTAATATAGCCGCACTCGCTGTATAAGTTAAAAAATACATTCTTACCATAATTTTGTCGAAAAAGTCATAAAGTACCTTGTTTGGAAAATGACGGAAAGATTTCATTATAAACATATTATACAAGTAAAAAAAGTATATAAATTACTTTAACCCATAGTCTATAATATAGTAATAATGTTTTGAAATAATTTTTTTAGAAACATGGATGTGGATGATAAAGAGGTCCCAATAGATAATTTCATATAAGGAACCTCAGAAAATAAAGAGATTGTGAAATTAACCCTTACTATGTAATTTTCCTTGGTAGAGGGTAGGTTAACCTCCTGTATAATGGTTAAATAATTTTTATTAAATTATAAAATAATCATATACATTAATATGATATCATATATGATCTTTTAATATTGCTTTGTTAATAATATCTTAGTATTATCGTCGTTTCGGGTGTTAACAGATTCGTTTTCCTTTATATGATTTGTTACGTAAGTAATGTTTTTTATGGATAGGATGTACCTAATTCATATTCAGAATGATATTAAATATTTAAACATTATTTTTAATCATCTAATGAAAATTAGTCATGAATGTATACGATGGGAAATAAATCTCATCGCGTTCGTGGAGACGGAAATCTGTACGTACGCACGAGTGACAATATCATTATTTTGATATTAAAATAATATATAATTGGATGGTGTATCATATATAAAGAATAATTATCATTTTATATTAATTATTTACATCAATTACACATCATTATTATACCCATCCAAATAATAATGTATTGAATAACAATTACACCACGACGTGGAGGCGGTAAGTCGTACATACGCACGTACGGTGACATGTCATTCAATGGATGGATAAAATAATGAATTTGGTTGTACCATATTTATAATAACATAAAAATATATAGAAGATATTGGATTTATTATTTTATAATGGAAACAACCAATAGAAAGGAAGTGGAAGAAGAAATGAACTAGAAAGAGGTGGTGAGATATTTACCTCTTCTTCGGGTTCTTCCTTTTAATTTGATCAAAAGGGATCCATAGGTTAGATTTCTGACTAATGTAAGGCCTCTAGGATGAAGGGAGATCTTTTGAGAGGGTATTTGGTCAGGTTTTGTTTGAGACAAATGGATTTTATGGTGTGAATTAGAAAGAATGGGGAGTGCTCTTTTATAATAGGGGTGAGGGGAACCTTAGAAAAAGCTAGAAATATTATTTTATAATAAAATCATTTTCGGTTTATAATGGATCCAAAATGGATTATTTAAAGGATAAGGTTGGGATGGTTCTAGAAACACTCAAACAATAGGTTTTATACTGGTTTGGGTTAGTATATTAACTTTATCTTTAAGATTTAACTCTTAGTTAAATAGTTTTACACTTACCATTTCTCTTCGTATTTTTATATTATATGGTTAATAAACATAATATATACTTCCAAGAGAAAATAAAGTGGTTCATTAAAGATACACCTATCATTATATAATTCTTTTGGATGAACCTTAGATATTTAGGAACAAAATATAAATTAATAATATAATATTTATTTTAAAAACTCTTTTAAGTCAATTTTGAAACTATTTGGTATTTTGTTATTTATAAATTTATAAAATCATTATTACTTAGAAAAAAATTAATGAAACCAACCCTAACATGTCATATTAACCTAGAAAATTAGTGGAAATCATAAAAAGTCTCAAATTACATTTATTTGGATATTTATAATATCAATTATTTTAATATCTCATTAATTAGGTAATTACTACATCATCATTGTGTCATAAATAAATTAACTAATTTAATTTATAATAAATATAAATAAAATACCATTATATAGGAAATCTTATTATATTTCAAATTAATATTTATAGTCTAATTTATCTTATGTATAACTCTATACTAAAAATGTTTTAGTTATTAAACATTGAATTTAACTCTTTTAACTCTTCTTTAAATAATATAATAATAAGAGTCCAAATCTAATCCATGTGGACCAAATAGGTTCATATTTTAATAAAAAGGTTGTTTTTGGTCGAATTATACTTATATAATAGAATTAGGACATGTTTTAGGGTAATAATAATATCATTTTTACCTTTAATTACCCTATTTAATTTTAACCGTGGAAAATAAAAATAAAAAGTTACTATTCACCTAAAATTATTTTCAACTTATTGAACCATATTTTAGTTACTGATATCAACTGTGTCTCTCGGTTTTTTGAATTCCACTCATAGAAGCGGTAAAATTATGTTTTATGTGAATTAGCAAATTCGCCTAGGAGGTGGGTAAAATACGACGAAAAGTTCAATAAAATTTTTATATATCTAAAATTATTATAAAATGACTTCAATGAATTACATTGAACTTATATTGGTATTATGTATCTATTTTGACCTATAAAAAATTTAAATAAAATAAATAATTATTTAAATAAAAATTTGGTTTTAAACTATAACTCAGTTTTTTTCACTATTCATCAAAATTGAAAGTTTTCAGAAAAGTACCAAAAATTCACCCTAAGCTAATTTTGATATTCTGAATCCAAAAATGAAGTCCATTTTGAAATATAAAATTTATAAAATTTCAAAAATTGGGTATTACTATTCATAACATCTACTTTGATTGGTCACAGTGTGTTAGAATCTCAATGTTGTGTGCAATGCAAGCTATTGCATTATTCAAAGGGAAACGTAACGTGGAAGCTTGGGGTGTTACACATTTTATTTTAAAAAACATTCCATAATTGGATTTTACTGAAAATGGGAATGGAATTTCTATTTTAACTTGTATGAAATTTCTTTCGATCATGACCACTAAATATTTTAAATCCTAATTTATAGTATTTAGTTCTTATTTTCTAATAAAATTATTTCCAAATATTTATATAAATTATTATTTTTAATTATTATTTTTTAATTAAAGGATATTTTACACATGAAATTCTCGTAGTGTCCTTTCAAAAAAAATTTCCATCAATTATGAAATCATTTTTATGATAATTATTATTTAATTGGGATACTATTAAATTATATCATTAATAAAAATTCTATTGATGGTTGATAATGAAAATATGTTTACAAGATAGCTTTATTGTGGTTTATGATATCATGAAATGTTTGTGAAGTCCATTTAATTTCATGGATTATGTTATATTTATGGTTTATGATATCATGGTAGAAAAATGTAGGCATTATGTGATAAGTGGGACTTATATGTTCCTCCAATTATTTGGGTAATGATTAATGCTCTATAAAATAAAAGGGTATAAGGGAGTTTATCACATGCCTAAAACAAAAAGAGTACAAGGGAGACAATTTGAAGAGCGATATAGGTACATGGGTGGTTAGCCCAATGCAAAAATGTAATTAATGTATTAGTTGGTATCCATGACGTAAGGTTTTATATGATAACATGTTTTCCAAAAACTATGTATTATTCAATAGATATGATATCCTGACCAATGTTCTTTGATTCATTTATTATTCATGTCTTATGAAATTTGACGATTTATTCCCTGAGTCATGTCAAGACCTATGATATGTAGGCTATGTTTTTTGATTTTTTTACCATATTCCATTCCCTTATTTTCATGTTATGTTTATATCTCCATATATTACCCTTTATTATCTCATAATATAACCATTTAATATGTTTTTATTCCCTAGTTTTTGATAAATGGTATTAGATATGAAATGTTTGAGAAGGGAACATGAGCCTTAGTCCAGTTGTTGAGGTATCCTTAAGTGCATCTAGAAGAACCAGGTTCAAAACCAGGTAAAGGAATATTTGCATGGGTATTGTAGCAGGTACTGTAGCAGACTGTACACTATGTGGTACTCTAGCAGAACTGTACACTATGCATGCACTTTAGTAGACTGTACACTGTGCAAGTACTATGCAGAAATGTACACTGTACGGGTACTGTAGTAGGCACTGTAGCAGGTACTGTTTCGTACTGTAGCAGTTGGAACTATTCACCTTGGGCCACCGTTTTGGGCTTGGAATCCTTAAGGATTTTGGTCCACCCATGCATTTGGGTTAGTAGGACTTTAAGGGCACTTTTAAGGCCTTTGGGAAACCTCAAGGCCTTCAGGCCACATGCAGTTTCCCTAGATGAACTCTATAGAAAAGGAGCAGCCCCATAAGAGGATTAGGAGTAGGTGCACTAACCAGAGTGGAGCCAAATGGATTTTTCAGAATGAGAGGTTATGGCTACTCCATCATGAACATCCTATTCTTGTATGAAAAACCTATCCAGATGACCATGCGAAGTTGGAGAGCTACTATCATGATGTAGATGCTGGGGAGGGGCAGTTCATTGTAGATAGTCTGGTAGAATTTCCTAAGAACTTCGGGTCATGTAATCTCCTAAGCCTACAGTCCATTTAATCTCTGATCTTATGGGACTTTTAAGGGTTACCCCTCATTCCATGAAAGGGGGGTTATAAAAAATCAATAAAAATGAAGGCCTTAAGGCCATTCATTGGATATTTCTGAGAAGGTTGATAATTATGAAAAATATAGTGGGAGATGTAATAGTTTACATATAAACTAGTTTCTTTTGTATTAATGGTTTGTAAGGAAATAGAATTAATTTATTCAAGAATGGATCATTGTGACATGTAATTAATGATCATCGATGATGATGTAATTTTTATGGATGAGATGTTTGTTTCTTTGCACTATCGTTGATGCTCTACCATGTAAAAATATCATGGTGCCAAATTAATATAGAAAAGGTAACAGTAAATCTCTAAATATATAATCATTTTTCAATAAAATTATTCATTTTTTTAAATAAAAATATATGAGAGGGTTAAACATTACATGTGAAATATATCCTCTTAACAAAAGAAAAAATTCTAAAAAAAGTAGTATACCCCAATTACACTTGACTACCCATCAAAATATATATCCCTATAATTTTAGTATACTTTTAGATTTAACAAGATATCCTACACATGATATGACTCCAAGAATCTAGAATGTTAGAGACATGGTTATTTTACTTCAATAAAAAAATAAAACATTTCATTTCCAAAAGGATCGAATAGTTTAGTAGTATTATGTTGCATGATACATACATGATTCCAACATTATATTTCAATGAATAAATTACAATATCATATTATTATGTGAAAATATTATTTATTCTAGTATATTGTTGAAATAACTCATAAATCCCACTGTAGTATTCATGTAAATATAAATCATAATAAATTGGGTGGTCAGTTGACTAGTTGTAGAACAATTATAGTACAAATAATCATAAAATAAATTATTAATGAAAAATATTGAATATCTAAAAAATAATAAAATATTATATATAATTAATATCATAAATAGGGAGTATATCAATCAATCTCATATCAAAATAAAAAATTACATGTATTAAGTTAAATAATTTCATATTGGTATAACTCGTAATTTATAACAGCAAAATATTATCATGGAAGACCCATTTCAAGACATCATATATAAATTGTTAAGGATCATTTTAATAATCCAAAATTTTTTTCTTCATGAGACCAACCAATTCATCATGGGGCTATAACAGTCCTAACACGTCTCCTTCAATTTTGAATGGGTTAATCATGAAAATAAAATGAATAAAAAATCAATAAATAATAAACATAAAAATTCATATTGATAAACTAGGATATAGAAATTTAAAATTTTCCATAGTCAATTAGAAGAACAATGCGATCCTAACGCATCCTGAGCAGTAATGTGGATAATATTATTAAATTATAGCTCTAGTTAAATTTATGAATATTTTTGAGATCCCTAATGACTGAAAATTCAATTTTTATTGATTTTCAAAAGCCTCTTATTGGTATATCCATAACCAAATGAGATCCTTACAAAGATGATAATAACACTGGAATAATTTTTTTACGCTTTTATTTAATATACTAGAAAATTATCATTTTTACCATGTTTTTAAATTCATAATTTCCAAAATTTTAAGATGCTTCCATATTTTAAAAATAATAATGGAATATTGAAATAAAATATTTAATTAAAACAATACTTTGGATGGAGGGAAATTATGTTCATTTTGCAAAAAATTAAAAAATGACATCTTTCAAACATCCACTAAATAATATCATGATCCATTTCTAAAATATGTATCTAATGAAATTAGAAATTTAATACTCAATGAAAATAATATTTATGAGTTTAAGAATCATTTTTCAAATGGTAATAGTTAAAAAAAGTATTAATTTCTCATATTTGGGAAAATTGAAAATCCCATTGGTCCAAAAAAAATAATGCGATATATTTTAAATTATTATAAATAATAGAATATTTATTTCAATATAAAATTAATAAATTATTTTAGAACTAATAAAACATTGTTGGAAACATTATAAGAATCTTGGTATTATGATAAATTGGATTTCAACATGAGTAGAAATAAGGTCGGTATTTCTTAAAAAAATTCTCATTCGTATTAATTCAGAAATAGGTGATAATTAAATAAAAAAAATCTAAAATACATAGATAACCATATGATTTGAATATTTATTTTGTAAAAAATGGAAATACATTAATAATTCCATTATATAAAACTTAAACAATCCTGAATAAATATGAGAATATGGAATAAAATCATACCTCAAACTTTCCCTTTTATAGAAGTATTATATCCTCCTAAATAATTAATATAAATTTACTGATCACTTGATTATAACATTTTTCATTCATATTTTATTTTATTAGGTCCTTTTATAATCATTTGGAAACCTTTCATTGTATATTTATTATTTCCACTACACGTTGGATGGTTTTCGGTCAAAATCTCCTTAATTACATTGGTATATTGACCCTATTGAATGGGTTTTTCAATAGGTTCAATCATATACATAATTTTCTTGATTTTAGGATTTTAATTTTTTTATATAAAATTTTCAAATCATTCAATAATGATGGAAACAAATAAATAACATCACTTTAGGAAAGTGATTGTATACACTTACACACATATGATATTATAATTCTAAAATGGATGGAATAAGAGGAAATTACAGGATTTGATATTTTACATGAATCTTAAATATTCAATTAATATGATATATGATCATTAATTCCATATTTATGACCATCCATGTAAATATGTAATGAAAAACAAATTACACAATAATGTGAAGAAAATAAATCCTATATACTGATGGGTCATGTTTTAATTTTCTATAAGATAGAAAAAAGATATAAAATTGATATACCGTTATTATTAGAAGAAATTAATTTTTTAATATTATGTTGATATATTTCAATATGGTAATTTATGATTTTGTGGAGTTTTTATAATAAATGATCTTGAAAAATATTATATGAGTATATACTTATTATTTTGGAAAGATATGTTGGATTATACCTTATGACATATTATAGTTTTATTTTGTTGAGGTAAATACCTATATGATATGGGGAGATTTTTTTATTGTATATTTTTTAGTATTGTCTGAGAAATGTGTCACATGTATTATGAACAGGTGAGGATAGGGGGCCAGCTTATATAAGTGAGGTGTGTGGAAACTCTTTAAAATGCGAAATGGTATTATATAATACTTTTAAAACTCCAATCATTTCTATAAAATGACACATATATTATTATATGATAATATTATGGTCAAAAGGAAATATAAAAACATATTTAATATAGTTTTTTCAATACCATCTAGACATATCCATTTATTTCATCCCCTTTGACTAATTTTACCATCACTAAAAAGTTAAACAATTACCTTTTCTACTCCTAATTAAGAAAAAATTAATTTTACCTTAATACCTATTAATAATTATTTTTATTACAAATATTGAATAAATTTTACATGATTCATGTTCCTAATGTGTTAAAAATATATTTTTATATATTTTCATAAGATGAAAAGAAACACATTTATAGAAAATGACAATATCAAAAATGAATATAATTTTTTAGAGAAAAAAGTATAATTTTATTCCTATTTATTTATTTTTAATATGTAATAACATATTTAATTATATTTAAAAATGAATCCAATCTTATAATAAAAAAAATACTTGATTTTGAATTACTAATTAAATGTAGTTTTCATTTTAAAAAATAAAATTATGTGGATTTTGAAACTTTAAATCATATATTCATATGATAGAAATTATATTTTAATATGAATTATATTATATCATAAATTTATATTTCTATAGAAACATTATTCATAAAATTTAATGTCATTATTCAAAAATTAGATTTTAACAAAAGTAATAGTTCAGATAAATTTAGGATATTTCACTATAAACCAAATATTCAACTACCTATAAGAGATATAAAAAATACACATGCATATATTTTCATCATGATGAATTTATGAATCTTTTTTTATTAAGTCAAAATAATTTAATATAAATTTTTAATTATGGTTTCAATCAAATTATTGAATAACGTTATGTGCAACATGTAATTGTTTTTTAAGAACGAAACCATCATTCACTAATAATTTAATCTCATGTTACACATTAATTTGTCCATAAATATTTTCCTCCTAAATATTTATATAATGTAACCTATTGATCTATTTTGGGTTATTTTATTATCAAAATTTAATTATTTTATATCATTTACTCTTCTATTTTTTGATTTTTCCAATTCACCATAACCCATTATATCATCTGATTCTACAACACTTGTTGTCTAGTTCTATGAATCTAAATAATATCATCAAAATAAGATAAATAAGGGTAGAATTATATTTCCTAGAAAAGATAACATAAATTATTTCTTGAATATACTTCTTAAATAATGTTACTGTCCATGAAGTTTAGTGTGGGTAGCTAGCATTTCCAAATAATAATACACCTCTCTAATTCATTAAACATTAACAATAGGAAAAATTAACAATGGGTATCATTTACCATTCATGCAGAGCTATATAAAACCCTTCCACATATATACTATCAAGAAAAACTATCTCCCATATGAAATTATAAATCCCCCTTTTGGTAACATGAATATTATTTTGGTCTAAATTGATCTTCTTTAAAATGATTTGGAACTGAAATAGTAGTCATGGTTATCACTACAATATGATATAGTCTATGATAATTCCTTCCACCAATTTCATCCATTTTATTGTTAATAACCTATTATTATAGAAATTTTTTATGAGGTTTTATTTTACTTCTTGAAACTAGAGTTCTATAATATTATAATTCCACCAAATGTAAATATTCTAACACTTATATTCGGGAAACACAACGAAGTCGACTAGGTGTCACCGCCAGAAATAAGGGACACATTATGACAACCCTGATCTTTTATTACATAATTAAACATAATTTATTATATAAAATTCACTAGATGAAACATAGAAAATTGAGAGGTCTAGAGGCATTGGGGATTAGAATCATTACATAACTACTTAAAACATGAAATACAACATTTTTATTGAAAACCTCCTTTACATGACCACTACATTCCCTCGTACTTAGCATTGAATGGGATAACTTGACGACATGCATAAGAAAATGGTGAGCTATAAATCCCATTAAGGGAATAATCATGTAATAACATGAGGAATACAATACATGTTAGACAATAGTCATATCAATAGATTAAAAGAGAAGCATAAATATAAAGGCATGATAAAGCATGATAATCATAACATGGAAATGCGGCAACAACACTTAACATGGAATTTGTATGACCCAAGGCTCATTGCACATAGATCATGTTAAAACCTAATTGCAGATGAAGCACGAGTAAAACCTCACTGCACTTGAATTATCATGATTAAACACCCATTGCACATGATGTATCATGATACTATACTTTACCCAATGCATTGGAGCGCTATAAGGGAGTACCCTTTTTAAACATTTCATTTAATGCATGGGTGTGCCACATTGGTCATATAACCTAGATTCATAAAACAAAATCATTTATTCCACGATAAAGTAACATGAAATTTATACATGAAACTTTATAATCAATATGTAAATTTTAAAAAAGGTGAATACACTCGATAGGGAAATGGTCATCGTATTCACTACACAATGATATTGGCTTGGAAAATCTATGTAATTTCAGCAGCGTAACGACATGACGTAAGAATTCATAAAATGGTTGATGAGAGAGAAAGGGGTGTATCATTATATATAATTTAAATAGACATTAATGGAGGGGGGGGGGGTAATAGAGATTCATGTCTCAACAATTGTAATGGAATTTAGAGTCATGATACAAAAGAATTTCTTGAATGTAAAAGAGGAGAGAGAAATTCCTTTTGGAATTTCAGCATATTAACAAGTGTACATGGGAGGCATTTAATGAGAGAGAAAGGGGTCTCCCATCATTCAAACATAAAGAGGGAAGTATGTGGGAGGTGAAAATACATAACCAAACATTTATATTTGAAATTAAAAGGGCATACCAATTTAAGTAATATTGGACAAAAATGAGAAAGGAAAAAAAACTCGTACTTGGAAGTGTACTTCCAAAGGCTTGAGAGAGGCTTGAGAGACGATTAGTGGGAGATTGGGGCACCCTGGGAGGATTATACATAGAAAAGGGAAGTGGTTAGAAGAACTTTAAAGGCTTTGAGAGAGGAGGAAGTGGGCGATTAGGTTGGTTTATATAGGAATGGTGAGGGAATTATTTATTATTTAGGTTTGGGACACCTCACATTAAACAAATTCAAACCACAAACCCAACCATAGTTTATGCCCATATTTTTTTTGCAAAGGGAATTGGAAAAAATATTTTATTATTCCAAATTCCTAACTTCATTAAAATAATGGGGTTGCTTATGTGAAGGTGAGTCACACTCCCAAGGAAAACAAATTAAAATGATAAGATGTTTAATAAGTCTTGAAGGGTCCATTAATGCTTTGTAAAATAAATCAAACAAACCCAAAATCACATTATTTTAATGGTAAAACATATATTGTCCTAAAATAACGATTATATTATTTTTTTACATCACTATTGGGTCATTATGATGTCATTAAACACATTACATATTTAAACGATATTTAATTTTTACCCAAATATTTGACTGTCTCAGAAAATTATGAAAAATTCACCGTTCGATAATTTCAACATCATGATTCCAGAAGTAATATTTATTTTATCTAAATAAATTTCTAAATTTGTTAATTTTCACTTTTAAAATAAAAACTGAAATTTATCGAAAAATCATGGGTTTTGACAAAAATGGCTTTCAAACCTTAATAAAAATTATGATTGCATTCATAAAATTATAAGATCATTTAAATTTAATAAAAATTAATTCAATAATAATAATAATATTTTAATAATATTTTATTTAATTAAAAATTATATTAATTCATCAAAATAGATTTCTTAGTTGAACTTTAACAAAAAATACTATCTGAGCTTTAAAATCTATTTACAAGGTAACAATAATAAGATGAAAGTATATTAATTATTACATATAAAAATAATGTGCATAACCATAGTGCTATGTAATTGTTACATAACCCCTTATAACACACATGTAAGACCAAAGAGTATGGTGTGCGATGGTGACAGACTCTTGGGATGGCTCGGATAACATTGCTCGGGTGGTAGTCTCTATCAACTTACACTTCTCTCGTAAGTTGTCCCACTCGAGCATAACATATTCAAGCTTGGCTTGGGCTTCATCAAGAGTGAATCCCAATGACGCCACCTCCTTTCTGAGCTCTGAAAAATGGTCTTCGTATGGGGCATGTCTATTGGATGAGGCCATCACTTCCTTTGTCTATGTAAATTGTATTTGTTAAATCCCTATATTTATACTAATCAGGTGATCACTATTCAACCAATATATTTTCAATGGTCAGAATTCTTAACATAAAACAAAATAATTTGACCTTTTATATAACTATTTTACATAAAGGGAAATTTAATTAAATCAAGAGGAATTTCCCTTAATGAATGTTTGGGTCATTACAATCTTACCGCCTTAAAAAAAATTCACGCTCAAACATTTATTTTCCCACACTAGAACATATGTGGGTAACTCTACTTCATCATTTCCTATGATTCCCACATCGCTTCTTCAAACTTTTGGTTTCCCCACAACACCTTGACGAGGGGTATTATCTTATTTCGTAGAACTTTTTCTCTATGATCTATGATCTTCACTGGTTTCTCCTCATAAGAAAGATCATCCTCTAAATGTACCACCTATAAAGAGAGTACATGTGAAGGGTATGGTATGTACTTCCTTAAGAGGGATACATGAAACAGATCATGTACTTTGGACATGGTAGGTGGAAGTGCTAGTCGATAGGCCACTACCACGACACGATCAAAAATCTCGAAGGGGGCGATGTATCTTGGAATTAACTTCCCTTTCTTTCAAAACATCATGAAATTATTACATAGAGATATGCATAGAAATACCATGCCTCTAACTTTAAAGTCAAGGTCTCATTGACAGTTTTCTACTTAACTCTTTTGTCGACTCTGGGCTACCTTGATATGATGCTGAATGGTTTTCCCCTTCTCAACCATTTCATCGACCATTTCTAGTCCAAGTAGCTTACGCTCATCGACCTCATCCCAACACACCAGTGTTCTACACCTTTTCCAATAATGGGCTTCATATAGTGCCATTTGGATGCTTGAGTGGAAACTGTTATTATAAGAGAACCCAACCAGAGTAATATGTTGATCTAATCCACCTTTAAAATTCACTGAGCACGCACTCAACATTTCCTCAAGTGTTTGGATAGTCCGCTCGGATTGGCCATCAGCATGAGGATGATAGGCCGTACTAAAGATCAGTTCAATATTCAGAGCATGTTGAAGACTCTTCCATAACATAGAGGTGAATCTTGGATCTCGATCAGACACAATAGATAGTTGTACTCCATGAAACCTGATGTCTACCCTGATATATATATCCATGCCAGTTGATGAAATCAGAAATCCTCTCAAATAGAAATAAAGTGTGCAGCCTTTGTAAGATGATCCAAAACAACATAGATTGCATTGTTGCCTTTGGATGTCTTTGGAAGTCCATTGAAAAAGTCTATGGTGATGTTATCCCATTTCAATTCTGGTATGGGCAATGGTTGTATCATCCCTTTAGACTTATACCTCTCTTCCATCACTTACTGACACACTAGGAACTTTGATGTATATTCAACGATCTCATTCTTCATATTATTCCACTAATAATGCTCTCAGAGATCTTGATACATCCTTTTGTTTTCTGGGTGAACAGAGAAATTTAAACTATGTGCATCATCCAAAAGATCCTTCTTCAGCTCTGGACTTGATGGAACATATAGTCTTTTCTAAAATCTCACCATTCTTTATTCATTAACATTAAACTATGAGGATTTTCCTTTTCCGATAGCTTCCACTTTCTTCTGAATTCCCATATCATCTTTTTGAGAATCCTTTAACCTGTCCAAAAGTGACAGTTGAGAAATCATTTGTGAATGGATTGATGATGTCTCCTTCTTTATGATTCTCCTGTCCATCTTCATCAAATATATGAAGATTGGATCCTTTCAATTCTCATTAATGTTAGAATCACTGGGTCCTTTCAACTTAGGGAATCCTCCACCTTGTTCGCTTTCCCAGAGTGGTAATGGATTGAGCAGTTATAGTCTTTGATCAGCTCTAACCATCTTCGTAAGCGCATGTTCAACTCTTTCCGTTTGAATTTATACCTGAGGCTTTTGTGGTCTGTATATATTTCACACATCTCCCCAAAGTAATAATTCTTCCAAATTTTCAAAGTGAAGATCACTACAGCCAACTCAAGGTCATGTGTTGGATAGTTCTGTTCATGAACATTCAATTTCCTTGAAGCATAGGCAATTAATTTGACATTTTTCAATGACAAAAATCCCATGACTTTCTTCGAAGCATCACTGAATACCACAAAATGTTTCTCAACTTGTGGGTAAAGTGAGCACATGCGCAGTGATAAGCCTAATTTTCAACTCCTCGAAGCTTTCTTCGCATTCATTACTCCATGAAAACTTTACCTCATTCTGTGTTATCTGGGTAAGAGGGTCGAATTTTTTTGAGAAATGTCTCACAAATCATTGATAAAATCCATCTAACCCTAAGAAGCTACATATATATGTTATAGATGTTTGCGTCGACCACCCCTCAATTTCATATGTTTTGGAGTGATCCAAAGATATCTCATTTCTTATAATGATATGGCCCATGAATGAGAGTTCCTTCAACCAGAACTCACCCTTTCTATACTTCTCATAGAGGTTCTCCTTCTGCAAGGTCTCTAGTACAGTTTATAAATACTCATCATGATCCCCCATGGTTTTGGACTATATCAGAATATCATCTATAAAGACTACCACAAATTTGTCGAGATAATATCTAAATCCCCTATTCATCATGTCTCTAAAGATTTCATAAGCATTAGTGAGTCCGAAATTCATTACTATGAATTCATAGTGCCTGTATCTTGTACGAAAAGTAGTCTTCGGGATATCTTCTTTCTTCACCCTTACTTGAAAATATACCAACCAAAAAACCACATTGGAGAAGTATTGTGCTCCATGAAGCTGATTAAACAAGTCATCAATTCGGTGCAGAGGATTCTTTTTCTATATTGTGATTTTGTTGAGCTCATGATAATCGATGCAAAGGCCAATTGACCCATCCTTCTTCTTGATGAAGAGGACTGGTGCACCCCATGGTGAAGCACTTGGGCGTATAAACCCTTTATCCAGATTCCCTTGTAGTTGTTTTTTCATCTCCTTAATCTCCACAAACACCATTTATATGGATTCATGGATATTGGAAACACCCGAGGTATAAGATCAATTGAGAATTCAACATCTCTTCTTGGAGGAAGACCATGAAACTTTTCGGGAAACACTTCAGTGAATTCCCTCACAATAGGCATGTCTTCTAAGATGGTTTCCTCCTTAGACTTAATCATATGATCTATATACGCATGCTTATAGGGAAGTAATATCAATTCTTGAGATGATGGAGCTAAAGAAGAATGGTATTCCTTCTTGCACTTGTAAATAACCGGGGTTTGATTCTCCACATGGAGTGTGATTTCTCTCTCACGACAATACATGCTGGATCAATATAAGGAAAGCCAATCCATGCCTAGAATTGCATCAAATTACACCAGAGGGAGTATGAAGAGGTTCTATGGGAAGTTTAGTCCACATATTATGATATGGGAGGAGTTATATTCATGGGATGTAATGATTGCCCCATTTTTTTGTACTCACCAACATCTTCACTCCCATGATTTTTGTGGGTGATGTAATTGTTCTACTAAACTCTTGAGATAAAAAAGAATGCGTAGAACATGAATCAAATAGTATGTTCTCTATTCTTGAATTAATAACTAGCGTACCTATCACCACTTCATTTTTGAGGATCACTTCTGCTGTAGTGATGGAAAAATCTCACCCTTTCTGCCTTGAAGGTTGTTGGTTGCCTATGAGAACCCTTGTCTTACATAAATGACTTGCAAGATGCCCTGGTTTTATGTATTTGTAGCAATTAAAAACATGTTGAGGTTTGAACAAAGCGTTCCTCTCCTCTATTTCAGCTGTGGATTTTTCTTGTCGACATTTAACAGCTATGTGCCCTTATCTTCCACACTTAAAGTATTTAATTTTCCCCTTCAGGAAATTTCTACGGTGCTTCTTTCCACACCTTTGGAAAGTGGGGTACTGGATATTCTTAGAACCATTGGATTTATCCATCGGACCACCAGAATTGAAGTCAACCTTATGCTTCTTATCCCCATGATACCCCTAAGATTCTATGATCTGCATTTCAACCTTGAGGGCACATCGAACAATTTCTTAACAGTTGTCAAAGTCACAGATCGCCAGTGCTTTCCGTAGGCTAGGTTTCATCCCACCAAAGAAGCGATCAACCTTGCATTTACGGGTAAAGAAAAATCTCGAAGCGTATCATGCAAGACTTGTGAATTTTTCCTCATGCACTCCAACAGATTCATCATCTTTTTTCTTGAGGGAAAGGAAGTCCCTTTCCATATTAGTACAGAGGGTGCACAGAAAATATTTAATGAAAAACATCTTCTAGAAATCCTTCCCTTACAACACCTCGATCTCCTCCTCAGGCTTCGTATTTTTTATCAACTTCCACCATTGATTAGATTCACCCTTCATATGATAAGTAGATAGGAGAACCTTCTATTTTTCAGAACAGTGTAGGATGGAGAAGATCTTTTCAATGGAGTTTATCCATTGTTCAGTGATTGAGGGATCAAATGATCCATTTAATGTAGGAGGCCTTTGTCTCATGAAGCTATCTATAGCGACTTGTTTTTCCTTGGGGGGGGGGGGTTGAATGTTCCTCTTGACCCATGTTTCTATTCATTTCTTTAATTATCTGAGAGATAAGCGTGAAAAAGTTCATGATTCTCGCTCCCATTGGATTGGGCGTCTCATTTGTACCGTCATCAAATTGATCTTTACATTGGTTGTTAGCCCAAGTCCTCCTTTTATTGTCTATTTTCTGGAATAAAAGCAAAGTTAAGGGTAACATATAAAGGGAAATCCATAAACAAAACTAATGACGTAAAAATAAAATTTTCCCCTTAAAATATGAATCTATTGTCTTCAGTATATGTTATCCACGATCTACTTTCTATCATATATTCTTAGAGAATTTTTTTTCCATTAATAATGGTTCATACATAGCTTGTGCATTTACCAAATAATATCCTCAAAGAGTGTCATAACCAAGAGTGTAGCAAGGCCCATTGCCATTCACCATTTCCTATTCGAGTCTAGCTCAAAGCAGTGTTTTCGGGTTTTACCCCAAGGATACATCTGTGCAAGAGACGCCTCTACCTGATCTTATCCAGACAAGGATGTATTTTCTTGATAAACCACTTACTCAATACTCACAAAAACATAGGTATGTTTTTATTATACTTAGTATTTTCTCGAAGTATTCACTAGGGTTTTCTAATCATAATCCCAAAAATAACTAAACCAATCCTTTGATACCAACTATGACAACCCTGATCTTTTATTACACAATTAATCATAATTTATTACATAAACTTCACTTGATACAACATAGAATATCGAGAGGTATCGTGTATTTGGGGCTTAGCATCATTACATAACAACTTAAATCATGAAATACAACATCTTTTCTAAAACATTCCTTTACATGACCACTATATTCCCTCGTACTTAGCATTGCATGGTATAATCTGAGGACATGCACAAGAAAAGGGTGAGCTATAATGCCCAGTTAGGGAATAATCATGGAATAACATGAGGAATACAATACATGTTAGACAATAGGAATATCAATAGATAACAAGAGAAGAATAAATATAAAGGCATGATAAATAATGATAACCATAACATGGAAATGTGGCAACAAAACTGAACATGGAATTAGCACGATCGAAGGCTCTTTGCACATTAAGCATGAGTAAATCCTTATTGCACATTAAGAATTCATAAAACCTCATTTCACTTGAATTATCATGAGTAAACAACCATTTCACATGATGTATCATGATACTACAATTCACCCAATGCATTGAAGCGCTCTAATGGAACACCCATCTTAAACATTTCATTTCATGCATAAGTGGGCCACATGGATCATATAACATGGATTCATAAAACATAATAATTTTTTCCATGATAAAGGAATGTGGAATTAATACATGAAACATTATAATAAATAAGTAAATGTGCATAAAGTTGAATACCCTTGATAGAGAAATGGGCATTATATTCACTACACAATGACATTGGATTGGAAAATCGGTGCAATTTCTGCAGCGTAATGGTGTGACGTAAGAATTCATAAAAATTGTTGATGAGAGAGAAAGGGGTGTCTCATCATATGTACAAGAAATGTAAAGTATGTGGGGGTCATATAGATACATGTTGAAACAATTTTAATGGAATTTAGAGTCATGATACAATATAATTTCTTGAATGTAAAAGAGGAGAGAGAAATTTCTTTCAGAATTTCAGCATAGTAACGGGTGTATATGAGAGGCATTTAATAAGAGAAAAAGGGGTCTCCCATTATTCAAACATAAGAAGAGTAGTATGGGGGAGGTGAGAAACCATACCCCAATATATATAATTGAAATTAAATGGGAATAACAATTTAAATAATACTGGACAAAAATGAGAAAGGAAGAAAAATCCTTACCTTTTCGTCAGTGGTCTCTTTTTCTGGTGTTGGTTGTTTGTGGAGAGATTTCAAGTTTGTGGTTTCTATTGATTTCGTCACTCTGGTGGGTTATGTGTTTGGCACTGATGGTGTTTTGCAGTATTGTGGCTATCGTTGATGAATTCAAGTCGGTGATGGCGTCAAAGGTTCAATAGATGTCTGTGCAGGCGGTCGACGTAGTGGTAGAGACTCGCGGTGTTGATGCATGGAGGAAGAAGACCTTATTAACGTGTCGACGTGAAGACGGTGAATGGTTATACTGTTCGGTAATGTTTTTGGAGGCAAAAAAGTGTGGTGGATGAGTTGTAGGTAGGGGATAATGACAGTATTGGGACGATCGGATTGAGGGAGTTTGTTTCTTGGTTGGCTCATGTTTTGATGGCGGCGAGTGTTTCTTGGACAAAGGGACTGGAGTTTGATGAGGTTCAGTTTGACGGAAGGTGATGGTGTCGACGATGAATCTTGAAGTGAATGGTGGTGATGTGCTGGTGATGATGATGATGTGATGATGGTGAGGATGCAGTGGTTGATGCAATTGTCCCCTCATGATATCTTAGATGCAATGTTTCTTTGGCAGCTCACATGATTTTAGGGGATAGTCTTTGATGCGAGTTCTGGTGAAATGCTTTCTGATTTTATTTTTTTCTTTTGGTTTTTTTATTTTGAATATGTGTTCAATTTGACCACTGGTCTCTGTGGTTTGGTTTTTGAATTTTGAATATTTATTTTTTGGCCTACTGGAATGTGGAATTGGACTATGAGGTTTCCCACTATTCCCCTGAAAGTGGTTTAATGAAATTAAAAAAATGATTTGGAGAGTAAAAAAACCCTTACTTGGAAGTGTGCTTCCAAAGGCTTGAGAGAGGCTTGATAGAGGCTTCTTGGGAGCTTGGGGAACCTTGGGAGGATTCTAGAGAGAGGAGGGAAGAGGTTGGATTAACTCCAAAGGCTTTGAGTGAGGAGGAAGTGGAATATTGGTTGGGTTTATATAGGAAAGGTGGGGGAATTCATTATTATTTAGGTTTGGGACACCTCACATTAAACTAATACAAACGAAAAATCATCCCATAGTTTATGCCCATGGATTTTGGAAAATGGATGTGGGAAAAAATATTTTATACATCCAAATTCTTAACTTCTAAAAATAATGGGGTTGCTTATGTGGAGGTGAGTCACACTCCCAAGGAAAATAATTTCAAAAGATAAGATGTTTAATAAGTCTTGAAGGGTCCATTAATGCTTTGTAAAATAAGTCAACCAAACCCAAAATAACATTATTTTCATGGTAAAACACATATTGGCCGAACATAATGCTTATAGTATTTTATTACGTCATTTTTAGGTCATTATGATGCCATTAAACACATTACTCATTTAAACGGCATTTAATTTTTACTCCAAAATTTGACTGTCTTAGAAAATTATGAATAATTCCCCATTCAATAATTTCAACTTCCTGATTCCAAAAATAATATTTATTTTATCTAAATAATTTTCTATATATGTTAATTTTCACTTTTAAAATTAAAATTGACATTTATCGAGAATTCATGGGTTTTGACAAAAATAGCTTTCAAACTTTAATATAAATTACGATTGCATTCATAAAATTATAA
Source organism: Viscum album (assembly GCA_963277665.1). Classification (NCBI taxonomy): domain Eukaryota; kingdom Viridiplantae; phylum Streptophyta; class Magnoliopsida; order Santalales; family Viscaceae; genus Viscum; species Viscum album. The sequence goes on from OY728141.1 coordinate 2,108,798,097, forward strand.
GATCATTTATATTTAATAATAATAATATTTTATTAAAATATTATTTAATTAAAAATTCCATTAATTCATCCAAATAGATTTCCTAGTTGAACTTTAACTAAAAATACTATTTGAGCTTGAAAAACTATTTACAAGGTAACAATAATAAGATGAAAGTATATTCATTATTATATACAAAATTAATATACATAACCATAGTGCTATGGTCTTGTTACATAACCCCTTATAAAACTCGCATAATAATGAAGAGTATGGTGTGCGATGGTGACAGAATCTTGGGGAGCCTCTGATAACATTGCTCGGGTGGTAATCTCTATCAACTTGCAATTCTCTCATATGCAGTCCCGCTCGAGCTTAACATATTCAATCCCGGATTGGGCTTGGTCAAGAGCAAAGACCAATTACGCCACCTCGTTTCTGAGCTCTGACAAATGGGCATCATATGGGGCACGTATATGAGATGAGGCCATCACTTCCTTTGTCTGTGTAAACTGGATTTGTTAAAGCCTTATATTTATACTAATTAGGTGATCACTATTCAATGGATATATTAGCAATGGTCACAATTCCAAACATAAAACCAAATATTTTGACATTTTATTTAAAAACATTACATAAAGATACATTTAATTAGATCTAGAGGGATTTCAATTAATGAATGATTGGGTCGTTACACACATACTGAAATTCCAGAGAAATTCAACTAGCAATTATTACCTGACACTGCCATGGGGAAACTAAGCCCTCAAAAATGGATCATGAAAATCGTTCTTAAATCTATCAAAAAATCATAATTATTTATCTATATGTTGGACTCCCCAATAATATTTTTACATAACTAAAAGTCAAAAAATTTCCTGTAGATCCAAATATAAAAAAGTAATATATATAAATTATTGAATAAAAATATTGGATAGTTTTAGATATATGGAATCATATTTAAAAAGTATTTATATGGTTAGAACTTATTTATAATGATAATTGGAAATTAATAAAATTCATTTTGTCACAACTCACATATGTCCCATCAAGAACAAAACCACCATAAACTACTATCAGGTACCATGAATCCAACTCAAAGAAGTACCAATGTCATGTGAGGAAATATGAGTATCTACCCATGTACACTAGATTTCACACCATAATACATATTGGGTATGAGTCTAACAACCTAGTAGATATACCCTACACCTCAACCTAACGGAGTTATATTGTAATCAATTGGATGTCCAGGAAATGAAAATATTGAGAGTGTTTGTGTCTATGAAACACAACTTTGGAATGTATAACACATCAACAAACAATTAAAATTGGATTGACACAATTTCTTAATCTACGTCATTCTATAGTTTTAACAATTACTACGTTTTATCCATTCCTAAATATTCATCATACCATATGATATAAACTATCTGGCTTAGTACTATGCCAGAATCTATACAATAATACAACCCATATACCACCTACCTTGTCACTATGATAAAAATAATTTTTGTATGTTTTTAGTAATACATATATCCAACTATCTATCTCAAACAATAAGGTCACAATTATATCAATCATACAATAACATAACTATGTACTGAGGGGATCATTGATGTATCCCTAAAAAATCCATGTAGAGAATAAAGAGGAAATCAATCTCACATACCCCTCATAATAGGATTTTTGGAGCTCACCATTTGACACATAGACCTATCCTAGTTGGATATATGGATATCATAACTAAATATTCCATCTCATCCATTATAATTCTAGGGATTCCCCAATTTTTTACACTGACCCATCCCTACATGTTTTGGGGAGTCCATTAGAAATTACCTAGATCTATCTCTTCCCACTTAATAGTATCACTACATGTGTGAGGTTAAGAAACCCCTAAAGATAGTAACCATGGAACTCAACACATCCCCAAACTCACCAACTCATCATCTGAGATCCAGTCCCTCTAGGGTAGGTCTCATGTGCAATATTATTCACATGTCCTTCATAAATTTCCCAATCTCTAATGGTATTTTAACATACATTAGGATCATCCAACAATAATGATACCATGATATATGATATTTAGTGGAATAAAAATAACATAAATTATTCACGTAGTTATACTAATGTCGGTACACAAACATAAATAAACAATTAACCGATATACCCAACTAGGTCATGTGCATCCACCTCAAGAAAAGTACATCACCTCATCCAATATCCCGACCATCACTACATACTCCAATCAATGCAATCGATCCAATACCATGATGTTATCTCACATCGAGTGAATGCAATAATTAATTATAATCAATTATAATTAATTATTTTTAAACAATTAGCAATAATGTGTCTATAATCACATTTATTTCCATTAAATTCAATTATGGATCATGTCAACCTCAAAAAAGCCAACCACAATGTACATATCCCATAAAATCATCTTGTTAATTAATTAATTAATTTAAATAAAACATCCAATTTTGAATATCTACTAGAAAAAACTCTAAGTTTTATATCCATATCAAAATCATGAGGATCGTGTTTTGTTCCACCCCCAACAGACCATTGATTATATGAAAAGAAATAACTAATTTTAGTAAATATATTATTGTAAACTTCACCATGATAAAATCTAAAATCCATAAGAAAATGAGTAGGAAGTATATAATATTTACATGTTTGTTTAATGATTTTTTACGGTTTATTGAGATTCCCACCTCAGTCCTCACATTAGATCCCCATCATGCGCTATACTATTATGATGCACTAGTGAAATCACCCCTTCTAACAAGAACCAAACTGAAAAAAAATTCACCATAGAAGGTGGATGAAAAAGATGTGAATAAAACATTTGGTGGTACATTAATTCTCCCAAAACAATTACAACAAAACATGTCCAAATTAATTTAGGATAATGGGTTATACCCCATTCATGTATTCCCATCGAAGGAGGAGGAGATAGGCTTCCCCCTCTAAAATACCAAAGGGGTAGTGTTATAATTTTTCCATTCTTAAATCCAAGTGTATATATTGAAAAATTCCATTTGAATTATGGTGTATAAAGTGTCCTAAAGAGATGGTGACAGTAGAAATTAGATGGTCGATGGCCTCTATAAAATTAGATTTCTGATGCCCCTGACTAACTAGTGGTGTGGGGATTCCATGTCCGAAAAAGAAACCTGAAACTATATTGGGGCCCATTAATGATCTTAAGAGACATCCCAATCAACATTACTTCTTTGAAAACATGAAATTAGTGTTCTATACCATTTTAAAACATATTTTGAACCATAGAGTATAAAATTATGCAAACCCAAATTAAAAAATTCTAATTTCTATAACACTTCATTTCATATAAGGGAATGGGTTGATATAAACTCCCCAACATAATGTTTTTCATCCTAAAGAATTCCCAGTAAATCTAAAAACTGGTCCCTTGATTTAACCTTGTTATCATTCTATTATGAACACACTATATTCCTCCTTTTATTAATAAGTATTATTCTATTTTCAAACTCTAATAATAATTCATGGCTATTCTTAACCCCATTACGAATTATTATTTTGATAATTTGACATAATTAATAATACCATTAATGATGAACCTATTGTATCTTACAACTCACAACATCAATTTTCATATGACATATTTTTTCATCTATTATTAAGATGATTTATTTGAAAATAATCATTCTCGCACACATTTATAATGATTTATCAAAATAATGTGATTCACCACTCTAGTGGAATCAACTCACCACATAAATAAAAACATCAATAATTGAAATGAAACTTATAATATTACCTTGATTAGTTCTCCAACAAACCACATTCACCATTTCAATCCAACATTAGGATATCTAGGATTTTCATGCCCCTCACCATTAGATCATTCAATTACCAACTATGATAAATGGAAATATTTCAACTCCATCCAAGAAATCAACTAAATCACAGATAGAAATTATACTATCTCTAATATGATGATTCCATTGCTATTATCTTATAACTGATTTAAAAAAACACATATAAATTACCATATAGTTTTCACACCCCTAATACTAAAAGGGTGACTTGAACCCCTATATGAATATTCTTTTCATTTCCCCACCGATCATAGTAGTTTTGAATCATTAGAAAAAAATTATATATCATGTCACCCACCAGAATTACGAAATTCCGAGACATTTCTCAAACACACTGTTCAACTGAAAAACACAAAAGTTCTTAATAAAAATACAAATCATATCAATACATATAGTCTTTCATTACATAAAAATATACCACAAACTGTCAATTCCATATTGTGTTTATACCCACTATATTAAATGACTATAAAAAGCATAAATGAACCTATCCCAGTTTGGGACCAAAGAAAAGTACACAAAAACTTTTCCACTATGAAAAATAACCAAAGACAAATAAAATGCATATAATGGCTCCAATCCTAGAATATTCCAAAATTAAAAATTTGAAATCAATCCTCATGCCAAACATCCATGTGATCACTACAAATAGTTCTCGTAAATCATCACCATGTCAAAAACACCAATAGTGCCCCATCAAACATCCAATGTGTACCTACTGATTTCATTAACTAACCATAGTTTTAATTTTGATCATCCACTAAATATCCATAAAACCATTCAATACATGATCCTAGAAACCAAATAAATAATCTAGGTTATCCATAACCATCAAAAAAAATTTAACCACTTTTACAAGATCAAGTTTCATTTGTTTGAAACCCATTTTTTGAGACATTTACACCCAATAGAACTCCTTGGAGTCTTCAAAATCCCCCTTAGTATCTAAGCTATTTTCATTAAAACCATGATCACCAAAATCCCTAACCAAGAAATCTCCTTTCAAAAAAATTAATCCAAATTTAAAAAATATATTTTTCATAAATTTTAAAAAATATCATAAAATATAAATATAATAATTAACCGACATATTCTTAAACCATTTCAACAAAAACCAATTCTTAATGTTTATTTAACAACACCATGGTGGACTACATGACTTTTCATTCAAAAATCCTGTTTTCTCAAAAACCATAATTTTCAAAATCTATTTCCCAATGAAATACAACAAAAAAAAATTACATTCATAAAGCATGAACCTCATATAAATATTAATATAATATGAACATATAATATAAGATAGGAAAAATAAATTATATTATATCTTTATTTAATTAAAATAGAGTTGAATAAGGACTTTGTCTAAAAAACTGGATATCCCTTGAATGTATTATTTCAAATCATATTATGTTTTCCAAGTATGTGCTAAATAATCCTCTACATTCCTGACATGTAATATCAAATTCAATGTTTTATATGCTTCCAAAAAAACACAATGATACACATTGAAAAATTCCCAACTATAGAGACCTGAATGTTGCCTGATCAGGGGTTGAAACTTGAACCTAGGTTCTCATATTTATATTCCATAGGATTATAACTACTACTGAGGCCATGAAACTATATTGTATAAACAATTCCCTCAAAAATGATACCAATCATTCACTCCTAAATCTATTGAAAAAATTTCATGACCCATATGTATTGTATAATTCCCACAAATTTGTAGAAAAATCTAGGATACTATAAACCCCTATGTCATGACACGACGTCAAAATAAGCATTTAGAGGCGGTTTTTTTTTGCGTTTCGCGGCGGTTTAAACCGCCGCTAAATGGATTGGCGGCGGTTTTCAAAAACCGCCGCTAAATGTGGCGTCGGGAAACTATTCGCGGCGGTTTTCAAAACCGTCGGAACGTTTCGCGGAGGTTTTTTAGCGGCGGTTTAAACCGCCGCTATTTTAATTTTTTTTTGATTTTTTTTTTGAATTTTTTTGATTTTTTTATTATTTGTTTATTTTCGTATTATTATTTATTTATTTCGTTTATTATTTATTTATTTCGTTTATTATTTATTTATTTCGTTTATTATTTATTTATTTCGTTTATTATTTATTTATTTCGTTTATTATTTCTTTATTTCGTTTATTATTTCTTTATTTCGTTTATTATTTCTTTATTTCGTTTATTTCGTTTATTTCGTTTATTTCGTTTATTTATTTATTTATTTCGTTTATTTCATTTATTTATTTATTTATTTATTTATTTATTTATTTATTTATTTATTTATTTATTTATTTATTTATTCCGTTTATCATTTATTTATTCCGTTTTATTTCGTTTTCTATTTATTTATTTCATTTTTTATTTATTTATTGCGTTTTTTATTTATTTATTTCATTTTTTATTTATTTATTGCGTTTTTTATTTATTTCCTTTTTATTTTATCTAATTCACTTTTATTTTATTTAATTTCGTATTACTTTATCCATGCATGCATGCACATGCCCATGCAGCTGCCTGCATGGCAGCTGCCCATGCACATGCCCATGCAATATAAATAAAATCTGCGTCTGGTGAGATTTGAACCTCTGACCTCTTGCTTATTATTCAAAGACTTTACCACTCCAGCAAGCCCGCCATGTGGTTAATAAACAGAATTTAATATACTTATATATATTAATTGAAAAAACAAATAATACATAACTAATAGATAATAGATAATAAATAATAGATAATAAATAATAATAAATAATAAATAATAAATAATAAATAATAAATAATAAATAATAAATAATACATAATAAATAATAAATAATAAATAAATAATAATAAATAATAAATCGTAAATAATAAATAATAAATAATAAATAATAAATAATAAATAATAAATAATAATAAATAATAAATGGTAAATAATAAATAATAAATAATAAATAATAAATAATAAATAATTAATAATTAATAATAAATAATAAATAATAAATAATAAATAATAAATAATAAATAATAAATCGTAAAATATAAATAAATAATAAATAATAAATAATAATAAATAATAAATAATAAATAATAAATAATAAATAATAAATAATAAATAATAAATAAATAATAAATAAATAATAATAAATAATAAATCGTAAAATATAAATAAATAATAAATAATAATAGATAATACATAATAAATAATAAATAATAAATAATAAATAATAAATAATAAATAATAAATAATAAATAATAAATAATAAATAATAAATAATAAATAATAAATAATAAATAATAAATAATAAATAATAAATAATAAATAATAAATAATAAATAAATAATAAATAATAAATAAATAATAAATAATAATAAATAATAAATCGTAAATAATAAATAAATAATAAACAATAAATAATAAATAAATAATAATAAATAATAAATAATAATAAATAATAATAAATAATAAATTTTTAATTTTTAATTTTAAATAATTAATGATAAATAATTAATTTTAAATAATAAATTATAAATAATAAATTATAAATTATAAATAATAAATGATAAATGATAAATAATAAATAATAAATAATAAATAATAAATAATAAATAATAAATAATAAATAATAAATAATAAATAATAAATAATAAATAATAAATAAATAATAAATAATAAATAATAAATAATAAATAATAAATAATAAATAATAAATAATAAATAATATATAATATATAATATATAATATATAATATATAATAATAAATAATAATAAATAATAAATAATAAATAATAAATAATAAATAATAAATTATAAATTATAAATAAATAATAATAATAAATAATAAATATTTAATTTTAAATAATTAATGATAAATAATTAATTTTAAACAATAAATAATAAATTATAAATTATAAATTATAAATAATAAATAATAAATGATAAATGATAAATAATAAATCATAAATCATAAATCATAAATAATAAATAATAAATAATAAATAATAATAAATCATAAATAATAAAGAAAAAATAATAATAAATAATAAATAATAAACAATAAATAATAAATAATAAATAATAAATAATATATAATATATAATATATAATATATAATATATAATAAATAATAAGTAATATATGATATATAGTATCTAAAACACATGAAAAAGTATGAAAAGACGTGATAAGGGATAAAAAATCATGAAATCACATGAAAATAGATAGAGAAGCATGAAGAAGTATTAGAAAGCATGAGAACGCATGAAAACTCATGACAACTCCTGAAAACTCTGGAAAACCTCTTAAGAATTTAACATAATCATCATAATAACCCCAAAAAACCATTGATAAAGATAAGAAGTCATAGAAACCCAAATAAATAGTAATAAATAGAGCAACCATTAATATATATTTATAAGATTAGTTTTAAATACATTTATAAAATTTTTTTATGTGTGTTTATGAATAAATACATAAATACATCTATACATATACACAATACACACACACACACACACAGACACATATATATTTACGAATAAATACATATATATGTGTGTATTTGAAAAGCCATATAATGTTAAAACAACCATAACATATAATCTAGAATCCTGTTTCAACGCCACAACCAGTCAAATCGAAGAAAATGAAACAATCTACGATATGATATGTGGTACAGGCCTAACGGACATCCGGATCGGAAGTTATACATGTTTGAATTTTGAAAAATCGGGGTGCCCCGGCTAAAAACTCAGTTTTGGAGGCCTTCTAGGCCTTTTTTGGGGTCGAAAAACCCTTGACTGGGCTAGCCCCTTGTCACAGCGACGTAGAGCTCGTCGCAGGCTTCGATTTGATATGTGGTAGAGCTCAAACGGACACCCGGATCAAAAGTTATGGCCGTTTGAAGTTTGAGTTCCGTTTTCAACATGTTTTGGATCTTTTTTTAATTTTTTTTACCCTTCAAATTGTTATTAAATGTTTTTTAATCGATAATAAATAGAAAATTATTAATTAATAATATTTTTTAAAAATATTTTGAAGCCATTTTCACTAAATTTCTTATATATTAAATGTAGTAGTCTATTTATATTTATCTAAAACATATTTATAATATATATATTATATTTATATCAATATAAATGTATTTATATAACAATATATTAGTTTTTTTTTTTATTTTTTTTTTCATTTCATTTCGCGGCAGTTTTTTAAAAAACCGCCGCTAATCGCCGAAAAAATTAAATTTAAAAAAAAAAAAAAAATCCGTTTCGCGGCGGTTTTTTAGCGGCGGTTTTTAAACCGCCGCGAAACACCACCCGGATTTTTTTTTTAGCGGCGGTTTTAAAAACCGCCGCTAAAAAACCGCCGCGAAATGGCGGTTTTTCTGTAGTGTGAAAATAAGTCATTAATATGTGAATATGATGATATAAAAAAATATATAGAAACAAAATAATAATGTACTTGTATAAAAAGAGGTCATAGCTATTAGTAGAAATATTTAACGATAACTAAAAAATAAACACAATAGCATCTGACCCAACTCACATAATTCAGGTCATACCCATGGCCACCATGACATATTGACTATTAAAAAGAATCCATCACCAATTGTGTACAATATACTGATTGGGAATATGAATTTGTATCCAAATAAACTCTAACCCACTATGTATAAAAGGATTATTTCAATGTTTAATGACCTCATAGGCATCCTTAGGGCCTTAACACAACTGATTGTTGTTATAATCTAGGGAATCTGCACAAAATTCATATATAGAATATTCATATTTCTTTGAAAAACACTGACATGGAAAAAAATAGTCATTTACATATAAAAATACATTCCTTTGAACAATGATGAGAACTACCTCATACCACATCCCATAGAATTCCTTCCTTGGATCCTTACAAAAATACACATCATAAAATTGACCACGCATGAGCTTCCTAGAAACCATTTCATAATCTATGTCATACCATAACCCTTACAGTACAATTGTAACACCCTGACCCCAGTTACCCAGAGTCGGTGTATAATTACATAACATTGGCATGATCACAAAAGATCAAGTCTCGAAAGACCGATTAGTTTTGGGGCCTTGTAAACACTAGATACATTCAAAAGTCTTACATTATATAATAAAGTGAAAAACTATAACAAAATAGTCTTCATAGTGCACACTCATATCCCCTTAGACATTCCCCACAAGTCAGTCAAAAAATACTTCTTCACATCCTGGGAAAAATAAAATATATAAATGGGTGAGCATTGATTCTCAGTAAGGATAACAATATTGCGGAAGCATTCATAAATAAGTATAAAAATTTAAGGCAATGTATAACTAAAACAAAAGCCTTTTAAAATTGAACTTCGACATAATATAGAAAAACAAAATGAAATAATTCAATTTACTTATTCACATGGATATTCTACTAGTCAAATAATCACATGAAATATCAATAACCACTTTCATAATGAGGGAATTCATAATTCCAGAATTTCATAACCATGTAGTCAAGGCCTTGTGCCAAGACTACAAATAAGATTTTGTCAAGGACTTGTGACAAGACGCTAGTTTGTCTCATGAGACCTACCAATGCATCGCGAAGCTGTAGTGGGATCCACCTGTCACTTAGTAAGTCCAATGCCTTCCTCATATGAAAAGGTTTAGACATAACATAAACTTTTGTATTAAAACTAGCATAAGAAATATCAATACTTTATCCATAACCCATGAATATTATAAAAATTACAAATCCATATTCAAAAATATCAAAAAAAATTCAATATAATATGGAAGTTTTATATCATAATAAATCAACTTTAAATAAACTTATAATCCATCAAAGGTTGTTGACATAGATGAAATCAAAACCATTTTAAGAGAAACATCTCTTTCTATTTTGAAATCAAATAAAAGTCATATAATTATAATAGAAAACATTTATTTTGAAAATATTATTATAATATTGTAAGGGAATCTTCAATGGTGTTATAACGGCAGAAAATAGACGCACCCATCGTATAAGTTAAAAAACATTCTTACCTTAATTTTGTCGAAAATGTCATAAGGTACCATGTTTGGGAAATGACTGAAAGATTACTTTCAATCCATTTTATAAAAATTTAAAAAAAGGTATAAATGGATTTAACCAATAGTCTAGTAAATTGTTAAAATGTTTTGGAATACATTTTTAAGAAAAATGGTTGTGGATGATAAATAGGTCCCTGTAGATAATTACATGTAACAACCTCGAATAATGAAGAGATTGTAGAAATAACCATTACCAGGTACTTTTCCTTGGTCTAGGGTACATATACCTCCTGTATAATTGTGAAATCATTGTTATTAAATTATTGAATAACCATATATATTAATATAATTGTGAAATTATTACCTCTTCTTCAGGTTCCTCCTTTTGATTCGATCAAAAGGGCTCCTTTGGATGGCTTTTTGACTAAAGTAAGGACTCTAGGATTAATTAAGTGAAGTTTAGAAGATATTTGGACAGGGGTTGGCCGAGCAAAAAGGCTTTGAAGGTGTTAATTTGAGAGAAGGGGAAGTGCCCTTTTATAAGAGGGGTAAGGGGCACCTTATGAAATCATAAAATATTATTTTAAAATAAAATCATATTCAGTTTATAATGGTTCCAAAGATACTTATTTCATAGATAGGGTGTGGAGGGGTCGAAATCATTTCAACCAAAATATTTTAGACAAGTTTATGCCACCATATTAACCTTATCATTTATATTTAACTCTTCGTTATATATTTTGACATTTACCATGTCTCTTTGTATTTTTCTATTATATGATTAATAAACATACTATAATAAGACAAGAATACCGAAAGTGGTTAATTATTAATATATATAACCTTATATAATTCATTTCGTCGATTCTTATATTTTTAGGAATATAATATTAATTAATAATATAATATTTGTTTTAAAAACTCTTTTATGTCAATTCTAACACTATTTGGTATTTTGTTTTTGTTAAATTCATAACAAAATTATTACTTTAAAAAAATAATTTAATCATCCATAACATGTCATATTAACCTAGAAAATTAGTTTAATTCATTAAAAGTCTCAAATTACATTTATTTGGGTATTAAAATATCAATTATTTTAATATTTCATTAATAATGTAACTACTTCTTCACCATTGTGTCATAAATAAATTAAATTATTTAATGTCTAAAAATTATAAATAAAATACCATTATGTAGGAAATATTTTTATCTTTGTTATAAATATTTATAATCGAATTTATCTTATGTAAAATCCCATATTTAAAATGGTTTAGTTATTAAACATTGAATTTAACACTTTTAACTCTTCTTTGAATTAAATAATAATAAATGTACTAATCTAATCCAAGTGGACCTAAAGGATCAAATTTTATTCCTAAAGTTGTTTTTGGTCGAATTATACTTAGCCAATAGAATTAGGACATGTGTTAGGTTAATAATAATATCATTTTTACCCTTAATTACCCTATTTACTTTTAACTATGGTAAATAAAAGTAAAAAGTTACTATTCACCAAAAATTATTTTCATCTTATTGAACAAAATTTTACTTATTGATATCAACCGTGTCTCTTGGATTTTTGAAATTCAACTCATAGAAGTGATAAAATTATGTTTTATGCAAATTTGCAAAATCTCCTAGGAGGTCGGTAAAAGACGGTAAAAGTTCAATAAAATTTTTATAAATCTAAAATTAATATAAATTTACTCCAATTAATTACATTGAACTTATGTAGGTATTATGTATCTATTTTTACATAAAATATATTTAAATAAAATAAATAATTATTTAAATAAAAAGTTGGTTTTAACTAATAACTCAGTGTTTTTCACTATTCACCAAAAATATGAATGTTTTCAGAAAAATACCAAAAATTCACCCTAAGCTAATTTCGATACTTAGAATCCAAAAATGAAGTCCATATTGAAAGATAAAATTTACAAAATTTCAAAAAGTGGGTATTACGATTCATAGAGAAGCGTACCGTGAAAGCTTGTGGTGTTATATTCTCCCCTCCTTAAAATATTTTATTCCTCAAAATTTCTAGAATATTACTACATAAAAATACTCAGGTGGTTCTTTATCATAAGTTCCTCAGGTTCCAACGTTGCCTCTTCCATCTTATGATTTCTCCAAAGAACTTTTACCAGACGAGTTGTTCGGTTTCTCAACACTTGTTCTCTGGTATCAAGAATCCTGACAGGCTCTTCGTAATAAGATAGATCGAGTTTCAGTTCTAATTCCTCGAAGGTGAGTACATGCGCTGGGTCAGACATATATTTTCACAATAGTGATACTTGGAACACATCATGAACTTTGGAGAGACTTGGCGGCATTGCCAAACGGTAAGCTATAGCCCCAATTTGTTCTAGAATTTCGAAAGGTCCATTGTACCTAGGACTCAATTTACCCTTCTTACCAAAATGTATAACACCCTTCCATGGAGATACCTTCAAGAAAACATGATCTCATACATGAAATTCAAAATCCTTCCTTCAGTTATCGGCATAGCTCTTCTGCCTACTTTGAGCTGCTTTGACGTGGGTTTGGATTGCCTTCACCTTTTCAATCGTTTCCTCAACAAGTTCTGGGACAAAAAGTTTTCTTTCACCAAAAACATCCGTACAGGTTGCTATACGACATCTCTTTCCATATAACGATTCATATGGTTCCATTTGAATAATTGAATAGAAGCTATTGTTATAGGAATATTCTACCAAAAGTTAATATTGATCCAACATACCCATAAAGTCAAGCGAGTAGGATCTCAACATGTCTTCTATGGTTTGAATAGTTTGTTATGATTGTCCATCATTTGATGGTGGTAGGCAGTGCTCAAACGAAGTTCAGTTTCTAGGGATTTCTAAAAACTTTTCCAAAATCTTGAAGTAAAACGGGGATCACGACCAGAAACAATCGATAGGGGTACTCCATGAAGTCTCACAACTTCATTAATATATATTCTTGCTAGATGATCAATTGGTAGATCTTCTCTTATAGTAAGAAAATGTGCTGAATTGGCAAGATGATCAATAATGACCCATATTGCATCATTTCTTCTAGGAGTCTTTGTTAGTCCCATGAAAAATTTCATCGTAATATTATCCCATTTCCACTCAGGTATGAGAAGAGGTTGCATGACTCCTCTAGGCTGTTTCCTTCCAGGTTTCACTTGTTGACAAACCAAACATCTTGACACAAAATCAGAAATATCCCACTTTATGTTGTCCCACCAAAAATGTTCCTTCAAATCTCTATAGATTTTAGTTCTACCATGGTTTATAGAGAAATTGGAACTATAAGCATCATCCGAAAATTCCATTTTTAGTTCAGGTATATCGGGAACAGAAAGTCTCTTCACAAAATTCAAAATTTCATTTTCATAGACATAGTCACTCAATCTCCCATCATTAATAGCTTTAATCTTCTTTTGAAACTATTCATCATTGGTCTGTGAACTGTTTATCCTTTCTAGTAAATATGGTTAGGAAACCATTTGAAAAAGTATTTATGGTTCACCTTCCATGGTTATTCCAATGTTCATCTTCACTAGATCCATGAAAATAGGATCCCTTTCAGTTATCATCTTGTTCAAAACTCCATGATCTTTTCTACTAAAAAATATACCACCTTATTTTCCTCCCCAGATGGTAATGTACGGCGCAATCATAATCCTTGAGTAGTTCAAGCCATCTCCTTTGCCTTATGTTGAATTCATTATGTGAGAAAATATACTTCAAACTCTTGTGATCAATATATATCTCACATTTTCACCCTAGAGATAATGTCTCTATATCTTCAAAGTAAAGATTATAGCAGATACCTCAAGATCATGAGTAGGATAGTTTTTATCATGAATTTTTAGCTATTGTGATGTATAGGAAATAACTCTATCATTATGAATATGGAAACAACCACATCATTTATTTGAAGCATCACTATAAATAACAAACCCATCATTCCCCGATGGTAGATTCAAGATAGGATAATTGACTAATCTTCTCTTCAGTTCATAGAAACATTCTTCGCAATCTTTTTTCCCAGAAAATTTAACCCCTTTACGTGTGAGCTTTGTTAATGGGTTAGCCACCAGGAAAAATTCTGGACGAAACGTCAATAATAACCAACTAACCCAATAAAACGGTGTACCTTAGTTATACTCCTCGGTGCTGGCCATTATTGGATTTCTCTTGTCTTGGAAGGATCAACATATAATCCTTCCTTAGAGACAATATGGCCAAGAAAATAAATCTCTTGAATCCAGAATTCACACTTTCAAAACATCCCAAATAATTCATGTCTTCTATGAGCCTTCAGGATAATGCGTAATTGATTTTCATGATCATTGTAGCTTTTGGAGTATACCAAGATATCATCAATAAATACCACTACAAATTCATCAAGATATTCCTTGAAAACACTATTCATTAGATCCATGAAGACAGAGGGTGCATTAGTCAATCCAAAAGGCATTACTGTAAACTAATAATGCCCGTACCTAGTTCGAAATGCTATTTTCAGAATGTATTCCTTCTTTACACACAGCTGATGATATCCAAATCAAAGGCCAATATTTGAAAAGTATTTTGATCCATGAAGTTCGTCGAATAAAGAATCAATGAGAGGTTGGGGATACATGCTCTTTATTTTTATAGCATTGTTCTCCCTGTAGTCAACGTACAATCTCATAGATCCGACATTCTTCTTAACAAAAAGAACAGGGGCCTCCCATGGAGAAACACTAGGGAGAATAAATCCCTTATTACTCAATTCCTCTAGTTGTTTCTTTAGTTCCACTAATTCCACAGTGTCCATTCTATAAGTGGTCTTCAATATGGGCCTTGAACCAGGAATTAATTCAATGGAAAACTCAATTTCTCATTCTGGAGGATGTCAATGTAAATTCTATGTAAATACATCAACATATTCTTGCACAATAGGCACATCCTCTAGTTGATCATTCCTTCCCTCACCAATAGTTATTTCATTTTCTTCCTCCCCAATAATTGAATTTAGTTGAGACACTATGGGTGGATCTAGATAAGAATTAGGTGGTGATGTTTTTTCTCTAAAGATAAGGTACTCCCAATAATCATAAAAAATTGTAACCCTGTTCTTCATGAAATAACTTTTTGCATCATGGTCTGAAAGACAATCTATACCGAGGATTATATAAAATTCAATCATGGTTATGATGATAAGATCAGTAGATAAAGAATATTTATACGACCTAATGGGAACTTATTCATAGAACTTTGTAGCAATGATACATACCTTAGGAGTTTTAAATGACAATTCCCTTGTTAAATCAAATTTGAAATATCTAATTTTCTTAGAAAACTGGGAAGATATGAAACAATGCGTTGATCTAGAATCAAATAAAGCATTTCCTAAACCTGAGGAAACTATTAAATTACCTTCCACCATGTCTTTTAGAGCTTTAACCTCACCAGTAGTGATCATATAAGCTTGGCCCTGATCCCTTGGCCTTATCTGAGGTAAGTTTCCTTGAGGCTTTGAACACTCATTTGTATAATGTCCCATCTACCTGCAATTGTAGCATTGAACATCGGTAGCTTCTTTCTTCCCCTTGCAATCGCAAGCTTGGTGGCATTTTTCACCACACTTATAAAAAACTCCCATTCCCTTCAAGAAACTACCAGGGTGTTTCTTCCCACATTTACTACAAGATGGATATTCAAATTTTCCCTTATTCCCCTTATTTCCAATTCCAGAGTGATCTGCAGATCTCTTCTTCTCTTGCTTTTCTTTAATGTCGTAAGACTTAGAGAATTAATTTTCTGTCATGATAGCACATGATACAATATCATCGTATGAAGAGAAGGATTGTGAGACTAATGCTCGATGGATAAATTATTTTTACCCATCAACAAAATGATCAATCTTATTTCTTGGGTTACGTATATAATCTGCAGCGTGCCTTGCTCACCTTGTAAAGTTAGATTCATACTTTGCAACCATCTCGTCCTCCTTTTTCCTCAAACTCAGAAATTGTATTTGAATATCTGCTCAATGGTCACGAGAAAATTATTTTTCTATGAATATATCTTTAAACTCCCTCCATTCCATATTTGATACTTCATCATCTTCCTTTTTGTTTTGAATCAATGACCACCATTGATCAGCATCTACAGTTAGGCAGTAAACTACCATGACAACTTTTTCCCTTTCACTACTCCCCAAGGCGTGGAATATTTTCTCTATGGAATTTATCCATTGCTCAGCTACTAATGAATTTTTACCCTCATTAAAAACTGGTGGTTGTTGCCTCATGAAGCGATATAACATTGATCCTCCACGATGCGGATTAGGATTCTCCATACGTGTAAGGTTATTATTCATACCCTGAGTGTGTTGTCCTAGTATAGTGATAAGTTGATATGCACCAGATGTATCACCAGCTCCACTATAATTATCTTGAGTAGGAGGGAAATCCCTAAATGGATTACGTGCATTGATATGGTTTCCATTCCTTCCACTAGGCACCATTTCTAAACAATGGCATAAACTACATTAGTTTATGAATCACAATACACAATTCCAAACTAGTAAAACACTTAAAAAAAATTGAACAGTTTATGGATATAAATCATAATGATAAAAAAAATTTCCCTAAGGAATTATTTACTCATAAACCATTCATAATGGTTTTTAAAGAAAATGAGAATTATCTTAAGAATATCCCCTTGGAATGTCGTAACCCAAAGTGTAGAAAGGCACATTTTCGTGCACCAGTTCCCGTTCGAGTCTAGCTCAAAGCGGTGTTTTTGGGGTTTACCCCTAGGTATATCTATTCCAGAGCTGCCTCTACTTGCTCCTGGGAAAAATGAAACATTGAAAGTGGTGAGGTCAGATGCTCAGTAAGGATAATAGTATAGCGGAAACTTTCATAAATAAGCAGAAACATTTAAGGAAATGTATAACTAAAACAAAAGCCTTTTAAACTTGAAATTCACCATAATATAGAAAAAATAAAATGATATAATTCCATTTACATATTCACATGGATATTCTACTGGCCTAATAATCACATGAAACATCAATAACAACTTTCATAATGATAGAATGCATAATGCCAAACTTTCATAACCACATAGTCAAGGCATTGTGCCAAGACTACAAATAATATGTTGTCAATGGATTGTTCCAAGACACTAGTTTGTCTCATGAGAGCTTCCTATGCATTAAGGAGATGTATCGGGCTCCACCCGTCACTTACAAAGTCCAATGGATTCCTCATATGAAAAGGTTTAAACATAACATAAACATTCGTATTAAAACTAGCATACGAAATGTCAATACTTTATCCATAAACCATGAATGTTATAAAAATAACACATCCACAGTCAAACATATCACAAAACCTTCAATAAAATATGGAAGTTTTGTATCATAATAAATCAACTTCAAATAAACATAAAATTTATCAAATGATGTTGACATAGATGAAATAAAAACCTTTTTTAGAGAAATATCTCTTTCTATTTTTAAATCATTTAAAAGTAATATAATTATAAAAAAAACCTTTATTTTTAAAATATTCTTATAATCTTTTAAGGGAAGACTCAATGATGTTAGAACGATAGAAAATAGCCGCACCCGCTGTATAAGTTAAAAAAACTTTCTTACATTAATTTTGTCGAAAAGGTCATAAGGTACCTTGTTTGGGAAACAACGGATAGATCCCTTTTAATCCATTTTATAAAAATTCAACAAATGGTATAAATGAATTTAACCAATAGTCAAGTAAATAGTAAAAATGTTTTTGAATACATTTTTATCAAACATGTATGTGGATGAAAAAGAGGACCCAATAGATAATTACATATAAACAACCTCGGATAATGAAGAGATTGTAGAAATAAACCTTAAATTTTACTTTCCCTTGGTCTTGGGAATATTAAATTCTTGTATAATGGGGAAATAATTTTTATTAAATTATTCAATAACCATATATATTAATATGATATCATACATGATCCTCTAATATTTCTTTGTTAAATATATTTTAGTATTATCGTATTTTTGGGTGTTAACTGATTCATTCTTCTTTATATGATTGGTTAGGTAAGCCATGTTTGTTATGAATAAGATATATTTGATTTATATAATGAATGATATTATTTATTTAAATATTATTTTTAACCATCAAATTAAAATTATTCTTGAATTGATACAATGGGGAATGAATCTCATCGTGTTCGTGGAGACGGTAATCCGTACATACGCACAAGTGAAAATATCATTATTTTGATTTTAAAATAGTGTATAATTGATTGGTATATCATATATAAAGAATAATTATCATTTTATATTTATTATTTACATTAGTTATACTCATTATTATACCCATCCTAATGATGAAATGTTTGAATAACAAACTACACCATGACGTGGAGACGGTAAGCCGTACGTACATACGTTTGGTGACTTTTTCATTCATAGGATGGATAAAATAACTAATATGGTTGTACCATATTTAATATAACATCACTGTATATAGAAGATATGGGAGTTATTATTTTATAATGGAGAAAACAAGGAAAGAAGAAGTGGAAGAAGAAATGAACATGAAAGAGGGTGGTGAAATTATTATATCTTTTTCGGGTTCTTTTTTTTATTTGATCAATAGGGATCCTTTGATTGGATTTATAAATAAAGTAATGCTTCTAGGATTAAGTGAGTGAATTTGAGAGTATATTTGCGTAGGGGTTCTCTAAGCCAAAATGATTTGATGGTGAGAATTTCAGAGAAGGGTAAGTTCCCTTTTATAAGAGGTGTGACAGGCACCTTAGAAAAAACATACAATATTATCTTATAATAAATCCATTTTCGGTTTATAATGGATCCAAAGTGACTTATTTCGAGTACAGGGTGGGGATGGGTAGATATAATTTCAACCAATTTATTTTAGGTAGGTTTATGTCACCATATTAACCTTATAATTTATATTTAACTCTTAGTTAAATATTTTGACATTTACCATGTCTCTTTGTATTTTTATATTATATGGTTAATAAACCTACTATAACAAGACAAGAGAACCCAAAGTGGTTCATTATTAATATATATAACCTTATCAATGTCATTTGGCCGAAACATAGATTTTTAGGAATATAATATCAATTAATAATATAATATTCATTTTCAAAACTCTTTTTTTGTCAATTTTGACACTATTTGATATTTTTTTTGTTAAATTCATAACAGAATTATTGCGTTGAAATAAATTAATTTAATAAACCTTGACATGTCATATTAACCTATAAAATTATTTTAATTAATTAAAAGTCTCGAATTTCATTTATTTGGGTATTTAAAATATCAATTATTTTAATATTTCATTAATAAGGTAACTACTGCATCACCATTGTGTCATAAATAAATTAAATTATTTAATGTCTAAATTTTTTCAATAAAATACCATTATGTATGAAATATTTTTATCTTTATAATGAATATTTATAATCAAATTTATCTTATTTATAACCCCATATTAAAAATGGTTTAGTTATTAAACATTGAATTTAACAAATTTAATTATTCATTGAATTAAATAATAATTAATGTTCTAATCTAATCCAAGTGGACCTAAAGGATCATATTTTATTCATAAGGTTTTTTTTGTCGAATTATACTTATCAAATATAATTAGAACATGTGTTAGGGTAATAATAATATCATTTTACCCTTAATTACCCTATTTATTTTTTACCTTGGTAAAAAAAGTAAAAAGATACTATTCACCAAAAATAATTTTCATCTTATTAAACCAAACATTACATAATAATATCCAATGTGTCTCTCGGATTTTTGAAATTCAACTCACAGAAGTGGTAAAATTATATTTTATGAAAATTTGCAAAAGCTCATTGGAGGTGGGTAAAAGACGGTAAAAGCTCAATAAAATATTTATATATCTAAAATTAATATATATTTAATCCAATGAATTAAATTGAACTTATGTAGGTATTATGTATATATTTTTACCAAAAATAAATTTAAATAAAATAAATAATTATTTAAATAAAAAGTCAGTTTTAACTAATAACTCAATGTTTCCCACTATTCATCGAAAATTGAATGTTTTCAGAAAAATACAAAAAATTCACCCTAAACTATTTTCGAAACTCTGAATCCAAAAATTAATTATATTTTGAAAGATAAAATTTATAAAATTTTAAAAAGTGGGAATTATTATTCATAACAACAAGTTTGATTGGTTTTGGTGTGTTAGAACTCGAAGTTGCATACATTGAAAGCTATTGAATTATTCAAAGAAAAGAATACCGTGGAAGAATGGGGTGTTATAACAATTCATAGAGACATGCCTACAAGAATTAATATCAGGAACCTGTTAACATATATAACCCAAATATGACATCAATCACCTAGGTCAAAAATCTCATTAGTTACCCTAACCCTTCCAATAATAATTTATAGGGTCCATATAATCATCCCATCTCATACCATCTCAATTTATTCTATAGAGGTCATAAAACACACCCTCTTATCCCATCAAGTTTTATGGATGTCAACATCGGTCATAGTAGTCCATCCGTAATGGTTTCTAGGGAGACCAAAATCAAACAAGTGACCCATAACTAATTATTTGTTAGAGGTGATATTCAATCAAATCATCCCATACCTACATAATCTTGGTAATTTATTTTCATTTACCTCAAAACATCCTTGAAAACATAAGGGGATCACAAGAAGAATGATGTGAAGAAACACATATGATAGAAAACAATGCACAAAACCGATCAAACATCTTAATAAATAATAATTCGGGATCCAAACACATTCGTGATAGTAATACACACAATCATTATATAATGAACTGTAATTCCATCCTATATCTATAGCGGTCTTTGACTTCTATCTTGGGAATTCCAAACTGTTGATGACATAAGAAATCATTGTCAGTCAGAATAAACGACACATGTAATAAGTAATGAGCAATAATAATTTTGGAGAATATTCAAAAATAGAAAATTAGTGAGGAGTTTAAATAAGGTCAAGTTACCAACCTTGAAACAAGATATTAAAATAATATTAAAGCTCGACCATAATTTCCATGGACCGTAAAATAATTTTTTATGATCCTACGGCCCAAAATCACATCATGTTCCAGAAAACATAGATATAATGTCTTATAATTACGTAAAATTTCAAAAACAAATAGTCATAAGCCAAAAGACTCAAACAATAGTCCATTAAATACATTATAGTTTTTTCCAAAACAATAATAAAAAAATTAAGACATTTTTCCCTTAAATTTCCACAAAATAATTATTTAATACAGATAAACTAGTAATTAAATTTTTAATGGCTGGTGTACAAGAAATTGTATTTTCTGTTGAATTCATAATTGAGGGAAAATATGTTTATTCAACTATGAAAACACCCAATATAATATTAAATAAAAAATCCCTAATTTTTTTTATCTAAAAAGGCAGTCAATTTAAACTGATTTTATGAATGTCTTAGAAAACCCATTGGTCATCATTCTTTATGTTAAACACTGAGGAATAAATTTCTTACTGAATCTAGGATGAATCATAAACCCCACAACCTGAAGAATATAAATCATGGCAATTTCATCATTATTAGATGAAAACACCAATCAAATTCTTAAGAATACCGATGAAAATTCAATGAGAATTGTAAAGGGGAAGATATGGGAGGATGATAGTTGATCATACCTCAAAACACCAAATTGTACAATATAAAAATATCCATATATCAATGGATAATAAGGGTATTCAGTCTGATTCTCATATTTCAAACCAAGGAAGAGGATTGGTGTTTCCCACACTAAAATCATGGAGGAATATTTCTATTTTCTAATTTGTAATGACCACCAACAATCAGGTAAAATTCCTCTAGGTATCTTGTGGAAGTAGTATCCAAAGTGGATATTATCAATATCTATAATATGGACATTAGGTAATACTATTGGTCAGGTGACTGACATCTTCTGGCTAATGATATTATGTAGCAAAATCTATAGTAACCACCATGCCCCCATATAGGGCCCTCCCAATTGATAGAGAAACCTCCCAAGCCCCATACCTTAACAAAATTTATGCAATTAATGTGTTCTAACTCCATGAATCATTGTCCAAATTTAGTTTCTCCAAATGACTCATCCACTAAAAAAAATTAAAATTTACTAAGGAATTGAAAACCAATAGCACCATAGTTTGTTAAAAATATGAGTCACAGATATATTTAACATCAATTGCATATAACATTGACATATCTTTTAATATCTAAATAGTAATTTTTTCTATCCTTTTGTTAGAGATGGATAAGAGGTTCTCCAATGTATCATAGTATCTTGATCATTATGAATACTTCTCTACTATTTTGATGGAAACAACATGTAATAGTAATATAAAATTGAATGATTCAAACCATGAAGTCTCAAAAAATCATTAATATTGATCCACATGAGTTTTTCAAGAGATTAATCATCCCATATACAGAATAAATTTCTATAATTTGTATTCTGATCAACAAAAACCCATATGGAATAATCATTTCTAGGTTTTTCATGAAAGAATGTGAAAATTCCCATTATAATATCATTGTTTTACAACATTGAAATAGTTATAGGTTTCATGAATATATTATTATGTTTTTGTTCAATATATTAACTATTGTAAAAATAGTCCTGTTGATATGTAGTCCAAAATTTCAAATTTTAAAATATCCCACCAAAAAATTATTCAAATCACAATACTTATTAGTGCTAATATGTTTCATAAGGAATTTTTACCTATGGGATTAATATCTATATTATATTTTTAAATTATGCATGGATGAATCACATTACTCCTTTACAAATTTAAATTTTCCATATCCAAAAACTAATTCTACATATATATTATTATTCATGAAATTGAAATTACTATGAATATTATTATCATCAAGTAGGGAATATTTTAATTTCCCAAAAAAAATGTTTCATAAATCATCTATAAATGATGTCATTTTCCCTTTCCATATTAATTTTTATATCCAACATAAAAAAACCATGAATACATGATTTTTATCTACCATACTTTTATTCAAAAAATAATTATAATTAAAACTCAATTCCTCATCCACCTTTAATTCAATCACATTGTATTAGTGTATCGATAAATAACATTTCTTATATAGTTTTAGCCACCCACACTATATTTTCATGATCTCGTTCAATGAAAAGATTCATTTATAAAGTTTCTAATATGTCTATATTTCTCATCCTTCACAATAAATGTAACAAATCCATATATTCAAGGTAAATTTTACTATGTTCAACATAGGATCATGTTTTTGATGAATATAATCACAAATCATTATCATCCTTGATTCATACAAAAAAAATCCATCATTCTACATAAGTAGACATCTAATTCCCTTCTTTTTTGTATTATTATATATCAAAACCCATCATGTGAAAATGTAAAAGTAAATACCTATTTATTGAATGTTCTTTTATTTCATTATCCATTACATTTATTACAATCATATGATTATACCAACATATTTCATTATGTTTATCCAAATAAATATCATTGAAAATATGCAGTAAATATATGGAAACTCTCTACGTAAGTTATAATCATTTTAATTATATTTTAAATAATTTTTTTCTATGATGTATCAACTGATATTATCTCCTTATAAACAACATCTACATGAAAATAAAACATGAACCTATAAATAGTTTTTGAAAATTTTACCATATAACTAATTTTCTCTACAACAATTAAAATTTATTTTCAACAAATAAATTTCCACATCATGATATTTAGAGTATACTTTGTATTATAATTAATGTTAATAATTAATTTATCAAGAATTTTTTTCAATATGTTATTAATAATATCTAAAAAATAGTGATGATCAGGCAATCAAAAGGGAATTCCTATAAATTGTTAATTTAAATGCATTTTTCAAAATATTGTATTTTGAATATATTTCTTCTTTACTTATAGTTGATGATTTCCGGAATTAATATAATTAATTGAAAAATATTATTCTCCTTGAATTTGATAATAAAAGTCATATTTATGTGGAAGTGGAAACATGATAAGTATAGTGTTGGAATTTATATCCATTTAATAAATGAATAACCATACAGACCTATTTCTGTTCTTAAAAAATAAATATGGTGGCTCTATAGTGATACTTTGGGATGTATAAATCACATATCATGCAACTCATCAAGTTGTTATATTAGTTACAATAATTGTTACATTCCCATCCTATATCGATTTTAAGACATTGGTTTTTTATTTTCAATTAGACCAATGGAATACTCAACCTGATGCTAAGGTGGATTTCAATAATTCAATTCAATGAAAACACCAATGAATTAATACAAAATAGGTATATCCTCTATTCAAGATATACCTATCCAATTCATAGTTTTTATTAACATTTTATATATGAATTTGAATACAGAGAGCTTCTAGGGTTGAATATAGGAATTATTTAGATAATATAGTCTCACTTCTAAATACAATGGATCAATAAACCAACGAATATTAATCATTGTCCCATAGAAATTTTTTTGGCCTTTTAATTTTAATTTCAATTCATTTAAATGATTATATAATATTCAAATAATCAAATAATCACAAAATTTTTAAATAGGGTATGTCTATGTGTCATAGAGGAAACTCAAAAAAATTTCCTGGTAGTAATGTTATTTCTACTAGAAACATGATTGAAAACATCAATCATATGGTGAAAATTAAATATGAACTTTTCATGGAAAACATGGTAATTATAAATAAATTTTAAGAGATTTAATCAAATAAATAACTTTTAATATTTTGTTTAGTTATCAAAGTACACCACAACAACTCATTAGAAAAATAATATAAACTCTAAAAAATTCATAAGCATTACCTTTATCCCTTTTCCTATCATGGGGATATTTCCTTCAACTGAGGGGGTATTAGTTAGAGTACTTAAACATATAACTAATTTTGAAACAGTGGATATTTTATTATCTTTATCACTCTATGAATTCATATCATGATGTCCTCTCTCTACTAATTGAAGATAAATCACATTTCTATCAATCATTTCTAATGGTGTATCAATTCAATATTATTATATGATATAAATTCTAACCTTAAATTCTTCCCAATTACCATATTTAATTATTTGGAGTTCTCAACCACATGATTCAATTATTTTCATCCATGAAAAAAAGAAATCAATGATTGTTAGTCTATATTGGTGGATCAAGATATTATATCCATATATACTAGGAACATCAAAGAGACTAATTCCTTTCAAGGTTTCGTTGTATACCATCAAGGAATCGATCAATGTTACATATTAGATTACATACAACTTATAAATCATAATTTTATATACTTTAAATGTTAATATTTTATTTGAAAACATTTTATCATTACATTTTAAATACATTGAGAAATTGTGTCTGCATATCATCTCATTTTTAATTAGAAATTTGTTTTTGATGAAAATATCATTGAATGTCATATAATATATAACATTTATTTCTTCTAACACTATAGAATTCTATTTTAGTGACAATAATTGCTCAAAATATTTATTAAGAAGATAATGTTTTATGAAAAAATACCAGGGACACTAATTCACAAAGCAAAAAGTATCATCTCTATGGGCTTGAGACATTTCTTGTCTACTAAGGGACTAGTAGTCCCACTGAATGTATGTTTTTTGTATACATATATCTATCATGATTTAAGAATTTTTTGGGTTAAACATATTTCTATATATGTAAATGATTCTTGGTCATGAAAAGTGTAAACTAACCCAATATAGATTTATTTTACTCTAATCCATCTCCAGTTTTATTAATTATTGAAAGAGGGAAACCCTGTATTGAATTAAGGAACTATTATAGATTTCATTCCTTAAAATGTGAGCCATTTTTAATTAATGGATTATTCTAAATTAGCTCATAAAATTATGAATTTAAATTGTGGATTTTTAATTGTATATGTTGTTTATCCCATAACATAAATTGTATATTTTACACTGTAAATATATGAATCATAGTCTTAGTATCTTTGGGAATATCATTCAATCACAGATATCATTCCAAATTTTTCATAATGGAATATAATGAGAATATGAATAGTTGAAAAAACCATATGTTTTTTTATCCATGTGTATATTCTATAGACCATTATTTATTCATCATGTGAACATTGAGTTGATAATAAACTAGCCAGTATTATGGTGTTTACCCCTTTGGGGCATTGGAGCCACAATAACATCCAATTACTAGTTTCTAGATATGGTGTAATTTTTATAATACCAAACATTCACTTTATTGAATAAATAATTATATTAGATTTTAAATAATAATATTATTATATTATATCATATGTTTATGACCCATAATCATTATTTTCCTAAATCTCATTCCCATGTTTTATACAAATATTTCACTGATTCCAAAAATAACACTCTAACACCACTAAACTGAAGCCAATGGTTTATTTATTAAAATTTAATTGTTATAGAAGGTCACATACTACTATATTGAATTGTTTTTATGTATTAGAATGTAATATCATGGTCTTGGTGCCACTAATACTTTTTTGTGCTTTAGTGTTCTACATGAAATCAGGTGCACCTCCCCATATGCCAGAGGCTGACGACAAGTAGGGTTTTAGAATGTAACATACGGGGAGGATATTTTCGTATTTAATAGTGTAAAAATACTAGAAATATAGATAAACATCAACATGAAATTATAGTAATTACAAAAAAATCACATACCACATTACCAAATATTGGAAGTACCAACCAAAAAAAGAACAAATAATCTCATGTCATGGTAGTCTAAAGATCCAACATAAAAAATAAGGTAGTAAATAAAATTTATAAAAAAGATCTCAATGTCATATCTGGTCCCCTCATCTATGAAACGTCCCAAATCTCATATCATCCATACAACCTAAGTACTTTTACCTTATCCTATCCTGAATCCTTAAATGCTTCTCCCGTACACAATAATATAATGACCAGGGTTTGAGTAAAAATTGGTATTCCACCACCCATAGTTTCTACCGCAATATCTATTCTAAATTTTGATTGATTATGTACTATAAGAAATTTGAAAATAGTAGAAAAAATAAGATTCATTATTAAAAATATTTATATTAACAAACAAATTTCTAAGTTCCATGTAATACATGTTCCGATTAAACATGCTTCTACACATGTTGGTCATCTTACTAATATACCAAAAAGGTGTTGAGAATTTGAAATATGAGGATCATTAGTATATGGATAAATTTTGATTTTTTAACTCCATGTACTCCCATAACAACCATTATATGGAACTCCTTGTATATACCTTTTTATTTAGGAGAATCATCCCATTTTATGAATCTATGATTATTGGGCTTTCTAGATAATCATTATGGCCCACCCAATACAGAGGAGTGTGAGACTGACATCCAAACCAATTGTTAGTCACATTTACATAGGTCATCATTATTTTCCACTTATCCCACAATAAAAATATGGGTTCAAATTTTCATTATTCACAATTACATTTTTCATTTCATTCAAATAATTCAAAATTTCAATTGGTATCACATTTCGGCATTTAAGTATTATTAACACTGTTTTTATTAATTTTCCTGACATTTAAATACATGGACATGAATATTCTACAATTTTACTCATTTAATAATTTTCATTCTATAATTATTTAAGCATATTTATGTTAATTAAATCAACCATTTTCCATAATTATTCTCTCAACCCTATTAAAATTTGTTTAATATCGTAATCTATGTACTTCATCATTTATTAATTCAATTAAATTTTCAAGGGAGAAGTGCACCCCATGAGTAACCATATCACAAGTGTAATCATCCTCATTAGATCCAAAAGATAATGTTAGGGGTTTGACACATCATTTAGTCACCCAATTTTTCATTTTCAATCATGTAATGAAATGTGCAACATAATAGCAGAAAATCACGAAAACATACAAATGAAAAAAATTAATGACAATATGATATATCCTATGGTACACTTACAAAAATAAAACATAAAATAACATTATTAATTATTATCCTTGATTCGTGTATAAATAACACACTTCTCCTTATCTATGAATTTACCAGAAAAAATGGGTTTAGGGATTTTGAAGTGGAGTGAAACATCCACCACAATTCCCCTAAAAAATAACTGATATGGGATGGGTAGACTCAGTTGGATTTTCAATTTGAAACCAATAGTTCTTAAAATGAATCATATCGTAGGAGAATGGTTCATAGAAGAGTATAGAGATCGTGGTTTATAACCTTTTTTATTGGTGGAGAAGAAAGTTAGAAAATAATTAATGAAATATAATTCCACATGGGGAGAAATTGAAATTACCATATATTAATAAGGTGAATGGTCGGGATGCCTAGTTGGACAGAACATTAATCAACTATGTGAAACCATCTATACAAGAGGTGTTTAAGATCATAGGTCTTCTTATCCACTAGTATGGTTTGAAAGAACATGTGGTGGCTCTGATCCAACCTTTGTCCATGGGGTCCATAGAACATGGATTTATGTTCATTGGCATATAGTTAATACTAATAGATGTATAACCACACCCCTATATAAATTCCACTTTCCACCATTTTTCATATATTAATACCGCTGAAAATTATTGAGATCTATTACACACTCGTGAAGATCTTTATTAACATCATTATTAATTATTAAGGAAAAAACTAAAATGAATTCACACGCCATAAAAAGGATATTAAAACCTCCCCAACTTATAATATATCCTCCTAAAACTATTTTCCCAAGAATAATAAATCTTACACTATAAATACATCGATATAGTGTTCCAAAAAATATAATTCTCAATGAAAACATTCCTCCAAAACAATTCAATGTTTCCACAACACTTGGACCAATACAATGGTCTTACCCAAAAAACCATCACTATAATCTACAAGAAGAACCAGATTCACCCAAAATATGCATCAACCTAAATATCTATATAATCAACATCTATTAGAAAAAATATGTTGTAGTGATACACCCAAATCTATTAAAAAGAAAAATATCATGTCATCCACTATATCATTATCGAAGAGATGATAAATACATTATTTGTCTTATCTTATCCAAAATCTCATAGAGCCCCACATACATGGGCTCCAAAATTCCATGTTTCTGAATTAGACGTGGTACTAATATTTATTATACCAATGGTACATATCCTTATGCATAGAAAAATAAAGAGGATGATGATATTAATGTGATTATAATTCTATATTTTACATATTTTATCCACATTCTTATAAATTAACTGAAAATTCTCTAGAACCCCTTATATGAGACTTGGCCTAAAAAACTATTATTCTCCCACTTCAATCAAACACTATTGTGATCTACATGGCCTAAAATATTATACCATATATGGTTAAATAATAATATTCACCAGATAAATGTTTTTAATGAATGTTTCAATAAGTACATTGTGTGTCTTCTATGATCCCCAAATGTCTTATAAACATTCCAATAATATGTCCTCTAATAATTGGATAATAAATTATAATTTCTTATATATTTGTGTGTGGAGATCCAAACTCATAAGAATTGTATTATTAATCACCTTTTGAAACATGTTCCAGAAATGAGAAAGAAAATGAACATCCAGACCTAAAATAGTACTCTATGATATCCCATGAAGACACACCACATTTAAGATATAAAATTAACCCATTTTAGTCAATGGGGAGAGTATCATAAATTAGTAATAAATGTACAAACTTTTTCATCCAATAAAAAATTACCAAAATAACATCATTCTCTGACTTCATCCACATAATTACCGCCACAAAATCCATAAAATAACCATCCCACTTCTATTAAGGAATGGATAATGGTTGTAAAAGTCTATAAGATCATTGATGTTATGCCTTCAAATTAAGATAGGTGAGAATCATGTCATAAAACCATTAATATCAATTTTTATTATTTTACACCACTACATGCTTATAAGATCATATTACTTCAGGGTGTAATAATTGTGCACCTCCCACATTGAGGAAATTAACTAACACGTCATTTACACCCACCTAAAAGAAGGTACAAAAAAAAATCCACATATGTTAATAATATCATCCTCATCAAAATCACAATTGGAAGGTGGATCCTCAATATTAAAATTTCAATCAAATATATACATTATGAATCCTCATACAACATCTAAATAAAACTATTTTGGATATATGGATCAACATATAATGACATGTGCTATATCAAATCATTCTCCCCATGAACACACATATGTATTTATGAAAACAGGTCCATCATATTCCACTCAGAACGAGACTTATGAACATATTATGTATGTGTCTTCCTACTCATATAATCTACATCACTATCCTCTTTCAAATAATATTTTCTAGCTTAATTTCAAAATACTAAATGTACTCAAACAACCTCCATGACCAACAATTCAAATAAAAATTAGAAAATATTTATTTATAGAAATTGAGGTTAGTATATACAAAATACATATTTTCTAAAAGTTAGTTATGCCATTATTTTAATTCATATCCCACTATAGAAAACTCATGAACCAGTGTTGGAGAGATTCCTTCATATTTCCTCATCTACCATGATATTTATGCAACAAAGAGATATCTTTACATCAACATTGAGCCATGTATAATCCTAAATTCATCAAAAAATTAGGTATACTACATACCTTATAAGGGAATGATCATGATCAGTGGAGTGGTCAAACTTTTCATAAAACTTCAGAGGACATTATCACATTTCTTATACCCCTCAAAATTTACACACTTCATGGTAATAACTAAATTCAACACTTAAAAGTGGAAAATTTCATGATAAAACATTGATAATAATCCACTTGACCAATAAATCATATAATTTAAAAAAAATCAATGCATTAATCCACTGTGTGAATGTACTCTTGGTCTACTAACACACCTTCTTCCAATGTGATGTCACAAAATAAAAAAAACCTTGCAATCCAAAAATAACACTTAGATCGCATGAAATACAACTGATTGTCTCTTAGTGTAAAAATAAGATATCAATATGTTTAGAATGATCATCATAAGTCTATGTGTGCATAATTATTCCATCTAAAAAGAATAAAAAAATTGAAAAATGTTTTAGTGAATGATTCAGTTCATCAAATACAGAAACAAAGTACATGAATTCTTTGTGAAAAAATTAATCCAAATGAAATTATCTAAACGATAATTACAGCTCAATGAAGTATTTATTACATGAAAAATATTCACTGTCAACTAATGATTCCCTTACCTGAGATCATCCTTAAAGTACATTTTGGGACCCCTAATATGAAAAAAGTTGTCATCAATCTGAATAGAAGGATGCCCATTCATATTCATCATCTAAACACATTTCCATAAATCATTTCATAAATATTATGTTTCATCTAAATTAATAGAAAATAAAAACAGTGATCCCCAAATATACATAATTGGATTGATCAGTACCTTATCTTCAAATTCTTCTATATGAGTTCTAAATTTGTGAATCTCTATTGGTGCCACTATATATTGTGGCATGGAAGTTGGATCTTCTTTAGAAAAAATATAAATAGTTAAATAAACATTTTTCTCAAGTCGACATCCCAAAAATATATTAGGAAAATATCGTATAACGTATCCACTATAATAAGGAATACATAATTCTATACTCCCCTTTCACCAAGAATAAGAATTTCCACCTTGGCTATGAGTTCACACAAATTCTATATAATTACCCCAATAGGATAACCTCAATACTTCAATACCCAGAATTTTCCTATGTCTCACCCTGAGGAGGGATGAATCTCACTCCCTTATAGAAAGAATCATTGGAACCTTGGAATTTAACCAATTAATCTGTACTCATTATCATCTCAATCCCTTTATTCCTAAGCATGTACTTGTATCAAAGGAGTGTGTCAGCACCAAAACTGATGGAACAATATTTAAACTATTTTATACCTTTATATCACACCCCTAAAAGTTTTTCGAGTAGTATTACCCATATATAATCTACAAAACTAAACTTAATATGTTCACTAACATATCATATATTAATGATAAAAAATTATAAATGCAAAAAAAATTGTATATTTTTCCTCTGAATAAATTAATCTTTATTTATTTGTTTCATTGAACAAAGTCAAAAATTACTTAAACAAAGCACCAAATTTTCTTACACAAGACCCAAGACCGACTGGTATTGTACATAATTGAACACCGACTTGGCATGTATTACAAACTACAATGAGATTCTTCAAAAAATCATTTTATTTTTATAATTATTTAAATGAGATAATTATATTCTAGGACTTAAAAATATAAATATGAATATTAATATATACATTTAAAATATTATTTATAATTATTTTAAATAAATAATCCATTATTATTTTGAAAAATATAATTTCTTGTAATTAATTTGTATGTGTAAAAATACTATTTTTTCAAAGAAATAATTTCCATGTCCTATACTAGAACAAAATAAAAAGTTAGTGAATTTTAGGAAATAAAATTTTATAAAATAAACATAATTTTGATTTCATAAAGTAGAAATTATCTTATGGTGAATTTTTTTTATTTTTCTCACAAATATATATTTTGGATGAAGTGCGAAAATAATCCATTTTAATTAAAAACTACTATATTATCTAATTGAGTAATACAGTTATATAAAATTCTAATTTTTTTATAAAGTCATATTATATTAATTATTCATATATTAATCCAATTTAAATCATATAAATCTATTTATATTAAATTTGGATAAAACATATTTCTGTACTTTAGAACATTATCGGTTTAAAACCTTAATTTCTCACCATTTCTATGACAATAACATTAAAATTATTTTTTCCACTATTGTAAATTTAATTTACGAAAACGTACATAAATAATGGTAAATGATATGATATTTTACTTCAAATGAGACCAAAATAATATGTGGAAATTATGAATATTCATTGAAGTAATTTTTATTTACCACAGTTAAGAGGAAATCAGGTAATTAAAGGTTCAAATAATTTTATTAATATTATATAATTTCCCAAACAACTGTCTAAAAATAATTTGATGAGTGGTTTTCTCCAAAATTCATCTTTGGTTAGAGAAGATAACCTTTTTGTTTGATATGTGTTAGAGTATGTGATTTATTATATTTTATTAAAATAAATGTTAATAATTTCATACTCATATATTTAATAAATATATCATTTTAAATATTGTTTTATATTGATTTTAAATTCAACTATAAATTTTAATTTGAGAGATATTTTTTTTAATATGAATGGTAATTTATTTTTAAATTTTAAAAAATAAATATTTACAAATATGGATTAAAAATGTTGATGCAGTAACTGTTTCATTGATGGAAATATAAAATAAATGTTATTAAAAATGATAAAATAAATATAATTTTATATAATTAATTCCAACCATGATTTCTATAGATGCATTTGACACATTATTATAGTGTTTAATGATCTCGTTAAAATATATCATTTTTTAGGATATTTTGAAAAAGTCAAATAACGAATAGTCAAAAAATTTAATTTAATGATATTTTAAAACAATTATTATTCTATTAAGTGATATAAATTCATAAAAATATAAAATTCATTCAAATGATTTAAATAATTTTTCAAATGATACAAATGGTCCAAATATTATTATTATAGATATTTATAGTAACAATATTAATCCTTAAAGAGTAAAAACCCAAGTTATTAGTGCATGAATTAAAGAGGTTAAATTATGGTTAATGCTAAATGATAAGGATTAACAAATAGTAAAAACAAACCTAATTTTAATTGGATTAGATAATTTAAAAGAATAATTACCTCATATACAAGATTACTAAACTTGGTTCCATGTGTAAGAGAAAATTAATTTATATTTATTTAATATTTTCAGTGGTTTAAAAAGTTCCTCTCAACATAATTGTAGAAAAAAACCTGTAACATACATGGTAAATAATAAATATAACTTTTTCATATTTATTAAAATTTATGAATTAATTATTAATTTTACTTTAAAGGGGAGGCTATGTTTAATGGCTTACCTGATGTGCAACAACAGGTTTCTATAAAATCTTAAGTGGCGCACAAATTAAGTTATTCTGAAAAATGATATAATAATATTATTATTTTAAATGGTAGTTAACACATAGTCATTATATTGACATGAATGAATATAAATAAATAAAATATAATTGTATATTTTTGATAAATGTTTTTACATTTATCCTATAAAATATAGAGGCTTAAAATTTGAATGAATCAAATTTTAAGCTTAAAATAATCTAATATTATTTAAAACGTCGATTTATCACCTTCTGTTAGTGAACCATATTTAAATCTAGTTTTGGTAACTTTTTTATGTTCTAGTTGAAGAAATAAAATTCTTCTTTAGAATCTAGATATCAAAATTTACTTTGGGTAAAATTTTGGTTTTCGTCTAATTAAATTCATTTTTAATGAATTGTGAAAAATACTGTATTTTAATTCAAAAGATCCTTTTAATCTATTATATTTATATGGTTATATTATCTTTTAAAATGGTTTTAATGTGTAATTATATTATATTATAACCATTTAATCCAATTTTTTTCATTGGAAGTAATTTCACTTTGAAATTGGACATAAACAAGTGTCAATCTTTTGATAGTTATTATTTTTAAAAAACACAGTTTTTGTTTTGACAAAGAGAATAAATTTTAAATTAAATAATTCAACTTTTATGTTTTTAATTTTGTAAAATAGACATCATTTTTGAATTCATAACATCATATATATATTATCCTGAATTCTTGGTATTTTTATGAAAATCTTCAATTTTTGAAGAGTAGTGAAAACACTGAGTGTTAGTTAAAAAAACCCACGTTTTTATTTAAATGAAATTTGACCGCTTCAGTGAAATGATATTCGAAAATCCGACATACATGGTGGTTTTAAATATTTGAAATTTGTTCTAGTAAGGTGAAATTTGTTTTTGGAATAGTAACTTTTGTCATTTATTGATCACGGTTAAAGGTAAATAGGGTAATTTAAGGTAAAAATAATATTATAATAATATTAAATTACCCTAACATGTTTCATAATCCTACTTGTTGATACATTTCCATCCATGGGAATCTTTGGTTCAATTTTGGGACCCCATGTATCCACTTAAGAGTGATAATGACACTTTATATTAATTAATTTAATGTAAAGACAAAAATGACATAAACATATATCTTTTAGTAAATCAATTTATACATAGAGTTATATAAGTTACCTCTTCAACTATAAATATTCATTTGAAATATAATAATATTTATGACATCATGGTAGTTGTTTTATAATTTTTACACATCATATAAATAAAATTATTTATGTCACATAAAAGGCATATTTTAAATGTATTTTTTTCATTTAATTTACATCCTTTCTTTTTTGGGGGGTTTCCCTAGGTTTTAGGGAGGAATAGAGGAGTATTCATGAATTGGGCCAAACCGTGAGCCCAATTCCATATTAAAAAATAAATTTTGTATCTTTTATAACTTTTTCATTTTTCAACATTTTTCATCCATTCAAATTAATAATTGACCTCCCCTAACCTATTAACACCACCAAGGTAATTTGGAGCTTTTAGAAATCCATAACCAGGGGTTATTTGGGTTTTTGTCTAAGGGTTTGGGCCTGCCCGAAAGCCCAATTCCTGTTTTAAAAATAAACTTTTATTTTGTTATAACTTATTCAATATTTGGGCTTTTTCGGTGATTCCAAGTCTCACTCAAGCCCAAGTAACCCAAACGCGCATCTCAACTCTCTCCCACCCATTTGGAGCTCTGTAGAATCGCTATTTTGTGCCGATCTTTATAGGATTCCTCAAATCTCCCAGATTTGAAGAGGTAAAAGATTTCTTTCATAACTCTCTCAATTTTCAATATTTTTCCTCCATTCTAGTTCCTAAATGATATAATACATCTTGTTCTAACGTACCCTAAATTTGGGCTCTTTTAAATTTCAGATACTGGAGTTTTGGAGTGATTACTTCAAGATACTTCAAGTAAATGAGCCCCTTTCTTTCCTCTTTGAAATTACTTTGGGTTTAACTAATTATTCTTAGGGTTTATTCGGTTATAATTGAGTTTAATAATGTCCAGAAACTAGGATTTCGAACCTAGGGTTTAACTTTGGGCTTTCTTGGCCAATTTGTGTGGTTTTAGGTTTGATCTAGTTCTCTCTTGGTGCGGCGGGGGTGCGATTTGATTTCGCACGGAGATTCAAGGGGTTTTGTTAATTTGGTAGGTGATTCCATTGTGTGTGCAATTTTTGTGAATTAGCTTGCTGTTTTCATGGTACTATAATGTTTACTTCACTTGAATGTTTCGGTAAAAATTGGTTTTAGTTGCATTTATAATGCAAATGAATTTTATGTTCCAATTTTTGGTGAAATTGAGGGGTTTCCATTCAAATCTTTTATTGGTCTATTTTGGGATGCCCCATAACTGAGTTTTTGGTTTCATTAAAGGTTTTTGAACTGAAATTTTGTTTTAATAACTTACAAGTGTTATCATAGTGTGAAAGGTGGATATCTTAAAGAGCTTTGGGTGAAAAACAATGTGATGTTTTGAGAAGTTGTTTTATTGGAAATAAAATTATTTTATTGTGTGTTTTAAATGGTATAAAATGTGTGTAGCTAGTGTAAAATTTGTTTGTGACAAGTAGTGATATTTTATATGAAAAATTATGTGTGTTGTTTGCTGAAATTGTTTGAGCACAAAAAAGGGGAAGCCTGGGTACTTAGGTGGGGCGGATTTGTACTAGTACGGCTAGTGGATCAGATCAGTTTTGTCCCTGTTCCACTTAGCATATGGATAACGACAACACTAACTAAACTATTTGGATGATGATTTGGGACCACTAAGTTATGGGTATGTTCCCTACTAGTGGCTCGTGCACGAGAACAGATTTTTCTATGGTTACTCTACACCGAGGTACGAGGTACATAGGGCCCGAGACAACCTAGTGCTTAGGGGTGTTCCTGATTTTGATGCTCATAGGATTTGTGGTATATACCCTTGTTGTGGGTTGTTTTTGGCAGTACATTACAGTAGATCACATGTATATTTAATGTGCTAACATTCTGAAATTCTCGGATTGAAAACTGTTTTCATTTGAAAGTTTCATTTCTTTGAATTTTAACACTGTTTCACCTTGTGTATTAAAATTGCTTGTTTTGTTCACATTGTATTTCATACTATTTGGAATCAACTGGTGGTATCCTATTGGGCTTAGGCTCACACCCTACTTACACCCCTTGGGTGTAAGTAGACCTGCTTATGCTTGACTCAGGTAAAGGGAAGGCTAAGGGTGATGACGGTTCGGGATGTTAGTCCCCATCGTTGGGGCGGAGTTGCGGGGACGACTTGCGGGTGATGATCCCCTTGTCATGTGGAGTCCATGGGGATGCCTTTATGTTGTCATTATTTTTTTAGACCACTTTTAGTGTCTTTAAACTTATGTATTCAGATCTGGTTTTGTTAATAATTGTTTAGCATGAAAATTTCAGATTTTAATAATTGATTGTTTTTTTATGATTTATGCTGTCATACTCGGGTAAATCGTTCCCAAACCAGATTTGTTTGATACCCGGGCACTTGTACCAGCCCGTGGGGATAGGGAAAACCCTTCGGGACTTGCCACGGGCCGAGTTTGGTGCCGTTAATGGTGGCGACCAGATCCGGTTCGTGACAAAATGGTATCAGAGGAGGTTAATGTTTTTGGGTTATATTGTTATTTTGAGATGAGTCAGGATAGACAGGAGCTAGGACTGTCGGGGCTCGGGGTATTGGTTGTGAGTAGGGTGCCTGGCCCGCACCTCTCATGGCAGACCTTGAGTCGCCAGAGGATGTTGGAATTTACTGATTGACTTCACTTCGAGGTGAGA
Source organism: Viscum album (assembly GCA_963277665.1). NCBI lineage: Eukaryota > Viridiplantae > Streptophyta > Magnoliopsida > Santalales > Viscaceae > Viscum > Viscum album. The sequence continues at coordinate 2,108,836,995 of OY728141.1, forward strand.
CGTGTGGGCTGCATACCACATGTGGAAATCAAGCAGATGTGGAGTAATTGTTTCTTTTATTAGAAGAATGTGTTTAGTTTGTTTATATTTGATGTATTTGATTACAATTTTCAGAATTGTGGTATTGACTATTTTTTTGTGACTGTTGCATTTTGTAGCAACATGCCTCCCCGGAAAGCTCCCACGCACCCACAGGAGGAAGCTGGAGAGAGTTCTCCCACGCCGATTGATCAGAGGCTTGTGGAAGCTGTTGTTCGGGCTATCCAAGCTTTGGGACAGGGACCAGATCATGCTCTTATTCCTGTTAGGGAAGAGAAGACAGGTCCTAGAAAAGATAAACCACAAGAGTTTCTGAAAAACAAGCCTCCTGCCTTCCGAGGTAGCGCAGAACCCCAAGAAGCAGAAGAATGGCTCGAGAAGATCGAGCATATGTTTGAGTTCTTGGAAACACCTGAGGAGCTCAGGGTGAAGTGTGCCTATTTTCTGTTGGAGGGTCCTAGCCGTAAATGGTGGGAGTCAGTGCTTTAGTCTGGGAAGAATGAGCAGATACGCTGGGGAGATTTCAAGGCTGTCTTCAATGAACAGTATTGCCCTATGGTGTTGGCTTATGCCAGGTCTAGAGAGTTCATGGAACTTGTTCAGGGGAATATATCTGTGATGGAGTATGCTAACCGTTTCACTGAATTGGTTCGGTATGCTCCAGAAATTGTCTCTAATGAGCAAGCGAAGGCCCAAAGGTTTGAGAAAGGCTTGCGACCAGAGATATACTCCCAGGTGTTCTTGTTTAAGTTGAGGACCTATGTTGAGGTTTTTGATCGGGCATGCATGGTGGAGATTGAAAGGAAAGGTAGGGCTGGTTTCTATGGTTCAGTATCAGTAGTGGGTAGTGGCATCTCCTTAGAGAAGAAAAGGAAGCGGGAGGATCATGTGAAGAAAGGAAGGGGCAGTTCAGGCCACTCTTCCAGGCAGTTTTCTTCTACGGCTTCTGATGCGAGATCGGTCGTGTGCCACCAATGTGGGAGGCCTGGGCATATCTGACCAGAATGTCCTCTTCCTCCGAAGCCTTGTTACCAGTGTGGAGGTATAGGGCATTTGCAGCGCTTCTGCGGTGTGGCACGTCCACTCCCAAGTGAGGCAGGGTCAGTGGCTTCAAGAGGAGTACCAACACAGTCCGAGCTGTCGAGGACTGGGGGATCTCGATTTGGTGGTCGTGGTCGTAGGGCTGGATCATCTTCTGGGCAGAGCCAGTTCAGGGCACAACCACATACTAGCGTTCGTCCTCAGGCAGATACTGGACATCTCCATGTAGTGGATCAGTCACCAGCAGGATCAGAGGTGGGACCGTCGACAGTTCGAGGTACCGTTCTGATCGCATATTCTATAGCTACTGCTCTTTTTGATACTGGTGCCTCTATTTCATTCATTTCTAGACATTTTGTGGACATTCTGAATTTGCCAACTGAGTTGATGTCTTTTTCGATGGAGTTGGTGACACCATTGGGAAAGAAGAAGGAGCAGGGCCTCAGGTTCCCCTCATGTGCACTTTCTGTGTCAGGGGTCAAGATGGAGTGGGACCTCTTGGTCTTAGATATGGACCTTTTTGATGTCATACTCGGGATGGATTGGTTAGTACACTTCCAGGCACACATCGATTGCTACAGACGGCGTGTGAGTTTCACAGCACCTGATGGGAGTCGTCAGGTTTTTCATGGAGAATGGGATCCACGATCAAGTCGCGCAGGGCCTCCACTCCCAGAGTTGGGAAGTGTTATCTTCCAGTTATCTTCGATTGTGCTAGAGGATGGTCTTTCCCCTGAAGGTGCACTACCTCGTGTAGTGAATGAGTTTCCCGAGGTATTCCCTGATGAATTTTCTGGTTTGCCCTCGGAGCGGGATGTGGAGTTTTCGATTGATCTGGCACCAGGAACACAACCGATATCTCTTACCTCTTATCGTATGGCCACCACCGAGTTGAGGGAATTAAAGATACAGCTGGATGACTTAGAATCCAAAGTATTCATTCGCCCGAGCGTCTCTCCTTGGGCCGCTCCTGTGTTGTTTGCAAAAAAGGCTGATGGATCCCTCCGGTTGTGCATTGACTACCGGAAGCTGAATAAGGTAACAATTAAAAACAAATACCATTTCCCCAGAATAGATGATTTGTTTGATCAGTTGAAGGGGGAAAAGTGGTTCTCAAAGATAGACCTACGTTCAGGGTATCATCAACTCAGGGTGAAGGAGTCAGATATCCCTAAGACAGCCTTCCAAAGCAGGTACGGCCACTTTGAGTATTTGGTCATGCCCTTCGGATTGACCAATGCTCCAGCGGTATTTATGGCACTTATGAATAGGGTGTTCCATCAGTATCTCGATTCCTTTGTTGTGGTGTTCGTGGATGACATTCTGGTATACTCTTGCTATGAGGAGGAACGCGAACATCACTTGAGGATCGTTTTGGGTACATTACGAGATCACCACCTCTATGCAAAGTTGTCAAAGTGCACTTTCTGGATCAGAGAGGTGAGATTTCTGGGGCATGTGATCTCAGAGCATGGAGTTTCAGTGGACCCTGAGAAAATTAGTGCAGTCATGTCATGGGAGAAACTGAAGAATGTGTTTGAGATCAGAAGTTTTCTTGGCTTGGCCGGTTATTACAGGCGATTCGTTCGGGATTTCTCTCGGCTTGCTTCACCGATGACTTCCCTCACTCGGAAAGGGGTGAAGTTTGTATGGGGTCCAGAATGTCAGGCATCGTTCGAGGAGCTGAAGAGGCGACTGACTACTGCCCCCATGCTGATTTTTCCAGAGGCTGGAAAGGGATATGTGGTCTATTGTGATGCTTCAGGTATGGGTCTTGGGTGCATGCTTATGCAAGATGATCATGTGGTCGCGTATGGCTCTCGCCAACTTCGACCACATGAAAAGAACTACCCAACCCATGACTTAGAGTTGGCAGTGGTGATGCATGCTTTGAAGACTTGGCGTCACTACCTCTTCGGGGAGAAGTTTTTGGTATACTCTGATCACAAAATCTTGGCTTATATCTTCTCACAGAAGGACCTCAACTTGAGGCAACGTCGCTGGATCGAGTACTTGTAGGGGGTTGACTTTGACATTGTCTATACCCCAGGCAAGGGTAATGTAGTGGCCGACGCTTTGATCCGAAGAGTTCCAGTGCAGGCTTTGAGGAAGTCTAGTGATGAGTGGGCATTGATGGGTCTCTTTTCTCAGATGCATGTGGAGACCAGGGAATACAGTGGAGGGGCATTGTTGGCAAGTGTCCAGTTGACTCCTTCTCTATTGGAGTTGATTCAGCAGGAACAGCCCAGTGATGATCTTTGTCAGCGGTCTAAGCAGTTTCTTCATGGTGGGGAGACATCCTCTGATTGGTCGTCGTCTCCCGAGGGCATCTTGTGCTTCAAGGTCCGTTCAGTAGTGCCATTACCTCTGCGGAAGGTGGTGATTCAAGATAGCCACTAGTCTCAGTGGGCTGTCCATCAGGGTGCCACTAAGATGTATTATGATGTTCGTCGGCAGTTTTGGTGGCCTGGTATGAGACAGGACATAACAGACTTTGTTTCGAGATGCTACACATGTCAGCAGGTGAAAGCAGATCACCAAAGGCCATCCGGTTTCCTCCAACCACTACCCATTCCTACCTGGAAGTGGGAAGAGGTTGCCATGGACTTCATTGTTGGCTTACCTCGTACACCTCGGGGTAAGAATGCTATTTGGGTGGTGATTGATCGTCTGACCAAATCAGCCAACTTCATTCCGATTAAAGATACAACTAAAGTAGATGAGTTGGGCCATTTGTATCTTCAAGAAGTGGTGATACTTCATGGTGTACCATCAGCTATTGTCTCGGATAGAGACCCCCGCTTCACTTCTCGTTTTTGGGAAGGCCTTCAGAAGTCCTTGGGGTCTCAGATTAAGATGAGCACAACATACCACCCACAGACGGATGGTTAGACAGAGCGGGCGAATCAGATATTGGAGGACATGCTTCGTGCATGTGTCTTGGACTTTGGAGGTTCTTGGGATAGCCATTTAGGATTGGTAGAGTTTGCTTATAATAATAGTTACCAATCCACGATTCGAATGGCCCCTTTTGAGGCGCTCTATGGTCGGCCTTGTCGGTCCCCCCTATGTTGGGCTGAGGTAAGAGAGACTTCACTGTTGGGGCCGAGCCTTGTGCAGGAGATTTCTGAGAAGGTCAAGTTGATCAAGCAGCGCTTATTGACAGCTCAGAGTCGTCATAAATCTTATGCTGACCGGAGACGTCGAGACCTAGAATTTTCTATGGGTGACAGGGTATTCTTAAAAGTGGCCCCTCGTCTGGGCCATCGTCGATTGGGTAAGCAAGGTAAGCTAATGCCACGGTATGTCGGAACCTTTGAGATCACCGAGCATATTGGTAAGGTGGAATACAGGTTGGCCTTACCTTCTCAGTTGACGTCTATCCATGATGTCTTCCACGTCTCTCAGTTGAAGAAATACAATCCGGATCCATCCCATGTGTTGAGTTGGGAAGAACTAGAGATAGAGCCTGACTTGTCTATCGTTGAGAGACCGATGAAAATAGTGGACTCCCAAGAGAAGATACTTCGAGGAAAGTCTATTCCTTTAGTCCGGGTTTTATGGCAGCATGAGAATGATACACATGAGACATGGGAGCGAAAGTCATGGGTCGAGGAAGAGTACCCATTCTTGTTTTCCAACCGAGATTCATGTTGACTTTCCGGGGCGGATAGTCCTTAATGGTGGGGAGAATTGTCACATACAAGGAATATTTTAAAGGTATTTTTTTCATTTAATTTACATCCTTTCTTTTTTGGGGGGTTTTCCTAGGTTTTAGGGAGGAATAGATGAGTATTCATGAATTGGGCCAAACCGTGAGCCCAATTCCAGATTAACAAATAAATTTTGTATCTTTTATAAATTTTTCATTTTTCAACATTTTTCATCCATTCAAATTCCTAATTGACCTCCCCTAACATATTAACACCACCAAGGTAATTTGGAGCTTTTAGAAATCCATAACCAGGGGTTATTTGGGTTTTTGTCTAAGGGGTTGGGCCTGCCCGAAAGCCCAATTCCTGTTTTAAAAATAACATTTGATTTTGTTATAACTTATTCAATATTTGTGATTTTTCGGTGATTCCAAGTCTCACGCAAGCCCAAGTAACCCAACCGCGCGTCTGAACTCTCTCCCGCCAATTTGGAGCTCTGTAGAATCGCTATTTTGTGCCGATCTTCATAGGGTTCCTCAAATCTCCCAGATTTGAAGAGGTAAAGTATTTCTTTCATAAAACTCTCAATTCTCAATATTTTTCCTCCATTATAGTTCCTAAATGAGATAATACATCTTTTTAAAATGTACCCTAAATTTGGGATCTTTTAAATTTCAGATACAGGAGTTTTGGAGTGATTACTTCAAGATACTTCAAGTAAATGAGCCCCTTTCTTTCCTCTTTCAAATTATTTTGGGTTTAACTCATTGTTCTTAGGGTTTCTTCGGTTATAATTGAGTTTACTAATGTCCAGAAACTAGGATTTCGAACCTAGGGTTTAACTTTGGGATTTCTTGGCCAATTTGTGTGGTTTTAGGTTTGATCTAGTTCTCTCTTGGTGCGGTGGGGGTGCGATTTGATTTCGCACAGAGATTCAAGGGGTTTTGTTAATTTGGTAGGTGATTCCATTGTGTGTGAAATTTTTGTGAATTAGCTTGCTGTTTTCATGGTACTCTAATGTTTAATTCACTTGAATGTTTCTGTAAAAATTGGTTTTAGTTGCATTTATAATGCAAATGAATTTTATGTTCCAATTTTTGGTGAAATTGAGGGGTTTCCATTCAAATCTTTTATTGGTCTATTTTGGGATGCCCCATAACTGAATTTTTGGTTTTATTAAAGGGTTTTGAACTGAAATTTTGTTTTAATAACATAAAAGTGTTATCATAGTGTGAAAGGTGGATATCTTAAAGAGCTTTGGGTGAAAAACAATGTGATGTTTTGAGAAGTTGTTTTATTGGAAATAAAATTATTTTATTGTGTGTTATAAATGGTATAAAATGTGTGTAGATACTGTAAATTTTTTTGTGACCAGTAGTGATATTTTATATGACAAAGTATGTGTGTTTTTTTCTGAAATTGTTTGAGCACAAAAAGGGGAAGCCCGGGTACTTAGGTGGGGCGGATTTGTACTAGTACAGCTAGTGGATCAGATAAGTTTTGTCCCTGTTCCACTTAGCATATGGATAACGACAACTCTAACTAAACTATTTGGATGATGATTGGGGACCAATAGGTTATGGGTATGTTCCCTACTAGTGGCTCGTGCACGAGAATGGATTTTTCTATGGTTACTCTACACCGAGGTACGAGGTACATAGGGCCTGAGACAACCTAGTGCTTAGGGGTGTTCCTAATTTTGATGCTCATAGGATTTGTGGTATATAACCTTGTTGTCGGTTGTTTTTGGAAGTAAATTACAGTAGATCACATGTCTATTTAATGTTCTAACATTCTGAAATTCTCGGAATGAAAACTGTTTTCATTTGAAAGTTGCATTTCTTTGAATTTTAACACTGTTTCACCTTGTGTATTAAAATTGCTTATTTTGTTCACATTGTATTGTATACTCTTTGGAATCAACTGGTGGTATCCTATTGGGATTAGGCTCACACCCTACTTACACCCCTTGGGTGTAAGTAGACCTGCTTATGCTTGACTCAGGTAAAGGGAAGGCTAAGGGTGATGGCGGTTCGGGATGTTAGTCCCCATCGTTGGGGCGGAGTTGCGGGGACGGTTTGCGGGTGATGATCCCCTTGTCATGTGGAGTCCATGGGGATGTCTTTATGTTGTAATTATTTGTTTTTAGACCACTTTTAGTGTCTTTAAACTTATGTATTCAGATCTTGTTTTGTTAAGAATTGTTTAGAATGAAAATTTCAGATTTTAATAATTGATTGTTTTTTATGATTTATGCTGTCATACTCGAGTAAATCGTTCCCAAACCAGATTTGTTTGATACTCGGGCACTTGTACCAGCCCGTGGGGATAGGGAACACCCTTCGGGCCTTGCTACGGGCCGGGTTTGGTGCTGTTAATGGTGGCGACCAGATCCGGTTCGTGACAATTTATGACACAATAATGATGGAGTGTTTACCTCATTAATGAATGGTTTAAATAAATAAGATTATCAAATTTAATAAAATATCAAAAACATGTCCAATTATTATTGGATGATTATATTTCGAAAAAGTGTCATATTATATTAGACATTAATATCTTTTGGGGTATTAGTAACTGAAAATCATTATATAATAAAAAAATATTTTCAAACTTCCCTAAAGTGCCCATCCTCCCCCTTATAAAAATACCCCTCCTCTAACCCATTGCACACACATCTCAAGTCCCTTGGCTCATTCATACTCTAACCAATTATTTTACATACATAACTCTATTCCTAATATAAGCCATACCTTAGGTAGAAGGAACTTCACGGAAGAATTTTGGTTCAAACCAAAGGGAGTTACCCGATTTAAAGGTAACCTCTTCTCTTAAGTTATTTTCTTTTATTTTACTTCTCTGACCCCCTAAATTCATTTTATTAATTTCTTTTATAAAAAAACAGTATCCTTAATATACTAGGATGTTGTTATGAGATGTATTAGAACTTCACCTACACACACCTCCATCTAATGGGTAAAGAATATATTATTTTTGTGGATGACGAACTACTGCCTCATGAAATAATTATTGTTCAATATTATCTTACTACCATTCATGGTGTCCATTTTAATGTAACTATAAATATATATCATATATATTATGTTTATGATTCTTCTATTCTTCAGTCATTTTTATTTACAAACACCCCTTTATGATTTCCAATATGTGTAATCACGATAATTTCATTTGAGGAAGTGCAGACTACCGCCCCCTCAAGGTTATATGATTCGTTCATGACATATATGGAACGTATAAAGAATGGAGTTAAAGAAATTATGTAACATATATATCATATTATATTAAAATATAATTATAATATACCTATTTATCATTAAGTCTTCATTCCATTAAATTTGAAATATAAATGAAAGTAGCGTTCATGCGTACGTACAACTTACCGTCTCTCTGAACTGTGCTTTTCATTTCTTCTCTCCAAATGTCATGTACTAATTATAAATATATATATAAAGGATATATATGATATATATGACTTTTAAATAATGAATATGATTTTGGAGATAATAGACTTTTGACCACATGGACAAATTGTAATTATAACAAGTTCATTTTAAACTAATGTACCAAATATCGACAAAATGACCATTATTTACTTAAATGGTTGCATGATGTTTATAACATAGTAATAGGTGATATAAAATTAATAATAAACATGAAAAAGTTTCTTAAGCATGTATAAATTTACTTTAGTTTATAATTCAGGTGATTAAATAATGAACGGGTCAATTCAGACATTAGGTAATTGGTTTATTATCTCACTTTTAATTTCGTGATATTTCCATTGTTCACCACTTATTTATTGCATGTGGTGTATTTTGTAATTCCAATTGATATATATTATAATTATTATATTTATATTCATTGTATTCTATGAATCATTTGGTGGTTATTAACTTTGTTTCTTATGACACGATTGATTACAACGTGGTAAGGGGTGTTCATCTCACCTTTTATTCTCATGAGATTCATGCCTTATTTTACACTATTTCAATTTGTGTGGTGTATGTACTTCCCATGATTGTATTTTTTTTAAAATATATTTAAATTTATGGGTATATACATCTTTATTTTATGATACCTCTTTCATGTGGTGTATTTTTCATAAGTTTCCAAATTGGTAAGGGAACCTTTTACCCCCCTCTTCTAATCAAAGACTTATTTTATGTTATATATTTTAAATTTCCCTTTCATTATGTTGGGATAAGTTCTCATATATCCTTATAGTTGTAAATTTTATGTCCATTTGATGAGGGACCCTTTTATATCTCATCAATTCATTTTCTGAATTTCAAAGCAACACAATTAGGCTGTCGAATTTCTTTAATAGAACTTCTTAACCCAATTTCTTTTCTTTGGGTTGAACATATACATCTTGATTATGATGTGCTATGAGTATGTGTGAATTACCTATGATTGTTTCACACTTAATATCATCTTATATTTGGTGTATTATTATTTTTCACACATAATTATATCATTGATTTGTCCTTAATTTAATGATATGATCTTTGTAAGGGACTTTGTCTCAATTTACATTCCAATGAGACTTATATGTTGTTATACACCAATTCACTTTTATATGGTGTATATAATTTCCATTGATATATAATATCATGAATATACTTATTCCCATGATATTATAATGTTTTGATTAAATGTTATTCCTCAATTATAAGCGTATCTCATTTGGTTTAGAACTATTTAACTAAAATATTGTTTTAAAGATTTATTCTTCTAAATATTTCTCATTAATGACCTTGTTTTCAAAATAGTTTTAAGGATATATTTATATGGAAATTAATTTTTTTGAATTTTAATTCTTTTAATATCATTAAATTGGTATGGGACACTTTGATTCAAAAATCAATTAATTAAATGTTTTAAATGGTTCAGAAAATGGTTTGATAAAGAATAAATTATGTCAATATCTTGAAATGATATATTTTGATTGCAATGTGGAAATGTTATCTTTCCTTTATTCTTATTTTATGTGTTATGAATATGTTATGTCCATTGGGCATTGTTTTTTTATACGGGTGTTTTTGTGATAAACCTATGGCAGGTGAACCTGAGATAGCTCTCCAATGCATTGGGTAATGTGACGGAGGAAAACATAAATGTGTCTTATATAAGATTTAGGGAATATACTATTATGGGTATTCCAACATAACTCAATAAGTAGATATGATGGATATAATGTATCTATGATATTCATGCCACAAGTTACATTTATGATTTAGGATTTCTATGTGTTATTCATAAATCTTATTATTTCATGAGGTGTGTTATGATTGAAATGTATGGCTTCATTGATTTTTATTTATTGATGGGTAAATGATTCACTTACTTATTTTTTAAACCTTACTGGGATTTTTATGTTCACCCATGTTTTGAAATGTTTTTAACATTACATAAAGATGAATAGGGTCAATTATGGGATCAAGGAAAATTCATGTTGTCTTAAACATGGAACTAGACATGTTATTTTTTTAGAGTTCTTATATTTTGAAAAAAAATAGATACTGAGTAGAAGTTTCTTCTTTGTAATTTTTGAAATGTAATGTAATATATATGGCCTAAAACTCTAAAATTCTAAACATGAAAATATAGTCAATGTGAATTCTTGACTTGACTGATAATTATGTAATTTTTAAGGCAGGGTACTTATAAAACCTCCTCCCACACTTTGTCACTCCACATTGACCCTTATATATCATCCAAAACACATCCATATAATCTCCCAACTCCCTTAAACTTCTATTTGAATAATCTATTTAGAATTAAAGACATCAAAGGAAGTCCTCTGGTGAAAATAAAAATAAGCTACTCAAAGAAGAGTTAATATCCTTCATCAATATTGTTTCTTTTTATTCATTCTCCACAACCCCAACTACTTTCATTACATTCATAGATAATAGCCTCAATATCCCAGAAATACTGAGATTTTATTATGTTAATGGTTTAACATTCACTAACACACACATACAAGTAATTGGTAACAAACATATCATTCTTCTTTATGGTGAACTACCATCTCACGAAACAATGTTGTTCATTTTACCTTTACTACCTATTGTGGATATGAATTATGAATGAATCACTTTTTTATATAATCTAAATAATATATTTATTATTTAATTATTATTATAAATTTATTATAGAATATCTAACATCATGATTTACATTTTCAATAAATAGGATAAATTCACGTGTATAAGTGTGGCCTATCGCCTCATCAAAGAGATGTGATTGTTCACACATTCGATGAAATATATTAAGGATGGGTGTAGTAAAATTATATGACATATATGAAATAATAATTATGATTTTATTATATATTATACATGTAGTCATATATATTTTTAACATTATTTCGTTCAATACGCCATGAAAAGAGAAACAACATTTTTGTGTACGTATAACCTACACACTCCCTGTATATTGTATTCCATTTCATATATATATTAATATATTATAGTTTATTATAAATGTTTATATAATGAATATATATGAAACAGATGTCATGTATTTCATTATTGAATTAAGTAATTTATTATTTAAATAAAACGATCAACAAGGGAAACTAAAAAAACATTTGATAAATAAAGAGATTATTAACCCAAAAATTACTATAACATAGAATTCTTAATTAATTAGTTATTTAAGGTCATACAAAGACCTTATATACTATTATATATATTTATGTTTTTTTGATAAATTTATAATAATCATATAGTTATTATACAAGACTTTTTTACATGTATAATGAAATAAAACACATAATGTATAGGAATTTCATCTTAGATTTTTATCTATGAGATACACGGCATATTCACCACTAATTTATTTTTTGTGGTGTATATATTTACCATTAATTTATTATATTATTAAATTATTTAAATTTTATTTTATTTACATAAACATTTAATGATATATCATAATTGGTTTTATGGTTCAGATGTTACCAAATCAGTAATGAAATTTTGTCTCAATTTTCCTTCTTTGAGAGACATATTTTGTTATGAACCTATGTTATTTTATGAGGTGTATATATATCCAATTTAAATTTTATATCATTAATCTCCTTATAATTCATTATATTTTAGGCTCCATGTAATTACATTTTCTTACATGGGTAGAAATATTTTTTGTTACAAAGTGGTAATAGTTTTTTGAAATAATCAAATTATTTATCGTGATTGATTATGATTATGATATAATTGATGAAATATAGTATTACATACCTCAATAATTGTAGTTAATTTTATTCTACATAGTTTTTTAGGATTATTCATATATTTTTACCAACTTTTCAACTCATTGATACTTTATCTAATTAAGAAAATGTTTCTATGAATATTTGATTTCATTTCTATTTTTGGTAAAAAATTTGTTTTAATGAAAAAAAATTGTTTTTTAAAGTGTTATTTTAAGTTCATTTTCAACGAAAAAAATTTATAAATATGTTTTATTGGGAATTAAATATTCCCAAAAAAAATTTAGAACCATATTTTCAAATGAAATGTTTTACAAAAATATTATATCTTTTATAACTAACTTTTCAAAGATAAAAAGATATCTTCCTCAAGAAATGTTTTCAAAAGATCATCCATAATTATTTTCACTCTAAGATAAGATTATTTGGTGTTACTCTTGCCTTATTGGAAATATGATCCAGAGTTTGAATCAATTTGTTTCTCTAAATTCTTTATGTATTGATTTAAAAAATTTCCTGAAACTTGATTCTCTTTCATGGGTAATATGTTCATGAAATCAATATCACTATCAAAGGATATATTTTTATAAATCCTTATTGTTTTAAAAAGTTTTTATTTGATGAAATGATTATGAAAAATATCTATATTCCATATGTTAATATAATATTACATGTTTTTTAGGTATTTCTATGTGATGGTTATTTTTTTTGATTAATTTTTATGTTCTCATTGAATACATTTGTATGATTTAATTAGGATATAGCTGTGACCTATATATCCCTATAATGAATTGGGTAAATATTAAATCTCAAGAGAAATAAATATGAAATTTTCTAATACGATGGTATTTAGAGAAAACATTAGCAACTAATATGGTTGTGGGAGTGAACCAGGAATACCAAGATAGTTATGTGAGTGTACAATTACTACCAAGATTTCATGGGGAGTGAAACCATAATACTATGATAGAATTGAATGTGATTCATTGACTATTATGGAAATAATATTTATATTTTTATGTTTCTCCCAAAATTATATAACTTATTCATATTTAATTCATTAAAGGCTTATGTTCTCTATTTCGTTCGCATTAATGTCTTATGAACTATCAATATTCATTCTATGATTCATGTTTATGATCATTGATATATTGGATATGATCTTCTTAATTTCATGTCCATTTTCTCATACTATTATTCTCATTATTATGATTAAATATCTCACTTGTTTACCCTTACTGAGCATATGATCTCACTATTTTTATGTTTCCTTCCAAATTTTAGGAAGATATGAAATATATTCAATGTGCCTATGAATAGAACATGTCAAGAAAAACCTATTGGGAGATAATATAGCTGACATACAAACCATTGTTTATGTTTCCTTGTTCTGAAAGTTTCCTAACTTATACGGTATTTAGGCATTTGTATGTGTACTGTAATAATTAGACCAACAAATTGATGTTATTTCTATGTATTAAAATTAGGAGTCCATATAATTGTTATCAATTCAATGATTTTGTTAACAATTGGATGTTAGGATGATAACACCTTTGTAAGAAAACGTAGAGAAATTCTATGGATAATTTTGATGATAAGGAATTGAAAAGGGAAATATCATAGAATCTTGGTAAAGAATAGAAATATTGGTTTCTTAAATGTATATACCTATATGGATACTGTAAGTGTATATGGATCTGAAAAAAATATACCTCGGTGTAACAAAATTGACATGTAGAATCGAGAATGACTCATCATAACCTTGTACAAGACAATATGCATTACAAAACTATTATTTTGACTCTAATGGATTAAATGATTTAGGAAATACAAAAATCCTTCATGAACAATCATGAAGGTTTTGTATATATGTTTTATATGAATAAACATAGATAAACCAAATTTTGATTATATTAATGAACGTGTCAACATTTAGACATATTATATAAGACTGTTCATGAATATGTGGTTCTTCATTATGATAACGATTTCTTAATCAATGGTTTTGGTTTTAGTTAATGGGTCAAACCCAATATAACCATGTTAATGATGAATGAAATAGGAAATGCAATTATTGTCCACATGAATATTTAAATGTTATAGGATATGGAAGGGAAAAAATTATCACTGTAGTAAAGTGAGGTATAAATCATCTAAGAATTGTAAATGAGGAGTGGAGGGAACAACTTTCTATCGAGTCCTTCATGTAGAAAAAATACCTCCATTCAGTGGGTCTTTTTATCGCATTATTTATGATTAATGTATCAACAACTCTAAAATGATATTTTCTATGTTTAATTGTTGTAATAAAGAATTTTTTTTGGGTATTTATCAATTGGAAGGTGAAGCCGATCAATTGTGGAATATTATTTAGAAAACAAGGGAAGAAGAATAAATTTATTATAACGAATGGTTTGTTTTTATGTAGAAATTTTTCTATAATTAGATCCATCATATCATGTGAATGAAGATACAAATTGATTTCCTCGATCTTAAGAAAAAGGATGACAAACACAATGGTACTAATGAGGCATATTTTATAAGACTTGTGAGGTGCAATTATAACATTATCATCCAACATTATAACAAAGAAAATAGATTCTTATGTTTATTAATGTAAATTAGTATAAGGGTATTATCTATAAGATACATTAGTAGATATTAAGTTATGGTTCATTGTGCAATCAAGGTTGAAATGAAGGTTGGAGGTATCTATAAATCAAATTGTTCTGATAGGAAGTGGATGATGGAGTTAAAAAGAAAAGATAAAATCCATAGAGAAAAGAATATGATCTTTTCTTTATCCTCTATATGTGGGAATAATCATTGAATAAATTGTCTTAAGAGGTATAATAGATGTTTTTTGTGAGGAATTGAAGGTCATAGGGAATTTAATTATTGATGTGATGGGAATAAGTTTTATAAAAATGAAAATGGAATGAATGTATCACATTATGAACTTCCTCTTATTTAGTCAAAAAATGGAAAGGAGAATCAATATTATGATACCCAATGCCCGAAGATAAGGGCTGGTGATGATTATTGACATCATAAAATTTTCATCAAAGAGAAAAGGTTAAATATGACTAAATAACCATTTTTGTCGGGAGATTGAATAATATATTTGGAATGATTGAGTATTTATGTAATGGAATTCATTAATAATGTTATATAAGTTATTTTATGGTATTATAAAATAATGAAACATCTATGTATTTTCCCCCTATAGTTTTTCTATATGTATTTCACAGCCTGTAATGAATGTAAAATGAAACCAAGAAATGTGATTGAGGTAATAAGCTGATATTTTTTTTGAAAAAACATGATTAATAGAATGATAAACCTTATATTTTCAGGATGTTGAGATAATGAAATCTCAATAATGATATGTTTGATATTAATAAGTAAATTGGACTATAATGATTTCCTATGAAATGATTAATGATTTTTTGAAATGTTATTTATGATATCATTGATGGATATTAAAACTTTATTGACATAAAGAATATATCCAATAAACATTATAATAAAAAAACAAGAATTTTATTTAATAAGGATGCATGGTTATTAAGGTTTTTTCTAAAACTCAAGATAATACATGATGAAGGTATTTACATGTTTTTAGTGTGATAACAAAGAGATACCCTTTGATATATGGGTGATAAATATTAATATAATTTAGTAACACTATTCCTATCGATTTTTTTTTTTAGTATTCAGAAGGATTATTTGGTAATTTATATAATAATTTATTTAAATATTTTATTATGTTTATGAAACATCTATAATATCTTTCCAAATGTGGATTTATGAATATATGATAACTTTTGATAATGTTTTTTTGCGATTATGAAAGATAAAATCAGAAATCATTATATTTTTTTTATATCAAGATCTTTTAATTCTACCCAATTGTCAAAATCGACTTCATTTCTTTGAATAATAGATGAAGTTGAAATTTATCCACAAACAAGAAAGGGTGATGTTGTCTTGAAAACATGTATGTATTTCATTCATGATAATTATTTAACTTAAGGAAAAGGATGATGAAAGAAAAAAAATTCAATCCTAGTAGGTTTTTTATAAATGAAATGGTCCCTTATATAATAATATATTTATTACCTTTTGACTGTTAACATTCTCCTGAATATGTTCTACATAACTTGTTTTCAAAACATGATAGATATATTTCTCTTCCATGTCCTTGTTTTCATATCCCACCTATGTTCTCATATATAGAATCCTATTAATAAGTTACTTTGGGTTACTATTATGTTTTTAACATTCCTTTTAAAATATATTTTTTAGTATTAATTTTTAGAATTTGGGTTACATTGAAAATAACATTCATGACTTATACATTTGATAACCTGACAAATTTTTAGGTTGAAATTAATTTTAAGGGGGGAAGAATTTAACACCCTATATTTTTAGGGAAAATTTTCTTGAATGAATTTGTTTTCATTGATTTCTTCTTTTTCACTATGTAAAAAATTCCTTACATATAGAACTGTTGTGGCTTGTACTATTCACAAAACCAACGTGGATTTCACTACACATAACTACGAATTGGTATGTGTTACACGCAACACTATGTTGTTACGAAACATTATTGTATTATGATAATTATATAAACAATATAATGATAACCTAGATGATAAACATAGTAAAATAAATAGTAATTACTAATTTTATAATATTATTTATAACCATTTTAAATTAAAAAAACAAATTGTTAATGAAAAATATATTTTTTGGTGAAGTATTTATAGGTTATAAAATATTATTTTCTCAAAGGACATCTTTTCATGTATTTCTATCCAAAACAATTATACTAATATTATGCACTTTTTTAAATTTAATATGATAATATGAACTTAGTTTTTTGGAATTTTGATTTCTGAAATTATCTTAGGTTGAATTTTTAGGATTTTTCTAAAAAATTTATTTTTGAAATAATAATGAAAAATACAGAATCATAATTCAAAGATGATTTATTGTCTAATTTTTTAATATATATAAATATATTTCCTGAAGGATTTATCGAATAATTATAGAAATTATACATCCATTAATCCAAGAATGTTATGTGGAATATTTTCATAATTAATTTAGATATAAAATATTAATTAATTTGTGAGTATTCTCTCATTAATGACCCTCTTTCTCGCCATATCTACAGGTTTACCAATAAACATAATTTTTTTATAGTCTATGAATTTCATTTAGAAATACAAAAATTCATGGTTGTAATTCATATTATATTTATAGTCTAATAGTTTCAAAATAATTTTTGTAAATTATAAATATTAACTTTACTAATTTTTAATTACTATAGTAAATGGTTAATTGTGTGATTAAAGGTAAAAATATCAATATAAATATTATAAAATTTCCATAAATCTTAAAAAAGTTTCACTAGATGAGTGGTTTTTACCAAAAGAATATTTGGTCAGAGATTATAATATTATTATGGTACTTGGATGGTGGTAAGCCATTTATTATATTTTAATTAATGAAAAGTAAAAAATAACCTACTCATATATTATATTAATATATAATTTTTAATGTTGAATTGTTCAAAGATAAATTAGACTATAAATACTAATTTTAATGATAATTTTTTTCTTCAACATGGTAATTTATTTTTGGGACAATGTATAATTACCATTATGGCCAACAAAATGATGATGCATTAATTTTTTAATTAATGAAAATACCAAATAAATGTTATTATAAATGATAAAATATATAGAATTTTATATAACTAAATTCATCAAAGAATTATATTGAATAATTTAACATATTAGTGATTAGTTTAAGGATTTGTTTCATATATATCAATTTTTTATGATGATTTTGAAAACTAAAATATTGAATAGTGTCAAAAATGACCTTATTGATATTTTAAAAGAATTAAAATTGTATTAAATGATATAAAATTCATCAAATTATAAAATTATGCCAAATAAATATAATAATATTTAAAAAATCACAAATTAACCATATATTGGTCCTTTTGAATTTTATTATAACTTTATTTACCCTTAATGGGTGAAAATAGATGTTATCATGGTATAGATTTAAATAGGTTAATAAGGGTCAATTCTAAACAATAAGGATTGGAAAATAGTAAAAACATATCTAATTTTCATTGGATGAGATATTTCGGACCCACCCTTATAATATAATCAAATTAATGAACTTTTGAACCATTTTTAATTAAAAATTAATTTATAATAATTTAATATTGTATATGTTTCATAAAGTTCCCATCGTAACAATTATTAATGGAAACCTACTCCCTCACTTCCTCACAACATATTTAGTCTTCTACCTCATTGAAATATTATCCAAATAATCTCCCAATATTCCAATCTTACTATTTAAAGCCTCTATTTTGGAGAAAATACATAAAAAGAATCCCATTTCTGCAATCCAAATGGATTTACCCAAATAATAAATAACGTCATTCCCCAAGCTCCATTATTTTATTTTCATTCTCCAAAACATCAACAAATATTATTACCTGAAAAAATAATATCTTAAGAATCCTAAAAATGCAGAGAGTTTCTATGTTACTGATTTTAACTTAACTTGCACACACCACCATCTTATGGTTACCAAACATATTGTTCTTCTTTATAGCAAACTACGGCCTAACGGAACTATGTTTTTCATTTTACCTTTACCACGTATTAGAGTTGGAATTTTTGATTGAAAACATATTTAATTTTATATATATGATATTTAATATTTATTTATTATATAAATCCTACCTTCATGATTTCTATTTTGTGTAAATACAATGACATTGTTTTTGGAAGTGTGGAGTACTACATCCTTAATGTGATATAATTCATTCACACATTACATGGAATGTATTACAGATAGGTTTAGTAAAATTATATTATATATATGACATAATAATTCTTATTTAATTATTTTATATAACTATAAATATATATTTCAGTGACTTTATTCCTTTCAATACGTTATATAAATGGAAACAATATTCATGCGTATGTAGGGCCTACTGTCTCCATAAACAGTGTATTCCTTTTCATACAACATTATTTTATAGATTATAATAAATTTTTATATAGTGAGTATATATGATATATAAATAATGATTAAAATTACAAAAATAATTAAATCCTGATTTCTATAAAAGGATATAAAATGAAAAGTCAAATTGTGTACGATAAAAAAAGCGATTCTACCCAGAAACATTATATTAACAAGTAATTGTTAATAAATTGGTACTAAAAGGTCATAATAAAACCATATATTGTCTTATATATAAACATAGGAATGTGTTTTTCTATTTAATTTATAATAAGATTATAAATATTATAACACTGTCTTGTACGTGTATGTTTAATGTCAAGATAGTGGGTAATGAAATTTCATTTTACATTTTTTCCATGAGATACACACCTTATTCAAAAGTCATTTATTTTGTGTGGTGTATATAAATCCCATTAATGTATAATAATATTATTATACATATATTTAGGTGAATTTATATATCCATTTGATTTTATTTCTATAATGGGTTATATGGTAAAAATGTTACAGAATCATTAAAGTAATTCTGTCTCAATTTTCCTTCCCTAAGACATTTGTTTTGTTATAAACCTATATAATTTTGTAAGCTATATGTTCATACAATTTACATATTATATCACGAATGTCCATATATCTCATGATATTTTGGGTTACATGTAATTTCATTTATTTACCAGTAGAGTATGATTCATAGTTTCATAGTGGTAGGAGTTTATTGAAACAATCTCATCATTTATCGAGATTTCTTAATATTGTTATTTGTTTAATGAAATATCATGATCCAACTCTCAATAATAATCTTGAAATTTATTACCCTTTATTTATTTATGTTGTCTTTAATTATTTGAACCATTTTCTACTCTTTGTCACATTAGGTAATTAATAATGTGTTTTTAATAAAATTCTATATCATTTCATTTTTCAGTCGAAAATCAATTTTATTTTAAAACCAATGTTTTAAAAAATTAATGTTTTAAAAATTTTATTTTATGATCCACTTAATTGGAAAACCGTCATAAATGTTTTTATTTATTTTCTAATATTTATTTATTAAATGGAAAAGTTTTTCAAAAATATTTTTTGTTTTAGAATGATTTTATTAAATATGATTGGTTATTTTCATCCTGAAAGGGTCTTCAAAAGATGTTGAAAATTATTTCCCATCTACGATGACATATGTTGGTTTTTGTCTTGCCTTGTTGTTATCATTATCTAAGGATCCATTCATTTTCAATTTATTAATAGTTTATTTTTTGATTTAATTTTATTCATTAAATACATTATGCATTAATTGGTTATGTTTTTCTGAAATCAATTTCTCTTTCAAGGGGTATATATTTATGAAACCTGGTTCATTTAACAATTTATGCATTGATGAAATGATTATGCAGACATTCTGTTTTCCATGGTTTTAGATAGTATTATATTTTTATGATTCCCATTTCATTTCATGGTCTATCCTATGAATAATGTTTATGATTTCATGGAACACGTATATATGTTTCCCCTATGAGATAGATGAGTCCAATATCTCCCTCCAATGCATTGGATAGATATTTATATTTCATGAGATAGAAATAAAGGTCCTTATCCACTATGATGGTATTTAGAGTGACCCTTGAGTATTAATATGGTTATGGGAGTGAACAATGAATTCCAATATTATGATTAGGGTGTACCAAGACTACCAATATGGTATGGGTAGTGAACACATTATATTATTATGGAACTTGTTGAGATGTCGTGACTACAATTAAAATCATTATTATTTTCTTTTTTATGTTCCATAATTCTATGTCTTCTTCTGATGTTATTTTTTCAATGATCATGTTATTTATTTTTTTTGATTCATTTCAATTGAACATCCAATATTTCATCAATGATTCATTTTTTTGATATTTGATATGCATGGTATGATCTTATATTTTTATGATCACGTTGTCATACCATTTTTCTGATGATTATGGTTACATATATCCCTAATTTAACCATTCTATGCATCACATACAACCATTTTTTGTTTTTCCTTTCTAAGGTTATAATATATATATTATGTTTAATGTGACTAATAAGGGTTGTAGTCATCAAGAACCAATTGGAAGATAATATATCTCACCAATATACTAGGGTTTATGATCACGTGATTAAAAGGCACAATACTTGTATAGTATTTATGTGTCTATTTTTTCATTTTATTATGTATTCTGAAATATAGATGAAGTTTTAATGTATGAAAATAGAGTATAGAAATAATAATTCCTCTTATCAATAAAATATTGTTTAATGTGTATAAGATATAGGTACCATACATCGATCTTTTGATGGTCCAACCTCACTACCCTCTATAGTAGGTTAAATAGCATATAACAATCCTTTTACGCTACCTTAGGATCATGTATGAATCCCCTATGTTACTATTCTTGTTCATATGGATGTACATATCTTCATGTACCATATCCCCCACTCTAACCTGTATTATCAATGAAACCCCAATTTTCTAACATATACATTATAACTAATCCCTTGTTGGGTTCTTAAATCGACCTAGGTACACCATCACCTCTCTCCAATCATGGGTTTATAAAGAACCTCTATTTGTGATACATCCTCCAACATGAAAGCCATTCTATTAGAATTTTTTTTAAAAGACCATGAATGTGGATGAATATTTCATATTGATAAGAGAGAGCTCGATCACATTCCAATAAGATTGATCCCATAATTTGGATACAATGTCTTCCACTTCACATTTGGATGTTCTCATAATGAAGCTTTGAACTATTATATTATGTACCACTAGATATCCCATATAAAACATTATTAAAATAACAAGAATCCCGCTTCAGGTTCCCCTTTGAACTAAGAGATGGATTCACTACCTCAAAAAACCTATTCAAAAAATGTATATTAACATAGTACTTGATCTCATATAAAACTATTTTCAAAAAAATTCAAGCCATTATGGCCTCATAATTAATAAATTTAAGATAAAATACCTTTTTTCATTGAAGACACAATGATAATCCATCACAAAAATGTTTCCTAGTGTCAAATTACTAAACTCTCTTTCTTTCTATTTCCTTTGGATTTTGTGGTAACAGTGTTGCAATAACATATCAAAAAATATCATCTATTCAATTCCCTCAAATTCCTAAACCCAAAAATGAATACCCCACAACTTCTGTTCAATTCGTCATAACATAAAATCATGAAACATGACTCCGTTGTCAAGAAGATTATCTATGTGATCCAGAATCATATACATATACTCCATCCAAAATTTGGAAACCTCAAGTACACCCTCTTCCACAAACACCATAGAGTGCAATATTTGAAACTCTATCTTCATATCAAACATACTCATCACTTCCCACCAGGGTTCTCTCACCATAAACATAATAAAATGTGTAATTATATAATTAAAAATCTCTAAAACATTTTTCCTATAGGAAATTTGTTTTCTTATCCCACTACTAGAGTATAATTTCGTCACATTTTCTCAGGTTTTTGATATGATAAACATCATCATATTGGCATATTTATAGAATTCCAGAAACATGTATTAATAAACAACATAATTTTTCTACAATTACATTAAACATACGGAATATTGTAGACAAAAACTAAACCACATATCATACACTATCCCAATGGGTTAAATGGGATACACATCAGTTTCCTCAATGAACATTATACTATGACATGGAAAACATGAGGTAAACTAGATTATGTCAACATTATTGTTTTATTAGACCATATTTGGTCAATGTTATTTTTTCAAATCATTGTTGAAACCAGTTATGAATTTTTATTTTTAATTATTTTCATAAAACAATAAGGAAACTAAAAAATCGTTTTCATTTTCATTAACAAGACATAAACTCATTTTCTAAGAGTGGATAATATTATCCTTATATGTGAAAAATAATTTTCTTTAGCCCATAAATAAATCCACTATAAATAATAGCATCACACCACATTCGCAGCACCCGTGTTGAAAAAAAGTTAATTGTAACATGAGAACATCAAGAATAAGAATGAAACCATGTATACATGGGTTTTAACTTACTCATGGGTATCCTAATATCATTCACAGGCACATTTATAAAGACTTAAACACACTATCCTCTGATCTAACATTCCCAAATAGTAAATAATAAGAAAAACCCCACTCTGATACAACATTGCTAAATCTAATCCCATGTTCCACTACACCCGTTCCATAAGTTGGTACAGTATGTGACATTAGTCCAACCTCCTAATATGCTAGAGGCAATTGACTAGAACTGAGGGCCTAATGGAACCTATTAAGATACTATAAATTATTTAAAAGAGATAACACATAACAAGAATAAACATAAAAATTGACAATAAAGAATAATCAATTCCAAATCATCAAACAAACAAATTCAGAAACTATGGAAGTACCGGAAAACCAAAGTGATTAACGTTCTATCTCCGAATAGTCTAATGTGACAAAAGAAATCAAATTTAAGGCATGATAAAAAATTACCAAAAAAGTGTCTCATTATTACGTTTATTCTTCTGAACCATGAGCTTTCCAAAATACTATATTATCCATCTATCATTGGTCCCTTTCTATTATTTTGAAATTAAAGAAATGAAGTCTTATTAGATACCCAAAAATAGCCAAAATAGAATTTACGTAAAACCCGCTTGTCTGCCACCAATGGCGTCGACAATAATATCTAGTCTAAAACAATTTCTGAATAATTACTATAAAAACATACAATAGTTGATATAATATGATTTATTTGTTTAAAATGATAAAATTAACCAGATTTTCTCTCAGTTCCAAGAGATACTTTTACAAACCAAAAATACTTTGGAAAATTCCAATTATTAGAATAATATACTAAAAGGAAGTTATATGTAAAAATATACATAAAATTATTCTATTTATAAAACTGAGATTCCAATCACTGTATGAAAACACCCATAAAATGATATAGAATACATTTTCTATACCATTAGAGTAATCTAAATTATTCCATACTTTAATAATATAGTGCATCATGACACAAGTAGTCTTACTCTATCCCTAAAAAGGTAGAGGTATGTGACTTTAACTTCTAAACCATCCAATAGTCACATTTTTTAAGGACATAATCAGTGAGCTCTTCTCATAGTGTACTCAGAAGTGTGAAGCATTTCATTTTTCATAATTACATGCTTCATCATATTTAAGATGATTTTGATTTCCATACCTCGCCTATCTCATTATTTAATCTGTATACTATCTATTTTTTTATCCCTTTCCAATGCATTTAAACCCATAGACATGCCTCTTCAACCATTTTTCACATTTGTATTTAAATATTGTAACCCATTTGACTTATTCTTATTAATTAAAAACCATATTATTTCAAATGAAAATAATAACCTCTATTCAATAATTTATAATTTCATGCACCCTTCATTTTTTCATTTAATAAATCAATTAAATTGTTTAATAGAGTGTCACACACCATGGCTAACCATATGCCTAGTCTAATCATCCAAAAAAGATCTAATGGGGTTCATGAGGGGTATAACATGTAATTTAAACACCCAATTTATTGATTACATTACTAGAATAAAACAAAAAACACAAAAACCTAAAAGAACAACCACATACATATTAATAGATGTCAATACTAGGTGATATAACTTTTAGAACTCCTAAATCAATCTCGTACAGATGTACTTTCTTAAACATGGTCCTTGATTAAACCACAAATTACACCCAAAAAGTAATCTAATAATATAGTGGGGAAACATGTGATTTGGTGTTTATAAGGTGATAAAACATTCATCAATGATTCTTCTTGAAAATTTAATAATTTATAGTGGTAGACACACATGGATATGAGATTCAAAACAAACAACACTTCAAATGAACAATGATCAAAGTAGAATGATCATTGTATGATGGAAGATCTCATGGATCATAACACTGGCAATTGGGGGAGCATATAAGAAGAAAATGAGGTATGATATTTAATGTTTGGATGGGTAAATATGGGAAATTACATTTTTAATTAAAGTAAAGGGTTTTGATGAATGATATTTTATACTATGGAGCAGCCATACAGAGCCGTCTAAACAAGAGGCGGTTGAGCTGAAATGTTTTTTTGAGCTACACACATGACTTGAAAGACCATGCGGTGGACATTCTTATTCTTCTATAAAAGGGTACATTTTTCATTATTTCTAGGTCCATGGATAATTCTTACTACTAACTATGTGCCAACTGTCCTCCACACATAAAATAACATATTTCCCCTCTTATTCCATTTTTCAATCCCCCATAACACCACTAATACCTATTATACGCTGGGTAATCATTTCATTAACTACATCAAATGGAATTATAGAGTAACATAAAATGAATACATTTTATTCAAACATTGGGATCATATATTCAAGACTCTATGAATACATAATTCTCATAATGAATTTTAAAAAATTAAATACAACTTATGATTCAGGTGAATTTTTGTATTCATCTAGTATATCAAAAATATAATTAATAGATCCCTTATTTGTATCCATGAAAATGGAAAAAATTTAAAAAGGTGTGCTCAGATGCTTCGTAAGGGAAAGAGTTCAACAAAACCAATCATAGATTAAATATGGTGTAGAAAATATTAAATATTTATATAATAAAGAAATATTTTATATATCTAATATCATAAAAGGGCTATATATCCAAGAATGTCGAAATAAAAATAAATAGTTACAATTATAGAAATTAAATAGTTTAATAATGATAAAATTAATTTTGTATTATATCATAATATTATCATCATGTCAAATTACCAATCCTTAAAAAATTAAATAGGCAAGAAATTCTCCAAATGCCCAAACAAGATTATCTTGGGAGACATTCAGATGTTTTAGGGGACTACAAGGGGTTCCTCTCATCACATACTATGTATAATGAACTCAACATATTAGTGAAATGAATTACAATTATATACATAATGAAAAACAATTATTCAAAAAATATGATACAATGTATTATTATTTTATATTATCAACAAATAAAAAAATATGATCACATGTTTTATTTAATCTTAATTCATATTGTATCCATAATTTTTATCAGAAAAATAAGAATAATAATCCTTAAATGTTGTTAAAATATATAGAAATCCATTTTGAGGAACATTTATTCAATTCTTTTAAAACACATGAAAAATACCATTTTCGTATGATGACATATAAAATAAATATTTTATTAATGTTGTGAAAATTCAATACATTTCTAATAAGAATGGAAACTTTAAAAGGATGCTTAAAAAAAGAACTATTAGGAATGTTTAAAAATATGATCATTTGATAAACATTAATCAAATTATTAACATAAAAAATATTCTAAAAGGTAAAAAAGAAAAGTTTTATGTAGAAAAAAGAAGTTATTTTTTCATTTTTTTAAAACATACAATTGATAATGAATTTAATGAATCATTCGAACATATTTATAATCCATTATGAAAAACATGATAAGAAAAATCTAAATAAAAAAATATTCATCGATTAAATAAGAAATATGGATCGATATTTAATAAAAATTGTTAATAAATATATTTATTACCAAATAGAGTAAGGCAAAAAAAACATTTAAACAACATATATAAAAAAAGAGAAAAAATAATCATAGATTTAAATATAAATTCCTTATAATTTTTCTAAATAAGAAAATAAAATATTTAGAATTAAAACAACATTATTGAATAGTCTTTAACCTAAGACATTCACTTGGTATAAAATGTTATCTCAACATGGATAATCAATTTATATTTTATAAATACTCGACCAATAAATTTTTTATTAAAAACATCATTTTTTGAACTTTTATTATAATTATTCTTCCATTAATTTAATAGTTCTTTTTTATGTTCACCAAAAAAGGTTTTTTTGTTTATGAAAAATTATGCTGGTATATTAATTATCAATGATGGTTTTATGAATTATTTCTATCATCTCTAAATTGATAAATAAATTATTAATTTTTTTATTATATTAAATATTATAATTTTCATTGAATTGTGGATGATGAAAAATATTACATCACTACATGGTGATGGCTATCCACACATATAATGAAAAAAATGTAATCATTTTACATTGGATTGAAGGGAATGAATATATAAGTATAATTATATGTATTGAATCATATATATTTCACAAATATTATACAAACACATTAGTATTTTCATTATAAAAAATCATTTATAATGAGGGTGATAAACAAATTTCACTAATATAATGATATGGTAGGACAAACATACAAAAGGGATATGATTTCACATTTCATATGATAAAAATGATATATCAAATTGACATAACATTAGCATTAAAACACATCAGTATTTTTTATAAACAGATTTAATTTAGTTATAATGGTTATAGAATATTTTTAGGTGTTTTTTTGAAAAGAAACTTGATTAGAACTATATATAAAAACATAACTATTCCTTCGGTAAGTAAATATTACATCAAACTTAATACTTAATCCAGTGACATATTGATTAGACATGGTCATCAATGAATTGGTGAAAGATATTGGGATGTTATTTTGGAATGGATCAATCATGATACGCATGTAATTTAATTTAGATAATGAAGTAAAGGGTATAATTTCATAGTATTCATAATAAAATATTCATGTTTATTTTTTCTAGAATTAACATTAATTTCCTATAAAACATTTCTGTTTATAGATTCAATGAATTTTCACATAACTCATAGTTAACAAGACAAAATAATATATTGTGGGAACATAAAATCAACATTTATTTTTCCATAATGTAATACATTTAGAAGAAGAAATTATTCCATTGAAATAAAAATCATTATAACTATCAACATAACTCCATTCATTACATTAAATACTTTTAAAACCTAATAATTTTATTAGGAATTTTGAATAAGTTTTAAAATCTCATTAAGAGAAATAATATAAAATAAAGAAACCCATTTTACTGAGAATAGTAAAAAAATAATTCAAAAGAATTATTTGATCTCAAAATAACTATTACCATACCGAAGAAATCTCCTTATATGCCCAAATATTTTGAAAAACATTTCATAAGGAAACATAAAGAAAAAAATTAAAACTCATAATTTTTTTCTTTGAGAACCTGATAAAATCATAATTTCATTCTATAACATAAACTTCTACCCTTAAAAAGTCTTAAAAAATATTTTTAAAATATACACTTTGACTAGATTTTTAGAAATTATGGAATTACTATAAACTCAATAGAAAGAACACAAAAAATATATAGGTATATCATTATATAATTTGTCATATCCCATAGTCTAACGGAATAACCATACAATCAATTTCCATACACAATGCATTGGAGGGTTATCTAAGACATGCAAATCAATAGTTTATAACATATCCACATCTACATAATTTATATCATCACACTTGTATATTGATGGTTTATAAAGTATCCACTTGTAATTGGTTTATAATGAAACTTCCTGTCCACATAACAAATTTCTAGGAACAATAAAATAATCATAACACATAACTGCTTGAAATTTTCTACAATAATACAATAAAATATTCTTTTAAATCACAATAATACATTTTGAATAATATAATATTAAATATGTATAAAATTGATATTTAGTACTTAAATATTGTGAGAAATTGAAAGTTAGTTTTTAATGAAAACATGAAATATTAGAAAAGGAAGTTTAAATAATAAATGGGTATGAAGGAAATATAATTATTTCCTTCTATATACATTGAAATAGATCATTTATTTTTTCTTTTTTTCAAAACATTTAACCTCAAAAATGAAAGTAGTTTCCTTTTGAACTATATTGAAGGAAATTCAAAAAAGGCATAATATTTCAACTATGTATCTTTAAAATTAACATATGTCAACCCAAAAACAATTTAAAAAATATGAATATTGAAGAAAAATATCTAGATAATAAAATTGTAAAACGTTTTAAAAGATTACTTTTAAATTAATGTCTATCTTACATAAAGAATTAAAAATATTCCTTCCATAACTAAAAAATATAATCAATTTAAAATAGTATACGAAATAACCATATACTTGTATTGCTTACAAAAATCAATTACATCATTACACATGATTTTTGTAAAGACATCATGGTTTCATATGGACTTGATAATAAGGGAGTCAACCAAGAAAGAACTTGGCTGGATGACTTGTCTGGTGAATTGATGCCTCTATTTGATAAAGATAGTAATTAAATTCCTTTTTTCATACTCTTATAACCCTTTTCCTCTCAATTCAATAAATTGTGTTCGGGTCTCTAACTGAGAAACCACCTTCTTAAATAAATATGGGAGAATTTATTTTGTTATATCATAATAATTGAATGTTATTTTAATAAAATGAATCAATAAATAAAATATAAACGTTGACTTAAGAATAATGCCTCTTTTTAAGAAAACCTCTTTAGTTTAGCACCAAAACCTTTTTAGGATGTATTTTTTATCAAACCAGGGATATAAGTCAAGGTATAGAATGTAAAACTGTTATTTAATTTGTATAAGATAAAGAAATTGTATCTAATGGTGTTATGTGAAGAGAGGATTCATTGGAAGTTTATTAGTAGGGAGAGGACACACATGGAAATTTCGAAAATAAAAGTTATACTAATGTTTTTATTTTAATTTTTCTCTTCCTGGAGCTACCCAGAGGTTCCCCATACCCGGTTGGTCCCATGGACTCAAGCATATTTCCCCAAATTCCAGAGGCTGCCAACTAGTAGCGAGGGCCTTGGGTGTGACAGTGGGGAAACAATACCCCCATTGGCAGAGTAACATAACAGAAGTAAAAACATATAACAATAGAGGAAGAAGTAATAATAAAATACAACTGTAAATAGTGGAAGAATAAAAGTAAGAAAAAATATGAGAACATATGTAAATGATGCCAGATATATATGCATAGGAAAGCATCCAAATAATTCACAATTCTGTAATACAGAAATAACTGAAGTACAAAAGAAAATAGATAAACTCCAGCAACATTGGAAGCCTCATCTTGGTCTCATGCTCTTCAGGTCCCCTGCAATCAAGTACCTTAAGTAGATGGAGATTTACCTTATCTATACCTACCACAATATAATCTGTTTAGGCCCAAAAGCATGACCCAAATAGGGTTTGAGAATAATCCTAGTAGGCAACCCCCCAAAGATCCATGCCAAAGAGTTAGTGAAAATATATGGCAGGAATGATGTAAAGAGAAGTAGTAAACAAGGAAGTACTCATCATTAACAATTCCTATAGTTCAACTTACATTCAATTTCATATATCAAGTAAGAATATAATAAAAAGAAGGTAACCCTCTGGGAACTACTCACATCCAAATCCCTCTGTTTCAACCTAAACAAACAAAATAAACCATCTTGTAAGTACTCACATTCTAACCCCTCGGGTTCAACTTTAGCACAAACTCTATATGGAAGAATTAACTATCAATTCCCCCCATAGTCTCGTATCGGTAACTGAAAGTATCTCTAGGGAAGCACTCAAAGTCCAATTCCCATTTTTTCCCACGTCGAGGAACTATAGAAACACACCGGAAGCACTTACATCCATTTCCCCTATGGTCTCACATCATAAAAGTAAAACAGAAACTCTGGAGAATCCCTCGAAGTCCATTATCCCTATGGTCTACTACAACAAGTTCTCATGGCATTGTGAAAGTCAAACGAGCACAAAAATGCATAGCGGCCAAATTAAACCTCAAGAACTACTTGGCTAAATAGTCTATAATATAACAACATTTCAGATAAAAAATGACCATCCTATGAAACTAGGCATAGAAGTAAGCATCCTAACATACAAATTAGGTCAAAAGACCAAAAAAAGATGGGTAAAACCTCCATTGCATGGAAATATTAACCCAATTCTTAAACAATCAACCTTTATCCAAACAAAAAAGGCATAGTAGGCAATATTAGTGCTAAAAACCATAAACACGCAACACCCCGTTCAAGGTTATTTGGAACTTTTGCACATATAACTCAAAGAATATCTACGAAAAGGCACAAACCACCTACCTAGGTGTTGTAGGATCTTTATACGTCAATGTAAAGCCATGAATCACCCAAGAACTCTCTAGATGGTGGAAATCCCAATGAAACCAATAATGGTCGAATCAGAGAACAAATGCTCGATCAAGGGATCGGGAAAGAATCGACATTGTACGAATGCTCTCGGTTGAAGAATGCAAAGAAGAAGACACTTATACCAATTAAACACAACCACATCCAGTTTAATGAAAAAAGAAGAATGTGAACGGGGTGTACATTATAAGTACACAATTTGTACATGCGTTAACCAACCCCCGCATTAGGTGGTCTCTAGGTCACCACACAAGGCTCTGTGCATGGCCATTACATGGCCAGCACACGGCTACCCATGGTAAATGAGTACCCAGAGTGTACATATAAGTACAAGGTGTGTACTCCTGAAATTTACAAATACTACACTTTTTTTCCAAAACACTAGAAAAGAAAAACTTATACATGAAAAGAATATTCAGGTTGTTACAAAATTCCCCCCTTAAAGAAATTCTTCCTTGAACTTCCCTAACAAGGCAGCGTAAAAGAAGAATCCTCGAACAGCTCCGGCCACTATGAATGTATATTGACCTCCCTATCGCAAGTCTCTTCCTGTACTCACCCGTACTGCCAGAGAAATCGTACCAGAGAAACAGACTAGCCTTGGAGAACCTTCACACTATGATAAAAAAATCATGATAGGATGTTCCTTGAAGGATACATCCACCTCTTTCTTAACCTCCTTGGGTTAGAAAACAAGAGACATGACTAAGAATTAATGTTAAAGTTGAGTGATTTGAATGACGTCATGCATAGCCCGATTCCTCTGAGGTAACTGTTAGGCCCACAAGGCTGAATACCCTGAGAGGGGGGTAAATCATGGTATGACTAATTTAAAATTAACGCCCGTTTTGATCTTGTTTCGCTATTAAGAAAAACACTCTTCTCTCTCTTTCCTACTGCACAAAGTAAATAGAATGTAAAGAATTCAAAGGACACAACAATTTTACTTGGTTCACCGCAAAGGTCTATGTTCAAGGAGTATACGCCGACAAGTTGTAGTCGTACCAAATTCCACTAAACTTCACTAGTTGTGGATTACAAGGTTCGGGTACAGTCAATCTATCCCAGGCTCACTGCCTTTACAAGGTTTAGGGTCAGCTCATTGCTTTCCCAAGGCTCACTCCCTATTTCACTCTCTCTGGCTCACTACTGGTGGAGAGGATCACCTTTTTCCTCTTCCTTTGCTCACTGCCCCGGAAAGGATCCACTCAAAGATTATAGACCTGTAGGTATCTTCATTTTAATGAAGGAATGCATCTTCCTCTGTGTTTAGATGCTCTATTAAAGCCCAACTTTCACCCGTAGATGAATTTCTCTTTGCACCGAAGGTATCGGGCAAACTTCCAGCTTCCACGCAGCCTGAAAATCACTGCTAGAACCAAACCTTACTTGGCGCGCAAGTCTAACTCGGCGCGCAAGTATCAGCGTGCAAGTCATAACTAGCATGTAAGTCTACCTCAGAAACTTATGCGACACAACCTTCTTCAACCCAAAACCTGCACAACTCACTCCATTTTACGCCCAAACCAATATTGGCATGCAACCGCCAACTGGCGCCCAACTTCAACCACTGGCGCACAACTTCACTTGCGCGACCCACACACCACTTGCACGACCACCACACCTGCGTGACAGGAGCTCTAATTTCTCAACGTGTTGAACTCTGGTGAAGAATGAAGAGGGGTGGTCTAGTATTTATAGGCAATCTGACCACCCTGCACGACGACACGCAAGTCACCGCTCGACGTGCAAGTCTCAACATGCAGGTCTTTCCCTACAAGTCACTTGCTTGACCCAATTCCAAACTTGCACGAACCTCTTTCTTTTGACATATTTTGATCTTCTGTTCTTGAAAAATCATAGGTGCGCAAGTTCTCAAACTTCAATGGCATCGACGTGCACGTTCTCAAACATCCATGGCATCAGCGTGCAAGTATCTTTCACGGTGCGCAATTCACCTGCGCGACCTCACCAAAACATGCACGAACCTTATCCCTTTTCCATATTTTGAGGATCTAATCTTGCAAAACATATGGAGTGCAAGTTTCCAAGCCTTCATGTACACAGTGCGCAATTCCCTTTTCCAAAAACCACTTTTCTTCATTTTTCAATTTTCAGGCCCAAAAATTTGGCAAACACTGGAAAACGGCGCCACCTTATATCTGTTCTTTTGTACCGCCTCCAAATCATCCATTCCTTTTGTCGAAGTTCTTTAATAAAACATGGATCGTTGACCTCGGCTCTTGAACTCAACATTCCATCATGAAATCCTCTTTGTCAACAAATTTGTATATCATTTTTTTGCTTTTTCAACAATCACCACTCAGATGTCCATTTTGTCAACAAACACAATCACCTCAAAAATGTTTCAATGATGCCTTAAGGGATTTTTTCCCAACAATCGCCCCCTTTGGGTTTGTTGAAAAATATTCCATAAAAAGACACATCATTGAGTCTTCATCCACCATTTGCCTTTTACGATTTTGATAGCGATCAAGGATTTACTCAACACATACTCTAAGACCACATGAGAAATGCTCGGCGTGAGAAACAAGAGTAAATAAAAAGTTCATCAATGAATCACTTCATCTCTGACATCCACTATTGACACCAAAATGATAACAATTTGTACTAAACTGATACCCATTGTTGAAGGACCTGTAGGAAGACCAATTTCTGTTTGGAAATATTTGTACCACATTCCAACACTACTCTTCCAATTTTATAATGATCAGCAGCTGTCGTGATATCTATTCTTTGATCGATCACTTCTAGCATTGTCATATTTTATACGCTCCCCCTTTCTGCTCACAGCTTCAACACCTCTTTAGCCCTATTTCCTGTGTTGTCCAAGCTAAGCTCTGGCTAAGCACATTCAACTAGCTTCAACTCCCCCTATTTAGCTACTCCACTTGTCAGCTTCTCCCCATATCATTCATGACTTATCAAATCTCCACATTGTCTCCCCATTGACAAATCACTATTTTCTCCCCATTTGACAACGAACCCAAAAGACACTCCTTTTCAGTCAGTAACAGAGTAGAGAACACATATCAGCACATTAGGGAAAACACATCATACCTCGGGGAGAGGGGGGGTGTTCCACATCCACACCCTTTTAAGTGCGGGGGAATCGACTGAACTCCTAGAGCCAGTCGATGCCTTTCGAATGCTTCCTTGGGTAAGGCCTTTGTCAGAATATCTGCAACCTGTAACTCTGTAGGCACATACTCCAAATTCACAAGTCCTTGTTCCACCTTCTCCTTGATGAAATGATACTTAATCTCAATGTTCTTTGTCCTTGAATTACGGACATGATTTTTTCTAAGATTTATAGCACTTGAGTTGTCACACTGGATTCCAATCGGAGACTTCACTTCAACTCCCATATCTTCAAGCTGCTGCTTCATCCACAATAACTGTGTGCACGCTTGAGAGGATAAAATATATTCATCTTCTGTGGTCTCTACGAAATACAATCTTGCTTCTTGCTTAACCAAGAAATATATAGCCCACCAAGATAGAATGCACCACCTGACGTTGATTTTCTATCATCTGCTGAACCGGCCCAGTCTGCATCAGTATATCCCAATAACTCTGTCTAAGATTTTTCAGTATATGTCAATCTGAAATCCACTGTGCCCTGCATATACCGAAGTATTCTTTTTACTGCAAGCATGTGGCTTTCATTGGGATTACATTGATATCTCACTGCTTGGCATGTGGAAAAAACAATATTAGGGCTTGTTGCAGTTAAGTATAACAGACTTCCAATAATTTGCCTATATTCTGTGATATTAACTGCCTTTCCATCCTTATCTTATGATAATTTCATCCGGGTAGCTACCAGAGTCTTCATCTACTTGGAATTATCCATTCCAAACCTTCTCAAAACCTCCTTGGAATATTTAGTTTGAGAAATAAATGTTCTAGTCACCCCTTGTGTCACCTGTAGACCAAGGAAAAACGTTAGCTCTCCCATCATTGACATTTCAAACTCATTTTTCATGAATTCGGAAAACTGTCTGCACTAAGCTTCATCTGATCTGCCAAAAATTATGTCATCGACATAAAACAGCACCATCATCCTTTGATTATTGTCAATACTGAAATAGATATTGTAATCAACTCCTCCACACTGAAAACCAAGCTTCTTAATGTACTGATCAAGCCTTGAGTACCATACTCTGGGTGATTGTTTCAGCCCATACAATGCCTTCTTCAGCCTGCAAACTTTGTTCTCATCCTCATGAATGAGAAAACTATCTGGCTGCTCAATGTACATCTCTTCTTCCAGAACCCCATTCAAGAATGAGGATTTTACATCCATCTGGAACACTTTGAACTTTCTCTGCACTACTATGGCCAAAAATAATATGATTGTCTCCAGCCTTGAAACCGGTGAAAATGTCTCATCTACTTCTATTCCCTCTATATGGGAGTATCCCTTTCACACTAGCCATGCTTTGTTTCAAATCACAGTTCCATCTTCATTCATCTTGATGCGATAGACCCATTTAGTCCCGATGACATTCTTGGCTGCTGGCCTCGAAATAGTCTCCCGCGTCTGGTTCTTCTCAATCTGATCAAACTCTTCATTCATAGCTTGAACCCAGTTTTCATCTTTAGCTGCATTGGAAAAACATTTCGGCTCCACCTGAGACAAAAACAATGTTTGCTGTAATGATTTCATTCTTCGAGTCTGAACTGGATCTTTCTGATCACCAATGATATTCTGCCTATCAATTTCATCTCGACGCTTTGTCTTTCTTGCAGACAAAGACATGACACTTTCTTGATCATCATCAGTATCTTCTTTTGAGTCATCCTCTTCCACTTCTACTCCCCTTTTTTCACTTACCTCATCATCAATTTCATCCAAAAACTTTTCACTAGGTCGTTGAACATTCTGTTCATTTTCGACTACAGTGACATCATTGCTCTCAACAATTTTTTCCAGACTTTTGTTGAAGCATTTATATGCTTTACACTTCCCTGAGTAGCCAAGGAATATCCCCTCATCTCCTCGTGCCTCAAACTTTCTGTGATTTTCTTTATTGAGAATGAAACACTTACTTACAAAGATTCGAAAGTATTTCAACGTTTGCTTCTTTCCATACCACAGTTCATACAGAGTCTTTCCTTTCTTCAAACACAACATAGACCTGTTCGAAACATAGACCGATGTCAAAACTGCTTCCTTCCAAAATTTCTCTGGTAGGTCTTTATCAATAAGAATCATTGTGTCCATGTTGTTGATGATCTTATTTCTCCTTTCAACCACTCCATTCTATTGGGGAGTTCTCACTAATGAAACTTGATGCCTTATCCCGTGTTTCTCAAGATATTCTTCCACTTGAATGTTTATGAATTTTGTACTGTTATCTGTACAGAACTTCAAAATTTTCTACCCATGCATCCTTTCTGATTCCCTCCTGTACTGCTTTATGAAACTCAACACCTCTATCTTATGGGTAATAACAGATACTCAGGCCATTCTGCTATAATCATCAATGAAAATAACATAGTATCTTTTCCCATTTATAGCTCATGGTGAGATAGGTCCGCATACATCAGCATGCACCAATTCAAGAACTCTAGTTGTTTTTTGTTCCTTTGGCATGTATGTATTTCTGACGATCTTCCCTTGTTGACAAGAATCACACGTATGATTGCGATCACGTGATAGTTTGGGAAGGTCTCTAGCAGCATCACACTTTACCATATCTTCCATGGATAGTTGACATAGATGACCAAGTCACTTATGCCACAGCTGGTTTTCTTCTTCTCTGGATAAAAAGCACGAATCTTCATCCACACCTACCAGTTAAATATTTCCCTTTGTTTGTTTTCCCTATAGAATGATAGCTCCATATTTTCCTTTAAAAATACACATCTTCTTGGTAAATTGGATAGAGTGCCCAGAGTCACATAGTTGACTGACACTAAGAAAGTTATGACTGAGACCCTCTACTACCAAGACATCAGCATGTCTCATTTCTTTGCCCCAAAACTTGGATTTACCTGAGCCAACAATCTTCGGGCCCTCATCATTTCCAAATTTGACAACTCCTTCTTTGTCATATTTTATGCCTATAACAAGATCCTTATTACCCTTCATGTGAGATGTGCAACCA
This sequence comes from Viscum album, assembly GCA_963277665.1. NCBI lineage: Eukaryota > Viridiplantae > Streptophyta > Magnoliopsida > Santalales > Viscaceae > Viscum > Viscum album. The sequence goes on from OY728141.1 coordinate 2,108,874,311, forward strand.
CTATCAAGGATCCACACACCAGAGCGATCTGATGCTTTAAGGGAAATCTCTGCCACCACGACCTTCTCAATTTTTTTCTTGGTCCATACTTTTTCTTTCATACTCGACATGGATTGAGGCTTCTGTTCTTTCTCAGAGTATGATGGACCAACTTCATCTTGAAAAGCCGCAAATCTATTCTGCATTTTTAACTCACTTTTCGGTTTATCGATCTGCTGCTTGCTAACATTTTGATTCTGTTTTGGCACATTTCTCTGGATGATCGAAGTGTAGTACCTAGCCATGTGCCCAAATCCTCCGTACCAAAAACAGTGTCCTTTGAAATATGTTCTGGAAAACCGTTCTCTGTTTGGCTACCATCTCTATTCTTGTTCCCTTCGATATCTTTTGTCTATGGAACACACATACTGTGAATGCCACATCTTTCCACAACAATAACACCTGATATAAGGTGAATTCCTTCGTGTTACATCAGCACTATGAGTTTCCCCTTGGGATCTCTAAATATTCTAATTCTTCTTTGTTCCCAATTCCACCTTCAATCTCAGGATGGGTGCTTGCGATATGACTTCAACTGCCACAAATTTTTGTTTCTGATTAAGCCATGAATCAGCCTTAACTTTTGAGCTCAATTGCTACTTCTTTCCTGCTGAACTACTAGGATCTTCATTCTTCTTTTCAGTCTTCATGATGACCTGATTTCCCAAGAATGTGTTGGGATTTAAAGGTTTTTCCTGGTCTTTAACTTGTCTCCACAGACCGACAACTTCCTCTTCAAGCTCTTCAATAATCTTGACATGATCTTTCACTTTTCTATTCAAGCAATCGATCTCCCTTTTCTGTTCTTAAATCTTGAGCTTATTCTCATCAACCTTTTTTGTGCGCTCTAGCCTAGAAGACTTAAGATTTTCAATTTCATTCACTAGCTCAGACTTCTATTCTTCTTACTATTTCATGTAGAGTTTGGAATCTTGTACCACCTTGTTGGCTTTATTTGTTTTTTCTCTCCAAACATCTATCTCTTCAATAGCTTCTTATAATTCAGCTTCCATGTCAACTCTCCCTTCAATTTCTTCTTCTTCCTCATCGGTTTCAGTTTCTTTCTTTTATTGACCACTACTGACAACAGCCACCATTGCATTTTGTCCACGATGTTTTTAGTTTTCTATCTCTTCAATTTCTTCACCCTCAGACTCATCTGAACTGTCTATTTCTTGTGAAATAAGATTCTTCTTCTTAAATAAATTTCACTTGAACTGCTTCTTCCCTTTCACATAGGCTGATGATTTTTTTGGGAATTTCAACTTTATCTTCATCGTTTTCTTCTTGAAACATTTTGGGGCACCTTACAGCAAGATGAAAAACTTTTCCACATCTAAAACAAGCAAGTGGAAGCTTCCATTTGAACTTTCCTTTTCCTCTTTGAAGATTTGAGAAGAGGAATGACATTACCTCATCTGTCTATTCTTCTTTCTGAGAATCATCAATGGTAAGATTCTTCATGGCATTAAATGCCACCTCTTTGGACTTCCCCTTTTCCATAGCCTCATTATCATCGTTCCTCATTTCATATTCAAGCAAGGTACTATGAAAATTGTCTAGTGTCAGCTCTTTTGGATCTTTATCTTCTATTACTGAAACTTTCAGATTGAACCGAGGTGGAAGTTTCCACAAGATGCACTTTATGATCTTTATGTCTTCAATGACTTCTCCAAGACCTCGAATATCATCCAAAATAATGTTTACCCTTTCAAAGAATGCGCCAACAGAGTCATTCGAGTTCATTTTCAGATCTTCATATTGTTTCCACAACACCTGCAACTTTGCCTCTCTGACCTTTTTATCCCCTTCATATATATTCAAAAGATTTTCCCACATGGCATGTGACTTTTTGTATGACATAAAATTTGTATATATGGGATTGTAAAGGGATACCCCTAAGGCATTGATTGCTTTGGAATCAGCATCCAACTCTTTTTGCTCAGCTTCTGATAATACACCACTAGTAATATCAACTATGATACCATGCATAGCTGTTGAAAACACATCCATTCCCAAAGATCAGAAATAGTTTTGTATTCGATTCTTCCATATCTGAAAATTACATCCGTCGAAGATCGGAAGCCCTTTATGATTAGTGACTTCTATTGAGAGAAGACCAAATATCAACCTTTCCCTCTGATACCAATTTTTAGGTCCACAAGGCCGAATACCCTGAGGGGGGGGGGTGAATCAGGGTATGACTAATTTAAAATTAACGCCCGTTTAGATCTTGTTTCACTCTTAAGAAAAACACTCTTCTCTCTCTTTCCTGCTGCAAAAAGTAAATAGAAAGTAAAGCATGAACATGACACATTAATTTTACTTGGTTCACCGCAAAGGGCTACGTCCAAGGAGCATACGCCGACAAGTTTTTGGTCGTACCAAATTCCTCTAAACATCACTAGTTATGGATTACAAGGTTCAGGCACAGTAACTCTATCCCAGGCTCCCTGACTTTACAAGGTTTAGGATCAGCTCACTACTTTTCCAAGGGTCACTCCCTGTTTCTCTCTCTCTGGCTCACTACCGGTGGAGAAGATCACCTTTTTCCTCTTCCTTTGCTCACTGCTCCGAAAAGGATCCACTCACAGTTTATAAACCTGTAGGTCTATTCATTTCCATGAAGGAATGCATCTTCCTCTGTGTGTAGATGCTCTGTTGAATCCCAGCTTTCACCGGTAGATGAATTTCTCTTTGCACCGAAGGTATCAGGCAAACTTCCATCTTCCACGCAGCCCGAAAATCACGGCTGGAACCAAACATTACTTGGCGCGCATGTCTAACTCAACACATAAGTATCGGCGCAGAAGTCACAACTGTCACACAAGTCTACCTCATACACTTGCGTGACATAACCTTCTTCAACCCAAAACCTGCACAACTCACTCCCTTTTACGCCCAAACCAATATTGGCGCACAACCACCAACTGGCGCGAAACTTCAACCACTGGCGCACAACTTCACTTGCGCGACCCACACACCACTTGCTCAACCACCACACCTGTGCGACGAGAGATATGATTTCTCAAAGTTTTGAACTCTGATGAAGAATAAAGAGGGGTGGTCCAGTATTTTTATGCAATTTGACCACCCTGCGCGACGGCGTGCAAGTCAACCCTCGGCGCTCAAGTCACGACGCACAGGTCTCTTTCCCTGCAAGTCACTTGCGCGACCCAATTCCAAAATTGCGCGAACCTCTTTCCTTTTCCATATTTTTATCTTCTGATCTTGAAAAACCATAGGCGCGCAAGTTCTCAAACTTCCATGGCCTCGGCGCGCAAGTTCTCATACATCCATTGCATCGGCGTGCAAGTATCTTTCACGGCATGCAAGTCACCTGCGTGACCTCACCAAAATTTGCACGAACCTTATCCCTTTGCCATATTTTGATGATATGTTCTTGAAAAACATATGGCGTGCACGTTTCCAAGCCTTCATGTACATGGCATGCAAGTCCCTTTGCCAAAAACCACTTTTCTTCATTTGTCGATTTTCAGGCCCAAAATTTTTGCAAACACTGGAAAACAGCGCCTCCTTGTATCTGTTCTTTTGTACCGCATCCAGATCATCCATTCCTTTTGTCGAAGTTCTTTAATCAAACACGGATCTTTGACCTCATCTCTTGAACTCGACATTCCATCATGAAATCCTCTTTGTCAAAAAATTTGTATGTCATTGTTTTGATTTTTCAACAATCACTACTCAGATGTCCACTTTGTCAACAAACACAATCACCTCAAAAATACTTCAATGATTCCTTGAGGGATTTTTTCCCAACAGTAACTACAATTGATAGGAAATCAACCCAACTCTCCCCATCACCTCAAACGACCTAACATTCCTCGACGAGTGCTTATTCTGTATCATAATCCTCATGTGTCCCAACCTTGGTTTGGCACATAAGAAAACCTAATCCCTCACATCGAACTCTAGAGGTTGTCTCTGTTCATTAGTATAAGACTTCTGTCAATAATGTGTAATATGTATCATTTTTGGAATCAACTCTATTTTCTTTATGGTCTCCTGGACAAGATGAGGTCCTAGCATAGCTGCCTCTCCTACCTCCAGCCAACATAAGGGTGATCGGTGTGACCTACTATACAAAACCTCATAAGGATCCATCAGACTAGTTGATTGAAAACTATTATTGTAGGAAAAATCCATAAGAGGTTTTTGTTTCACCCAAGAACCTCCAAAATCCAGGTTGCATGCTTGAAGCATGTCCTCAAGCACCTGAATCGTACACTCGGACTGGCCATCTGTCTAGGGATGGTAAGAGGTACTCAAAAGCACATATGTACCCTAAGCCTTTTGAAGCCCCTTCCAGATCTGAGAAGTGAAACATGCATCCATGTATGAAACAATAGAGTGTGTAAATCCATGAAAATGCACAATTTCGCAGATGTGAAACCTTCCTAAATCATCAACAATGAAGGTCTCCTTAATCAGAAAGAAGTGACCAAACTTCATGAGTCTGTCAAGGAAAACCCATACTGCATCATTCCCATGAGGAAATCTTGGTAAACCTATCACAAAATCCATCATGACATCATTACACTTCCTCTAGAGAATGGGTAACTACTGCAAAAGACCTGATGGTCATTGATTCTCCACCCTCAACTACTGATAGCTGGAACACCTCATGAAAAAACCTGAAATATATCTCTTCATACCAGACCCCCAATACTGACGGTGTAGATCACGATACTTCTTGGTGACACCTGTATGAACTGCCCAAACTGAGGAATGAAAGTCCTGCATCATCAACTCGCATATTTATGTTGTCACCCACACACAACCCTAGAAATGAAAGATCTCATCCTTGGTTATGGTTCAACCAGGAATAGGGTCTTCTCTGGACACGCTCTCTCATAGGACTAGGCCTTCCGAATCTGACAGCTGCCTCATTATCACTTGATCAAGAAGAGTAGAGGTAACCACTACAAAAGATAGAAACGTCTACCCCAGTTTTTTGTGCACCTCCAATTGAATATCAGATAACAGAGCCATAAGTTTCGACTCACTGCTGGCCTCTAGAATTTCCTGTATCTGAGTCCTCCTGCTCAGTGCATCAGCTACTAAATTTCCTTTCCAAGGCGTGTTGAAAAGCTCATAGTCACAAGACTGAATGTACTCAACCCACCTTCTCTGTCTCAAATTCAGGTTGGGTTGAGTGAAAATATAATTGAGACTTTTGTGGGTGGTGAAAAACACAAAATTCTTTTCCAATATGTAATGTCTCTAACATCATAAAGCATGACCAACAATAGCTAACTCGAGATAGTGTATTGGGTAATTTCTCTCATGTGGCCTCAACTATTGAGACCCGTACACAACGACTCCTTCCCCCTACAAAAGGACTGCTCCCAACCCGATACCTGATGAATTATAGTAAAAAGTGTAGCTCTTCCCATCCCTTGAACCACTAGTATCGGTGCTGAATTCAATCTACCATTCAACTCCTTAAAGTCTAACTCACAAGAATCTGACCACAAGTACTTCGCACCCTTCTTAGTCAGTTCTGTTAGTGGAACTGTTATGCATGAAAATTCCTATATGAAATGTCTGTAGTAAGAAGCCCACCTTAGAAAACTTCACACCTCAAAGACGTACTTTGGGTTCTCCTAGGAAACTACTTCTCTCACTTTTTTGGGTCAACTGATACTGTTATCTTTGAGATAACATGATCCAAGAAGTGAATATGATCCATCAAAAAGTGGAATTTTGAGAGCATAGAATATAATAGATGCTATCTTAGTGTACTCATAATATTCTCAAGATGGGTAGCATGGTCGTGTCGAATGTGAGAGTACACCAAGATATCATCCACGACGAGTACCATGAAGGAATCCATGTGTGGATAGAACACTTGGTTCATTAGTTCCATAAAGACTGGAGGCATGTTCGTGAGACCAAATGGCATAATTATGTACTCGTATAGACCATACCCGCTCCAGAAGGTTGTAAAAGGTATATCATATGGTCTAATGTGAAGATGATGGTAACCGGGTCATAATTCAATATTCGTGAACACCCGGGATCCTTAAAGTTGATCAAAGAGATCATCAATCCTCGGTAAGGGATATCGGTTCTTGACTGTAAACTAGTTCAACATCCGATAATCCATAGGTTCCCTATACCCAGTGGGTCACAGGGCTTCAAGAATATTTCCCCAAATTCCAGAGGCTATCGACTAGCAGTGTGGGCCTTGGGTGCGATAGTGGGGAAACTATGCCGTCATTGGCAGAGTAACACAGTGGAACTTGTAAGGACCCGACCCCAGTTTCATGGAGTTGGTGCCTTATTTTATTACATTGGCATATAGACAAGGAATGTGAATCCCGAAGGACCGAGTAGTTTAGTATTATTGAAAACAAGATATGTACATATGTTCAATATTACAACTTGATAAGAAAAACGACATAAAAATCCTTGACAACATCCATAACTCCTAGGTTATTTCAGCATGTCCTTCATAATAAACTTCTTCATGTCCTGAGAAAAAGAAACATAAAAAATGGGTGAGCTCAAATGATTAGTAAGAGTAATAAATACAATGGAAGATATCATAAACATAATACATGGGGCATAATTGAAAACACATACCTATAATAATATACTTGAAAACATCATGGAAAGAATATGATTTGGGTAAATAATTCTATAATAAAACATAATAATGGGTATTTTACTAGTCTAATTACCACATGAACATTAAACTACTAGCTCCATAATGAGGGAATTGTATATGCGGGGAATTCCGAAACATTTTTTCAAGGCCTCGGCCAAGACGTCTATTGATTAAGGCCTCGGCCTAAATCCATATATCACCTTGGGAAAAGGCCTTGGCCAATTCCATGTCTAATAAGTCCAATTCATTCCTCATATGAGTTGGTATAAACATAAAAAACATATACATTCATATTGAAACTATCATATGAAATGTATCTAACATTCCCCAATCATTAAACATAAAACTCTAACCATTCCGAGTAATACGGTGAATGATTTTACGATAGATCATCCAAAATAAAGTTAGTCATAAACCATTCAATGAAATATGGTATATGAAGTCATAAATTATTAACCCCAACAATACATAAGAATAAAAAAGTAATTTGAATCGGATGAGAATACTCTTATAGAATCATTAAGCAACTCTTGAGATAAATACTCCATTATTTTGAAAATAAGAGTTCATTTGAAAAACTCTTTCTATAAAACCAGAAGTGAAGTAATATAGTATTTTCATAATAAAATGAGTGATTTTATAAAGATAATGGTTTCTAAAAATATATTATAGTGTTCCCTTGAAAATAGGTAAGAATTTTAGAAACTCCCTTGAATCGGGCTTGTATTTAGCAAACAATTTTGAACGTTCCTTTTAAAATGTGTAATTATCCATAAAATAAAGAATGGTTCAGGTTGGTAAACATAAATATTATACTCACACAGAATTAATGAGGTTTAAATATCAATAAATAAGAATTTCATTTAGGTAATTAGACAATGAATGTAACCCGAATGAAAATGGGTGTTCTGGTGGAAAAACCCATACAATAACTCCGAATGTGTTCCGATCTCGAACATAAGATCATGGAATATGAAATTATAAATATTAATAACATATTTAAGAACCTATTAGACATGTATTTAGTTTATCATAGTGCATGTCAGTTTATTTATGTCCTTATTGATAAGTTATTATATTGAATTCCGTCGTTCAAGAGTGTTCATTTTATTTATTTTCATATTCAGTTCACTTTTTTTTAAGTATGTAGAATGGATGTAAATCTCTAGAATTGAAATTATATATTATTTATGAACATATATAGGTGTTATTGGTAATTTATATAACATGGTTACATGGAATGTGGATGAATTATTTTATATAACATTAATTATTACTGTTTCAGTAATTTGAGGGTTTTGATTACAACGAACTCATTTTTCTTCATAAATTAATTGCATTTGTAAAAAGGGATTATAGAACCATAGATAGGTTATATTAAATATATAATAATATGATTCAACTATAACAAGAATGGTATCATGACCATAATTGAGAATGATAATAGAAATCGAAAGCCCATCATCCGTGAATGTGGTAAATTGACACATCTTGGATGGTGTTCTTACTACTAGTATAATATAAGGTAAAAGGAAGAGATGATGGTTAATTATTCCACTATCGTGAAAAAATTAAATTAAATTTATGTTACTGGATTCATCACAAAATTTGGATAAGGATAGGTAATAGTGAAAGAAAACAAATTAATTTGAAAAGAAATAAAAATAATTTAAAAGAGGATTTTTCCTCTTTGAACCAAAAATCCTTGAGAGCCTCATTAAGGGAGAGGTTTTGGTATTTCTATGATACCAAGGCATGATGGACGTGGGAGAGGAAGCTGAGAGATTATTTGGAGTGAATTTGGAGATGGAACAGGGCTTAAGAGGAGTAAAGAGAAGAGGGAGTGAGAAATGGGTTTTTATAGTGGAGAGGAGAGGGGATTTCTCAACTTTTTATTCATTAATTTATTATATATCCTCTAGACAAGGAATAATGAGTTTTACACGATGAAGAATAGTAATTTTATCATGTTATTTCGATCCAATTGGGATTACATCCTTTGTGATGTAATGAATAGTGTATTTAACTGATAATTTGTATATACTGTATTTTACCATATTTCATTATTCATCCAAAATTCGTGTATTTCAGAAAAAACCCCAAAAACTTACCCAAACCATTTTTCGATGTTTAGAATCCAAAAATAAACTCCACTTTTCAAAAATAATTTTCTACATATTATTGATTTAATATTTAATTAAAATCAAAATTTATTGTAAAAATAATAGCTTTAAAATATTTATTTTCTTATTTTTAAGCATAGGTATATCATACCTTCACTTGAATATTATTTATATACTATCATAGGTAAGTTTACTATTCATTAGAGTATATCACTATTCATAAGGGTATGTTACAATTCATAAGAGTAGGTTATTATTCACCAAAAATTATGTTTTTCTTATTAGACTCCAAATAACTTACCGATCACAACTGTGTATATCGGATTTTTGAAATTCAAATCACCAATGTGAAAAAATTTTGTTTACCTTGATAGGATATAAAAAAGTTGTGTTTGTAGAGACTCAATGATCCATTCATTCTACAATAAATTAATTTTCAAATTTTGGGGTGTTACATTATCCCCTCCTTAGAAAAATTCCTTCCTCAAAATTTGAAATTGAAATTGGAATGTTAATGGTAGATACTTGAAAATTCAATTATGGAAACCCACATTGGAAATAGGGTTAATAAAATTTATTCCTAAAAAATGTTAATGGAGATGAGGTGGTTTCCCCAAAAAATATCTTTTTGAATGAGGTTCCACTAGTTAGATGAAAAAAACTAGACATAGAAGAAAAATATAACTATTAAGTGCTATTGGAACATGATAGAGGACATGTTCAGATTAATGTTGATTACTATAAAACTATAAACTAAAAAATAAATTCATCGATATTATCAATGATTATGATAATAGGAAAACATTTTTCAAGACTATTTTCTTTGAGTCAAGGAATTATTGTACTATATTAGAGTATAAATATACATTTCTACTTATAAACACATCATTTTATTGTAGTTTAACTTTCTATACCTCATCCCATTGCATGGGTTACACCATTTGGTGTAGCAATACATTAACCTATAAAATCTCATACAATGATCAATTTAAACAATTTACAAAATGGTTAAAAAAATTCCAAAATATAATGATTTAACACATTATAATGAAGTCCTATGAATTTACAAGATGAACATATCATTAACCCTTAATCAAGAAGAAGTAGCTCTAAAATTCACATTCCAAACATGCGAAAAACTTCATCATGTATCCTCTTGATATATCATTACAACTTGAATTACCATAAAAACCATATTAGATGCATGTATTTTTTCATATTCCTTAAGTAAGATACATGTTATTTGTTATATTCTTGAAATCCAAAAGTTTTTGAAAACATAATTGATGATAGCATAGACCACTTCTCGAAAAGTCAATAATCAGTTCCAACATAGTAAATAATTATCTAAATTAGTCATTATCTCAACATTAGATATATATTAAGGGTTTTCTTTCCCTCAATCATGTTTTTTTCCTAAAAAGTTTAACTTTACACTAAATCACTTTTCCTTTGTACCATTCATCATATGACCTCAAATCCTTAATAAAAGAGTAATGCCGTAAAGTCCATATATATCTCATAATTAATACATCTAATACATTACTAAAAAAATATAGAAATGGAATGAGTTTGACTAGGAATATTATTCATCCTACTTCATCTGTGGTAGCATCATAACTTGCTCATTATCAAAAATCATAATTTGGGGTATATTACTATGACGATTGGGACACCAGTTTTCATAGTGTTCCATATCCTTTCAATGTAAGCATTGTACATTAGAAACCACTTTCTTACCCTTGCAATAATGAACATGGTGTCATTTTTTCTCCACACTTCTAGAAAACACCCATTCCCTTTAGGCTTTTACTAGAGTGATTCTTTCCACAATTATCACATGTGGGAAAACACTTCTTTACCTTCTTCCCTTTATCCACGTAACTCTCTGCCATCCTCTTATTATTTTACGTCCTTTTAAAATACATAGGACTTGGATAAGTCTTTACATACCTTGTTAACAGTTGATATTATTTCATCATATAATGAGGATACATTTGAGATAATCATCCTTTGAAAATATTGCCTAAGACCATTAGAGATATGGTCCTTCTTACTCTTCGCATCCCATGTATTGGTGATGTTTTCATTCCTTATGCTAGGTTCCATCTCTAATCTATTCCATATTATATATTAAATCATAAAAGTATGAACTCCCCATTACTCGAAACATTTTATATCACATAGCATTAATTTATGTATTGTAACTCATTGAACCATATACTTTGGTAACTTTGGGGACATAAATCCATCAAAATGGTGCGTAAATAAAATGTGAATTATCATAATCCAATCTTCCAGGAGTGTGATAACCAAGAGTGCATCAAGGACAATTTTCGGGTCCCAGGATTCCCCGGGTCGATCCCGAAACTCTTTGTCAGAGCTTTCAGTCCTAGGTACAACTGTGCCAAAGCTGCCTCTACCTGCTCGTATCCAGAAATGGACGTATTGATTGAAATATACTCGTAATATATTTATTAAAAAAATACCAGTATGTTCTTGAATGTTTGTTCTCAAATACTATCTTATAGACTCATCCCTAATCTACGTTTTCTAAATCTAGTTTCCATGTTTTCTACTAGACCTCCTCTAATACCAACTGTAAGGACCAAAACCCAATTGCTTGAAGTCGGTGCCTTATTTTATTACATAGGCATATAAAAATGAATATGAATCCCGAAGGACCGAGTAGTTTAGTATTATTTAAAAAAAATTCATACATAAGTTCAATATTACAACGTGAAATGAAAAACGATATAGAAACTCCATAGACAGCATCCATAACTCCTAGGTTATTTTATCATGTCATTCATCCTAAAATTCTTCTTGTCCAGAGAAAAAGAAACATAAGAAAGGGGTGAGTGCAAAGGATCAGTAAGAGTAAGCAATACAACGGATGATTGAATAATTATAAGACATGGTGCGTTATTGAAAACCCCTTACATTAATAATAAACTTGAACACATTACGGAAAGAATATGAAATGAGTAAATAATGCCATAATAAAACATAATCCTAGGTATTCTAATAGTCTAATTACCACATGAAATTTCAAATAATATCTCCATAATGAAGTAAGTACATATCCTACAAATTCTGAATCATTTTTTCAAGGTATTGACCAAGACTTCTAATGATTAAGGCCTCAACCAAAATCCATATATCACATTCGGAAAAGGCCTCAACCAATTCCACATCTATTTGTCTCATGCGAACTACAGATGAATCGAGGGGATATAGCATGCCCCACCCATCACATAATATGGCCAATTTATTCTTCATATTAAAAGGTATAAAAATAAACAACATATAAATTCAATCATAGGAAATGTAACTAATTTTCCTAAATCATTAAACATAAAACTCAAACCATTCTGAGTAATATGGTGAATGGTTTTAAGGTAGATCATCCAAAATAATGTTAGTCATATTACATTCAAAAAAATATGGTATATGAAATCAGAAATGATTAACCCCCAACAATACATAATAATCAACAAGAGTGCTGAATCAGACGAGAATACTCTTATATAATCCTTAAGCAACTCTTGAGATAAAAACTCTTTTATTTTGAAAAGAGGAGTTCTTTTGAAAAAATCATTGTATAAAACCAGATGTAAAGTAAGATAGTATTTTCATAATAAAATGAGTGATTTTATAATTATAATGGTTTCCATAAATTTATTATTGTGTGCCCTTAAAAATAGGTGTGAATTTGAAAAACTCCCTTTAACCAAGATTTTATTTTGGAAACAAATTTGAAAGTTCCTTTTTAAAACATGTCACTATCCATAATATAAGGAAAGGTCCTGGTTGGTAAACATATATATAATACACAAACATAATTTATGATGTACATAACAATAAATAATAATTTCATTGAGGTAATTAGAAAATGAATGTAACCCAAATGAAAATGGGAGTTCGGGTTGAAAAACCCTTACCTTAACTCCGAACGTGTTCTGCTATCGAACATAAGATCCTGGAATATAAAACTATACTTATAAATAACTTATTTAATATCCTATTAGACATGTATTTAGTTTATCATAATTTTGGTTAGTTCATTTATGCCTTTATTGATATGTTATTGTATTGAATTTCATCGTTACGGAGTGTACGTTTTCGTTATTTTCATACTCGTTTCACTTATTTTTAAGTATGTGGAATGGATGTAAATCTCAAAAATTGAAATTATATATTATTTAAGAACCTAAATTGGTATTATTGTCCATTTATATAACTTATTTACATGGAATTAGAATTAATTATTATATATAACTTTAATGATAACTCTTTAGAATAATTTGAGGGTTTTGATTACAACGAAATCATTTTTAATTATAAATTAATAACACTTATAAAAAGGGATTACAGAACCTTACATAGGGTATATTTAATATTTAATAATCTGGTTCAACCCTAACAAGAATGGTTTAATGACCATAATTGAAAATGATAATAGAAATCGAACTCCCATTGTCCTTGAATGCGGTAAATTGACACATATCGGATGGTGTTCTTGCTACTAATATAATAGAAGGTAAAATGAATATATGATGATAAATCATTCCACTATCATGAAAAAATTACAGTACATTTATGGTATTTGAGTCATCACAACATTTGGATAAGGATAGGTAATATAAAAATAAAGAAAATTAATATTAAAAGAAAGATAAAGAATTGAAAAGAAGATTTTACCTCTTTGAACCAAAATTCCTTGAGAGCCTCTTTAAGGGAGAGGTTTTGGTCTTTTTATGAGACCAAGGCATGCTGGAAGTGGGAGAGAAGGTTGGGAGGGTATTTGGACAGAATTGGGAGAAGGAAAAAGGCTTTAGATGAGTGAAGAGAAGACGGAGTGAGAGGGGGTTTTTATAATGGAGGGGAGAGGGGATTTCTCATTTTTTTATTCATTATTTTATTATATATCCTCAAGACAAGAAATAGTGAGTCTTTAATGACCATGAATAGTTATTTTATCATGTGAGTTCAAACAATGTGGGCTGAAATCACTTGTGATTTCATGAATACTATATTTAACTGATAATTTTTATATACGGTATTTTACCGTATTTCACTATTAATAAAAAAATTTGAGTATTTCAGAAAAAATACGCAAAATTTACCCCTGCCATTTTTCAATGTGTATAATCCAAAAATGATTTATATTTTTAAAATATAATTTTCTAAATATTAGTAATTTAATATTTAATTAATATCATAATTTGTTCTAAAAACAACAGCTTTAAAACATTTATTTACTTATATTTAAAGCATAGGTATATCATACTTTCACTTGAATATTATATATATACTGTCATTGGTAATGTTACTATTCATTAGGGTATATAAAAATTCATAAGGATATGTTAATATTCATAAGGGTAGGTTACTATTCACCAAATAAATATGTTTTCCTTATTGGACTTCAAATAACATACTGATCGCAACTGTGTATGTCAAATTTTCGAAATTCACATCACAGAACTAACAAACTTAGGTTTACGTGGATAGGATATAATAAAGTGGTGTTTTTAGAGACTCAGTGATCCATTGATTCTATAATAAATCAATTTGTTAATTTTCGGGGTGTTATAGATTTAAAAAAAGATAGCAATAGTGGAAGAAGTAATAATACAATACAACAGTAAACAACCAAAGACTGAAAGTAAGAAAAAATAGGTGCACATATATAAATGATGCATTATTAATATATCTTGGAAAGCATCCAAAAAAGTCACAATGTTGGAATACAAAAATAACCAAAGTACAAAAGAAAATAGATAAACTCCAGCAGCATCGCAAGCCTTAGCTTGGACCCATACTCTCCAGATCCTCAATAATTATGTACCTGATGTAGAAGGGGCCTTTCCCTTATCTATACATTCAAAAACATAATTTTTTTGGGCACAAAATCATAACCCAAATAGGGTGGGAGACAAATCCCAGTCGGCCCCCACCCAAAGATCTGGTCCTAATAGTGAGTGAATATATATGGCATGAAATGAGTAAATTGAAGAAGTAATCAAAGAAGTACTCAGCAACAACCATTCATATAGATCAATTTTCATTAAATTTCCTATATCTAGTATATAGCTAAGAAAAAGAAGGTAACCCTCTAGGAAGTACTCACATCCTATCCCCTCTGGTTCATTCGAAACAAACACAAGCAACCCTCTGGGAAGTACTCATTGTCTAACCCCTCTGGTTTAACATTAGCACAGTCTCTCTGAGGAAGCCCTCACCATCAATTCCCCCCTATAGTCTCGAATCGGTAACTAAAAGGTACTCTAGGAAAGAACTCAACATCCAATTCCCTCTGTGTCTAGCGTTGAGGAACTACATACACTCTGATTAAGAACTTATATCCATTCCCCCTATGGTCTTGCATTTTAACAGTAAAACAGACACTCTAGAGAGGTCCTCGACGTCCATTCTCCCTATGGTATAATACACCAGGTTCTCATGGCCATGTGTAAGTCAAATGAGCACAGAAATTCAAAGCAGCTAAATTGAACCTTAAGAACTACTTGGCTAAAAAATCAATAGAATAACAACATGTCAGATATGAACACCCATCCTACAAAACTATGCATGGAAGTAAGAATCCTCACATGAAAATTAGGTTGAATGGCCAAAACAAGAAAACATTGGTAAAACATCCATAACATGGAAAAGATAACCTTATTCACAAACAATCAAACTCTATACAAATAAACAAGGCATTAAAGGCAACAACAAGGCTAAAAATCATAAACACGCAATAACTAGTTCAAGGGTATTGGGAAGTTTTCACATATAACACAATGAATATCTTCGGAAAGGCACAAACCACCTACCTCGGTGTTGTAGGATCGTTATACATGAACCTCAGGCCTGGAATCTCCCATGAGAACCGTAGATCATGGCAATCCCAACGTAATATACAATAGTCGAATTGGAGAACATTAGCTCGATCAGGGGCTCGATAATGAATCACTGCCATACAGACGCTCTTGGTCATAGAAGGCGAAGAAGAAGACACTTCTTCCTATTAGATGCGAACCCTGTCCATTTAATGGAAAATGAATGAAATTACACAATATGTACTTTATAAGTATGCATCGTGTACTTGCTTTAACTGGCCCCCACTTTAGGAGTTCTCCAGGTCAACACACACAACTGTGTGCACGGCTGTTACACAGCCAGCACACGGTGACCCATGGTAACCGAGTACAGGATGGGTACTTATAAGTATAAACCATGTACTCCTAAAATTTCAAAAAAAACTCCACATTTTCTAAAAAACACCAGAAAATAAAAACTCATAACTGAAATGAAGATTTTGGTTCTTACAATTATCATTTCACAAGGAAACACATATAACAAAATGGAAACATATATCAAATTGAGTAATAATATGGCCATTAAATGTAGTTTTTATCGATTTTAGTTAATTTAAATCCTTATCTTTTCAGTTTAATTCCCCTATATACCTGTTTCTATCTTATCCATATCAAAATCCTTTTACTCATTCCTGTATTTAATAAGAAAAAAAACATTGTTGATATTATTATATAATAAAGATTAGTATGATTCAAAATATTTAATCCATTATACCCAATTAAATTAATATAAGTTTTATGATTTAATTTAATAGTTTACCCACAATTACAACACAAAATTTGTTTCTGAATAGATGTATGTTTCAAGCATAAGATGATTTTATTTTAACTCACTGACTGGTAAAATGATTATTAGAAATAAATATTTTAATTAAAGAAATATATTATAAAAATATAATTTATAAAATTTATTATTGGGTAATATCTTAATTAACATAAAATTTTAATCTTTATTAACTATTAAATGGTTAAAAAAAACTAGTTTTTATCCAAAAAATAATCTTATACTGAAATACAATATTTATATGATTAAAAAGTAATTAGGAAGATCAAAAGAATTAAAATAAATATAAATTATATGAGATCATACTCTAAATATAATGATATTTTTAAATAGTATAATTTATTGGAAATGTAAATTTGTACCAAAATTAGTATCTTCCACTATTCAACAAAATAACAAAATTTTCTTAAAATGGCCAAAATATAAACATAAGATAATTTCATAATCATGATTTCGAAAATGAATTTAGTTTTATCAAATATATTTTATAAATGTTCTAACAATTAATTATATTATATTATTCTAAAAATAAGTAAAAACTATTATTGAAGAAAAAATATTTTTGATTAATAAAAACACTTTATAAAAAATTCCATAATTAATTTACACATATTTATAAAAAAATTATATTTAGTAGGAATTTAATATTTATACTTCATAATCTAGTTACTGATATTCATAATTCCAATTTAATAGTTATGTTATAACAACCATATATTCCCTAGGTTGTTTAATCTACGTGTTATGTTTAAAATACTCCATGAAACATAAAGTTGTTCATTTAAAATATCATTGTTCTATAGAGGGGGTACATTTTATAATTGATTTGGGTGAGGAAATTAACATTTTTGAAAAAATAACTAGAAAATATGATCCTTTATAAATTCAATTGGATCATAATTTTTAATGCTTCAAATTTGATAAGGGTAGGGTGAAATCCATCCATCCAATAAGAATTAAATTTTTTGGTGTTTTATCTTAATGCATTTTCCCATTATTTTAATCCTTTAAACTCATATTTCCATTAATCGATATGATAAATATTTAACATGGTAACTATTCATTATATCCAAAAAAATTATCTTAAACTTGTCTCATATTATTAATTA
Organism: Viscum album; assembly: GCA_963277665.1. Classification (NCBI taxonomy): domain Eukaryota; kingdom Viridiplantae; phylum Streptophyta; class Magnoliopsida; order Santalales; family Viscaceae; genus Viscum; species Viscum album. Next base: position 2,108,891,887 of record OY728141.1, read on the forward strand.
TGAGTATTTAAAATATTTAATCCATTTTATCGAATTTAATTATTAGATATCAAATACATAATATTTAATATTTTATATAAAATTTAATGAAACTCATTTTTAGAAATATGATAGATTTTAAAATAAAAATTATTTTCTAGTAAAATAAACCATATCATTGATATAAACGTAATTTTTTTATTATGTTGAATAAATTATTATTTTTTATCCTTAAAACTGAACCATAATATAAGGGAATGATATTACAAATTCATTAAGCGCAATGAAATAATATGAGTTTTCATTTGGAAAACATCATTATATAGATTTAAAATATGTTATGAATATATCTCAATATTTATAATTATATTATTATATTATTAAAAATACATAATAAATATTTATTTTGATATATATAAGTCTTCAAAAAAATTCATATTATTCTCATATCATAACCATAACATAAATTGAATGTTTTTATAACGTCATATTTTTAACTGGCCCCCAGTAATAAAATACTATTTCTAAATCGTAAATGTCACAACCTGTCCCCTGGGGTCTGTATCGTGACTACACAAAGCCTGGCTTCTATAGGCCAGGGGTTGGTGACTAGAACCAAAGGCGTAAATCCCTAAACTGGGAAGCCATTGCCTTTATAACTGTAAACAAACACATCAGTGTACACAACTGGAAGCAAAACACTAAGTATGACTGTATATAAAAGAAGTGATAGATAGTAAAAGGGTCCGGAAATACAAGTCCAACAAGAAATTACACGTACAAATGAAAATCAAGTACAACTGAAGGAAATTAAAGCAGCTAATAAGTCATCCAATGGGGTTCCTACATGAAGGTTAGGTATAGATGGCCTCCTTAGAATTCTATGTCCGTCTGTCTCCTCTGTGTACCATCACACCGAGTGGTCCACCTTCAGGTACCGTCCTGTCCTACTACTCTCTGCCTCAGTCAGCGATGTCTGTCGTCTACAACCAACAAAACGAGGTACATGCATAACCAATGTAGGGGTGAGTATAATGATACTCAGTAGGGATCCCGAGTCCCTCAAGGTCTCACAAAATCCCACAAGGATAAACCACAAAGTATGAAATCAACGGATAACCATTACTTAGGTATATTCCCATACATATACCAAAGATATCTAGTAACCCATCTCAATCCTGAGGAAAACATAAAAGTCATTGACTCATCTCAAACAAAGATTTTTATTATTGAAACCATGGCTGGTGGCATACTCCTCCTCTATCAAGTACAGTGGGCTTACCGCATCACACAGAGGCGCTTCCCACTATGCTTGGACTACTGAGGTACTTCTCCTGTCGAGTACCATGGGTGTGCCGCGTCACATAGAGGCACTCCCCACCAAGGGTATGCCGAGCTCACATAGAGGCACTCCACCTCATAGCCTGCTGAGGTACTCCTCCTATGGAATACCGTGGGTCTACTGCACTCACACAGAGTCGCTCCCTACTTTGGGTCTACTGCATCAGACATAGGCCCTCCCCACTAGGCTAGTCAAGTCATTCCGAGTTGAATTGGTCAAATAGTCATCAGGTCTCAGCTAGGTATTTGGTCTCTATACTCTGTCTGCTCGCCTCTAGAAGGATCCGCTCCAAGAGCTACTAGTCAATACTCCAACTGTCACTAAGTGCCATGAAGAAGTATCTCAAAGGTCTATCACGTCATAGGGGTCCCAACATAATAGACGATGTGTCGATCAGATTCTCAGTCTGTAAGTTATTAGCCTTTCAGTCCCGGGGGCCCAGTTGGATTCGTTTATGATCCAACCTGATTGTAACTCAAATATACCCCGAACTCTAGTGGGGTATTCTAAAAGGAACCGTCATGTTCCATGAATACAGGTACCGCTGACGGTTCATCAAATGGAAGTCTGGTGCCAAATATATGGCCGAAGAAGGTAATGGGGTCGGTAATGGGCCTGGGCCCAGTCCGACCCGATCAGATAGACTCAACCCCACCCAGACTGGGCTGACCCGGTCTAGGTCGACCCGACCAAACTCGATGGGTCTGACCCGGGCCGTTGGGTGGGTCATGTCTTCTAGGTTTAACCCGGTCCATTGGGCTAGGCCCAGAGGACTGTGAGGGCGGTTCAGCCCAGAGGTCGCCATATAGACGACTCAGACCGAAGGCTAGGGCAGGTTCAACCAGTGCCGCTTGGGGAGTGGGCAGGCTGAAGGCAGAGCGTGTGGGGCGTGGGTAGGCCAGATTGATGCCGGGCAGGCCGCAGGTGCACCGGGTAGGTCCCGACAGGGGTCGGGAAGGCTGTGGGGGCACCATATGGGCAATGGGCAGGGCGAGGGGTCATCGGGAAGGGCGCGGCAGCGGCCGGGCAGGCCGCAGGGGCTCCAGACAAGCCATGAGGGTCGCGGGCAGGTGGGCTGCGTGCTAGGCAGAGCGTCAGGAGGCCATGAGCAGGTGGGTCGTGCACTAGGCAGGGTTCCATGAGGAAATAGGTGGGGGGTTGCATGCCAGGAATAGCGTCGGGAGGTCGCGGGCAGGCGGGCCGCGCGCCGGGCAGGGTGTCAGGAGGCTGTGGGTAGGCGGGTCGGGCGCTGCCTGGGCTGGCTGTGTTCGGCCAGAATCATTAGTGTGCTGTGGGGGCGACGCGATTCGTGGATGTCGTGGGTAGTGCGGCCTTCGTCGTCGTCGCCTCATCACCTTACCATAGAATGCCACACGAAAATATAAAACGATGGAGGATGTCAGGCCATGTTAGGTAGGCCCGCACCCTCTGCATTTAGGAAAGTATCATTTGGCTCATCACGAGAAGATGATGATGATTAACACATCCACAACAATCCCATTTTATCCTTTGATGAAGTTAAGTAAAAGGTACAACATCAACAAGTAATAAACCCCCTACCTTTGATTCTCCGGTCATCGTTCATTGATATCGCAGAAATATGGTCGTCGATCCATGGTAGAAAAACTCGTCCCAGGTTGAAAGAGTCCAAGGAAGAAGGATGGAGGGGGTCGTTCTTCACAGTCGAAGGCATCCCTCATCGGCGTTCTACGTCAGGAGAGCGTTCTTCACCAGAAGAGTGTTATTTGTTGAAGAGTGGTCTTCATTGGAGAGAGTTATCTCTTCTACCAAGATCCACCAAAAATAAATAATAGATTGTCTATTATTTTGTTGGCACACAGATTACAAAATGGAGAACTAATTTAAGTGGCTCCCCCTAATTAATGCATGAGAATTGTCATGGATTAATTAAGGGAGGTCAAGGGGGTTTCTACCCACTTAATTGGGGAGTTGAAGAATCAAGAGGCTCTCCCTCATTAATGAGGAAGATTTTAGAGTTTTTATACTCCTCCATCATTATGGGTCATGTGGTCCCCACCCATATTATTTTAAAGAGAGGTTATGCGGAATCGGGTGGTCCCCACATCGTAACCTCTCATGAAAGGTTATGCTCGGGTGGGCCCCACTACCATAACCTCTCATGGGCGGTTAAGGTGTGTTGGACCCACCTCCAACCCCCATGAGGAGGTTTTAACCACCTCAATTCAAACAGAAGCTCAAATTAAAATAAAGTGTTGGATCACATTATTTTATTAAGTTGTTTTTATAAAACCCAAAACTATCTTTCAAACTGAACCCACTGCTGTCAAAGTGAAAGTATTTTTAAGCGAATACCGACATTTTGATTTCAACGGTTCCCTCATATTTCAGTTCTGAGTTCCGGTTCAAAATTTATAAAAACCCACACATATTTTTACTGAACGTACCTTAACAAAACTTCTGAAATTGATTCCGGGCACACTGGGCCTCAGAATCATGCGCCGTCAATTTTTGCGGACTCGAAAAATTACCATGTATTTAAGAAAAATATTTCCATGGAAATTCTGGGTCGTTACATTCTTCCCACCTCAAGTATTTACTTCCCCATAAGCTATTACTCGAACAATGGGAACAAATGGGGGTACTGAGCACACATTTGAGCCTCCCGCTCCCATGTGCTCTCCTGGAGGTTCCCATGCTGCCAGTGAACGCACATCCAAGGTATCGACCATCAATGTAGGACCCACTCCTTTCAATCCTCAATCTCCACTGGATCCTCTGAAAATGTTTCCACATTGTCGATGTCTATCTATACATGGTCGATGATGTGGGAAGGGTCATGCACGCATCTCCTAAAATAGGATACGTGGAAGACATTGTGCACCCGGTGCAAGTGAGGTGGAAGAGATAAGCGGTATTCCACCTCGCCTACTCTGTTGAGAACCTAGAAAGGTCTGATTAATCTCATAGATAACTTACCACCTCAGCCATATCTCCGTAGACCTCGTCGAGGTAAGACCCGTAGAAAGACGTGGTCGCCATCGTCAAACTCTATAGGCCTCCTTCTCCTATCAGCATACGATTTCTGCCTGCTCTGTACAGTCTTCATCCGCTCCTGGATGATCTGCACCTTCTCCGTAGTAGCTCGCACCCTCTCTGGACCCACTAGTTCTGACTCCCCAGGGTTAGTCCAGCACAAGGGGGATCTGCAAGGTCGCCCGTACAAGGCCTCAAAAGGCACCATCCTTATGGTGGAGTGATAGCTATTTTTATAGGAAAACTCTACAAAAGGTAAGTGATCCTCCCCGCTGCGACTGAAGTCGAGGACACATGCATAGAACATGTCCTCGAGAGTCTGAATGGTCGGCTCGGTCTGACCATCCATTTGAGGATGGAAGGCGGTGCTCAAGCGGAGCTGTGTCTCAAAATCTTCTTACAAACCCCTCCATAGTAAGGAAGTAAATCCTACGTCACGATCGGAGACAATTGTCGAAGTTATACCATGTAAACATACAATCTTCTACACATAGAGGTGTCCCAATCTCTGTACTGAACCCTACTCTCTGATTGGTAAGAAGTGATTTGACTTGGCGAGTCAGTCTATGATCACCCATATCGAATCATGACTCCTAGATGTATGTGGAAGACCCGTCATAATGTCCATTGATATCCCATCCCACTTCCACTCTGGGACCTCAAAGGGATGAAACAAGCCTGCTGGTTCCTCGTGCTCCGCCTTCACTTGCTGACAAGTGAGGCACTGTGAGACAAACTCTTCTACTTCCTTCTTCAATCCTAGCCACCAATGCTGTCGTCGAAGGTCCTGATACATTTTGGCCCCTCCTGGATGTACTGATAAAGGGGATGTGTGGAATTCCTTCAACACTTCCTCCTGAGGTGACATTGGTACCATAGTACGTCCTCTGAAGAGAATGAAGTGCTCCCCACATTTAGATAATCCATCAGGTGCCTACCCTATAGATATCTGAGCACGTAACATCTCACAGTCAGCGTCTCCACGTTGTGCCTCCCTGACTCATTGAAGAAGTTGGAGAGTGACTGTAAGAGACTGTTGAAAGGCTGCTCCGTCCCTATCCACAAAGGATATCTGTAAGGCATCCAACTGCTCTGTCGCTTGGCCTAGTAGCTGTATACCAGATCTCCTACTGAGTACATCAGCAACAACATTCCCCTTCCTAGGTGTATAGACTATCTTGAAGTCATTGTCCTGGAGGAACTCAGGCCATCACCACTATCTCAGGTTTAGGTCCTTCTAAGAGAAAATTTACCTGTGACTCTTGTGATCAGAGTACACGATAAAATGATCACCCATCAGATAGTGTTGTTGCATCTTCAAGGCGAAGACCACTGCTGCTAACTCCAGGTCATTGGTAGCATTGTCATTCTCATGAGGTCTTAGCTACCGAGAACCATAAGCAATCACTACTCGCTCCTACAGCAGGACACACCCGAGTTCGGTCACTGATGCGTCGTAGTAGAGTATGTACCCTATGCCTTCCTTTAGAAGCCTCAAGATGGGGGCACTAGTCAGAATCTGCCTCAAATCATGAAAGATATGTTAGCATCTCTCTGACTACACGAAGGGTTTCCCCTTCTACATCACAGATGATAGTGGTGCTGCAACTCTGTAGGTGTCTGAAATGAACAATTGGTAGTACCCAGCCAAGCCCAGGAAACCCCGTACCTCCTTCACATTCCTGGGTGGCTTCCAAGCAAGTACCACCTCGATCTTCGATGGATCCACTGCAACACCAGCCGCTGAGATGACATGTCCAAAGAACTGAACCTCTTGATTCCAAAACCAGCACTTCAAGAGCTTACCATAAATTTGGTGCTCTAAGAGTGTGTCAAGTACTACCTGCAAATGGTAGGCATGCTCCTCCTCAGTAGTCGAGTAGATCATAATGTCATTGATGAGTACTACAACAAGGCGATCGAGGTATGGTTGTAAGATCATGTTCATGAGTCAAATGAACACTTATAGAGCATTGGTTACAGAGAAGGGCATAACCAAGAACCCGTAATGGCCGTACTGACACCTGAAGGCTGTCTTCTACCCATCCTCGTCTCGAACTATGAGCTGGTGATAGCCTGATCTGAGGTCTATCTTCGAGACCCATCAGGCTCCCTATAACTAATCGAAGAGGTCTTCAATCCTCATGAGTGGTTATTTGATCTTCACAGTCACCTAGTTTAGGTTATGGTATTAGATACAAAGCCTCAAGCTCCCGTCCGCCTTCTTGGTGAACTGAATCATTGCTGCCCAGGGAGAAACACTGGGCCGAATGAATCCCTTCCCTTGCAAGTCCTCTAACTGTGCCCAGAGCTCAAGAAGCTCGACAGGAGACATCCAATATACTATAGTAGATATCGGTTCCAACCTGGGGTACATGTCAATGTAGATATCCACATTTCTGTGAGATGGTAGTCCCAGAACATCGTCAGGGAAAACATCTGTGTACTGGTCCACCAATATAGGAGAAGTCAGACTCTCCACGTCAACTGCTACGAGGGTGATACCGGCCAACTGATGAGTGATCGGCTACACCCTCCTCTTGGTAATTCTGTCCTAGGTTGCAAAGTCTCTCTTCTCACCAGTGAAGGTGAACCTGGAACCATCCGTGTAGACACACCACACTTTTCGCCAAATACATTCAATCTGGGCATGGAATATAGATTACAAGTCCATACCCAAGATAAAGTCGTAAGGCCTCGATGCCGCTACGAGGAGATCCCAGCCGAAGCTCTCACCTCCTAGAGTAAGCTAACACTACCAGTACTAGTGTGTATTCGTTGAGTCTACTCCTGTTGGAGTCTGTAGGCATAAGGATCGAGCTAATGGCTCCGTCAGAATCTCCGAGCATCGAACGAGGGTAGTGGAAATGAAAGTGTGACTGACTCCTCTATCTATAAGAACTATAGCTGAGATGGAGTAAACACAGATCGTACCTCAAATAATCTCTTGAGCACCATGATTATAGGCCTTAGCTTCCTAAAGATAAGCTCTCTCCCTTTCCACCCACTCCCTGCGGTCGGGGTGGACCTCCTAGTGGTGGTGGTGTTAACACATCGTAACATCGTCCACCACCAGCTGCACGTCCAACTCCTATAGCACATCCTCCCCTTCCCAATGGACCGCCTTGTTCGAACCTCTTCCTCTGCCTAGAAGGACTTTCAACTGTCTCGTGATCATTTGAACGACGGGTCTAACAGTCACAAGCCATGTGACCCTAACCACTGCATGAGTAACACTACTTGCTACTGGCATGTGCATCTTTGCTCCGTGTTCCCCGCACAACTGATCCTGATTCATGTAGTCGACCACCTATAGGTCTAGCCCTCTTTGACCTCTACAAAAGCTGTCTAATTCCTACTGCAAAAGACTCCGCTACGTGTTGGATTGTGGTGGGTCTTGCTGCTGGAGACTACTCAGCAAGGAAACTCTTCACTAAGAGGGATCTCTCTAGCACCCCCGTCTGTGTCAGGATGCTAAGTGAGATCATCAGAGCTCTAATCTCTTGCTTGATCACCTGACCGAAGTTACGGGCCCTAAATAATGGGTCCTGTACCATATCATTGGATTAGCGCGAGAGGTCAGTGAACCTCACTGAGTACTGTGCTACTATAATGCTACTATACTGCAGATAAAGTATCTATTGTATCCGCATCACACAAAGGGTGCCTGGTACAAACTCCGCCTGGAACAGGCTCCCGATGACTTCCTAGAGTACTTTCACCTCTTCATGAACCCCAAGCATTAGTATCCACATTCCTCCTGCTACTGCCTGAAGGAGACTCGCGGCAAGGATCACCATTAAGTCTGCTGGTGTCCCTTCTAGTCAGAAAACTCTCACCACAACCTCCAACCAATCCTCAGCTGCATTTGTGTCTGTCTCTACCCTGAACCTGGGTGGCCTTTAGTGCTAGAACTCATGAAATGTGCAAAGCAGCGTGCATCATCTTCTACTAGGATTAGTGGCATTGGTGGCCCAATGATAAGTGGTACCGCTGGTGCCTCTGCTGGAAAATGGCATTGCCCCGGGGCCTCATCGCTCGGTGGGCTATCAGTACGGACGACTCTCGGGGCTCTAACTGGTCATCTGTGGGGAGTCATCCTGAAAGAAACATATGTGATAGTGCCAAAAGATTACACCTGGTGAGCTGACCAGGTTGAGATAACTTAAATAACACTTTTGAAAACACGCACACAATCAGTGTTTTTGTGCACTAAGTCAGAAATATGAATTCAGGGTCCTGGTGTATGGATACATTGGCCACCCAAACCAACACTGGACTCCCTGAACTGAAAACCACACTAAGTACCCTTATCACTATTGATTCATAGAAAATAAAGACCAGAGTTCTATGTTCTACTATAGAACAGATTCCTCTGATACCAATTTGTCACGACCCGTCCCCCAGGGCCTGTATCATGACAACCCCAATCCCGCCTTCCATAGGCCAAGGGTTGGAGACTACCACCATAGGCATAAATCCCTAAACTAGGAATGAATTTCCTTTATAACTGTAAAACAACACATCAAAGAACACAACTAGAATCAAAACACCAATAAAGCTGTATACAAAAGAAGTGACAGAAATTAAAAGGGGTCGGAAATACAAGCCCAGCAAAAAAGTACAAGTACAACTGAAAGGAATTTGAAACTGAATGAAAGTAAAGCAGCTACTTAGTCATCCTCCAGGGTTCCTACCTAAAGGGTAGGTATAGATGGCCTCCTCAGCACAACACGTCCGTCTTTCTCCTCCGTGTATCGTCACACTGAGTAGTCCACCTCCGGGTACTGTCCAGTCCTGCAACTCCTTGCCTCAGTCAGCGCTGTCCGTCATCTACAACCAACACAACGAGGTGCGGGCATAGCACATACAGGGGTGAGAATAACAATACTCAGTAGGGTCCCAGAAACCTTCAAGGTCTCACAAAATCCAAAAGGATAAACTACAAAGTATGAAATCAATGGATTACCATTACTTAGGTATATGCCCATTAATATACCTATGTTATCTAGCAACACAACTCAATCATGATAAAAACACCAAAGTCGTTGACTCAGTTCAAATAAGGAATTTTATTATCAAAACCACAGCTAGTGGCGTACTCTTCCTCTATCGAGTACAGTGGGGCTGCCACATCACACAGAGGTGCTTCCCACTATCCTTGGACAGTTAAGGTGCTCCTCCTGTCAAGTACCGTGGGTCTGTTGTGTCACACAGAGGCGCTCCCCACCATGGGTCTACCACACATAAATTGAGGAAATCCCCCTCATAGCCTGCGAGGTACTTCTCCTATCGAGTACAATGAGTTTTCCGCACTCACACAGTGGCGCTCCTCACTGTGGGTCTGTTGCGTCACACATAGGTGCTCCCCACTGGGCTAGTTGAGTCACTTTGAGTCAAACCGGTCAAGTAGTTGTCAGGTCTCATCCAGCTACTAGGTCTCCGTACTCTGTCCACTTGCCTTTGGAAGGATCCGCTCCATGAGAGACTGTTTAATACTATAACTATCATGAAGTGTCACAAATAAGTATCTCAAATGTCTGTCACGTCATAGAGGTCTCAATGCAATAGACGTCACGTCGACCAGACACCTAGTTTATATGTTATTAGCCTTTTAGTCATGGGGGCCCAGTTGGATTCATCTATGATCCAACCTGACTATAACTCAAATATACCCTAAACTTCAGTGGCGTATTCTCAAAGGGACCATCGCCATCCATGAATACCGGCGCCATTGACGATTCGTCAAACAGACGTCCGGTGCTGAAGATATGGCCCAATAAGGTAATGGGGTCAGTAATGGGCCTAGGGCCGGTCCGACTCGGTCGGACTGACTTCCCCCAACACTGACAGGTCCATCCCCGTTTGGTTTGACCCAGTCAGACCCACTAGGTCTGAACCGACCCATTGGGTGGGTCAGCCCACTGGGTTTTTCCAGGTCCGCTGGGCCCGGACCAGCAGAGTGCCTGGGTGGTTCGACCCAGAGGTCGCCACATAGGCGACTCGGCCTGAAGGCCAGGGCCAGTTCGGCCAGCACCGCGTGGGCCACGGGCAGGCCACGGGCAGAGTACCCGGGGCACGGGGCAGGCCAGTAAGACGTCGGGCATGCCACGGGTGTGCCAGGTAAAGCACGGTATGAGGCGAGCATGATGCAGGGGTGCCGGCAGGGTGCCCGATAGGCTGTGGGGGTCATGAGCTGGCGGGTCACGTGCCGAGCAGATCACCGAGAGGCTGTGGGAAGGTGGGCCACACACCGGGCAGAGCATCGGGAAGATGAATGGAGGTGGGCCGTGCGCCAGGTAGAATTCCGGGAGGCCGCATGCAGGTGGGCCGCGTGTCGGGCAGGGTGCCGGGAGGCTCCGGTTAGGCTGGCCGGGCGCCGCTCAGCCTGGTGATGTTCGACTAGAAGCATCAGTGCGCCGCAGGGGTAGCGCGATTCGTGGAGGCCGCAGGTAGCGCATCCTTCTTAGTTGCTGCCACCGTCGCCGTCGCCTCATCGCCTTACCATATAAATCCACAAGAAGAGAGAAAACGATGATGGATGTCGGGCCATGTTAGGTTGGCCCTCACCCACCGCGTTTAGGAAGGTATCATTTGGATCATCATGGGAATAAGATGATTATTACTACATCCACAACAATCCTATTTTATCCTTAAGAGAAGGTAAGGAAAAGGTACAATATAAAAAAGTAAAAAACCCCATACCTTTAATTCTCTATTAATCCTTCATTAACGTCACAGAAAGATGGTCATCGATCCGTGGAAGACAAAAATGTCCCATGTCGAAGGAGTCCGATGAAGAAGGTCGAAAGGGGTTGTTCTTCGTAGTCGAAGGCGTCCCTCATCGACATTCTTCATTGGGAGAGCGTTATTTTCCAGAAGTACATTCTTCATTGAAGAGAGGTCTTCGTTGGAGAGAGTTGTCTCTTCTCCCAAGCTCCAGCAAAAAGAAATAATAAATTGTTTGTTATTTTGTTGGCACAACCATTTCAAAAAGGAGAAATAAATAAAGTGGCTCCACCTAATTAATGCATGAGAGTTGTCATGGATTAATTAAGGGAGTCAATGGGGTTTCTACACACTTAATATGGGAGTTAAGGAATCAAGAGGCTATCCCTCATTAATGAGGGGCAGTTGAGAGGTTTTATCCTCGTCCATCAAAATGGGGTAGGGTGGTCCCCACCCCTGTTATTTAAAAGAGAGTTAATGCTGTCTCGAGTGGTCCCCACGTAGTAACCTCTCACAGGAGGTTATGTTCGGGTAGGCCCCACAACCATAACCTCTCATGGGAGGTTAAGGTGTGGTGGCCCCACCTCCGACTTTAACGTCCCAAGTCCGGAGGCCCTCCACTGGTGCCTCGTACCCGGTTTGCCACATGACCTCAAGCGCGTTTCCTTAAACGCCAGAGGCTGCTGACTAGCACGGAGGCCCTTGGTGAGTCAGTGGCCAAACTATGCCTTCATTCGGTAAAATATGCAGTAGAAAACAACCCGACACAATAGCAGAACAATAAACAGCATACAAAAACTAAACTGAACAGTGGGAGCAATGGATAAAATAATGATGATGCAACATGGTACATATGTCTATGGAAAGAAGAAAACAATCCAACGTGCTGAAGTAAAAATGAAACACAATGTTCAAGGGAAAACAAAATAAACTCCTCAGCATTGCAAGACACGGCTCGATCCCATGATCTCCAACTCCAGCGTAATCAAGAACCTGATGTAGAAGGGTGGTTTCCCTTATCTATACCTGCAGCAAAAAAAATCTTATTGGTCCCAAAAGCATGGCCCATACAGGGTGTGAGATACAATCACAGTAGGCAATCACCCAATGATTTGTGCCTAACAGACAATGAATACATGACAGTAATAAAACAAGTAGCAGTAAATGGGAAAACACAAGCAGCTACAATCCACTGTTCTAACAAACAAGGTACACAAGTAAACAGCCAGTAACAAGAAGGAACATGTAACCCTATGGGTAGCTCTCACATCCTAACCCCTATAGTTCCACCTATAAGTACAAGCAAACATCTTGGAGGCACACACAGTTTCACCCCTCTAGTTCAGCTATGAAAATTAATAGACTCTCTGAGGAAGCACTCACCGTCAATTCCACATATAGTCTCGTATCGTACTAATGGCTCTCTGGGGAAGAACTCAACATCTCATGTCCCATGTGGACCGCGTCGAGGAACTACATAATCTCTAGGGAAGCACTCATCCTCAACTCCCCCTGTGGTCTTGCATCATATTAAAAGACACTCTGGAGAAGCCCTTACATCAATTCTCCCTATGGTCTGCTACACTAGGTTCTCACAGTCCTGGGTGAAAGAAACATGCTCAACGTGTGTACATCATCCAAGTAAACCTCAAGAACTACTTGGCTATCAGTCTAAGGCTCAACAACAAAACCAACAAATAGTTCCACTATCCTACAACTAGGCATGGCACATGGAAAATGCTATATAGTAAAACAAGAATGGCCAAGCAACTTGAGCAAAAAATAAACTACTATACCCACAAGCATAAAACTCTACTATAGAAATTAAGCAAAGTAGGCAAACAACAGGGTAAAAACAAGAAACCCACAATCCCCTTCCCAAGGGAATTTGTGGAATTTCCACAAAATACTCATCGACTTTCAACAGAAAGGCACAAACCACCTACCACGATACTAGGAGATCGATATACATGAACCACAACGATTTATTCCTTTTAGAACGTCGTAGATCTGAGAAAACGCACAAAATGTTCAACCCATGATAACTCGAAAACGAGGATGAATCAGTAAACAAGGCTCAAGAAGAAGTAAGAACTCACCGCTGTGATTCCAACACAATCGATCGTGCTTGAATCGGAGAATAGACAAAGAGGAGAAAGCTCGTCAAAGATTCGGCCGTAAAGGTCGCTCTCAAATGAACGGGACCTAGAAGGAGGTGTCTCTGTGCGTTAGGCATGACCCCGATTCATTTAGTGAAAAAAAGAAAGTACACAGCGTGTAATTTTAGAGTACATGGCATATACTGGGTCCTTTCCGTACTCCGCCAAAAACGGCCTCCACGTCACCCCTACACACCGTGTGTGTGGCCCGTGCATGGCCAGCACATGGCTTTGAGCCAGAGAAGAGTACAGGGCGTGTACTCAGAATGTACACCGTGTGTACTTCAAAAATTTCCAAAAGGTTCATTTTTCTTAAATACTCCAGAAAAAGGAAAACATACCTGAAATGAAGATCCGGGATCTTACACCGACATCCATGAGAAGGTTTTAAACACCTCATTCCAAATGGTGGCTCAAAATAAAACAAAGTGTTGTCTCACTTTTTTTATTAAATTTTATTTTATAAAACCCAAAAACTATCTTTCAAACTCGACCTAGTGTTGTCGAAGTGAAAAACTTCTTAAGAGAATACTGGCGTTGCGAGTTCAAAAGTGCCCTCAGATTTAAGATCTGAGCACTGGTTCAAAATATATAAAAACATGCTCGTACGTTTACTAAACATACCCGAACAAAACATTGGAAATTTATTCTAGGAACACCGGGCCTTAGAATCTTGTGCCGTAAATTTTCACAGACTCGTAAAATTTATATGTATTTAAGAAAAAAATTTCCACAGAATTTCTGGGTCTTTACAGTAAAAAATTAACCTAAGTTAATTTTTTATTTATGAAATTTTAATAAATCATTACATAATATTAACTCTATAAATTTTTTTAATTAATGTAAAAATAATACTATTAAATAAATCTATTTTCATTATGTTATTGAATATATAAAAACAATCATTTTCATACTATAATTGAAGCTTAATTGTTACACAGAAGCTGGGAAAATGTTAACAATTATAATGTAAATAATAACTTACTAAATAATGGATAAATGGATTTGGTGATATCATGAAAATAATGAAATAAAATCATCAATCTAGTGGAACAAAAGAAGTGGATTTCTAAAAATTTTATCACATGAGTATGTGATTTATGGAATAGAATACTAGGGTGATTCCCCAATATTTGTTGCATTGTGAAAAAAGTGTTTTATTATAAATAAGGAAAAATCCATTATAAAGAAGAAAAATCTCCTTTAGTTATGGAAATAAAATTATATTAAAATCTATAGAAACATCCTTGATACAATTTTGAAATAATTGTAAGAGGGAACAACATATGAGAGTATTTTGGGATTTTTTTATCAATGTATTGGAAGGCTATGATCCATGATTAATTTTTACAATGTGTTGTGTATAATGAAAATTATCAAATCTATTATAGGGTACCTAATGAATATTTTATAACTGTTAGAACTTGTGAGTTCCTTCATTAAAATGACATTAAAAACATTAAAGATATTATTAAAAAATGTAATAAGGACTATAGATCTATTGAAGTGAACCTATAATTAATATCTATCCAAACATGAATATGAATTAGGGGGAGTATATAAGTAATAATACTTATCCGAAATATGGAAATGATTAAATAATGGGGACAAATACAATCACTTTTTTAGAAATAGAAACCATCTATTATTTTTAATAAATCATATCATCTTTTTCTATAATGGTGTTGACCATAGTATGTAGGTAGGAAATTGATTTTATATTGCAGAATAGTTGGATCCCTTATCATATGATGGTCAGTGAGTAAATTGAGTGGAATAATTCAATAATTCATTAGCTCATGGACGATCTGATTACTAGACAAAGTGACCAAAAAAATAAAGGGAAAAATAAAATTGAGAAGATGGAAAAGAATGATATGGTGGAAGAACATTTGGATGATGTGATAATAAAAAAATAAGAAAGGGAAATATAAACTCTCATATAACAATAATTGTGTATAATTATTTGAAAGCATTATCTATACAGTTCAATTTTATAATGTTTTACTTAATTCTTAATTATTTACCTCAGAAAGGTGGGATTTGATATTTTAAGAATTTTTCATTACTTACTCCAAATATTTTAATAGGGTAAATATCTCCACAACAATGAGTTAATTATTTAATAATCACAAGTTAATTGATAAATAATTTTTTAAATTTATATTTAAATAGTTACTTTTACCAAGAGAATCATAAAATGATTATTTAACAATACCAATTAATAAAAATTATATATTTTTTAAATCAATTTCTGTTTTAACAAATGCCCTTAATTATTGGAATTAGATGTATCCTATTGTTATTTTTTAATCGATTTATGAAAAAACATTTTGATAATTTAATTTATTCATTACTAAAAAAACACTACATTTGTATTATGTGTAACTATATATACCATGTGATATTATTTATAATGAACATAATTTATATTTTTAAGAAAAATAAATATCTTCTATCTATGTTCATAGTGAAGGATTGGGTAGTATAACATATTTTTTAGGTATTTATTTCAAAAAAATGGTTTTTTATTAATTAATGAAAAATCAATATATTTAAAATATAATTAATAATTATAATGATATAGGATTTAAATTCATAATAACAATATAGTAAATAAAAAAAAGTAAAAACAAATTGGTGTTGAGTCACTATACAGTTTGATTATGCAATCAAAATTATGAAATTTATATATCTGAATGATTTTTCTATATATAATTTTACATTTATGGTTTTATATTACCTGATATACATGTAATCAGTTTACAGATCATTAAATTTTTATTAATATAATAATTGTGTACTTCTATAAATTTATAGATTCATTATATTTAACATATTTTATTAGGTACTATTTTCTTAATACAATGATGAATGTTTTAATTATATTGTGTTAGATCATTAATTTAGATATTATTGGTAATATAATCATATAGGTTATATAATTCCTCAAATAGTAATGAAATTATCATGTATTTCATTTTTTCATCTATAATTTAAAACCTTATGTCTTATGGATTACAATTTTAATAGATTAATATTTTTCTAGAAATTAATAATTAATGGTGTATTTTAGTGCCTCGAAATGTGTCAACTTTGATAATAGTTTAAAATTTCCAATATATAATAATGTAATAAATAAATAGATGTCTATGCATATTATTTTAAGTCATTATTATGTTATAAATGTGTTATGATATGGTTTCAGAATAATTTATGACATTTTATCATGTATTTGTCCTGAGAATCTATGTACAAAATTAGTAACTGATGAGGTTTAATGAAACATAATTAAAAATATGGATGAAACACATTAAATGAATCTATTTTTTATTTAAAAAGTTTTTTTAAGGAAGATAAAAATGGAGTTTTCATAATTTTTGGCAATAATAAATGAACTATGTTATTAATATAGACATTTAATGACTTTAAAATTGAATTAGATATCATTTATTTTGATTATAGAATGATTTATAATATCTTACTAAAATATTAACACTAAATGAGTTTTTTGTTATAATGATGACATCAATGTGTAAAATTTATTATATAGATACCAATATGTGTTTACAAATCTCCCAAAAATTATCATGTTCCTAATTTATAGATTTCATGAAAACAATCAAAGAAGATTACTATAAATTTTAATCACATTTTACATACCAGATTTATGAAAAATAAATATATTTATGGGATATGTATAATTCATATAGATTAAAAATTCTATTTTTTAATTAAACCTATAAATATATAAATATATTCATATATAAACATTTTTTAAATTTTAAAATCATAGGATAAATTTATGATATATCATTATTCTTATTATATTTATAGAGATAAATATATTTTATGAACAATGGAAGGGAATTATAATAGATTTTTATATTTTTTATTCATTATTTATATTATGGTATAATAAGTTTAATGCTCTAGAGAAAATATCCATGTTACTCAAATATAAATTAGGCACCTTATAAGAGTTATATATATATATAATAAATATAAATTTTGAAAATATGATATTTATGTATTTGAATTACTATATTAGTAAATTTTTTTTATATAAACATGGAATAATATATATTTTTATATATATTCAAATGTTTATATATTTATAAACATTTATATATATTTATGTGTGTGTGTATGTACATATATAAAATATATGCAATCACTATAGAATTATATGCCCATATTGAAGGTTTCATAACCAAAACTTAATAATGTATATTAGTTGATTTATGTTGGCTATTTAGAAAATAATTCATAAATTTTGTATTTACTATAAATAATAAATTAGTTTAATAATTATTATAATTGAGTAGTGGTTTTCATTGAAATAACCACTAATATTTATTGAAAACACATTTCTCCATTTTCACCCCCCTCAACCTCTACCCCTATCAGTCGAGCAGAACCTATACAACATCATATCCACCATGGAAGCCACTAGTCTGAAAATAATTTTTCAAAACCCTTGTTTCACAATCGCCATTCTATGAAAATCCTAAACCCTAATTTTCCCCCTCAACCTCAAACATGATTAACTGATAATTTCATTTTCACACATGACTTCATCGTCACTAACATCATATCATCCCCTTAGGAAGGGAATTTTATCTTTCAATTATAGTTTAATATTATATTTTTGTAAGAATATATAATTTAAATCCATTTATAGACAATTTATGTATTTTTATTTTCATAATATCAAGAAAATTAAATAATGTAATTTAATATATGATCACAAATTTATATCTATAATTTTCAGAAAATGTTTTCCTTTTATTTATACTATAGTAGAGAATAATATTATGTGAGTTATTTTTCTACATAATTTCATTGTAGAAGTGTTTAAATATTTAAAATTTTATTAACATAGAAGTATGATTATTTATGAGGATATTAAGAAGGTTTAAATTATTTTATATTAAATAAAAATCATGAGATGCTAGTTTAGAATGAATTCTGGTTAACTATCATTTATGACCCTTAATTCTCTACGTTTCATCTAAATTTCATACTTAATCTTGATCAAAATTTAATAATAATATAATTATATAATGGGATGTGAATATGGGATTTTGAATTAAATAATTTTTTTTATTATATTATGGATTCATTCAATATCATTGAATTGTATAGTCAAAATTTACACCATTTTTTTATGCTGTGATTTTTATGGTAAAAACAGTAACAGATTAATTTATGATCACATTCATGGTTGAATTATTTCGATATTATAATTACTTATACCATGTTTTTTTAGAATCATTTGTTGTAATACATTATGGATTTTTTCTATTTGGTAAGGGTGAATCATAGCTGAAATATATATATATATATTTTTTAAAATTACGTTTGGGGTGGAGTGGCTATTTCTCTATGCTATGGGTATCCAAAAGTTATTTCTTTAAATTCCTGAATTTTACAATAATCATAAATCCCTATTTTGATAAATTATTATGTCGAAAATCAGATTTACTATTGAAAATATGTTTTTTAGTTAAACACATCGTGGAAGGGTAAACACCCAATTAATAATCGATAATGATAGATTAATTATTTTATGTGTTAAACACTGAGTTAGTGCATCTTTCTAAGGTCTGAAAAGCCTCCTCATATAAAGAATAAAAATATTAAATGCATTATTTTCACCATGAAACATTTATTCAAAATAGATTAACATATCCAAAATGGTGAATTATTTGATTAAAATGAGACCACTATTAGGTTTGGAACAAAGTTTTTACCCTTGGAGGGTTATAACTATCAAGGTTGTTGGGTATTTAGAGGCCTCAATTTCCAGAATAATTTATTTAATCATTCTTTTATTTTTTTATTAATATTAATTAATATCTTTAAAATAGTGTGAAGGGTGACAAAACTGAGATAGCGCTGGATCTGTATTACAATGTTTACCCTAGTGGGAGTATAAAATTCAATGACAACAGTCATTTAGATGCCCCACTATCTAATTAAATATGTTAACAAATGAGTTTAAAATATTTTCTTATTAAAAAAAATATCTCACAAATGATGTGTCACATGTAAATTATTGACATGGCCACTATATCCAACACGGGGGGTTTAATAAAACAAAAAAATATTTATCATCTTTTATCAACCTAACGTAGAGCACCATTAATGAAAATGGGTGTTTTCAGAACATTTTTTTGTCACATAGTTTGACCTGAATTTGATGGAAAAGGTTCCATACCAAAAAAAATAATGACCCAAAATGAATTTATTTGTCAAACACTTATTGAAAAAGTGGTTCTAAATTCCTAATATTAGGAACATAGTTTAATGACTTATAAATACATAGTTTTCCATACTACATAGAATCAAACCAAAGAATAGCCAAAACAATTTTCAGTGCAGGGTGAAGGGATTTCTAGAAGATGATTGAATATTAGTGACATTTTTCATCCAGCTATGCATTTCCCTCCCTTTGTTGTATGTTATATTTTTTTTTAATTCTTCATTGTATGAAGAAACATATGTATAAATTATCAAAAGGTATTTTTATTGTTCATTAATATATTTAAGGTTAATTAAATTTATCAATGCAATCGACAAAATGTAGTTTTAGAAGTAATTATTTTCATCTCATTTTAATATTATAATGAAAATAATTATAATTGCATATGAAAAATATTTATCATTTAATCTGATGATTTAAAAATGATAAAATGCTATTTTAATTTATCAGGTCATATGAACAATATTAATCATTTTATTTGATGTTTTAAAAATGATAAAATGATAATTAAAATTATCAATGGATATAAAAAATATTTATCATTTTATGTGATGTTTTAAATAGGATCTAATTATAATTAAAATGAATATAATTTTTTTTATCAATTTAAATAATGTTTTAAAAATTATAAAATGACTATTTAAACACACATGAAAAATATTTATCATTTTATATAATGTTATAAAAATGATAAAATGACAATTTAAACCAATATGAAATATTTTTATAATTTATATGATGTTTTATAAATGATAAAATGTAAATTTAAATGTATATGAAAAATGATTATCCTTTTATATAATGTTTTATAAATGACAAAATGATAAATTAAACTTTTATGGAAAAAGATAATCATTCTATGTGATTTTTTAAAAATAATAATGTGTTAATTTAAACACATCTGAGAAATGTTTTTCATTTTATGTAATGGTTTAAAAAGATAAAATTATATTTTAATTTTCAATGAGTATAATAATTTTTATCATTTTATGTGATTTTTAAAAAAAATATAAAATGTTAATTTAAATTTATATTGCATTTGAAAAACTCTTATTATTTTATGTGATGTTTTAAAATGGTAATGTGATAATTAAAATTTGTTAATGCAAGAAAAAAATTTAATGATAATTTGAGAATTATTCGAGATAAAGATTTAATTATCAAAGGTGATGTATTATTTCATTGAAATAAAACTAAATGATTTTATTCTAGGAAAATCATTTCCAAAGCTCGAGCACTGACAAAACAATAGCTTGAGACTTTGATGTATCACCTAGATGTTAGAAAAATTACAAGAGGTTTTCCAACTCTTTTGTTATAATGTTCCTTAACCTTATGGGGTTGTTAGAAAAAGTTTTTCATTAATTTTATTTTTCACAAACATGTTTAATGACCATTATATATAGTGAATGCATGTTGGTATTTGTGTTGACCCTGAAAATACATATTTACTTAATTTCATGAGTAGTTGTGGGTGTTCATTCACATTACTATGTGATAGCGTGTACCTTGTGTGATACTTCACTCATTTTGATGGGTTATTATTTCACACACACACACACACACACACACACATATATATACATACAACCATTCTATGTATAACTTGCGGGTTTTTCCAAGAGCCAAGAATGGTGGACTATTAACTTGCAATATCCTTTGGAAGAGGGATCGCCTGACTGATGAGGAGGGCCCAATGCATAGTGTAGGCACATGATGATTCTTGGGGGAATCCATGTAGTGGACCATTGCATCTTGTGTTATCCTACAGAGGGGGGATGCACATAACTGATTATTAGGTTCCAATACATGAGGATAGCACACAACGATCCCTAGGTATGGGAATGTATGAAAATGAGGGATACAATGATTCCTTGATTTGTCATATAGAAGACCATGATGACTTTTGTTATCCTTGGGAGGCAGGATGTGCATCAATGAAGAAGAGGGTTCAATGCACGAGAAGGGAATTCAATGTTTGCATGGGAAGCACTCAATTAATAGGGGGTTGATTGGCTATCGGTCCATATTATGCGTTCTCGACAATATGCTTCGATGACTAAGGGACACAATTAGCTCTTGGTCCTTATTAAGTGAACTAGATTATTAAGGGAACCTAATTAGCTATAACTTTCCTTGCACATACATAGAAACATAGATTCCTTCAGATCATTGATATTGTTTCACGAAGATGACGACAAAAAATATTCATCATCCTAATGTCTAATCATTTATTTATCAAACTCATAGGTTTTACATCTGTTATTGAGTCGAAGTAGGTACAGTGAGGGATTGTGGAAGCTTGGCTTGTTCACAACTTCTCAATTTAGGATTTTGTGATTATTGTGAACAATTTATTGTGTAATACAATTGTATTTTTATCAAATTAGGTTGAGGATGCATTGGAGGTGTCCTACTGAGTCTTTTAATAACACCCTATAAGGTTATTTCAGCGTTATTTTTAGTATTGTGTCTAGAGATCTGATGACAGGAAAGTGCCCAATGCTAGAAAATTTAGTGGTGAAGCATGGAGTTGGAGCAGAATGGGATTAGAACCAGAGCATTGTAAAGATGATTGTTTATCTATGTTCTTGTTTTTTTCTACTTACTCGGGTTTTCATTCTAGTTTCATGTTTTTGACATTGTATGTATGTCATCATAACATTTCGACATTTTACTTTGATTATCTAAATTTCTTGTCATCGATTCTGGATCATATGAATCGATATAGGGGTTATAGTTTCCCCAAAGTTCTATGTGAAACCATCACTTCTAGTTGAAATCCTATTGTATATGGGGTTCCACATACGAGGTCATGTAGAATTCTAGATCAAAACTGGTGATTTAGGTCAGGATGTTGCAAATAGTGTAAGAGAGTGAGGTTTTTACTAACTTGTTTCTCCACTTTGTCCGGGGTTAGGACCGAATAGATGAGAGATTACATAGTTTGGATCGATTAGGGGAACTATGTCAGTTTTTGGATAGAACCACATGGTTGACCTTCAAGTTTCAATAATGTGGGAATAAATGATATCTTATTACTATTGATTCTCCTTGGGTGACACACATGATGTTAGAGGTTATTTATGAGATTTGATGCATGTTCATTCATTATGACTAATCACATGTATTCACATACCATATATATATAAATATATATATATATATATATACCTATTTCTCTTCTGTATAATAGTTCATTAATTAAATTCAATGATTTATACTATTTGTTCGGGATAGTTTGTTCCTAGAGAGATATTTTTGTTTCCTTGTTGTCTGATATATCTTTATTGGGATTAATTATTCGAACAGATCATGTTATTGTGTTAGTATATATTTGAGGATTGTAACTAACATGAAGAGAAACAACATGGGATAGTGCCCGAATGGGATAACCTAGGTTAATGGTAGAATCTTAGGAAAAACATGTTTGATCCCATAGTCTATTAGGAAAACATTGTGTGATCTCATAGACTGATTTGTGTGTTTCCTAACGACATTTTTTTCAAATTATTTTTCTTCACATTATAAGGGATGACACCTCATAAAATTTTATGGGACCACCAATTATGGTAGAATAAGAGCTCATGGAGTTATAAAAAGGTTCTATGAATCTATATATATTATATGAAATTTTTAAGGAGTTACTTCAATTTTTCATTAGTTATTTAGGAAGGTGGAACAAAAGTCTCTAAATTCCATGTTAGACCTTCGAACTAAGCTCATACATTAGGTTTGGGGTTTTGACTATACAAGGTATACACAGGTCATGTGAAAGGCCCTGACCTCAAAAAATGGACTAGGGGAGGACAATACATTGGACTTACATCTGACCCACAATTATCTAGAAACTAAGTAATCTGTTAAAGTTATAGTAATCCTTTTAAATGAAGAAGTTTTTCCTTTTAAAATAAAAAAAACGAGTAGATCAAGGAATATTTGAGGATATTTTTTCACAGTTGAATACTTTGTTCAGTATAATAACTCAGAATCTAGAAGATAAACATAGAGAAAGAGTGTTAGAGTGATGGACAGTCAGGTCGTAATTGAACCTTTTTCAGACAGGTTCTATATTTATGGGAAATAGGGACATTAAAACAACACTTCTAGGATCATAACAATAAAATTCTACCAGTGTGGAAAGTTGGGACACCTTCGATAGTTTTTATCAAGGGTTTCCCAGTGGAGTTATTTAAGGGAAGTGCATGCTGGGAATAGAGAAATCTATTACAGGATACAGACTCCCTATACGACAATGACTCATGAATGTCATGGGAATGATCATGGAGCTAAGGAAGGTAATGTCTCTGTAGTGGAACTAGAAAAAATTGATAGTGATATTGATCTTATTGTTTTATGAGGATTGGTTTAATTCACATCTATTTGATCTTATTCCTTGATTAATATTGTTGTTTAACCTATATTTTTGAGCCCTAACTGGACTTGATTTACTATTACAGTTATGTTTCCCTAACAAATATTTCTATAATACGCCAACAAAAAATGATGTGAGACAATAGTATATTAGAGGATGGTGGTCAATAAAAGTTTTTAAAAGAGTATGATAAGGTTCTTAAATAGTGGATAAGGATATGGGTGTTCCATCAAGGACTCCCTTCCCACTATTGAGGTATGTACGATATGTTCTATGTGTCACAACTTCAAAGGTTCAGAATCGAGGCTACATGTATCATAAATTGTGCTGATGTTTGGTTAGGGATTGATGCATATTATGATGTGTGTCAGTTAGGAACATATTGTTATGTGAGTAGGAATTGATATGAAAGATGAAACCACAAGTTTGGATTCAGAAGAAACATGGATGGATTTAGGAACATATAAGAGAACATGTGTCTGATCTTCGAACATAATGGTATGAGTATTTAGAGAAAAAACACAATAGATTCTTATCAAGGGAGATATGTAAATAGTGGGGGAGAATTGTAACATTCTCTTTTTTATAATATATATAAAACCCTCTTTTAATAAATTATTGAGTGAAAATATGATTTATCTATGAATGGGTTCGTTTTTAGTTAAATGCACCATGGAAGGGAAAACACACAATTAATACCCTATAATATAATATTAAATTTTTTCTATGTTAAAAACTGAATTAGTTCTTATTTCTGTGGTCCAAAATGAATCAGAAAATATAGAATAAAAATATTAAATAAATTATTTCATGTATAGGTATATTATTCAGAATAATTGAATAACTCCAAAATGGTGTGTAATAGGATAAATCTAAGAACAATATTTGGTCATGAATGCATTGTTTACTCAAGGGCACAAAAATTGAGGGTGTTGGTTTTTTGGAGGTGACACTCTCTAAATAATGTTTTAAAATGATGTTTTTAAAATACTAAATTGTTTAAAATAACTTTATATCTCACAAACAACACACTACAATTAAGGTATGACATCAACATTATGTCTGAAATAGGGAGTTTATTAAACAATAGAAAACATTTTTCATCTATATTCAACCTCATGTGGACCACCATTGATGAAAATTGGAATTTTCTAAACCTTTTTTTCTCAGGGTTTGACCAACAATCGGTGGATATTATTTCCTAATGAGAAACTCTGAATGAATTTATTTATTGAAAAATTCATCGAATATCAGGTAATAAATTCTCATAATGATGAATGTAATTTTTGAATCCTTATAAATACTAGGTGTTATATACTCCAAATAATCACAACAATAAAAACCAAAAACAATTTTTGATCATTGGTGAAGGGATTTCTAGAAGTTTTTTGAAGATCGGCGAAATATTTCTTCCCCCTTCACAGCGACCTCCCATTGTTATACATTTTTATTCATTATATGAAGATAAATATTTAGAAATTATCAAATGATATTTTTTAGTATTGTTTAAAAGATTTAATTTGAATTAAATTTATCAACAATAGTGATAAAATTTTGTTTTTGGACTCATTGTTTTAATATTCTTTTAATTATCCAATTAATATAATTTCTAATGTATATGAAAAATGTCTATCATTTTATGTGGTGTATTAAAAATGATAAAATATTAAATTAAATTATCAGTGCATATGAAAATAGTTTATCATTTTATGAGATGTTTTAAATATGATAAAATGATAATTTAAATTATCAATGAATACGAATAATGTTAATTATTTTATGTGATTTTAAAAAAAATGATAAAATGATAATTTAAACACATATAAATTTTTATATAATTTTATATGATGTTTTAAAAATGATAAAATGAATATTTTAACACATATAAATTTTTTATCAATTTTTATGATGTTTTAGAAATGGTAAAATGATAATTTAAATGCATATGAAAAATTTTAATCATTTTATGTGATGTTTCAAAATAGATAAAATGATAAATCAAACATATATGAAAACATTTTATCATTTTATAAAATGTTTCTAAAATGATAAAAGGATAATTTAAATTATCAACATATATGAAAAATTTTTATCATATTATGTGACGTTTTTTAAATAATAAAATGAAAATTTAAATTATGTGTGCATATAAAAAAAATTAATCATTTCTTATGACGTTTTGAAAGGGTAAAGTGTTAATTAAAATTTATCATCATGCGCAAAACATTTTAATCATAATTATAGAATTATTCAAGAGTGATGATGAATTATTATGTGATATTTTTTATTATATTCAAATAAAAATAAACTGTATGATTCTAGGAAAACCATTGACATACCAAGAGCACTGACGCGCCAATAGCTAGAGACATTGATGTACCAACCCAACATTAGAAGAAAAACAAGTGGTTTTCCAAATGTTATGGAAGGAAGTTACATAACCTTTTGAATATGTTTACAAATGCTTTATATTATTGGGATTATGAACATATATGTTTAATGACCATTCTAGATAGTGAATGAATGTGGGTGCGTGTTTCGCCCTAAAAAATCTATATTACATATATTTTAATGAGTACTTGTAGTGATTTTTTAACATTAAAATCTAATTTCATTTATGTTGTGTGATAATATACTCATGATGATGTGTTATTATTTTGTATATATATAAATATATCCTTCCATTCTACGTATACCTTGCGGTTTTATTCTTGTATTCATGATAGGTGGACCATCAACTAGTGTTATCCTTTAGAGGATGGATGTGCATGACTGATAACAAGTGTCCAATGCATGAGGTAGGAACATGAAGATGCATAGTGGAAGCCATGTAGTGGACCATTGCAACTTGTTTTATCCTATGCAGGGGGGCTGTTCATAACTTTCAATAAGGTTCTAATACTTGCAAAAGTCAAATGACGATGCCTTGGGAGGCACATGTTTGATAATGAGGTGTGTGATGATTCCTTGGAATTTTGTGTAGTGGACCTCTGCGACCTGTGTGATCCTTTAAAAGATAGATATTTATCACTTCTGATGAGGGATAAATGCACGAGAAGGGCATACGATGAATATTTTTAATTCACTCAGGGAAGATGGGACTGATTAGCTCTTTTTCCTTATTATGTATTCTCAAAAGAGTGATTCGATGACTATGGGACATGATTAGATCGTGGTCCGAAATAAATCATCTCGATGATTACAGGAAGTTGATTAGATATCATTTCCCTTGCACATATAGAGAAACATATAATCTTTCAGATCATTGATACTGTCGCATGAAGGTGACAAGAAACACAATTCATTTTCCCAATGGCTAATCATAGATTCATCTGAAACATTGGTTATCCACTTTCCATAGAGTTGAAGCAGGTACGGTTGGGGATTGTGGAAGCTTGGTTCGTTCACAACAACTTAGTTTTGGATTGTTTTATTTATTTATTTATTTTTTATGGAAGACAATGCTATTTTGAGCACATTAGGTTGAAGATGCATTTGTGGTGTCCCGCTGAGTCTTGTACTCACACCGTACATGTGAATTTTGGTGTGCATGTAGATTTCATGATCTGAGATCTGATAAAGGGAAAGTGACACGTGACAGATGGTTTCGCGGTGGACCATAGAGATATTTCATACTAGGATATGCACCAGGGCACTCTATGGATGATTGTTTATTTACATTCTAGTTTTTTCTTCTGCTTACATGGGTTTGATTTCCACATTGGGAGCTTATACAATGTATGTATATCATCATTAAATTTAAACATTTTAATATAATTATCTATATTTTATCATAGATTATTGATCATAAGACTCGGCACATAGGGTATAGTGACCCTAAATTTCCACTTCGGATCCTCAATACTAATCAGAAGCCTATTGCATATCTGGAGGCATGCATGAGATCATGTAGCATTCTAAATCGGACCCGGTGATTTGGGTGAGGATGTTACATTTTTCTCATTTATTATGAAATATTAACATCCTTGGGATGTGAGATTATATGACATGGGATATTTTTATTAATTTACTAGTGTTTATGATAATATAATGTTATTTTTTATAGTGTATTATTTATTTTAGATTGTTTTTGTTGGATCATATAAATATGAACCATTGTTCATTAAAATGGTATAACTTCATGAATTTACCTTTCCATTTTATATTTATATTTAAAATTACCCCTATAAAAATGAATATAATTAGATGATTCAATTTTTAATTAAAATATTACTAAATTTTATATTTTATATTTATTATTTTATTCCATTTTTATCATCTAATATTTTTTTATTCTAATATATTCATTTTAATATTTTTTTCATAGTGTTGTAAATTATATATATATATATGAATATATGTAAGAATTTAATGACTCATAAAACATCTCATAATGTTAAGGGTTTATAGATAAGTTTTAAATTTTCTAGTTTTCAATAGATTTCTTTAATAATGATAAAAATTTACATGAAATTAATTTATATTTATTTAATTTTTAAAGATAGAATGTATTTGAAAAATTTACATTGAACTAATTTCTTACTCAATATTTATGGTGAACATAGAAGAGGGAAAAAATATTATACAATGTTGGAGATGTTTTTTAAAGTATCATAATGGATATATTAATTTCGTGATGCTAGAAAATGAAATTAAAAACATGATAAACGATTAATTAATTACTATAGATAAAAAAATCAATTGAAAAAACATTAGTTGAATGAAATATTTCTATGGAAAATATTAGTCATTAATTTAAAACTACAGGACCAACATTTGAATATGATATAATATTAATATAATTTTTTTAAACACTAATAAAATTAAAATAAAAACATGATAGACCAATTGTTTTCTCAATTTCATAGACATGTAAATATTTAATTCTATGATTCATGTTCATGGTATTCAATACATTATTTTCTATTCAGATGAACCACGACCATTTCCTATACAGAACTATATATATATGATATTGGAATTCTGTATAATTTATTTTCATTTCATAATATCCATTAATAATTTCATGAGATGAAAATGGTTATTATCAATTATGAACATATTTAAATGATGAAACATTCATGTATTAATCAGTGTATATAATATTTGGGAGAAGATTCAAAAAAAGTGGAAACATATTTTTTTAATTCTAGAAGGACATCAATAAATAATTATTCTAGTAGGAAGGAACATATTACATAAAAATATATTAATAGAATATATCTTATGTTTTTAACTTACTTTTCTTAAAACTTTTATTTAGATGATTAATTATGTCATTTAAAACATTTCAACGTTGGATATTACATGCATTTTAAAAAATTAATGATGAAATCATGAATCTAAGAGAATCTAAATCATGAAACCAATCCATTAGTTACAAATATATATCTTTTTGGAATTATTAAATATTTATTTTGATTTGAAAACATAGAGATTGAAACCATTTTTGTTATTTTTTATCAATTTAAGAAAATGTTTTTTTGGAACCCATATAATTTAACCCTCAATATATATATTCAACAAACCTCATTAATCATATTGATGATATTTCAAAATAACATTAAAAAACAATGTTGTATAGCATCATTTTTTATTCTAATAATTGTATGACTCTTGGAATGATTATGTAGAAACAAATGACATATTTTAACTGAAAATGTTTAAAATTCTTGATTCTCTAATATAGTCCATCAGTGATAGTCCAAAACTATTAATTTTTTTTTAAAAAAGATAAACATCTATTTTAATAACCTTTTCTGTAACACTAATTGTATATCTTAGTTTTTAGCATTGAATATAAGAAGTTTTATTTCATTCATCATCATTAATTCAATGATATAGAGAATTAATTATTGTTTAACAATTAACAACTATAAATAATAATAGATAAGAGGATATCGAAATACGTAATTTCAATATCAAAGATAATTCCTTATCTATAAAATGTAATTATATGTTCGAAAAAGACATGAAACTAAATAATAAATATAAAACTGAGTGTTTCCATCTCAACGCTTATAGAGGTGAATTTTTCAGTGCACAAAAAAGATTCATGACCAAATTCCATGATGTGATGGCCATGGAGTTTGGATGGAATGGATTCACATTCTAATATATGATTTATTCGTTTATATTTCATGCCTTCTCTCTCACCTTGGTGTAATAAGAACCTAAACTAGGGAAGGTAACGAATTTTACATGACTATTCATGATGTTCTAATAATGATACCTTTAAAAATGGCTGATCTGTCTTGTTTAAATTATATGTATCTCTTTTCCAGAGGCATTACACTTTCCCTTAAAAAAATGAAACTAAATAATGGTTGGAATATTCTTCAAGCTATATTTGATATAAGTGTCACATATATATTAATGAAGATGTTCATATTCTTCAATATTCAAAAGTGAATATGTAATTTTTTACATCACATTCAAGATGTTATGAATATTAAAATGAATATTTAAAAAAATTTCTTTATATAGTGATTAATAAGTGGGAGAAATATATGGCTAATATAAATACTTTATTGGATATATACACATTAAATATGAAGCATGGTCTTTGAAAATTTGGTAATGATATGTACATAGAAAAATTCATCAATAAAAAAAGAAAAAGTATTTTGTTTATACATTATTTAATGTTAAATATTCTTTTGGTTATTAAATTAACATTTTATTATGTGTTGATTTGTGTCATTGAAAATTATCTATATTGAAAATTCATGACATACATATTTTGATGTGTGTTATTTATACCATTGGAAAACAATAATCTCCTACTATAGTGAAAAGTTATTGTTAAAGCTGACATTTTCATATTATTTTGAAAATTATTTTACCAAACATGAATTTTACTTGAGATTGATATACATCATAATAAAATTGTACTTCTACATTGTCATTTTGACATGACATTTCCCACATCATTTTAAACTATAGCTATTTTTTGGATTGTTCATACGGATCTGGAATCTATAGTTTGATGAATCATACATTATTGATGGATTTATTCCGTAGAAGTAAAATTTATTTTTATTTTTATCTATCTAGTGATTTTTTATTTTAAAATTCATTATAAATATTTTTTTTTCAAATTTCATTCTTTTATCCATTACATATCATAGTAATTTATGTGAATAATAAATTTCAACAAGAATGTTATATTGTAAAAGGTTACCCTCTCAATGTATTCTAATATTTTTCGTAATGTAAATTAATTTGATAAACAAAATATTCACATGAGTAAGATGTTTTGATTATAATAATGTTCATTCTTATATAGACAATAACTGTTAAACTATTAAAAATTTCGATAGAGATGTTGGAAATGACATTAATTTTTGATCAATTTGTTTTATTTAAAAATTTGGTGTGGAGATTTGTTATAAAATACTAATATTTATAACCATATATCTATGTATTGATGAAACCAAAAAGAATATTTATTATCATTTAAAAGTGAAATGTGAAAGAGATCAGATGATTTTTCTTAAAAGAAAATATTTAGTTGTTTATAGTGTGTGTCATCTTGTAATAAAAATATTTATTTTAATATGTCCTTAAGTGTAAAAATTACATAAATATATTTTAAATAAATTTTAGATAACTAATACTAATCATTATATTGAGTTACATTATGTTTAAGGTTTTTGACATGAGGTCTCTGGAATCATTCTAGCAGTTTTAATTTATAAAACATTTGAGATTCAATGTTTTTTACTTTAGATTATAAATATATATTGAAAAAACACAAAAATTTTATTTACAATTGCATATTATAGAATATTTGGATGAAATTTTTATATTATCATTTAACATTTTAAGGGTTAATATTCAGTTACAATATACTATTAAATGTTTTGAAATATTAGTAGGTTAATAATGAAAATAACATCAAAAATTATATAAATAAACTTGTCTCAATTTTACTATAATGAGAAATGTTGAAAAAAATATCTATATTATTATCTTTCCCAATAATAAAATTATATTTAATTTCAATGATATAGTGCATGGTTGGTGAAGTTTCATTTCATATTAAAATCCAAAATTATTGTATGATAAAGGCGATAATGGGGTATTACCATGTGATAGGGTGGCTTCTTAAGAAAATATGATTTACTTTCTCGTCCAGGGAGATATTGAAAATTTAATTGTTAAAAAGAAGGGTGAAGATAATGAATAATAGATTGTAATTTTATCAAAATAATATGAAAATTTAAATTAAAAATTATATTAAATAAATTTCAATACAATGTTATTAAAATAATTATTTCATATCGGATTTCTAAAATTAAAATAAAATAATATAATGGAATCAATTTCACTTCAGAAGAGGTACATGCATATAAGTTTTCAATGACACTTTATCATAGTGTATCAATATGATAATAAAAAAACAAGGGGAGGTATAATCTATATCAAGATTGATATTATTTATCCCTTGGCCAAATGGATTTGAATTTAATATATAATGTATTATGATGAATTTGATTCGGGTTCACATTCATGACATGGGTAATGTCCATTTGTTGATATAGTCATATATTGGTTCTCATAAATGTCTCTCCTAACGGATACATTAAGTTACATAGAGTGGTTTGATGTGGAAATCCACAATAGAAAATTACTCTATATATTAATTAAGACTATTTTAGTAGGATTCTCTCTCACTAGGTTAAATAAATATCGCTCGAGAAGATCAATGCTTATATGTTCCTCATTTTTCCAAGTCACCTCATTAAATATGATGATAACATCCTTTTTCTATATGGTGGTAAAATGAATATTTACAATCATAAGTGAAATTTAAATCATTAGGATACTATTTAAAAAGATATATGTCTGTATAATTAATTCTGTTTTTAATAGATTACCTCTTATCAGAAATAATAATATCCATTCGGAGATGGAACATGAGCATAATCCCAGTTGGTTAGGACTCTCTAGGTGCATCCAAGAGACCCGAGATCAAATCCGGGTGGAGGCATATTTCCAGGGTACTATAGCAGTACTGTAGGAGGCACTGTTCAGTACTTTAGCAGCTGGAACTATTCATCAATCTGGGCCATCTGGACACCAGTTTTGTCCTCAAGTCCTGCAAGGATTTCAGGCCACCCAAGGCCTTTGGACTAGATGATTCTTAGGTCCTTTGGGCTAGCTTAAGTCCTTAGGGACACCCCAAGGCCTTCGGGCCACATGACTGTAGGCCTCAGATGCACTATAAAAAAGGAGCGGCCCCAGAAGAGGATTCAGAGCAGGTTCACTCACCATAGCCAAGCCAAATGGATTGTCAGAATGAGAGGGTATGGCTATGCCATTGGTACCAGCCTTTGATTGCACGGGAAGCCTAGACAGGCAGTCATGAAAAGGTGGAGATCTACTATCAGGATGAAGATGCTGGGGAGGGGAATTTTCTTGTAAATAGTCTGGTTGAATTTCCTAAAACCTTCGGGTCATGTAATCTCCTAATCCTATGGGCCATGTAATCTTTGAGCCTACGGGCCTTGTAAGGGTTCCCCCTCATCCCTTTAAAGGGGTTTATCAAAAATAAATAAAAATAAAGGCCTTCGGACCATTTAGGCAGGCCATTCAGAGATGGAAACCATAGAGCAGTGAATTCCAATCATCTACCATGTCAACCTTTTATTCTTGGTTATACAGAAATATTAATTATTTACTGGAGATTTTTATTATTTCAAAATTAAAATTTCAACTTAGAATTAGAAGGATATATCCATCTATAAAAGAATAAATCTTATAAAATTCACAATTATAAAAAATATTATTTTTTATTTCATGATTATAAATGGCATGTGGGGTTGATAAATACTGTGAATATTGTTTTAAAAGGTTTTATTTGAAGTTCTATTATTCTATAATTGATAGGGGTTACTATCCCATAATAAAAATGTTGTAAGGAATTATCGAGTAGTGGTGCTGGAATAATGATCATCATCATATTAATGAGTATCATACAACTCAAAACATATGAATCCCCAGTAATAGCAATTAGACTACATTGGGATCTGATATATCGAGATGTTAGAAAGGTTGACACAATGTAATGTATATTACATTGGTAACTCAGCTTTTCTAGTTGTTTATGCCTCTTATAATAACATCATGGACTGTTCAATATTGATTGATAATAAGACCAGTCCTCTAAAAAAATTCATTCTTATTGGATTGGATCTCATCTCATGGAAAACATCATTCCTATGGATTCCTTTTTTGAAACATGGATATCAATTAGATAATTCATTTAAATCTATCAAATTGTATCTATAGGGTGATGTTAAAAATAATATAAATGTATACACATTTCGATTTTTTTATAATTGATTAATAAGGTGACTAGTCAAGAATGGTATTTAT
Organism: Viscum album; assembly: GCA_963277665.1. Classification (NCBI taxonomy): domain Eukaryota; kingdom Viridiplantae; phylum Streptophyta; class Magnoliopsida; order Santalales; family Viscaceae; genus Viscum; species Viscum album. The sequence continues at coordinate 2,108,926,137 of OY728141.1, forward strand.
AGAATTCTATTTTTTCATTATGACATTAAAAACAACCAAAATATTCATTATAAGTTGATAAAAAATATCATCAAGTCTTGGATTACACCCTATCAGATATGTCTAACCTGGATATGAGAGCATAAAAAATTACCCAGTAATTGTTTTTAATAATTTTATTTTGTATCTCATTGTTCTAGGTGTTAAATGTGTAATCAAAATAGGTAATACAGAAAACACTTATTCCTCATTTGTGTGACTACCTCATCATTGATGAAGGATGTATTTGGTATCTTCTACATACAAGGACCAATCATGGGATTTATACACAAAAATTTCAACCATTGGATGGGAATCATCCTTTCTTCCCATATATGTAATATTTTAGGTGGGTGTGGTTGAACTTTGTCATAAATTATGGTTCAGTCACAACACATTAATCCATGTTGTCTCTTAAATCAATCATTTTTATGCCCCCATGAGGTATATGATAGTAGTTAAGGAGTCAAATGTGGGGAATAATGGATATTCTGATAATAGTGTACATGACTTAATGGTTTTGGGACATATAATATTCAGTGGAATTTATAAAATCATATTGGGAAGGTTATCATTTTTTGGAATAATATTATATGTAATTGGATTGAAATATACTTGAATTGTGCAAAAAGTTGGGCCCTAGGAACCTCGGGGTGTGGTGCGGTATTTTTGGATCACAATGAAAATTTTCAACTATTATTCTATGAATCATATGGAGTTAAATTATCACTTGGGGAGGATATTAAATGATTCATTAATGTTGATATGTTGAAAAACAATCTTAATAAAATATTTTTAGAGAGTGAATCCACAACTATAATACTGGCTATCAGGAATTGAATTAGACATATTTCATGGAAACTCATGGTCTAGTGGATAGATTTTATTAATTTACTAATGTCCATAATTTTTATTATCACCAATGTATTTGTGGAGGAAAACATAGTGATAGAGGATCATACTATCAAATGAGTTGTTATAGATTTCACTTGGTCTAATACTCTTCATACTAGGTTGAATATAATTATGAATTAGAATATTATAAAATACAACTTTTCAAACCGTTGTAACAATATTTTTTATTAATAAATTACACATCCATTTATCATGAGGAACGATAAAAAATGAATTTAATTGTTTGTTTTAATGTGATTTCATTTTTATGAATCAGTTTAATAAAGATGAATTCTATAACTAGAAATTTCATTTTGGGTTTAATTAAATTAATTTTTATTAGTTTTTAATCTAAATTGAGAATTTGAATAGGATTAGAAATGTAATCCAATGTTCTCCATGTGCACTAATTAAATATATTGTATTGAATAGATACAAAATTCATACTATCTATAGTACACTTAATGTATATGATGTTATTTATAACTAGTGAACATATGTTCTATTAGATACATAGGATAATTATTCAACTATAAAAACAAATATTATACCTATAATAAAGAGAACTATTATAATCATTTTAACTAGAGTACACTAGTAGTAAAAAACAATTGGTCTACTAATTCTATATATAATATGATTTTTTACAAACTATACATCATTTTTGATGGAATAACTACTTATGTTATTTTTCCATTACTTGTATGAATGTATACTAGTGAGGATATTGAGTAATAAAATGGTTAAACCATAAGTTAGTTACCATCAAGATGTTACTTGACCAAAATTATTATATTTATTTTTCGAATCATTGCTACAATTTTTTATAAAATATTTACACTAATGAGTTCAATAATGTTTTAGTGAAATGGAACAAATACGACAGACCCTATCATAAATATGAATGATATTTTGAATATCATAGATATGAATATAGTCATCCTAATTGATGAACATGTGTTACCCATGAAGGATGTTGTGGGAATCTACGTGAAAATTCAACACCTTATAAAAACTGAGGTTGCATCCCACTCCATTCATTATTAATATTTGTGGAAAATTAAATTATGTTTGAATTATGAGGTGTTTGATATTTAGATAATGGAAATTTATTAATATCTTATTTGTATATGATTATTCAAAATATTATTTATTTGTATGAGATTCATTTAATAAATTTTAATGTATTATATGTTTATGTTTCTCCATTATAACGGGGGAAATGAATTTTATGTTCGATATCAAAATATATGAAATAACTGAAAAAAGTTATGTAGAGAGTATGGATTTAATTTTAGAAAAATATATCTATCCATTTTATATATGTATAAGAAAGACCATGAGGGTATACCTAGGGAGAAATTTAAGGAATAATTTTATTATCATTGGTTAGAATAATATTTATTATATTAATATATTCAAATAGATTAAAAACATTCTGTTAATAACATTTTATGATTTATTTATATATAATTATTCATTTTATGTACTATGAGAAATATTAAAAGACATTTGTTTCATGTTTTTCCCCACAAGGCGATGAAATTTTTTTCCCAGTAAGTTATAAGACATGGTACTAATAAATTTATTACAATATATATCTGGGAAAATTAATGTACTATTATTTTTTGGAATTTTATTTGTTGATTTTTTTATATTTTATAAAGGTATTTTATCTTGTTTGAAAAAAAAATAAAATATGATAAATGTCTACAAAAAAATTATTGATGTTATATGGATGACCCTATGAAACAATTTGATAAGATACATTAATTATTAATATATATTATATTAAAAATTAAAAATTTAATGTTATTCCAATTATAGTAAAAACTCAATGATGTGTGTAGTTCCGACCCTTAAAAATCATCATTAATATCATCTATTTATTTCATGGATTTAAAGAAATCATTATGGTCATGTGAGAGATATGGAAAATTGGTCATCATTATCACATGATATTAATAGTACATAGATATTTTTTCATTGACCTATGGAATTCGGTGGGATAAGAAAATTATCCAAAATAATATAGGTAAATTAATATATGAAATAATAAATTTAATTATTAATAATTTATAATGATACATATAATTATTAGGTCTAATATTTGTAAAGTGAAGTAAATACTATATTTAATAGGAGAAAATGTTGAATTCCATTGAAATAAAGAAGCAGATATGGGAATATTAATTAGTATATTTCATAAATTCACATTGATTTAATTAATTTACACAATTTCATTCTATTAAATAGGCTAGCCTCATTCTCTAAAAAAATAGAATCATTTTAATTCATAGAAAAATTATAATAAATTTCAATTTTGATATATGATTATATATTACTTATTATATTTTAGTTAGTGTATTATAAAATATCCTAATGTGTTTTTACTATCAAATAATTTTTTATAATTAATGTACTAATAAATAAAAATTAATTTCTTATTGTATCATTATGATACTTTTATGTTATTCAAACTGAATATATAGTTTTGTTATTTTGAAATATGGAAATTAGGAAATTAATATTTTTAAAAAAATCATATTTCATTTTGGATATAAAATATTTTAGTAAGGAATTTTTTTTGTGACCTATTTTTTTTCTACATCATGCATCATCATTAATATTATATTTAAAAAATTATAGGAGAAATGAATTATGATTTCATTAGATAAATGAAAACAATTATAATGGTCAATCTAAAGTGAAATTATATTGAATCCTCGTGATTAAAAATGTTGGATTAAAATTAGTTATTTCACATAGAATTTCAGTTTTTATTACATTTTGTAGTGTGGTAGAATAATTTACATCACCCTCTAAATTATGATACATTTATAATTTGTCGAATGTGATTGTTATGGATGTTTGTTTGACTACATTTAATTTTGGGACTAGAAACATAATGTAAAAAACTAGGTGATGATAATCTTGAATCATCTTAGGAGTGTTAATTTCATACATCATGGAATCATTTATTTACCAATTTCAAAAATAATATGGATAATAATAATATTGAATTTTTTTATTTTTAATAATATGTCAATTTACAAGATTTTTATGTTTTATGTTAATATTGGAAAATCATATTCGTTATTTTTCACTAACTGGTTGAAGTACATATATGTTTTTCCATAATTTATTTTTAATAGTAGGTGGGAAATTGAGCTAGTAAACATAACTTTTTTAATATACCATGTTTAATTTTATTTCTAATCATTACTATTGTTTTAGTTAAAATTTAATTACTTAATGAAATATGTGCCACCATTCGATTCTCTTCCATGTTTTTATATTATTTAGATAAATGAAAACAAAGATGGAAAATAGTTGGATGATTTAGAGGTGATTTTAAAACACCCTCTAAATTATTTTCGATTAATTGTACAAAATTAGAATATTTAAAAATAAATTATACAAATTAAAAATAATTTTTTATTTTAAATTAATGAGATATAAAAATATATCAAAAAATAAATATAAATTTACCAATTAGTAGTCAATTTTTTGAAATAGTATTAAATTATGAATTGTTTATTAACAAATGATAAAAACCCATTTTTATCATTCCATTTTAATAAATTGAATTTTTACCTTCCCCATAATGTGGTTAGTGTCTTATTATGGTTCAAGATTACATATTTTTTAAAATAAATGAAATTATTTGGGATATGATTTTTGTGAATCTCCTATGAATATATTCATGATTATTCAATTTTTGTAAAAATCATTAGATGATGTGTTGATATAATATGAAATGTCAAATAAGTTCAAAAATCACTTATTAATGAGGTTGTTTTTCTACTATGTTTAAACTATGGAATCTACAGGGGTTTGGGAATATCATAACATGTGAAAATATTGACATGAGTCCCCTATTTTAGTTTATTATTGAGAAATATTTAAGATAATTTGATGAAATCATTCATGTATACTAGTTTTAAAAACATATTTTAATCTTACTCAATTATATTATCTAAATTTACAATCCAGGAGAATGTGATTCATAAATTTGAAAGGTAGGAGGTCTAATAAAGTGTTTAATAATTTTTATAGTTGGAGGATAACTTTGACTATAGAAACACATTAACTATTGTTCATATAAATCATTAATGCAGGGTATTAGTTGATATTCATAGCATATAAAGTAGGGTATACATGTATCATAGTTTTTAATTTCATTATTTCATTTTACTTTTATATTACAATTCTACGAGCTTATTTAATTTTAATTTTCTATTTTTAGAATTTATAGGTAAAAAAATGCCATTGTATTAAATCCATTAATAGAAATCAATAAATAAGATATAGAAGAAAAATTAAAAACCGTACATTTTTTTATAACTTTGACTATGTAAATGAGAATACACCATTATTTATAATGTTTTTCATTATACTGATGTTATTTATAAAATCATTCCATTTTTCTAATATCCTTAATGAAATTATATAAATTTTAAGGAAAGAATAATTCATACAATTATTGTAAAACATATAATCAATTTAGAAATTAAATCATGGTCATTTTAATTTAAGACCATGAGGTTTTAAAATAATAGTACAGTCGATAGAGTCTACAACACACAAATTTAAGCATAAATGAAACATGGATATTTATAATTTCATGACTACTATAACATAGCTATTGAATTATATCGGATTAAAAAACATAATTTAGTTTTGATATATATATATATATAACTTTTGTAATCATTAAAAATTTATTTTAAATTAATTGGAAATAAATAATAAATTTTTTAATGTAATATTACTCTTCAAAGTATGTATTCCAAAAATATATATTTTCATTTAATTTTTTGAGTTAATATTATAATTGATTTCTAGATCATTTAGACATTTTATTAGATAAAAAAATATCTTCTTTTAATTAAAAATATAAATATTATCTTTGGTGATTTTTTTGGGTTTTTTATAGAAATAGACTTTCATTGAATAATTAAAAAAATACTATTTTTATGAAATAAATTTTATGTTTTTGATATATCCAATATATAAATATGAGTGAAAAATTATGAAATTATTGAAATACTCCTTTATGATAATCTAATATAAATTTCTTATAAAAATTCATGCAATATAAATTAAAATTTATTTCATGATAAATTTGGAAATTATTCGGACTGTCGATGAAGAGCTTGTGATTCTTTAGAATAGTATAACATGATATCCAAGAGATATCCTTTTAGAAGGTTTATTTTTTATAATTGACTGGTTTTTAAATATGTAATATTATTTATTTATTAGTGGTATATTTGATTTTTGGAGTTACATAAATGGTTTAATAGCAAATATCTAATGCAATTCTTATTAAAGGATAGAAAAATAAAAATATTATTTTACAAAATTTGACATGGGTGTGGGTACATATATATAGTCAATAAATATTTACATTTTTTGAAAAAAAATTAATTTACTTTTATGATCATAATTGTTTTCCTTTTTCGATGAAACAATCATAATAAATTATTATGCATCCCTGATAATGTTCTTTTTCATGTACTAGATAAGTCATGTAAATGATTTCAAAAATATTAAAGAAATATATTATGGGACATTAGACATTACATAAAGAGAATAAATTAAAATTTAATATATTATCTATATGGAATATATTTATATATGGAATAAATTATTTTCATGTTGTTTTCAAAGACAATTTATTTTAATAGTTATTAAAATTAAATTAATAGTATTTAATGTTATATATTATATTATTTTATTAATTAAAAAGTATAATTATATTGAAAGCGGAAAATTAGGATTATAAATGGTTAAAAATTTCATTCATTTCGCATTTATGATCCAATTATTATAGATTAAGTAAAATTGAAAACCATTTATATTTAAAAATCTATTATTATTGGTTTTGTTAAAATTGATTACCTAGGGACTTAAAAAATGATATGTTAGAAAAAAATATTGATAAATTTAGAAATATGATTGGGTAACTAAATTAACTACATATCATCATTATATTCAATTAAATTTCATTATTGAACCATTTTACATGAGCCAAAAAAATTGTATTATAATATATCACGTTTTTTCAAAACAAATAGTGATATTTAATTTTAAACAATATGTAAAAAGTGATTTAAAATTATTAATAAACATATAATCATAATGCATAATAGAATATGGTTTGAAATATCATTCGTCTTAAAGTTTTTGGTCACTAAACCCTTTATAATATATTTCTTCACTCATAAATACAAAAACAATTGACATCATGGTAAATGTCAACTGAGTGAAAGGGTGATAAAATTAAGAGCTAAGTATTAAAACATTTCCTAAAATTAAAAAAAATTAAGGCATTTATACTATAAAACTTTATATATTCCCAATCTATCATCGTGTATAATTATAATGTTGAAAATAATTTATAATAATTTACAAAATATGTTATGTTCTGCTCTCCTCCCTTTTAAGAGGGTACTCCTCCACTTTTTGTCCAAAATTTTATACCTTATATCTCCAAAAATATCAATTCACATCTATTAAAAAATACCTTATTTTTAAATTTGAGGTTATATTATTCATAAAAGTCTATTAAAATGATCCTTATAACAAAATCAAAAAGAGGTATACTAATGAAGAAATAAGCCTTTTAACAAACCAATTTCAATTTATTTATTATTCTAAAACAACTATATACTTTATATCAACAATAAATACAATAATTAAATATATGGTATATACTGAATAATTTCTATGATTATGGGATAACCATAATCCACCTTCATCCCATCCATCAAAAAATCGTACCATTAGTTGTCTGTATATGTGGACTACCACATACAAGAAGCAATGTGATTCATTTTATATTTTTATTTTATATAAATGTTAATAATGACATGTTTGATGAAATTATCCAAAATATATTTGATATAAATTTTTTCATAAATATTAATAATTATTTACAATTCTTCAATTCCATTTATTGAAAAATTCTAATATTGTTAATATGTACATACAAACTACCATCTACATGAACAATGTAATTTTTTAATGAATGACGGGGGATAAAAATATTTTATTAAATGAAAGAAAAAGGTAGGAGCCCTAGATATTAAGGTAAGTCAATAAAAAATTCCAAATGAAAAAATATATATACGTATCTGTTTCTTCAGTTGATCTGTTATCTTCCTTTGAACTTATGAAAATTCAATTCTGCTAGGACTTCTGCGACCGCTCCTCCGACCCGAATCACTCCTTTCATGGAGGGAGTGATAGAAATATTCTAAGTGGCGTCTCATCAACTGTTCTTTCAAAATTAGAGCTATCTTCTAGATTCTTCTTTAATTAAGGAGAGGCTTCACTTTTCACTTGAGATATCATCCCCATGACCTCCATTTTTTCTGCTGAAGAAATAGTCTCCAGGAGCTTTATATCATTATCCTACATCATAATGGGACAAAAATTATTTTTATCTTTAATAGGTTCAAGGGTACCTGTAGTGAGTTTCTCTACCACCACTCAGGTCACAGCTCATGTCTTTTTTATCTTATTGGAGATAATATGGAAACCCACATTATCCAACATCTGTTTTATAAGGTAGGCAAAATTATAGTAATGAATTGGGAGTCATATTATAAAATTGAATTGCCATTTTGGTTTCTTAAAAAAACCATTTTTTTCATGTGATTGCTGATGATAAACCACTTTTCATATTTATTCTACAATCACTTATTTAAATATCATGTTCTGATGGTTAAAATGTATTATATTAGAGAATAATGATAAATTTAAAAGGATTGGAACTCCATAATTGAATATTGTATTAAAAATGACATAGTTAACATTAATGAAAATTATTAATAAATTAGTGTCAAAATGTTTTTGGTGAATCATATATGATATTATGAGTATGTAAAATATTATTTTATATAATTTTAATAAATTTTAATTTATTTATTATATGGATATTTTTCTTTCAATGGATGTGGCTCTTTAGGAAATGGTTTATCATATCACTTTCATTTTTAGGAGGTTTATTTCATATTCACTAATTATTTAATTAGTGTGGGTTGTATAATTCGCATTAATGTATTTTATGATTCTCTCATTAAAATTATTTTGATTTAAAATTTTTTTTATCATTTTCTCATTCAGGATGTTTTGATATAGATATTACTAATGAAGAAAGGGATAAAACATAAAATCTCAATGTTTATCTTGATAGTTTATGATTTTATTTCCAACATATTATGACATTTCTATTATCGATCCAATTTAAATTCCCCTCATATATATATATATATATATATATCTAATTTTAAATTATTTTCCCTTTATTTATGAACACAGGAACCAGAAATTTTAGTAATGTATATCCTAATCTATTTATCTCCTAAGTCAAAATTCTTTTTTCTTCCATATACATGTTTTCTAAAAATGTTTTCATGAATATTTTTAATTATTATGTTTGACAGTTTAATTTCATTTTACAATTTTTCTTAATTTTTATAAATGGTTTAAAGGAAATATTTTCTTAGTTTATATGAATGTTAAATAACCATTTTTAATAAAATTTTAATGGAATCATTATTTTTACATTCAAAATATTAACATAATTTATCAATATCAACACTGCTCAATGTATGACGATTCATTTATAAATTTACATGTTTAGTTTTATGAAAAAATTACATAATTTTATAGAAGTTTTTATATTTTAAATAATTTAATTTAATGTGAAATATTTATTTTAATCATTATCTCTTCTATGTAATATTATAGAGTACTTTTAATCAATGATAACATCCTATGATGATAGTTGAGTTTTTATAGGGATCTGATTTTATGATACAATTCTTTTTAAAAATCAAGAGATTTTATGATTTTCAGGATGAGATAGTTTTTAATAAAACTTATTTTACACTAGTTATGATATGATAAAATGATAAAATGTATATGAAATGCATTTCCTTATAGGGGTTAAGAAATTTTATGAATTATTTATGATATGTGGAACATATATATATACTTTTTAATATATGGAAGGTGGAACCAAAAAAATATATCCATTTATTTCATTACACAATGATATATATCTAATGATATTAGAAGGACCATAATTGTGAGTGAACCCAGTTCAGTGAGGGGAACTATCCACTATGATGGCAATGGGAGTGAGCCTTTACTATTGATATGATGAAATGGGATTTGAACCAAATATACTAAGATATTATAGGATGTTTTCCTTAACTATAGAAATGATTATATATTATTATTTTCATGAATTACTACTGTGTCTTATTATAATATAATTATCTCATGTATCATGTTATTTGAATCATTTAGGATTCATGTCATATGAATTGCAATCATTATTCCATGATTCAGGATCATGATTAGTGATATGTGGGTTACAGTTTTCAAATATTGAACTCATTTTACAATACCTTAATTCTCATGATATGATTATGTGATCATTTTTATCTCCCTTAATTACCCTTATTTAGAATCTCATTTTACCCTCTCTTATATTTTTATTGCCTCGGTTTTGATGAATGTTTTCATATATGTTATTTATATGATGAGTACTATATTTAGAAAATTATTTTTGGTAGATAGTTATGATATTTCCTAGAACTAAAATATTGTGTTGCTATTATACAAATAAACTAATCAAATATGGTTTTAGATTGGATCATAATGTAATTAATTGAATATTTTTCTATGATGATGTAATATCTATGTGTAAAATGTATGGTTCTCAAAAGTGGGTACTATAGTATGGATTTTTAAATACCTAAATATTATGATTAGATAAATTTGGTGAAAACTATAGGGTTAAATATAAATTATTATGTGTTATTATAATGATTTTGTAAAGGATAAATTATGTTTTTTTATAATAATACATCCCTCTCTAGATAACAGAAATTGATGTTGTTTTTTCTCATATTCATCTTGGGGTAGTAACCCCAAAATGATTTGGTCATATATATCATGAGCATTATTCTGGTTTATTGTGTTTGTTCACTTAATGCATATATTATTTTACACTACTGGGGGATATTTAGGGGATAATTAAAATTTTACTTCTAAAAAATCATGATGGGTTTGGAATGAAAATGACCATAACATGCATATTTTATACATAAGTTGATATAAATTAAATATAAGTTTTCATGATTTTTATATCCTCCGAATGTTTTCCCTAATAATATGATTCCTCTTTATGATAATTTTCCCCACACAATATATTTCTTTATTAGTTAATGTATTTAACCAAGAATATATGTCTTAATGCCGAATGAGATAGAAAATATAATGATTTCCCTAATAAGAATTCCAATTAAATGGGATCTGTAAGTTGATACCTAGTAATTATAAATAATTATAAGTTTCAATACATGATTAATAATATCAAAATGGGTGAGTTTCATAACTAACTAAATAATAATAAAATTTCCTTTCAGGAAAATTATCTATATAAAACGATTCATCTTAATACATTTCATGTATGTGGGTAGAATAAATCAAGGAATTATCTTATAAAAATAATAATATTTTCGTGTGGGGAATAAGATTTACTATTATATTTAATTAGTGAGTAAAATTGAAAATTTCAATGGTGTTAAATGAAGATATTCATAACGTATAATTTTTAGTTCAATGTATTTTATGTGGGGAATATGAAAATTATCACATCTAATGACCTAATCATAGTGTATACTCTTAGACAAAGGAAGGATCTACGATACACGAATCATTATAGTATAAAAATTTATTTTTTTATTTAATGGTATTCAAGATTTAATTATAATAGATTTGTAATATCAAATATACTCATTGGATAAGAACCCTAAAACATCAAATGACTATGGAACATTATTTTTAATTTAAGTATTTGAAATCATATAGTGAATGGCACAGAAAAATATAATTGATTTATTTGTAAGGATACAATGTTTAGTTATGAAAAATTAATAATTTATATATATTATGTAAATGGAAAAGTAATGGAATCCTATAAATTTTTTATTAACCTGATAAAAATATGATATAGCTTATTGTTTATGATGATTATTTAATTTATGGATTTGTTGAAAATAATCAATAATTTGTTATGTTATTTAATGAAAAATAATTCTATTACATTCTACAGTTGTATACATATTCATGTGGAGATAACTTAAGAGTTATGGATACCACCATAGTATTATATATATATATATATATATGGGTTACCATGAATTCAATGGAATAAATTTACATTTTATTATTTTAGGTGACATGATATTTAGGTTATTTGAAACATTAATTTAGTTTTAGGAAGAATACATTATTTATGTTTAAATAATTTTTTCAGAAGTATATATATTTTTTATGATAATTATGAACTATTAGTTATTAGGATATATATATTTTTGACTGTTGAAAAGTGATTCAATGAAAATTTAATATTTTTAGATATATAAATGGCTATGCTAGTTATTACAATTTAGGTTTTCAATTAAATTTGGTTCGTTAGATTTTGGTTAATCTCACTACATTGTCTGATTATATAGTGAATTATCATAGTGATTAATGATATTTTTGGATATTTTTTTTTGGGATGATGTAAATATAACCTTTAGGATTAGGATTTAATTTACCAAGAAATATATTTTTCAAATAATTAAATTAATGTTTTGGGTTTTCATCTGAACTGTATCAGATCCCATTTTAGGTTAAAAAATAATTCAATTTGGAGTTTATTAGTGTAATTTGGGATGTAGTTTTTTTATGAAATGGTATTAGTGTTTCCATTGTCATTATTATCATAATTGTGGAGTTAAATATGTAGGTGTATACATTTTGGATCTTATCATACCGCAAGATAACAATTTAGTATTCTATAATATTTATTGATATGTGGAAATGATTAATATTGATTTTTGGATTATAATGTTTACATTAGTACATGAAGCATGAAAAATTTATCTTCAATACTCATCGTTGATGAGAATGATTATATAATATTGGGAAGTTATTAAATTAGAATATTATAATTCTCAGGTATGTATATTTCCTTATATTTTTATTATATATTTTAAATTTTTTTTTATCAAGATTAAAATGATATTGAATGAATTGTAATATTACATTCATTTGTAATGAATCAATGGAATTTTTCACAACACATTGATTTATTTTTTTTTGGACATTATATTTTTTGATGTTTATCTCATTTTATAGGAACCGTTTCTCCACCACAATATATCATTACTTAGAAATTATTGTTTTCTTTCAGTTCTATATTTTCACATCAAAATAATTTTCACATATTTATAATCTAATCTATGTGTTTATCCAAACAACATTAATAATTCCCTATCATTATTTTTAATGAGATGTTTTATTAACTCATTTTACGATGTTGGCTTTTCATAAATGTGATTAAAAATATCCAAACAATCATTATTTCATGAATTTTTTAATTGTGATGATGAAATTTATTAAAATGGGATGAATGTAACAACCAAATTTTTTAATGGAACACTATTTTTGGTAGTGTATACAATAGACAACATCAATCATAAAGGAACTACAAAATACAATAATTTCATGACAATTATAAAATAGCGTTTTAATTGGGGAAATGAATATAAGTAAATTAATTATTAAATATATATATATAATGGTCATATTCATAAAAAAATATTGATTTTTTTAATTAAGAACTCAATTTTTTTAAATATCATTTTATTCTTCAATATATGCTTTCATCCAAAATAATATTTTTTAATTTTTTAATGAATTTTATAATTATTCCATGGAAATTATATAAATTTAATGTTATTTAAAAAATATCATTTTATAAATTGAAATATAAAAGATACATTAGGTTGTAAATTTTTTATTTAAGTACATAAATTAATTTTTTTGTGAATAGTATAAAACTATAATTTTTATCAAACAATATATTCATTATAACATTGAAAATATAGAAATATGATTTAATTTTTAAAAAAACTAATGAAATTAAAAAATTTATGATTGTATACTCTAAATTTTATTCAACTATAATTAAAAATGTATAATTTTTAATTTATTTCATGATAAATTTGTAAATAACTTTAAGTGTTTTCCCATTTCATTCAAAGCACTAGAAAAGTCAAATTTGGTGTCCTAAAAATTATATTTCAGATAGAGCATGTCTTTTAAAGATTTCATTGTGAAAATGAGGCTTTTTTATTAATAGGTATAAATTTACTAATTTCATAACAATAAAATTGTAAAAATGCTTGTGTAATTCTTACACAAAACTAGAAAACAACAAAGTGAATTTTAAATAAAATTTATTGAAATATAAATATATATAAAGAGTGTATGAATATAAATTTTTAATTTAAAATAAAATTACATATTTTTGTTATTGTAGTTTTTTTATAATTATTAGTGATGAGATAAGTGCATTATTTTCTTACACAACCCTGACACGCTGCATATCTATGAAGTAGAAAACTTATATAGATTATTTTTGAATCACCAAAAGTAATATTGTATCAGTGAGTTAAGGATTAAAAATATTTATTATGATAAATAAAATATATTATTGATTTTTTGGATGTATTATATTCTAATTAAATTTCATACATGTTTTTTTCCGAATTCAAAATATAATGGCAGTTCTGGGAATACTATTCTATGATTTCTATGTTCAATAATATTTCATTAAATTATTTGATATATATATATATATATATATATTAAAATTGGAAAATTTTGATGATAAATGTTCTAACGCAAAATCCCATTTTTATTAATGATCCAATTATAAGCATATAAAAAAATTAGACCCTTTTAATATTTAAAAAAACTAATTTGGAAAGTTAATATTAAAATTATACTACTATAGTGTTAATAAAAAATATGGGGTTTGAAATGATATCCAGAAATATTATATGAATAATGTTACCTCTTTATGATTTAATTAATAAAATTTTAGTACTATTTTACATGATTTAGATAGATATTATATTATAATACTATATGTATTTCAAAAATAACATTCTTGATATTTTATAATAAATAATATATTATTAAATGATCCTATTTTTAGAAATAAATTGTCTCGGTGTAATGGAATTTTATATCGTTGAAAATAACTACCATGGTATAATTATTGGTATCATTTGCACATGAAAATGAAAAGTAATTTATATTATCATAATACATTATGTGACTAAAAGAGTGACCATCCCATATTTTATAAAATCGAACCTCTTCTCCTCTCATCCTCACACCTTTTGAGTATTATATATTAGCAAACGTCATCCAAATTCACTTAAAAAATTACTCCTTAATGAGATTTTTTTAAATCACAGAAATACTATTCCGTGGTTCATTATGTAGTAATATAATATAGGCATAATGAATAATATTTAATTATTTTATATGACTAATTTCAATTTATTTCTTATTCTACATCCGCTAAATCCATGGTTTTCAATATAAAATTATAAATTTATCATTTAATTTCATTTTTAACATTATAAATATTAATATTAATTAATCATATTCTAACTTTTCCCTATCTATAAGAAAATTATAATGATGCTTGTGTGAATAAGTTCAATACAACCTCAAAAAAGTCATGTGATTCTTATTTAATTTTTTGATTTACATGGAAGGTACTAAATACTGAATTGATAATTACATGTAATATATATCTGATAAAAAATTATCCAATAAAGGGTAATTATTTTTTACCATTACATCATTCAATCCTTTGATAAATGAACACAATGTTAGCGCATTTGTATGGACTTCCTTCTCACTGAGTGTTAAATTAAATCAGTAATCAGTACAACAAATGGATGAGTATAATTTTTATAAATAATTAATTTATATGTTCTATATAAAATATTTAGAATTCATGATATTACATAACCCTGATATATTCATAATGACTATAACTGTAGAATAAAAACATCTATGGAAAAAATTATTTACACCTAAAAAATGAATTTAATGAATATTTATTAATAGATGGGTGTTGAAATGTTATATGTAGATATTTATTGTATTCTAATTATTTAATGGTTTTTTATATAATTATTATTAAAAATTTATATTTATTATATAATATGTTACTACATATTCAATGATATTCGAACATGAGGTAAGAGTTTCCAATCCCACATTTATTTATGTGAGACTTATTCCATATTAAATAATTTATTCCATTAAGTTGTGTATATACATAAAAATAATGAAAATTATATTTCATTACTAAAAATAATATTTATTTAAAAATCCATTTAATGTTCTATCCTTCATAATATTTTAATATGGATATTATAATAGAATTTAGAGGCTTATTGTTCAATCTCATTTTTAGCACAATTTTTTATGATTTAGTTTCTGATTATGATGTTTTGTAATGTATCTATCATGGACTGAATTTATTTTATTATCTAATATTTATTTTGGTATATTTCTAATATTAATTCAATTATATTATATATTGGAACTAAGGGCACCAAAATATGTTCATAGAGAAAACAAAATATATTACACTATTCGGTCGAAACTCCATTTTATTCTATATCCATGGATTATTAAAATGATTACAAAAATGTTTCTAATATGCTATAATAAATATTTTAATTCGTTTTTCCATGAATTATTTTTTTCAAAAGAATTAAATGGAATCGTATTGTGGGGTTTTGAATGATTGTGTTTGTAATTTTTATCAAAAATGTGACAGGAATAATTTTTATCATTAATGGCGTGAATTGAATTTCCTATCATCTTAACCACTCATAAAATTGATTCATTATTATAATTTTCAATGAATATTTTTAAATAAATATGTTTCACTAATAAAATGGAAATTTTTATATTTTAATGATGTGAATAATAAATAAAAAATGAATTTTCAAGTGAAATATTCAATGCAATAATTTAAAATAATTTTTATTGATGATTAAATAAATTTATGTTACTTGTTAATTAAATGGTATATGATAAAATTATACAGTAACTATTCATTATTGAGATGTTTTATGAAGATTAAAATGTGGTATTTAGGAATCCTGATTATTTTCCATAGTTTATGATATGATGAAATGTTGACATTGTTGAGAAACTTGTTTCATTTAAACATGACATGATATATGATGAATCATTATATTTTTCCTACAACATAAATATTATTATATTTTGGTATGGGTGGGGAGGAAATTTTATTACCCATTAATTAATTTATCAATGATATATATCTCATAATATAATTTGAACAATATTGGGTAGTTAACCATGAACAGTAATGGACTATATCAAAATTGATTGACCTAGGAATAAACTATGCTAAAAGAATAAACATGAATCTAGAGTGAACGTAATCCACTATGATAGTATTGAAAGTGGTAATGGACTATGTAAAATTTTCTTTATGATTATTTGTATATAAAAAATTTTGTATTATTTAATGAATATTCATCTATTTATAATTAAAATGTATATCAAAATTATAGTATTCTATATGACAACACTGAATGGATTTGTTTGTAGAAATGTAATTTTGATTTGGTAAAATTATATCTCAATGATTTTCTATTAACATCGATCTATTATATAACATAGATAAAATTGAAATTTGGTAACATACAACGGACTTGTATATGGAGGGTATATTGTGTAATAATCTATATTAAGAAGGATTGTGCAAAGAAATAAGTTTGTGTTTCAACATTGTATTTTTTTAGTATAAGAAGAATTTTACTTCTAATACCCTTCATTAATGCATCTTCAAATGTCATTAATTTTATTTCTACCACATTATAATTAATAAAAAAATTAATGGATAAATGTAATTTTTTATTACGGTTTTATCTCATATAAAATATCGTTACTTTTATATTTTTTACTTAATCCTAATTATCTAATATAAATTTTTTATATTAATAATATTTTACCACTCATATTAATGTTTAAATAAATTCATGACAATTTTTATATCTTTTTAATAAAAGTTACATAATTAGTATGTCAAAATTGATATTATCATACTACCAATACTATGATTTATTATTTTATATAAAATTTTAATAGTATTAGTCAATTAAGACGAATCAATATTTGGATTTATATAGGTATTGTATTTGAGGATTCACTTGATTATAGATCCATGTATAGTTTGACATAGGGTAAAATACATACCTTTTCTAGGGGCTTAAACATAATTTGAGAAATGTTATGGTTAAATTTCTATCTCACCATTCATTCTCTTGAGAGGATTTTAGTTTCATTTGAATTTATTCATTTTTTTGAATTATCTTCATATTATCAATGCATTGAATTAAAGTTTATATTTTTATACATAAGTGGTTATTATTTATTGGTGGGTTAAATAAATAAATTGTTGTAGAATTATTTTAATATTAATTTTTTTGTAAAATTTAATTTTATAAATGGAATAGGATTAAAGAAATTTTATTAGAAGAAGTATACATATAAATTTATATTATGTACGTTATAAATATTTAATTTATTTGATATTTTTAATGTTATTTATAGGATGATTATAGAATTTTTAACTCTATGAAAAACATAAAAATAATAAAATTTGTAATTTATTTCGTAGATAAAAATTTCAATACCAAAATCATTTTGTGAATGTAACCTTTACTAATAGGTTCCCATGAATTATATCATATAGAGAATATAGAATATTAGGGACCCTTACCATATATTATATCTGAGCATTATGATAACATTATCTTGGAAAACCAACTATTTAGGTACCTAATGAATGGTGTAAGGATTTTTCATTTGATTAATTTTTTAATTAGTTTCACTAATATTTATCCCAATGAAATATATGGTACCATTCACATGCCAATAAACTAGATATAGTTATGTGTTATGTTTTTATTATGGATTGGATTGGTTGTTATGAAATATTGATACTGTGTAACTAAATGGTAATGATATATACGGATATATAATTTTTGTAGAGTATATTCAATTTAACCCTTTATTCAAATTTTTGTTTATCATACTAATATATGTCTTATTTTAGATATTTCTATGCATCTTGAAAAATATTTTCAGATAACATATCTGTAAAATATATATAATGACAGATATTTATCTTTGGTTGACAAGTTTTTGGAAGGAAATTCGGTTTGATAATATGGATGTGAAATTTTACAAACTGATTTTTATAATTCATAGTTACGATAATTGCTTACAAAGCTAAAATAACATATTTCTTTAAATAAATCGTTTGTTTAAAAGTATAAGAGAGTTCATAAAAGAAAATGTAGATATATATTTTGTAAATTGAGGATGATTTTATTCACTAGATTCTGGAACATATTATCTATGATGGAATAATATATTAAATGAAGAGTGGTTAAATTTTTACTATAATCCTACTAAAAAAATATTATATATATTATTTTGATAATAATGTTTAATTGTGTTTTATTTGGAAGAAATTTTTAATAAACTTATTCAAGATATGGTTCATTAAATAGGGTATATATTGAATGATTTATATATTTTATATCTGTATAATATACTTAATAAAGTTGAAGATAAGAAGTTAAATGTTGATTCTCACAATAAATATCATTATAATTGTCCCCATGACAATATAAAAAATTAATTGTATAAAATGAATCAATATTGATTGATTATTAGAGTAGTTCAATTATGAATCATTTTAAAAAATTAATATTCATGATTAAGAAAAAAAACTATTTAGTAGAAAAGAAGATATGGATATTGGATTTTTGTGTATAAAATATATCAATGTATTTGGAAAAATTATAAAATTTAAATGTGGTGGTATATAAATAATTTGTTATCTATATAGATGATTTTAGTATGTATGGTTATTTTTCTATTATATAGAAAAAAATAAATCCTTAATGAAATTAAAAACGTTTAGAAATGACTGTTAAAATTAACTATGTAGACTTCCAGATAATTCATAATACCACCATAATATTAGATAAATGAGCTACATATATATAGATTATAAAAGATATAGTGTGGTTTTTTCACAACATACACTTCTTAAAACAGTACAACACAATGGTCTATGGATTATATGGAAATTCCTATGTGAGATATGATTCAACTGACTATGAGTAAATGTTATTCTATCATATATATTTACATATATTCACTAGAAGTATAATCTATTATACTAAATCACAATCAATATATGAAATTCAAAAATACATGTATGAAATGTGAAATTATTGGATTCCCAAATTCTATTTAAAGGGGTTTTGGGGTTGTAAAGATAGTTATAACATTTTTATTATGAATTATATTTCCATAATATAGGTAACATTCATTTTTAGGTTTTCTAAATACTAATATGGGATATTACTATTAAAATATAACATAAAAATTTATGCGGGATGATATTGGGTTTTCCATGAGAGGTAACACATTGGCATAAATGTTAATATGTGGAATTTTTGTGTGGAGATTTTAAAAAATATATTAATTGTTTCTAAGATGAAAAGTGATTTTTTTCTACAAGTGGTTCTATTAGTTTAGTGTAATTATGTCTTATAGGACCCATATAGGTCTAGTTGGATGCATAAACTGCTAAATATATATTGATTTCATGTTTAAAAATTACGCTTAACTAATATTCAAATGTGATACACCTAATAAATAAAAAAATATTCCATTGAGTGTTTCTAATTTTATGATTTGGTTATAGGGTAAAAATCACGTAAGGAATTTCCATATCATAACCATGTTTAAAACAATTTGGTTTATAAGATGCTTGTATAATGACAGGATGTAATTGGTTTTTCCATGATGAAATTCGAGTTTATAGTATAATATCTCAAAAATTTAATGATTTTCTTCCTAATAGTATAAGCAATTTATGATATTGACCTTGTAGTGTAATTTTCACCAGTTATAAGGATAATGTATATTCATATAAATCTTTATATAAGAAAATATTTTGATAATGATATATATATATATATTATGAATGATATCATCATTGCTAATTATAGTAATTTAGTCAAGGAAATCTATATGAGTTTGATGAATGGTTTGGTTGTTATAAATGTTGACACAAAGGTATATACCAAATTGAAATCCATTTATATGTTGCAAAAAGTATCCCATCAATTGAATATATATATATATCAAAAAAAATTCCCAATTAATAAAAATGACATATTTGTGTTTAATTAGAATTGTGAGTGTTATAGAATTTAATGTGTTGTATATAGGTGGAATTAATTTCATTGAAAAATATATCTCTGCATTACAATCATTAGATATACCCTAGTTCAAATGACTGTTGATGAAATTAATATGTTATCTAACTAGTATACATTGTATATATATATTTAGTTATTTATTAATGTATTTATGTGAACCTGGTCAGAAAATATATATATAAGTATTTTATAAACATGAATTATTATAAAAAAGTTTATCAATGGGTTTCTAAACTATTATCATCGAATGAGTCTTACAAATAACCAATAATGTTATAAAGAGTCATAAATGAGAAACATATGAATACCGTTGAGATTATAATATATTACTTGTTCATCAATCTACCTGATGTATGTTATTCATTGAGAATAAAATGTAGAAACTAATAAAAATTAATATTATATTCATTTCATTTCATTAAATAGGATCCTTAATTACAGACATATAAAAAAGAATATATTATATTTCTTTTAAAGATAACTTGTCGTCATTATAAGTGTGTACAAAAATTATAGTTTCAAAAATAAAAAATATATATATTAAATATAAATCTAGTTTTTTTATACATTAGAATTGGATATATCAATTATTCAAGATCTTAAAAATGAATTGGGGTGTAGAAGATATATGAGAGTAAAATGAATAAATCACATGCATCCAATGAATTTTCTAGGATGAATAAGATAATTACTAAACAAGTGGTGGTGTAATAACCCATGAAAAACAATCTATAATGTTAATAATATATAATAATTTTAAATTAATATTTTATTATGATCCCATAAAAAATTGTTATAGTTCATAAGAAGATTATATATGATGAAATAGTAGGGACATTAATATTTAGGAACAATACAACCTCATAAATAAAAGAGATTAATTAACACATTAATGTAAAACCCATAGGACTATATTCCCCAATTAATATATCTCCTTGATTAAAAAAATTTAAAATAAATAAAAGAGAATATATTTTAATAAAAAAATTACCAATGGTGTGCATAAAATTATATTTTAAATCGGGAATATTTTGAGTAGTTGAGAATATGTATGGTATAATGATAAATGTTATCATTAGTATCTATTCAAAAACTGACCATAAGTAAATATGATCGTTGTTCAATATGAGTGATTATAATGTCTCATACCTTATATATGTAAACATATTATGTCTAAATATAAGAATATTCATTACATAACATAAATTACCATTTCTTAATCATATGGATTTAGTGTCTTAAGATACATGGAAAAAATAAAATTGTTCATAAAACATCTAAATCATATCCCTATTATTCCATCATAACTACAACCATTTTTGAAATGTAATATGTAATACCTTAATTAATATCCTAGAGGAAATAATAATAAGAAAAGGTTGAGATCAAATTATTCTTAGTATAAACCAATGTTATATCAATAAAATCATATACATAATGGAATAAGAAATTGACCATAATAACTATATGTTGTAACATAAATATAAAATATCTTGATCTTGTTGAATGTAATAAATCATAGATGTTCATAATACATTAATATTAATAGAAAAATGTGATTTGAAAATTAAATTGGAATAAGGCACACAATGTGGCTTAAACATAAGCATAAAAATTCATATCCTCTATATTTAATGATCTATTAAAATAAAATCTTAGTGGAATTAGTTCACTCCCAAAACAATTTCAATAGAAACTATTCACTTCTAATACTATCTTATTGGATTTTGTCCACTACTGAACTGGCTTTACATCTCATTCTAATATTGTCATACTGAATTGGAATCACACCCTATTCTTTTCCTGTCATTACATATAATATTCTATACCTATCAATTTGAGGGAGATACAGGTCTCACTAATCATTTGTTATAACATAACCACCACCCTTGGATATAATGTAACCAATGTCAAATAATTAAAACCATAAATATTTGTACCATAAGAATATGCATCATTTAATCTTATTAGAATCCATGACAAGGAATGGGATTCATAAAAATTTCATCATAGAATAACCCAATTAAATGAATCATGCTTCATAAATAACATTCCATCATAAAAATAAACCATCCATATATAAAATAATAATTGTATCCATCTATCGTAATCTATGAAAATCATTAATTATATCAAATAATTTTATTGATATGAATAAATATTTTTTCAAGGATACATTGATGTAATTATTGAGGAAAATGTCCTTTAAATTCTATTTTTTAAAAATATACCATGTAAATAATAAATAAAATATTTTTTTTCGAAAAATCATATAATCTTATAAAGGATGATTTAAGGTATTAACTTTTTATGAACGTGAAAAAATATTTCATCCATATTTATGTCTGAAATTCATAATATAACTATCTTAGAAAATGGAAAAATGAATAATTTAAGAATATTTTGAAAAAATTAAAAAATGACAAAATAATTGTTTCAAAAATATTAGTAGAATTATAAATGAATAATATGGTAACTTTTTAGAAAACATGATTATGGATGAAAAATAATGATTTAATAGAAATATTAAGAAAATAATTTTTTAAATGTAGTGTGTTATAAATATCATATCATTAATCAAGATTTAATAACAATAATGTATTATGTGTATTCTAGAAAAATACACCTAAAATCTTCCAATTCAATCATTATATAATAAAATATCTTTTAAAACATAATCTTATCATGAAATAATCATTGTATTAGAATTTTATTCCAATGAATTGAATTTGGGTAAATAATTTCTAAACCATATTCTACACAGTTGAATTGTATGCCCAATAAAATAAATAATTATAAAAAAATTGAAATACCTGAAGAAAATCAAATTAATGAAATTTTGTATCCATTTTCAGATTATACACTACACACAAGAAAAAACTACTAAAAAATTCATGTATCTATGAAAAGTAATACTAATATGCGAAACATTTACCTCACTATTCAATATTGATTGGCATAATCTAATATTTTATATAATGTTATAAAGTATATTATAAATTAATTAATTTACCATAATCATACTTTTAATACCATATATGATACATTTAAAACATATTACAACCATTTTGGTTAATAATATTTCATTGGTTTTATTGTTTTGGATGTGTTCGTTTCCAAGATTCATAGTTGGTTCATTTGTCTCTAATTAGGGATATTAGTGTCAAATGGAAATAAAAATACATTAGTGAAATTAAGTGGTATTAATGAAAATTCTTATAAATAAATAGACACATATATAATCTTTATTTTAACATTACAATGATTCATTTGTTGGAATTTTAATGATAAATGTTTAGTTTATTTTTTTATGGTTTCCGACCATCATGAACTAGTGTCATTTTATTTAATATTATTTCTATATATTAGTTTCACAACATAATATAGGTTATAATATACTTATTTAAATAAAATTTATCCAGAATAATAATATTATAACCCGCCTTGAAGGTGATAATAGAATGTTAAAAAAATTTATTATACTCAATGGCGGTTTTGTGCTATAATTTGGACAATGGTAATATTTCTTTGAAATGGAGGAGATAAAAAATGGGATGGTAACATCATGTTAATTATAAATGTAAAATTTTAGTATATACATGATAAATGAGTAATATTTTTCTGATAGATATATTAGGTCAGGATAATATTAAAAAATAAAATAAATTAAGAGATGATTTTTTAGAATGATGGCTCTTAAATATCACATCCTTGAAAGACCACTTAAGTAACATGACATTTAACATTAGGTGATAATATAAGAATTTGGGTGTGATGATATTGGAAAGGAGAATGTTTTATATAATTTTAAAAATCTTTTTTTATTTTCACTAGAAATGTATTGGTGAGGAGTAATATTTATACATTATAATGGGTTGATTTTAGTGATTAAAAAAATAATTATTTTAGCCCAAAAATGTACTTATACCAAATTAAGGTGTAATTATTTTTTAAATGTAATGAATTATTATATATATATATATATAATTTATATTAATTTTTGATCCATTTAAAATAATAAAATGGATTTATAATATAATGAAAATGAGGGTTTTATAAAAAATTGAAATTTTTTATAATTCACTGAAAATCAGAATTTTCAGAAAATTCTCAAATATTCAACCAAAGATAAATATAAAAGCCATGTAAATAAATTATGTTCATTTTATAGAATAAAATTTCCATAATTTCCCATAATTATTTATATTTATGTTCTCATATAAATCTTTTAAAATACATTTTTAAGATGAAATAAGTTTGTGGAACAATATGACAATACAAAAATTATGTAAGTATTCATGAAGAAATAATTAATATGTTGACAATGAGTTTTCAATTTATATATTTTATAATTATGTTAATATTTTTTATTTCATAGAATTAATTGGAGTGTTTATATTGGTTATGTAAAATTAATATTATTTAGAAGTTTTTTCCCTCCCTATTCATTCCAATAGAAGTTATCAAGGATATTAAATTTATTTTCAAAAACATACATATCGTAAAATATTGATGTGTTACATTCTACCCCACATTAAATTAATACCAACGTCAAAATTATTCATTCATATTAAAATTATTGTGGATTACTTTACCTCATCACATATTTATATTTCTACATATTTTCTGGAAATTGGTTACCATAATACAATAACTAAGTGAGTGGTATTTTTTAGAACATTATATCTACGATCAAGAATTTCAATTTATTTTTTTTCTTAAGAAAAAAATTTATAAATCATTATGAATACTGATTTTTTACATGTTAATTATATGGTATATACTTCCTCATGAGTGAAACAATTAATAAATCATGAACATGGGAGATGTTTGGTGGTAGTTCTAGTCATTAAGCTATCAAATGGATACAATAAAAAATTCAAAAAAGTTTATCATTTAAATTTTAAATTTCACATTGAAAATCAATGGTGGTTGTTTGAAAATACCTTCTTGGGAATACACAATTTAAGAAGTATTATTATTATGAAAATATTAGTGTGATGTTATAATTAGGAAATGAATGAAAATTATACCTACTAATTCCTGATAGAGAATGATATAGAACAGTTTAATTATAATGATAATGACCAAAAATAATGTGAAAAATAGGTTAAGAAATGTAATTAATATATCATAAATGGTGATAATTGGGTTTTTTTCAAAATCCATCCAGAATATTTAAATATATGATTTTGTATCATATGTACAATGTTACTCTCTAGTTTTTTTGTGATCAATTTTCATTATTTTTTTACTTCAAGAAATAATTTTAAATTTATAATGCCTAAATAACTAATGGATCATAAGATCCATAATGAGACGAAAATTTATTCATTCAGTATATAGTTATCACAATAATATGTTCAGTAGAGGTTATAAAATATGCATAAATAATTTTTTTATATATTACATTAATCACTAAAACTTCATAAAAATTTCAATGTAAACAATTTCATGAATTTTTACGTAATTAACTATAATAAAACCAAATATTTAGATTGATGGCCAATAAATTTTAAAAATTAACTTACAATTAGTCTTTAGAAAAACAAAATTTTCATTTAAATTTTTACATAATAAAGATGTGAAGAATATTATCAGATATTCTCTTGAAAATTTATAATACTCTCAATTACAATAAAACATTAGTGATAGAATTCATTCTTTCAAAATATTACTATTTTATTCTACCATAAAAACTAAAATTATATAAACTAAATCCACAAACAACTATTTTATCATATTACTAATCATTTACAAGGTCAGTAATACTATCAAAAAAATTTAATCTCATTATTATACAAACATAATGCACATATTAAAGGTTTTTAATCCCATAATCATGTGTTATCCAGTTATTTAACCATAAAAATTCAATAAAATTTCATGGTTACCAGTACCATTCAACACATACATTAAAATATATATGGAAATACTATATTGTAACTATCCGTAGATGTTCCATTATTGTTTAATACCATAAAATTACTTCTACAACACTGTCTATGAGTTCCAATATATTAACACTGAATAGTTCAACATTATTCTTAAACTATTAAATAATCCTCATTGTTTTACGACTTAATTATTATTTCATATAATTTTTTATTCATAGTATTTTCAACAACATCAATCTAACCACTAATCATACAACATTTTAGATCATATTTAATATCTTTTCCCCTAGGGAATCTATTTCCATAATTCACTAACAAACTATATTTAATCTATTTTACTATTCATGAGGCCTTAGGAATTATATTAATCTCGTCCAATTAATAAATTAAACCATTCACTTTTTTTTAATAAAATTAGTAACATTTTTTCCTTCTTTTCCACAGTATGGAATATTCTAGTTCCATTGTAAAATTATTTTTGATGTCTCTTACCACATTCTTTACATGGGTAAAAATAAACATTACGTCATCTATGGTCACTATGAAACTACATCATTCCATTATTAAAAGGGACCTAAATGTCACAAAAGAAAGAGTATTGTTCATCTTATGATATTTTTGATTAGGAATAATAACAAATCATAACATTCTAACTCCTATTTAATTTGGTTTATCATGAGGAATGTCATTTAATTTTCCATCAAATTTTCCATCAACACGAATCATCCAGCTTTGATCCATTGTCTAAAACACCAAAATAATTATTGGAGAAACACTAATCATAATTTTAAAATCACATGATCAATAAAAAATTCTTATAAAATTTCAATTCAAGACACCTTAGGTTTGTTCCTAGATTATTCATGATCAGAACTAAAATTATAGGATTTCAACCAATAATTAGACAGATAATTATGGATCATTATTATGTTTTTTAAACATTGTTTTCTAATTCTATCTTCACCTTGCTATAAAAATAAAAATAATGTCACATTATCCTCATACATTGATATTACATATGAATAGAATAATATAAACATCATAATATAAAAAACCCACCATAATCATATAAGTTTTGTGTATATGGAATCTGGTAAAAATATTCATTTAAAAAACATCTACATCTTGTATCTCTTATTCCTTAAAAACTAGAACCTTTCATTCCTATTCAAACTTAATAGATTACATTATATTCCTGGTATAATAAGCATATGAAAAGGATGACATCAGATTCTCACTAATGGTATTCAATTGAGTTATAAATAATAACATGATCATAAGGTTAAAGAACATGAACATAACATTTTTAAAGTATATCATGTGTAATAAAGATCATAATAATGAGTGATGTAATAAATCAAATATTTTTATATGAAATTAGTCATAACAAAAAATGAGTCATGATAGAATAAATTTTTCATAATATATGGAATGATTGATACACATTGGCCAATAAAATAATTTCATTGAGAGTTAAGGAACGTTTCCAAGACTATCATTGTGGATTCAATTCAATACCCAAACAATAGAGTATTCAATTTTTACAAACACATGTGTCATAGTAAAAAAGTATTTTAGAGAACTGGTTTGACAACCCATTCCTCTCTAATCATACTGAACTATGATCACACAATATTCATATCTTGTGTATCATAGAAGATATAAAATCATTACCTAATTCATTGGAGGAATATTTATATCCCATTCGAAGCTGTTTATAATGTAACAACTATACATAGTTATTAAAAAACCACCATCACATTATGAAAATCATACATATGGTTTCACCAAGAATATAAATCATTTCATCATATAAGAATAATGAAAAAAATATCTGTTTCATAAAAAATTCAGTATACCATTAAATAGAGAAAGGAAAAATGATTCATCAATATCATTACATCATAAAGATTAACCAAACATAAAATAAATAGTTAAAATATCTTTTAAAAATAACCCCGATAAATAATAAATAACATAAAACAATGTTCTATGATATGGGTAAAATGATTTTTTTGATGGATCACATCAGATAATTATTGTTAAAATTTCATGAAATTATGGAATCCAAGAAATGTTAAAATGTGGTGATTCACTATTAAGATAATAAACATTCCATTGATAATTTTTATGAAATATATTTTAATGGTCTCTTATAAAACAAAAAAAAAACTAATCAATTCAAACAAGTATTTGAATAGAACTTTAATAAAAATGAATTTTTTAAAATCATAAGATAATATTAAATACATTTTTTATACATTTGAAATATACATCATCACTAAATGAAAATAGTGTTTAGGGAAATAATAAAAAGAATTTTGGAAAATAAAATTCCTAATAAATATCTTATCCTTGAAGTGATAATTAATAAATTTAATAAATTAATTATATTATATGAAAATATGAACAAAAAAGTAATTATAAAATAGTATGATAAAATAATTTATTTCCTCGCATAATCATAACATGGAATAATCATTGAATAATATGTTTAACCAGATGAATTGAAATTGGGTAATGAATTATTTTACCACATTGTAATCAGTTGAATCATATAACCCATAAATGTAATAATTTTAAAATTAATCATCGAATACCATTATAATAATATTATTTATTATTTCATATATACAGGGGCTGTGTATACTCCACCCAAATGAAATAAGAGGCGGATAGGTCATGTATCACACAATAGTAAAAGCAATATGAGAAAATCTTAGTTAATGGTTCCCATTAGTTTTCTATAATTTAAACCCTTGTATAACGGTTTAATGAATTATATTAATAAATTACAGAACCAATTTTTAATTCATAATACCTTATAGGATAATTTATAACATCTTACTATCCATTCATCATTAATATTGTATTATTTTCACCATTTTGGTGCATTTTTTAAATGTTTTGTGGTTGATTTATTTATGTATATTAATGTATTTTAATGAAAAATTGATAAAAAACTATAGAAGTGAAATGAAATGTAACTTGATAACATCCATAATCTGAAATGGCCCCATATATCGTTTTTTTGTACATGAGGTTGATTCATTTGATAAAATGTTAATGATAAATTATTAGTTTATTTTAGCGCGTTTTTTGACCATCACAAACTAGTGATGTTTTATTTGATATAATTTCAATATATTAGTTACATAACATGAAATTTTACGTAATATACATATTAATACATTTGTTAATAATAAAAATACTTTTACAAACAAACTTTAAAGAGGTAATGGATAATGATCTAAATCATTAATCTTGGAGAACGTTGACCAGCATAATTTGTCCAACAGTTTCGTTAATCTAAATAAGAGGATAGAATATAATAAATGGAAAAAAGATATTAATTTTCTAATAAAAAATTCATGTAAATACAATACAATATTTTTACTTTTATTTTATTGATGATGGATGTGATTAAATGATATTGAAAAAAAAGAAATTAATAGGGGTTGGTTGAGAATGTTTCCTCATTAATATCACCTCCTTAAAAGCCCCCTTTATGAGACACACACAAGCCACACATTTAATTTAGATTAACAAATTATCCACCTATTTAAATTTTTATTTTTTACATGTTTTAAACATTTAAAATTTATATTAAACCCACACAATTAATTTACGTACTCTACGATAAATAATGTTTTTTCCAGGTGAACATATTTAATCCAAAAAAATGAAAATTATGTTATAAGACCATTTTAGACTCCTAATTCCAAATATGGTATCAATTTATAAAAATTAAAATCACATAATTTTGAAAATTATATTTCAAATAAAATTTTATAAATTCAATAAAAAGTTTTGTTTCGGGAAAATGTGTTTTTAATCCAGGAAATTTACATATACCAAAATTAGTTATTAATATTTTCAAAATATACATAATTAAATTATATATATCTGAAAAGTAATTATATTAACATGAGATAAATAAAAATAATTTTAAATTCATCATTAATATATTCAATATTAGGGTTTTATAAAAATCTATATTATTTAATCTTTACTGAGAAGATACAATTTTTAGAAATTACTAAATATTTCATCCTATGATAAATTTAACATTGTAAATCAAAATATTTTTTTATCTATAAATGAAAATATTCTCAACGTTTTGAAATTTATTTAATTTATTTTCTAAAAGAAATATAAAAAATATATTTTTTAAAAATACTTATGTTTTAGGAACAAAATTTCTTTACCAAAAATTATGAGTATAATCACAAAAAATTAATTATAAATTAACAATGAGTTATAAAATCATATATCTCATTATACGGTTAAAACACATCACTAGAATCATTTAAAAATCTATTTTCTTATGTTCATATTAAAATAGTAAAATTTTGCAGTTCGTTAAAGCTCAGTGTCCAGTGCAATATAAGCTATCGAACAAATTAAATTTATTTAAAAAAATAGAATTGGTAAAATCAAAAGGTGTTACAGTATTGGTAACTATAACCTAGATAAATTTGGGCCACTAGTAATTATTTTACTATTCTAAATGGACTAAATAATGGTTAATGAGAAAATTTATTTAAAATATATGGTTAAATTTTTTCTTCAACCATTAGGATCATTCCTTTGAATGCTTGTTAATCAAAATATGGGGGAGGTAATCTAACAACCGTGTTCTACATTAAAAATTAATTCCTGATTTATCACATAATTATAGAGATAATAAAACCTAAATGATAGAAAACAGTATTTCCTTTTGTATTAGGTATCTAGAATTACATATTCATCATGGGATACAACAACATTGATGAAAGCTTCCTTAAAATTCTTCTAAAATTCCTAGGATTTTCAAATAGAACAGGACAAGCTGGGGACATATATATGAAAGGATTGATTAATAAATCCCAATAAGTGAAAAAAATGGCATAAGGTGAACAATATTATACAATAGAAAAATCAATAGGGTATAAAAATAGTATTAATCTTAAACATTAACAATTAGACATGATATTTCATGATAATCATAACATGAGAAATGTGGAAACAATATAATACACTATTTCATAAACCTAGGTCAAGGATAAAATACCATCAAATAATGATGGTTGAGGTCCCATAAAATAATCAGGTTTAATACCTATCCTAACATGACATCTCATGAGACTAACCATTACCCATTACACAGGAGTGCAATATAATTCTAGTCCCACCTATCACATAAAATTTATTTTCATGCCTAAAAGTAGCACATATTATATATATAATAAATTAATTTATCAGCATATTTTATTATAGGACAAATGATTCTAAAATACATACATATGTGTCCCATGTCAAAGAGGTATAATTTTATAATGATGAATACTCTTGATGGAAAATTGGTATAGTATTAACTAAAAAATTGTTTCAGCATGGAAAATATAGTTGAAATTACTAGACCATAAAAGTGTCACATAAAAATTAAAAAAATGGATTGATGAGAGTAAAAGGGGTCTGTCATCATTTGGAAAAAAATATTAATTTATGGGGGTTATAGATTAACCATTAGAAAGCTAAATAATTTAATATTGAATGAATATGGTAATTAAGATACTTGAATCAATAAGAGAAAGAAAAAGATCCCTACTTGACTGTGTGACTCCAAATTCTTTAGAGGGGCTTTCTTGAAATCATGAGTGTCACGACCCGTCCTCGGGGCCCGTGCCGTGACTACCCCAAGCCCGCCTTCCATAGGCCAGGGGCTGGCGACTAGCACCAAGGCGTAAAATCCCAGTAAACAGGGAAGGCATTGCCTTTATAAGTAACAACCACACAGAGTCAGCAAGCGGAAAGTAAAGTGCAGAAAAGTAAAGGGGCCGGAAATACAAGCCCAACTGTAAAGTACAACTGAAAAGAAAAAGAACAGCAACTGAAGAAAAGACGGCGGCCTCGTGTCGTCCACTGGCAATCCCACCTGAAGGGTGGGTACAGATAGCCTCCAGGCTCCTCGGGTCCCACGTCCGCTCCGAGCACGTCCCGCCCAGTGGTCCACCTCCAGGTACCGTCCTGCTCCACGCCCCGACCGCGATCAGCGCTGTCCGTCGTCTGCAACCAACACCACGAAGTGCGGGCATAGCCCGTGCAGGGGTGAGTACAACTACTCAGTAAGGACCCCGAGACCCCCGAAGGTCTCCCGAAATCCACAAAGGATATAGCACAAAAGAAAGATGCAATCACGAAGTAACATCTGACTCGACTTAGGTATATGCCCATACATATACCTAAGTCCCCAATTCTAGCTCTGCTCACGAGCTCAAGAACAACTCAATCCACAAAGGAAAGCAAGACCCAAATCCACAAAGGAGAGTAAACAGTAAATCCACAAGGATGGTTCAACACAATCCACAAAGGAGAGTAACATAAGATTCAGCTCAACCAGGTATACTTTTTCAGATGACGTCAAAGACGATCACTGATCCGTCTCAGTCGTCGGACCCACGAAGGATCGATAGGTACTAACCCCCGCAAAAAGACCCACGTAGGATCGGGCTCACACAGAACCTGTAGGCAGTGGCTCACACAGAACCGGTAGTAAGGACCCACGGAGGATCGGGCTCACACAGAACCTGAAGCACTGATCCACGTGGGATCGCTGAGTGCAGTAGTCGACGCAGTCCACTGAGGATCTCTGCACAGTCGTCGCCGCAGTCCACGAAGGATCTCTGCTCTGCCGTCGTCGCAGTCCACGGAGGATCTCTGCTCTGCCGTCGTCGCAGTCCACGGAGGATCTCTGCTCTGTCGTCGAGGTCACAGCCAGCGCTAGGGTTCCCGCACGTAGCGAGCTCGTTTAGGAGGGTCCGCTCCACGAGCCGAGGGGCTGATACATCAACTGACACGTAGTCCGAAGTTGATGTATCCAAAAGTTCCGTATCGACAACAGGATCTCAACGCGACAGACGGCGCGTCAATCGGACGCCCGGTCTGAGAGTTATTGGCATTTTCGTCCCAGGGGCCCGGTTGGTTTTTAGGGCAAAACCAACCCGACCGTACTCCGCCTGTATCCGATCCTCGGGCGGAGTATGCCAAAAGTTCCGTCTCACTTAGAGGAAACTACCACAGCTGACGGTACGTCGTTCGGACGTCCGTAGCTCAAGTTATGAGCGTTTCCGCTCCGAGGGCCCGGTTGGCTTCGTGTACGAACCAACCCGGCCGAACCCAAAGTCTTCCGAAACCTTGAGTATAATATACCGAAACGACCGTCTCGATCCAAGGATCGCGTAGCCGCTGACGGTTCGTCAATCGGAGGTCCCAGGCCCAAGATATGGGCGAAAGACCGTAGAGGGCCCGAAACGGGGGTACTGGGCCCGGGGCGACCCGGCCCGAACCCCCCCCTGGGGTCGGCCGAACCGGGTCGGCCCGAACCGGGTCGGCCCGACCCGGCCCGAACCGGCTCGGCCGGGTCCGGTCCGGCCTGGGCGCGGCCCGGCCGACCGGACCGGCCGGCTCGGCCTCGGCCGAGCGGCCGAGGGAGTCGCTGGCGCCGCGGGTTGAACCCGCGGCTTGAGGGAAACCGCGGCCCCGCGGGGGGGGCCGCTTGTCTCGCGGACGCGGCCGGGCCGCCGCGTCCGTCCCGGTTCCGCGCGGCCGCGGAACCGGCCGCCGATGCCGCCGCGGCTTCAGCCGCGGCGGGCTTCCTCCACGGCGGCGCGCCGGGCGCCGCCGCCTCCGGTCGCCGGCGCCGCCGCGCCGGCGACCCGCGCCGCCGCCGCCTTCCGCGGGCCGCCGGGGACGCTCCGGTGGCCCGATTTCTTTCCCGTCTGCGCCGTTGCCCCTCCCGGATGCCGACCTTCACTGCGGGATCGACGGATCGCCCCGGCCGCGCGGTTCGTCGTCGTCCGCCATATCCGCACAACAGAAACAGATCGGCGGAGGGTTGCCGGGTCTTGTTCGTTAGACCCGCACCCTCCGCGTTAGCCATAAATCACGGGAGGAATAATCAACAACAATTTTTAAATAAATTAAAAATTGTTTCGATCAGGTTCTTTATTTAAAAAGAATAATCACGGGAAAAAGAATCACAATCAAATCCCTACCTTGATGATCGTCGAGCGCGGGCGTTCTTCGCGGAAGAGATCGTCGCGGAAGAGATCGATCGTCGCGTCGTCGCGGGAAGGTGTCGCGTCGTCGCGGAAGATGGAGATCGCCGCGTCGTCGCGGAATCGCTCGTCGCGTCGCCAATCTCCGGATCAAGATCAACGGATTTAATTAGTTTAAATCCGTTGATATTGAAATTAAAAAGGGAGAAGAAAAGATCTGATTCTCACCTTTGTTGCCGAACGAGGGTCGGCCGCGGAAGAAGAGGCGTCGCCGAAGAACGTCGCGGGTAGATCTCGTCGACGTCGCAGATCTTGGTGTGCGTCGTCGAATTCCGGTCGCCGGCGTTCTTCGCGTTCTTCGCGTTCTTCGCGTTCTTCGCGTTCTTCGCGGAGAGGGTGGAGGAACGAAGATTCTTTCAAATCCTTTCCAAGGATTTTTAGGTTGGTCTTATTTTATAAACATGCCAACACGAAACCGGTTAAGAAATGATCCATCAATTCGTTGAATTAATTCAACGAAAGAAACGACCCATTTAATTCACGAAGAAACAGTCCATTTAATTCACGAAATAAACCGCCCAATTAAATGGTCTGTTAAGAATTAAAGAAAACGCGTCGGTTGACTTTTCAGTTACTTTGACGGGTTTTCGCGGGTGCGTTACTTAGCGAAAGAAACGGCGGGGCTCGTGCGGGTCCCACCGCACAAATATCCTACCAAGGGGTAGGATATTTCTGGATAGCATCCTATCCAGTTCAACTCAGTTCAAGCCGTCTTTAAGTGACTTCAAGTGGCTTCCAAGCAGCTTAAGTGAAATAAAATAAAGTTGTCGCACAAACTTTATTTTATTTCTGACTTAAAGCCGTAAAATTTAAAAACCACGTCTGAGCAAACGCAACTCCGGAAGAGGCGTTTCTAAGCAAATACCGGCGCTGCGATTTCATCGGTGCCCTCAGAATTCGATTCCGGGCACCGGTTCAAAAGATAGAAAAACCCGCTCGTCCGTTCACTGAACGTACCCGAGCCAAACTTCGGAAATTGATTCCGGGCACACCGGGCCTCGGAATCAGGTGCCGTCTGAAGCTGCGTTCTTGTAAAATTCCAAAGAAAATTAAGAAAAAAATTTCCTTGAAATTTGCGGGTCTTTACATTACTCCCACCTCAGGGCTTTACGTCCCCGTAAAGATACATCAAAACTAGGGGAACAAATGGGGGTACTGAGCACGCATCTGAGCCTCCCGCTCCCAAGTGCTCTCCTGGAGGTTCCCGTGCTGCCATCTGACGCGCACAAGAGGAATCGACCGCCCACGTAGGACCCGCTCCTGTCGATCCTCGATCTCCACTGGAACCTCCGCAAAAGTCGCCCCATCGTCCACGTCCAGCTCCCCAAAGTCGATGATGTGCGTCGGGTCGTGCACGTATCTCCTCAGCTGAGACACGTGGAAGACGTCGTGCACCCGGTGCAACTGAGGTGGTAGAGCCAGGCGATAAGCCACCTCTCCTATCCTGCTGAGGACCTGGAAAGGCCCGATGAAGCGGGGAGACAGCTTGCCGCCTCGGCCAAATCTCCGTAAACCACGTCGAGGTGAGACACGCAAAAAGACGTGGTCGCCATCCTCGAACTCTAGTGGCCTCCGCCTCCTGTCAGCATATGACTTCTGCCGGCTCTGAGCTGTCCTCATCCTCTCCTGGATGATCTGGACCTTCTCTGTCGTGGCTCGGACCATCTCTGGTCCCACGAGTGCTGACTCCCCAGGGTCTGTCCAGCACAACGGTGATCTGCAGGGTCTGCCGTACAACGCCTCGTATGGTGCCATCCCGATGGTGGAGTGGTAGCTGTTGTTGTACGCGAACTCCACCAAGGGTAGGTGGTCCTCCCAGCTGCGACCAAAGTCGAGAACACATGCACGGAGCATGTCCTCGAGTGTCTGTATGGTCCTCTCCGTCTGACCATCCGTCTGAGGGTGGAAGGCTGTGCTCAGATGGAGCCGCGTCCCGAACGCCTCCTGCAA
Organism: Viscum album; assembly: GCA_963277665.1. Lineage (NCBI taxonomy): Eukaryota > Viridiplantae > Streptophyta > Magnoliopsida > Santalales > Viscaceae > Viscum > Viscum album. The sequence goes on from OY728141.1 coordinate 2,108,963,229, forward strand.
CCCCTTCCAAAGCCTGGAAGTGAAACGAGCATCTCGATCGGAGACGATAGACGATGGCACACCGTGAAGCCGTACGATCTCCTGGACGTAAAGACGTCCCAAGCTCTCTACTGAGCCCTGCTCTCTGATGGGTAAGAAGTGTGCCGACTTGGTGAGTCGGTCGACAATCACCCAAATGGAGTCGTGACCTCTGGAAGTGCGTGGAAGTCCAGTCACGAAGTCCATAGATATGCCGTCCCACTTCCACTCCGGGACCTCCAAGGTCTGTACCAAACCTGCTGGTACCTGGTGCTCTGCCTTCACCTGCTGGCAGGTGAGGCATCGTGAAACGAACTCTGCCACAGCTTTCTTCATACCCGGCCACCAGTGCTGTCGCCTGAGATCCTGGTACATCTTCGCCACTCCGGGATGTACCGCCAAGGGAGAAGTGTGAAACTCTCTCAGCACCTCCTCTCGTAAAGCGACTGGTACGAAGGTACGTCCTCTGAAAAGGATGTCGTGCTCTGCTCCAAGGGAGAAACCATCAGGCGCCTGACCTGAGGATATCAGTGCACGCCGGGTCTCACAGTCAGCGTCCCCACGCTGAGCCTCTCTGACCCGCTGTAGAAGTGGAGGAGAGACTGTGAGAGACTGAAGAAAGGCTGTTCCGTCTCTATCCACGAAGGATATCTGCAAGGAGGCTAGCTGCTCCGTCGCCTCCTCAAGCAGCTGAATGCCCGTCCTCCTGCTGAGGGCATCGGCTACCACGTTCCCCTTCCCAGGAGTATAGACTATCTCAAAGTCATAGTCCTGGAGGAACTCAAGCCATCTCCGCTGTCTCAGGTTCAGGTCCTTCTGAGAGAAGATATACCTAAGACTCTGGTGGTCAGAAAAGACTGTGAAGCGCTCGCCCATCAGATAGTGCCGCCAAGTCTTCAGAGCGAAGACCACTGCTGCTAACTCCAGGTCATGAGTGGCGTAGTTCTGCTCATGCGGCCTCAACTGACGTGATCCGTAGGCGATCACGGCCCGCTCCTGCATCAGGACGCACCCGAGTCCAGTCCCTGATGCGTCGCAGTAAACTACGTACCCAACTCCCTCCTCAGGCAACCTCAAGATAGGTGCGCTGGTCAATCTCTGTCTCAGCTCCTGGAAGCTCTGCTGACATCTGTCTGACCACACGAAGGGTTTCCCCTTCTTCGTCAATGCTGAGAGTGGTGCCGCAACTCTGGAGAAGTCTGGCACGAATCTCCGATAGTATCCCGCTAGGCCCAAGAAGCTCCGCACCTCTGTCACGCTCCTGGGTGGCTCCCAAGCTAGCACTGCCTCGATCTTCGCGGGATCCACTGCAACTCCCGCCTCAGAAATGACGTGCCCCAAGAAATGGACCTCACGTAACCAGAACTGGCATTTTGAGAGCTTGCCATAAAGCTGGTGCTCTCGGAGTGTGTCTAGCACAACTCGCAGGTGGTAGGCATGCTCCTCCTCAGTCGTCGAGTATACCAAAATGTCGTCAATGAAGACAACGACAAATCGGTCGAGGTATGGCTGGAAGATCCTGTTCATGAGGCTCATGAACACCGCTGGAGCATTGGTTACGCCGAACGGCATAACCAAGAACTCATAATGGCCATACCGACACCTGAAGGCCGTCTTCTGCACGTCCTCGTCTCGAACTCTGAGCTGATGATAGCCTGACCGGAGGTCTATCTTCGAGAACCACCGCGCTCCCTTGAGCTGATCGAAGAGGTCATCAATCCGTGGCAGCGGATACTTGTTCCTCACTGTCACCTGGTTCAGGCGACGATAGTCGACACAAAGTCGCAAGCTCCCGTCCGCCTTCTTGGCGAACAAAATCGGGGAAGCCCAGGGTGAAACACTGGGTCGGATAAACCCCTTGCTCTGCAAGTCCTCCAACTGTACCCGCAGCTCTCGAAGCTCGGCGGGGGCCATCCGATATGCTGGAGTAGATATCGGGGTTGTCCCGGGGTACAAGTCGATGTAAAAGTCTACCTCTCTACGAGGAGGTAGCCCTGGAACGTCGTCGGGAAAGACGTCCACGTACTGGTCCACCACTGCAGGAAAAGCCGGACTCCGCACGTCCACTGCTCCTAGGATGAGGCTAGCCAACTGATGTGAGATGGGCTGCACTCTCCTCCGCGGAAGTCCATCCTGTGCTGCAAAGGTTCCCTTCTCGCCGGTGAAGGTAAACCTGCTCCCGTCGGTACGAACACATCGTACCTTGCGCCTAAAACAGTCGATCTGGGCATGAACCGTGGATAGCCAATCCATGCCCAAGATGACGTCGTAAGGCCTCGACGCCGCTACAAGGAGATCCCAGCCGAAGCTCTCGCCTCCTAGAGTAAGCTCACACTGCCGGCACCAGTGCGTAATCGTCGAGTCTGCTCCCGTAGGAGTCCCTAGCCGTAAGGATCGAGCCAACGGCTCAGTCGGAATCTCCGAGCTCCGAACAAGGGCAGAGGCTATGAAAGAGTGACTCGCTCCTGTGTCTATAAGTACTGCAGCAAGGGTGGAATAGACACAGATCGTACCTCGAATCATCTCTGGCAAGTCGGGGTCGTAAGCCTCCACTGCCTGGAGCTGGGCCTGTCCCTGCCCGCCAGCTCCCTGTGGTCGAGGTGGCCCTCCTGGTGGTGGTGGGGGTAGAGCCTGGAAGCGTCGCCCACCACCCGCTGCTCGGCCAGCTCCTCTGCCTCGTCCGCCTCCTCCCTGCGGACCGCCACGGTCGACCCTCTGCCTCTGCCTGGGTGGCCCCTCCACCGTCTGCTGCTCCTCTGGTCGGCGAGTCGGGCAGTCACGAGCCATGTGACCCTGCCCGCCGCAAGAGTAGCACAGCCTGCCTCTCGAAAGGCTGGCACTCCGCTGTGTGCCTCGTACTGCTGAGCCGGTGTCCTGAGGCCGTCTGCGTGGGGGTCTGGTCTGCCTGGACCCGTGAGTCATCCGTCGGCTACCTGCTGCCGAAGACTCAGCTACCTGCCGCCCTGCGCTAGGTCTCGCCGCTGAAGAAGGCTCTGCCAGGAAGCTCTCGATCAGGAGGGCTCGCTCCAGCACTCCTGCCTGGGTCGGAATGCTGAGGGAGATCAGCGACGCACGAATCTCCTGTCGCAAGCCCTGCTCGAAGGTCCGGGCCCGGAAGAAGGGGTCCCGTACCATGTCGGTCGAGTAGCGAGATAGGTCCGTGAACCTCGCCGCATACTGAGCGACCGTCATGCTGCCCTGGCGCAGCTGGAGAAGCTCCTGGATGCGCACCGCTCGGAGGGTGGCCGGGACGAACTCAGAGCGGAAGAGGCTCTCGAAGTCCGTCCAGAGCAGGGATGCCTCATCGTGAACCTGGAGCATCAGGCTCCACCATCGTCCTGCCGCCGCCTGCAGGAGGCTCGCTGCGAGGATCACCATGAGATCCGCTGGTGTCCTCACTAGCCTGAAGATCCGTACCACCGCCTCTAGCCAGTCCTCGGCGGCCTGGGGGTCCGCCTCACCGCGAAACCTGGGCGGTCGCTGGCTCTGAAACTCGTGCAGTGCCCTGAGGCGACGTGCATCGTCGGCGTCTGGTACTGGAAGCATCGGTGGCTCGGCGGGTAAGGCTACCGCCGGTGCCACTGCTGGCAAAGGGCCCTGCACCGAGGCCTCGTCGCTCGGTGGGCTGCCGTCGCGCCCTACACTCGGAACCCTAGCTGGCAGTCGTCGCGGGGCCATCCTGAAAAGGAGAACAAGAGCACCACAGTCAGAACAGTATACCTGGTGAGCTGGCACAAGTAATCACAAGGAAAACTTGAGACTTTCATAAAGCAGATCAGTATACCCGGTGAGCTGACATAAGTAATCACAAAGAAAACTTGAAACACACACGCAATCAATGTTTTCATGCATTAAGTCGGAAATCAGGAGTCAGGGTCCTGGTGTACGGATACGTCGGCCGCCGCACCAACACTGGGCTCCCTGAACTGATAACCACACTCAATACACTAAACACTATTGCTTCACATAGAAAGAAAGGACGATCAGAGTCTGCGGTAGAACCGACCGCCTCTGATACCAATTTGTCACGACCCGTCCTCGGGGCCCGTGCCGTGACTACCCCAAGCCCGCCTTCCATAGGCCAGGGGCTGGCGACTAGCACCAAGGCGTAAAATCCCAGTAAACAGGGAAGGCATTGCCTTTATAAGTAACAACCACACAGAGTCAGCAAGCGGAAAGTAAAGTGCAGAAAAGTAAAGGGGCCGGAAATACAAGCCCAACTGTAAAGTACAACTGAAAAGAAAAAGAACAGCAACTGAAGAAAAGACGGCGGCCTCGTGTCGTCCACTGGCAATCCCACCTGAAGGGTGGGTACAGATAGCCTCCAGGCTCCTCGGGTCCCACGTCCGCTCCGAGCACGTCCCGCCCAGTGGTCCACCTCCAGGTACCGTCCTGCTCCACGCCCCGACCGCGATCAGCGCTGTCCGTCGTCTGCAACCAACACCACGAAGTGCGGGCATAGCCCGTGCAGGGGTGAGTACAACTACTCAGTAAGGACCCCGAGACCCCCGAAGGTCTCCCGAAATCCACAAAGGATATAGCACAAAAGAAAGATGCAATCACGAAGTAACATCTGACTCGACTTAGGTATATGCCCATACATATACCTAAGTCCCCAATTCTAGCTCTGCTCACGAGCTCAAGAACAACTCAATCCACAAAGGAAAGCAAGACCCAAATCCACAAAGGAGAGTAAACAGTAAATCCACAAGGATGGTTCAACACAATCCACAAAGGAGAGTAACATAAGATTCAGCTCAACCAGGTATACTTTTTCAGATGACGTCAAAGACGATCACTGATCCGTCTCAGTCGTCGGACCCACGAAGGATCGATAGGTACTAACCCCCGCAAAAAGACCCACGTAGGATCGGGCTCACACAGAACCTGTAGGCAGTGGCTCACACAGAACCGGTAGTAAGGACCCACGGAGGATCGGGCTCACACAGAACCTGAAGCACTGATCCACGTGGGATCGCTGAGTGCAGTAGTCGACGCAGTCCACTGAGGATCTCTGCACAGTCGTCGCCGCAGTCCACGAAGGATCTCTGCTCTGCCGTCGTCGCAGTCCACGGAGGATCTCTGCTCTGCCGTCGTCGCAGTCCACGGAGGATCTCTGCTCTGTCGTCGAGGTCACAGCCAGCGCTAGGGTTCCCGCACGTAGCGAGCTCGTTTAGGAGGGTCCGCTCCACGAGCCGAGGGGCTGATACATCAACTGACACGTAGTCCGAAGTTGATGTATCCAAAAGTTCCGTATCGACAACAGGATCTCAACGCGACAGACGGCGCGTCAATCGGACGCCCGGTCTGAGAGTTATTGGCATTTTCGTCCCAGGGGCCCGGTTGGTTTTTAGGGCAAAACCAACCCGACCGTACTCCGCCTGTATCCGATCCTCGGGCGGAGTATGCCAAAAGTTCCGTCTCACTTAGAGGAAACTACCACAGCTGACGGTACGTCGTTCGGACGTCCGTAGCTCAAGTTATGAGCGTTTCCGCTCCGAGGGCCCGGTTGGCTTCGTGTACGAACCAACCCGGCCGAACCCAAAGTCTTCCGAAACCTTGAGTATAATATACCGAAACGACCGTCTCGATCCAAGGATCGCGTAGCCGCTGACGGTTCGTCAATCGGAGGTCCCAGGCCCAAGATATGGGCGAAAGACCGTAGAGGGCCCGAAACGGGGGTACTGGGCCCGGGGCGACCCGGCCCGAACCCCCCCCTGGGGTCGGCCGAACCGGGTCGGCCCGAACCGGGTCGGCCCGACCCGGCCCGAACCGGCTCGGCCGGGTCCGGTCCGGCCTGGGCGCGGCCCGGCCGACCGGACCGGCCGGCTCGGCCTCGGCCGAGCGGCCGAGGGAGTCGCTGGCGCCGCGGGTTGAACCCGCGGCTTGAGGGAAACCGCGGCCCCGCGGGGGGGGCCGCTTGTCTCGCGGACGCGGCCGGGCCGCCGCGTCCGTCCCGGTTCCGCGCGGCCGCGGAACCGGCCGCCGATGCCGCCGCGGCTTCAGCCGCGGCGGGCTTCCTCCACGGCGGCGCGCCGGGCGCCGCCGCCTCCGGTCGCCGGCGCCGCCGCGCCGGCGACCCGCGCCGCCGCCGCCTTCCGCGGGCCGCCGGGGACGCTCCGGTGGCCCGATTTCTTTCCCGTCTGCGCCGTTGCCCCTCCCGGATGCCGACCTTCACTGCGGGATCGACGGATCGCCCCGGCCGCGCGGTTCGTCGTCGTCCGCCATATCCGCACAACAGAAACAGATCGGCGGAGGGTTGCCGGGTCTTGTTCGTTAGACCCGCACCCTCCGCGTTAGCCATAAATCACGGGAGGAATAATCAACAACAATTTTTAAATAAATTAAAAATTGTTTCGATCAGGTTCTTTATTTAAAAAGAATAATCACGGGAAAAAGAATCACAATCAAATCCCTACCTTGATGATCGTCGAGCGCGGGCGTTCTTCGCGGAAGAGATCGTCGCGGAAGAGATCGATCGTCGCGTCGTCGCGGGAAGGTGTCGCGTCGTCGCGGAAGATGGAGATCGCCGCGTCGTCGCGGAATCGCTCGTCGCGTCGCCAATCTCCGGATCAAGATCAACGGATTTAATTAGTTTAAATCCGTTGATATTGAAATTAAAAAGGGAGAAGAAAAGATCTGATTCTCACCTTTGTTGCCGAACGAGGGTCGGCCGCGGAAGAAGAGGCGTCGCCGAAGAACGTCGCGGGTAGATCTCGTCGACGTCGCAGATCTTGGTGTGCGTCGTCGAATTCCGGTCGCCGGCGTTCTTCGCGTTCTTCGCGTTCTTCGCGTTCTTCGCGTTCTTCGCGGAGAGGGTGGAGGAACGAAGATTCTTTCAAATCCTTTCCAAGGATTTTTAGGTTGGTCTTATTTTATAAACATGCCAACACGAAACCGGTTAAGAAACGATCCATCAATTCGTTGAATTAATTCAACGAAAGAAACGACCCATTTAATTCACGAAGAAACAGTCCATTTAATTCACGAAATAAACCGCCCAATTAAATGGTCTGTTAAGAATTAAAGAAAACGCGTCGGTTGACTTTTCAGTTACTTTGACGGGTTTTCGCGGGTGCGTTACTTAGCGAAAGAAACGGCGGGGCTCGTGCGGGTCCCACCGCACAAATATCCTACCAAGGGGTAGGATATTTCTGGATAGCATCCTATCCAGTTCAACTCAGTTCAAGCCGTCTTTAAGTGACTTCAAGTGGCTTCCAAGCAGCTTAAGTGAAATAAAATAAAGTTGTCGCACAAACTTTATTTTATTTCTGACTTAAAGCCGTAAAATTTAAAAACCACGTCTGAGCAAACGCAACTCCGGAAGAGGCGTTTCTAAGCAAATACCGGCGCTGCGATTTCATCGGTGCCCTCAGAATTCGATTCCGGGCACCGGTTCAAAAGATAGAAAAACCCGCTCGTCCGTTCACTGAACGTACCCGAGCCAAACTTCGGAAATTGATTCCGGGCACACCGGGCCTCGGAATCAGGTGCCGTCTGAAGCTGCGTTCTTGTAAAATTCCAAAGAAAATTAAGAAAAAAATTTCCTTGAAATTTGCGGGTCTTTACAATGAGGGAGCCTTTAGAGGACTCTAGAAAGTCAAGAGAAGTGTAAGTATGTACTCCAAGAATATTTAGTGAAGTTAAATCATATATTTGGTGGTTTTTTATTAGAAAAGAGGGGGATTTCATTATTAATTATGTTTTGGAAACAACATAATAAAAAAACCAAAACCAAAAACCATCCAATGGTTTTTCCCATCATATCTACTGAAGGGATGTGGTTCTAACTATTTTATAATTCCAAGAGCTGAAAATAATAAAATAATACCCATTATTATGTGTGGGTGAGTAAAACTCTTAATTAAACAGTTTTAAAACCTTAAAATATATTTCTAGTTTTTTGAGGATTAAAATGGGATTTATATAATTATTCCAATAAACATAAAATCATATTAATTTCATGGTAATATAAATATATGGTTTTTTATATCCTTTATATTTTTTACTAAATCACTTATGAGTCATTATTTTGTCATAATACAAAATGTATATTTATATGGTATTTAATTTTTAACCAAAAATTTGACTGTCTCAAAAAATGATGAAAAATGGATCATTGGATAATTTTGACCTTCTTACTAAAAAAAATATTCATTATATATATAATTTGTTAAATATATAAATTTCATTTTTTAAAATAATAACCGACATATATTTAAAATGATTGGTCTTTTCACAATAACAGTTTTTGAACCCCTTTAAAAATTTCGTTTTCTTATTGAAAATATGATTTCATTTATATTTAATAAAGAATATTTAATATTAATATTTCTATTAAATTTGATATTTATAAAAAATATTATAATTTATCAAAATAAATTGATCAAATGAGTTTTAATATTACACAAAAATTTAATTAATTTTTTATTATATTGAAATGAAAATCATTTATAATGTAACTATAATAGGGTGAACAAAATTCATTATTTTATACAAAATATTGTACCTACACTAAATGATAGTATCTTTATACATATATATTTAACACATGAGCATGATCTGTTATAGTAATGTGTGTTATAAAAAGAGTTTGAGGGGGTGGTTCCATGTACATGGTTTGAGTCATGTTCTCAATGAGCTTGAATTTATCATACAAACGGTTTCACTCAATCATATATTTTCAAATCTTAGCTTGGGATTGGTCATGTGAAAATCCAAGTGTTGTAACCTCGCTTGATGATTTAATAAATGGTGTTCATATGGTATGATCATACTTGGTGTGGACATTACATCCTTTGACTCTTCAATAGGATATGTTAAAACACAATATTTATTATAATAATGTGATCATTAATCAATGAATGTATTATCAATAGTTATGATACTTAATGGTCTCTTAAATCTAATTGGACATATTAAATCAAAATAAATGCATGTGTATTCTATAACCATATTACATAATAATAAATTTAATTAAATCACAAGGGGGATCTTATTTATAATAGATCCATTTATTACACTCCCCACTTATGAAATTTCCCCAAATAAATTTTAATTTCCCACAATAAAATAGATCAGGGTAACTATATTTTATCACTTTTTCTTGATCCCACATCAATTCATCAAACATGTGGTTTCTCTGGAAGACATTATCTAGGTGAATTTCCATATTTCATAGATCTTTGTCTCCACACTCCAAGATTTTCAGTGGATGATCCTCATATGTTATATCATTATCTAATGGTAACCCAAATATATTGATAAATGTGAGGGGTAAAATATGTAATTTTTCAATGTGATACATGGAATTCATGATGTACTTGAGATAAGTTAGGTTGGATTTCAAGTTGGTAGGCTACCGCTCTGATGCGATCAAGGATCTCAGAGGAGAATATATATATATTGGACTATGGTTTCTCTTATTCCCAAATCATATCAAATTATTCCATGGAGATATATAGAGGAATAACATGTCTACAACATAAAACTCTATTTCATATCCAAAATTTTCATCATAGCGCTTATGTTGACCCTGAGAATCCTTGATGTACTACTGAATGGTATTATATGTTCCCACCATTTCCATATCCAATTGAGGACATATTAGACTACATTCTCTAGATTTATCTGAGGATACCTATGTTCATAACCTATTTACATAAATGGATTCATGGGGTCCAATTTGGATGATTGTGTGCACACTACTGTCAAATGAGAACATGACTATATAATCATATTGGTCTCATACTCCTTTGTATTCCATAGAACATTCTCCCAACATGTAATTTAGTGTCTGAATAATCTGCCAAAACTAGTTATCAGTTTGAGGTTGTTAGGCCATACTAATGATCATCCCATATTTTAGAGAATGGTGGGGAAATTTATAGTACATTTAGGTGAATCTCATATCATGATTAGATGTAATTGATAGTGGAAATCCATGCAGATTTACCAAATCTATGATGTATATATGTGAATGTTTATCAAGCTATAAATCCTCTCAATTTTCAATGAAGTATGATGACTTTGTATGATTATCCAACAAAACCCATATAGAAGTTTTCGCATGCATGTCTTCATAAGCCTTGTGACAAAGTCCACAGTTATTTTTTCCCATTACCATGTTGTTATGGTTAATTTTTTTATCTTCAACTTGATTTTTTCCGATTCAACATTCACTTCATGACATTTAAGAAAACATAATTCATATTCTGTGATCTAATTATTCATATTATCCCAAAAATAGTTCTCTCATATATCTTAATACATCATTGTTCTTCCTGGGTGATTGAAGAAATTTGAACTATGTGAATCATCCAACAGTTCCTTCTTAGTATGTGACGGTAGACATAGTAATAACTGAAATATTGAAAATCCTTATCCATTAACATTTAACACTTAGGATTTCAATTTTCATATAGTTTCTACTTTCTTCTAAATCACAACATCATCTCTATGAGTATACATTAACCTCTCAAGAATAAATATTTAGTAAATCAATTGTTTATGGATTCATTATTTGCCTTCCTTTATGATTCCTATGTCCATTTATTCCAAATATAAGAAGATTTGGTCTCTCTCAGTACTCATCAAATATAGAATTAGTAGGTTATTTCTACATATTTTGTGTCTATATATATTCACACTCCCAAGATGGTTGTGGATTGAACATTCATATTCCTTGATCAGCTATAACAATATACATTGGCGCATATTCATCTCTTTATACGTGAATATGTACATGATCATTTTGAGATCAATATATGTTTTACACATCTACCCATAGAGATAATGAGGTGTTATTTTCAAAGAAAAGGTCCATGGAGCTAACTACATATCATCTTTTGGGTAGTTTTGTTAATGAAAATTAAACATCCATGATGCACAGGCTTTGAATTTTTCATTCTACCTTAATACGCTACCCAATCTCTTATTCTATAAAACAATTAATTTAATGAATGGTTATCCCATAGTGGATAGTGTTAGAATTGTGGATGGTATAAGCCTTATTTTCCACTCACTATTGTTTTCCCCACATTCATCATTCCCAGAAAACATGAAACCCTTTTGAGTTATCATGGATAGAGGGTTTGGGAATCATGAGATGATTCTCAAAAATAGATTATAATACCCAACTAATCCAATAAAACTATGAATATATATCATAGATGATGGAAACAACCATCCATCAACAGCTACTGATTTTGAAGGGTCCAAAAAATTTCAATTACTTTATACGATATGAATCTGAAAAGATAATTCCTTTAACCAAAACTCAAATTTTGTATAATGTTCCTAAATCTACCACTTTTGCAAGGTCTTCATCATAGTGATCATATACTCATTATGCTCCTACTTGGTTTTGGAGTTTATTAGAATATAATATATAAGAATACCAAAAAAATTAATGTAATATCTAAATATTCTATTCATCAGGTACATTAAGAATACTTGAGAATTCATGAGTCTAAATGAAATTACTATGAACTCATAGTGCCACTATGTTACACAAAAAGTACTATGGTGGAAATAGTCTTTATTCAACATAACATGGTAATATCTCACCTACGGATCCACCTTGGAGAAGTATTGTGACTCACAAAGTACATCTAACAAGTTATATATTCATATAAGAGGATACTTTTTATTTATCTTGATCTTTTTAACTCATAATAATCAATGCAAAGGTGCATTGATCCATACTTATTTTATATAAAGAGGAATTGTTCACCAAATAGTGAAGCCTTTGGGAATATGAGCCCCTTTCACAATTCTCTTGTATTAGTTTCTCCATCCCCTCATGTTCCACAACAACCATTCAACATAGATTCTTGGATAATGGTAACACTCTATGGATAAGATTTATTGAAAAATCAACCACTAAGCTATGAGTATGTGAAAATATTTCATCAAGAAATGCATCATCTTATTATTTGACAATATTAATTTTAATGGGGATGGTTATTTTCTTACACTCAATCATTTGATTTATATATTCATTAATATAGGGAAATAATATTTGTGCCTATGATGATGTATCTATAGAAAATTCATCCTCCTCCTTTCACTTTTATAGAATTAGGGGTTGATTTTAAATACAAGGAGTGATTTCATTATCAAGAAAATTTATGTTGGGTCTATATAGTAAAAACTAACTGACTCAAAAAAAATTTATCTAATTCCACCAAATGAAGTATGAAAAGGATTTATAAGATTTTCATTCTATAGACTGTGATAAGGGAAGTGTTATATATGAGGGAATCATCTAAAGAATACACTTCCATGCTTTGTTGCAGGTTTGAATAATTATACTAAACATTAATTATATGAAACCATTTGTAGAACAAAATTCAAAATTTATGTTCACAATCATTAAAAAATTTACTATCAAACATGTAATAAATTTTTTTGTTGGGATCCACCAAATAGTTTATGATGTAAATGTTTACCCTTACTGCCTTGGAGGTCGCTGGTTGCCTCCAAAAAACATAGAATAGTGCTTTTGTTTTCAATGTGAAATGGTTCTTTACTGTTAATGAAATGAAAAATGTGTTGAGGAAGGAAAAGATCATTATTTTCATCTATCTAATTCGTTTTATTCTCTTTTGGGAAATAGTTATATTGTATTCCTTTTATCCCACACAAATATCATTTCCATGCTCACCTTATGAAATTTCTATTGTTCTTCATTCCACAAATTGACAAGTGGGATGTTGAAATTTATTGACACTATCATATTTCTTCATCGAATATCCAAAATTAAACTCCATGTTACACCTCTTATTATAATGATATTCTTGAGATTCATTGATATCTATTTCAACATTAAGATCACATCAGATAATTTTAACATAGCTATCAATGTCACATATCACCAAGGATTTTAATAGAATATGATTTATTCAAAAAAAAAAGTGGTAAAACTTGCATTTGATGGTATATTAAAAGACTATAGAGTATTGATAAATTATTGTGATGTCATCCTTATATGACCTGATAGATTAATTTTATATTTTACTTCAGTGTAATGAAATCCCCTTCTATTTTAATTGAGACAGTGTGATGAAAATATTTATCAACAAACATTTTATAGAATTACTTCCACCCCATCACTTCGATCTCTTCCTTAGGCTTAATATTCTTCATCAATATCCCCAAATAATCATCTTATACCTCCATATGATCAAAAAATATTAGAATATTTTCGTGTTCGAAACATTAAATGATGAATATGATCTTATGAATGGATTTGATCGATGGTATCAAGATTAAGGGAAGACGATCCATTAAATGGTAATGGGCCTCCGTTTGATAAATATCTCAATTAAATCATCTAAATTTTAGGGGAATTTGGGCTCTCATCCTAATATAGGTTTCAATTGAAAATATTATACATCCATTAGTGTAACATCAAAAAAATGTGATTTTTACTCCCGTTGGGTTGGGCATTTCATTGGACCAGTTATCACATTTCCTATCATATTGATTGTATAGCAGATTCCTCTTATTTTATTTTATTGGATAGAATAAATGGAGAATTAAGGATTAGTATTTTGAAATATTAAACAAATAAATGTCAATTTATTGAAATTAATAGGAGTAACATATAACTTGCATTTATATCCTTATCTTATGAACACATTGGCTTCAATATATATTATCCATGATGATTTTACTAATATATATTTGTATGGGATATTTTTTCCCTAAATAATGGAAATTATTGAGATTATGAATTTACCAAACCAAATAACCCAAGAGTGTTAAACAAGGATCTCAGTGAGGCTAGTTTTTGTGAACAAGATTACACAGTGTTAGGACTGACACACCATGTCTGAATTCATAACACTAGGTGCATCCTAACAAAAACCATTTCCACATGTAATATCCAATCAAGGATGGATTTTCATGGAAAGCCAAAAACTCTATACATAACAAAATAGACGTTTGTTTTCAATTACTTATTATTATCCCTATGTATTTTTCTATAATTTTCTAATCTTAATCCCAAAAATAACTAATTTTTTCTGTTGATACCAACTATAAAAATTATGTTCTATATTACAAATTAATTTAGTATTTATTGTTTAATTGTAAAAATAATACAACATTAAAGATGAATAAGTTTAGATTTTTTGGAATTTTTTACATAGAATATCATCTTCAAAATAGGATACAAAAAAATTACTTGTATCTTCTTTGACATTTTTTAAATATCCATGGATTTTAAAACTGCACAAGATTACCCATCCAAAAAAATTAGAAATGGGTGAGATGTAAATCCTAGTAATGAAATAAACATGGAATAAGGTGACATATGATATAAAATCGGAGTATAAATAGGGAATAAAAATAGTAGTAATCATAAAAATTAAAAATGATAAATCATATAATAGGATAATCATAACATGGTAATAGTGGAAACAATATAAAACACTGCCTAAAAATAGTGGTTATAGAAAACACTCCAAGAAATAATTGTGGAAAAAGTAACATAATGGAATAATGTTCTATCCCTATCAAAAAATGATATATCATGAGATTAAACATTAGAAAATTCATTAGAGAACTATATTATATTCGGTGCACTGATCACATTTCTTTCATTTTGATGCATGTGTGTCCCATATCGGTCATACAACATGTCCTCATTCATCATAACATTACCCCATGATAATTGATGGTGGGAAATATATATTTAAATCAATATTAAAATAGGTATTAGGGTATGGAGGAGATTACCATTTATTAGAAAAGATTATTTCATTCACTACACAATTAAATTGTCAGGGAAAATGGTAGTGAAATATCATCATCATAACGGTGTCACATAAAAAATCATAAAATTATCTTATTGGAGAGAAATGGGTGTCTAGTAATTTTGATTTCAATTTTATAGTATGTGGGATATGTAATTTTATATCCCAATAAAAGTTAATGATGAGAAAATACAAAAGGAAAGAAAATCATGAATTAAGGGGAGAAAGAAAAATATCCCTTACATAGGTGTGTGACTCAAAATGATATGGAGGGGCTTCTTGATATGTTATGTGTTCTTTGGGATGACTCTAGAGAGTTATGAAAATTATAAATACATGACAAAATTATTTTTAGTGAAGATAAAGGAGATATTTGGTGTGTTTTAATAGTAAAATATAAGGATTTCATTATTTTTTTGTTTTGGACTCTACATAATTAAATGGAAAACCCAAAAATGATCCCATAATTTTTCCATAGTTTATTACATATGGGAGTAGTTATCATTATTTATATAACTAAAATATCCAAACATAATAAAATATTACCCTTTGATATGTGAAGGTGGGTCGTACTATAAATGAAATGGTTTTAAACCTAGAAAATATATTAATTTTTTTAGCATTCTTATTGGATTTATAAAGTTACTAAAATAAATATAAAATAACATTAAATTAATGTTGAAATATATATTTGGACTTTCATACCCTTTATTGTATTTATTTCAACTCTATTGGGTCATTATTTTGTCATAATACATAATGTTTATTTATATGGTATTTAATTTGTAACTTAATATTATACTCTCTCATAAAATTAATTAAATAAATTACTAGAAAATATGGAATTTTAGATACTAAATATAATAATCATTTTCTCAAAATAATTTATACATATTAGAATTTTTACTTTTACAATAATATCTATCATTTATTGATAATGTTGGGTTTTTTTACAATAACAGTTTTTGACCCCTTATTATAATTTCATTATTCATTCTAAATATTAAATTTTGATTTTTATTTAATAAACATTAATTTATTAAAATATTTTATAAAAATATTTATTATTTCATAAGCCATTAATTCTTCAAAATAAATTTCTTAGTTGATAGTGATTATTACCGAAAAAATACTATTTTTTATTTATTATATAAAATTAAAATTCATTTACATGGTTACTATAAAAGTATTAATTTTTTTTCATTATTCTATAAAGAATAAAGTAAATGAACATAATGATAGGGTCTTCATAGATAACCCATTAATAATCAAGACAAATCCCTTTGAGTAAGGTGTGTGATGGTTAGAATTTCATGATGTTGTTCTATATAAATAGATTGGGTTGTGATCTTTATGAGGTTGAACTTCTCTTGCAAACAGTTTCACTGATGCCTAAATTATTGGTTTTGATCTTGGGTTTGGTCAAAGGGAATTATCATTGATGAAATCTACCTTGAATTATCATATAAATGGGATTTATGTGGTATGATCCTACAAGTTGAGGCCATTACTTCATTTTTCTATGTGAATTATATTTTTTAAACCCTACATTTATTTTAATCATGTGAGCACTATTCAATGGATATATTATCAATTCTAAGGATACATAGTAGTGTTTTAAATCAAATTGGATATAGTAAAACAAAAGAAGTTCATATGTTCTCTATAATCGTATAACATAATGAGATAATTATTCAAATCAATAGGGGTTATTATTTATAACAATTTCGGATGTTACAGGTAGTGTCAATGGGGTTCACCCATGATCAATCATGGGTAGATATTCAACCTGTGTGGATTGATATTAGTTGACTATAGATGACTTTCACATTTTATGAGATCACAAATAGATAAATGTTACATGATCTATAAAATATAACCACTACTATCAGACAACTTACAATTAGAGAATATATTATTTTCATAATCTGTTATATATTTTCCATAGTAATATAACAGTATAATGTTAATTTTTTGAATGAAAATGTGTGATTTCACCACCATATAAATTATTATTCTATTAAAAAAATAAAAATTAAAATAATAAGAAAAAAGATAAATAGATTGTTGGATATAAAGAATATTTAAATTTGTTTTTAGAATATATATAAATATTAATTACATTAATAAAAATTTAAGTTATTAGAGATAAATTTTATTTAAATAATATAATTTTATAAAACAATATTTATTTTATTAAAAGTGATATTGTATTTCTATAATGTCATGGGTAATTTTTGTAACGGTCAAAATATTATTATTTCATAAACTATGTTAATTTTCCATAAATATTGATATTTAGATAAGTAATAAAATTAAAATATTATTGAAAATTTTCTATAATAATAAATATATTATTTTACATCATCATATATAGGTTAAGATATTGGGAAATTTCTAAAATACATCATTATTTAGGGAATAGTAAAAATAATGGTTTCTCTTTTGTTATGTTTTATGACTTCATAATCATGTAATAATGTGGTAAAAATTAATTAAACTGAATAGATAACCAAAAATATGTTATTTTATTTATAAATTATATTTTTGTACATTAAAATGTTTTCATAAACATTCATATAACATTCCAAAGGAAAAATTGAAAATTAGGGGTTTAAAAACATTATTTTGTCTAAAATTTATCTTATAATGATAAAAGTAATATTAAAATTTAATTAATGTTCTGAAACTAAAAAATTTTACAAAAAAAATTATAATTTTTATAAAACATTATCCAAAAACCATTTTATAGAAATGGATTTATATTTTCAACCAAAATGATTTCAAATGCCATTATTCAGAAATTAATAAACAGTCCCCACACAATCACCCTAAATTACGATCTCTAAACCCCATTTCATTAATTATTGAAACATTAATTGAAAATTTTCTCAAATTTTCTCTTAATATATCCTTCACAGTGAGTTTTAATAGTTCTTAGGAACTCTCATCATTATTTAAGATGTTTTCTCACATGGTAAGGGATTCTCTCCCTCTATATTTTTATCCAATTAGGTCATTTGTAGTTAGTCATCAGTTCTCAATATTATTATGTTCTCATTAACTTATGATCACCCCATTAACAACCAAATACAATTATATTATTGATAAATGTTAATATTTTTTTATTAACATTATTCCATAAAGAAAATAATATTTATGTTACTACATAAAATGAATTCATTTCATTTCTCATCCATCTATAACATACATTATCTTATTTCATATGTATTAAAATATATGCAATTATTATTAAATTATTTGGTATTACAATATAAAAAACACAATTTTATATCTCATGGGTTAAAAATTATCAAACATTCTAGTATTTAAAAACATATATACTCAATAATCGTATCTGAAAAGCATTCGTTATTATCCCTATGATATTGATAATATGTTTTATAATGATTTCTATCACACTCATGAATTAGGAAAAATGAATTGACAAATCTTATGGCTCTCAAATGAATTTGGTAATGAATTCAATAATATATATGACATGTTTGTGATACCTTGGTAAATAACCTTTGTAATATGTTTTATGACATATTGGTGATTAACCATACCAATATGATGATGAATATATAATATTTTTAATTTTAGCAACATTTTAATGATATATATCACATTCTTAAGAAAATTTATCCCATTTAAGCCTTAATTAAAATATATTTTAATGTATCATATTGTTTTTCCTATCATTGACACTTAAAAATATCAATTCTTACCATTTTATATTGATGTATATCCCAAGTAAATAACTTGATTTGATTCAATATAGGATGAAATAATGAATATCACATCCCGTTGGATTTTATAATGAGTTTTTTATTATTTTCCTTTTGTATTGCACATATTATAAATGAATATTCTAATAATCTAAGACTAAAAAGATCATTAAAACTTATTTAAGAAATATTTGGTTAAGGAGTAATGATAAAAAACATTAATTTAAACGTTTATCATATTAGTTTGTGTCAAATGAAAAAAATCAGGTATTAGTAAAAATTTGCATGATAAGAAAATACTAAGATCCCCAAGTGTACCATCCCGGCCCCAGGTGCCACGCAATGGGTGCCCCAATCTCGGTTTTCCACGTGACCTCAAGCGCATTTCCCCAAACGCCAGAGGCTGCCGACTAGCAGCGAGGGCCCAGGTCTGATAGTGGGGAAACTATGCCCTCATTTGTCAAAGTGTAGCGCAGCCGAATACCAAAATAAACATATAACAACAGAAGAAGCAGTAAACATGCACAACTGAAATAACTACAGCAGTGGATATTGACGACTATATAAAAGTGATGATGCTACTTGTTCAAATTCTAAGAAAACAGCCAGAACATGTTATACATCACTGTGATACAACCAAAAGAAAAGTACAACAAAAAAAGTAAATAGCTGGCAGTGGCATCATGATCCTAGGCTCGGTCCCATGCCCTCCTACTCCTCAGCAACTATCAAGTACCTGTATAAGGGCTCTTGCCCCTATCTACACCTGTAACAACTTAATCAGTTTGGGTCGAAATGCATGACCCAAACAAGGTGTGAGAAATATATCTTAGTAGGCACCCACCAAAGGCCCGTACTCAACTGTGTGTAATACATGCAACAAGTGTGAAAGAGTAAATTCAATAACTAAGCAGTACTCAAAAGTAACTAACATAATAGTTAAATTGACATTTTATTATTCATTTAATTACTTTAATTTAGTAACATTGTTGTGCTCAGCACCAAGCCCTCAGGCTAACCAGAACCGTGCCCTCAGGCTAAAATATTAACCACGCCCTCAGGCTTGCCCTCAGGCCATACAGAATCCAACTCGCAGGTATTTACCTCAGGCGTAATAGAAATTCTCGCCCTCAGGCTTACGAAGTGTCGCCCTCAGGCACAGAAGTCAAGCCCTCAGGCATGAAAGGTTGGCCTCAGGTGGAATAACGACAGCCCTTGGGCTAATACAGTCACGCCCTCATGCAAATCACAACAACTCCCTCAGGCTAAACAGGTAACCGAGCCATGCCCAACATATCCAAATGTAGTAAACAAGAAATTCCTCTCAAGTCCATTCTACAGTTACTACATTTAAGGCATACCCTCGGTTATCTTGGCCAAATGGCTATATAGAGGAACACACCCCTCGAGATGGTCCTGGATCCAAGAAACGATCCCAAACATCATTTTATTATCACCATTTAATCACCTATGAAATTCTAGGCATTAAATATAGAAACGGCCTCAGCCAGACGACACCCCAACATGGGTTCGTGGCACGAAAACGCTAAAAAACGTACGATAGTTGGAAAATAAACACCAAGCCACCTACCTTATGTGCCAACGAACACTATACCTAAACTATGGCTCTAGAAACGCCCAAGAACGGCGTAGATCTGACGAAGAATAAAAACCATTCAAACGTAAATAACTTACGTTGGGAGAAGAATTAGCAGGATCGGTACCAGGAGGAGGAAGGGCTTACCCATGCGGTTCCAACGAGATCGTCCGAAGCCGAATCAGATTCCAGATGAACTCCCGATGGATCTTCAAAGGTCAGGCCTCCTCCTTTGGCTCCAAAATGGCTCAAACACCTCCTATGCCAAATGAGGAGGCTACTGCCTATTTTAATCCGAAAAAACAAAGTACACGACATGTACTTCTGAGTACACGGCGTGTAATTATTTCATTTAACTGTTCATTTGGCGGCACCAGCACTGATGACCTGCTGACAAGAGTACACGACATGTACTCCCGAGTACACGGTGTGTACTGCCGCCCTGCCGGTGGCGACTCCACTGCCTTACTTTTTAACCAGCCGACTGACTACACGGCGTGTAAAGGACCACTACACGGTGTGTAGTCGGTTCCTACACCCTTTGTGGCTGGTGAGGCTACACGCCCTGTGTACTTATCCCAACATGGCTAAAAGTACACGTCGTGTGGGCAAAGTACACGGCATGTGGTTTCAAAATTTAGGATTTTTCCCCAATTTTCCATATTTTCTCAAAATCAATTAAGGAAAAGGAAAAGAAGAAACCCATACCTCTAAAACAAGAACCGGGTTCTTACAAATTCCCCCCCTTATAGCAATTCATCCCCGAATTTCCCTTTCAAGGGTGGAAAAGAGAAAGCTCAGAACATCTCTGGCCACTGAGCACGTACATAGGCCTCCTGCTCCCAGGTCTCGTCCTGCACTCGGCCATGCTGCCATAGCACCCGTACGAGAGGAACTGACCGGCCTCGGAGGACCTTCATGCTCATGTCAACGATACGGATCTAATGCTCCTCAAAGGACGCATCATGCTGAAGCTCAACCTCCTCAGGATGAAAGGTGTGAGATGGGTCTGAATGGCAGTGACGCTACTGAGACACATGGAAGACGTCGTGCATGGCTCAGTACTGCTGCGGTAACTGCAACTGATAGGCAACCGACCAGACTCTCTCCAGAATCTTGAATGGCCCCACATACCTCGGTGAAAGCTTACCCTGTCTCCTGATCCGTTTGTGTCCCAGCGTCGGAAAAACACGCAAGAAACCTGATCCCCAACCACGAACTCCAAAGGTCGTCTGCGGCGATCAGCATAAGAATTATGATGAGACTGAGCGGTAGACATACGCTTCTGAATCAGCTGGACCTGCTCAGATGTCTCCTGCACGAGCTGTGGTCCCAGTAAAGCTGTCTCACCTGCCTCTAACCAGCACAAGGGTGATCGGCATGGCCTACCATATAAAGCCTCATATGGTGCCATCTCAATAGTTTCCTGAAAACTATTGTTATAGGCAAACTCGACTAAGGGTATATGCTTCTCCCAAGAGCCCCCAAAGTCTAGGACGCATGTACGCAGCATGTCCTCTAGCACCTGTATCGTCCGCTCTGACTGGCAATCTGTCTGAGGGTGGTATGTTGTGCCCAAAAGCACCTGTGTACCCAACGCCCTCTGAAAACTCTGCCAGAAACGAGACGTGAAGTGGGCGTCCCTATCTGAAACAATAGAACGAGGGACCCCATGAAGACGTACGATCTCTTGGATATACAGCCTTCCGAGCTCGTCCACAAAAAAGTTCTCTTTGATTGGAAAGAAGTGAGCTACCTTCGTATGTCTGTCCACAACAAACCATACAACATCATTTTCTCGAGGTGACCTTGGCAATCCCGTCACGAAATCCATCGTGACATCATCCCATTTCCACTTTGGAATGGGAAACTACTGTAATAGCCCAGCTGGTCTCTAATGCTCTGCCTTCACCTGCTGACAGGTGGAACACCTCGTAACAAAACCATCTATCTCTTTCTTCATACCCGGCCACCAGTACTGACGTCTCAAGTCTCGGTACATCTTGGTAACCCCGGGATGAACTGCCCAAGCTGAAGCATGAAACTCCCTCATCATCTCCTCGCATATATCCCCTGGAATCCATACACATCCATGGAAACAAAAATCCTTGACATCGCCTATCGTCCATCCGAAAGGAAGGTCCTCACTTGCCATCGACTCCCGTAGTACTAGGACTTCTGAAACCGATAGCCGCCTCATCCTCAAACTGTCCAGGAGGGTAGAATTCACAGCTAACGAGGAAAGATAAGACTGTTCCTGACTTCCATGCACCTCTAGATGCATCTCAGAGAACAAATCCATAAGTTTCCATTCACCACTGGCCTCCTGCATTGCCTGTATTTGAGTCTTCCTGCTCAGTGCATCAGCTACTGCATTACCTTTACCAGGTGTATAGGCATGCTCAAAATCGAAGGACTATAGGTACTCGACCCACCTTCTCTACCTCATATTTAGGTCACACTGAGTAAAGATATACTAGAAGCTTTTGTAGTTGGGGAAAACCACAAAATGCTCTCCCAACAGGTAATGTCTCCAACAGTGCAACGCATGCACAACTGCAGCCAACTCGAGATCGTGACTTGAATAATTCTTCTCATGTGGCCTCAACTACATAGACCCGTATGCCACAAATCGGTCGCCATACATCAAAACGGCTCCCAGCCCAATCCCTGATGCATCATAGTAAACCTTATAGTTCTTCCCCTGCTCTAGGAGTATCAGGATCAGTGCTGATGTCAGCCTTCCCTTCAGGTCCTGAAAAGCTATCTCACAAGCTTATGACCAAACGAACTTCACACCCTTCTTAGTCAGACCTGTAAACGGTGCTGCTAAGTGGGAGAAGTCCTGTTTGAAGAATCTGTAGTAACCAGCAAGCCCTAAGAAACTTCGTATCTCAAACACGTTCTTGGGATTCTCCCAGGAAACTACTGCTCTCACCTTCTCTGGGTCCACTACAACTCCTGCCTCTGAGATGATATGACCCAGGAAGTGAATCTGGTCCATCCAAAAGTGGCACTTCGAGAGCTTAACATATAGGAGATGCTCTCTCAGTGTACTCAATAAGATCTCAAGATGGGTGGCATGGTCGTTTCGAGTGTGAGAGTACCCGAATATTTCATCCACGAATACTACAACAAATGAATCAAGATACGGATGGAACACACGATTCATTAGAGCCATGAAAACTGCTAGCACGTTCATGAGTCCGAATGGCATAACCGTATACTCATATAGACCATATCTTTTCCTGAAAGATGTGAGAGGTATATCAGATGGTCTAACACACAGCTGATGATATCCGGATCTCAAGTCAATCTTCGAGAACACTCATGCTCCATGAAGCTGATCAAACACATCATCTATCCTCGGCAAGGGATATCAGTCCTTAACCGTCAACTGGTTTAGCTTCCTAGAATCCATACAAATCCTAAGGGTACCATCCGCCTTCTTCACAAAAAGGACAGGAGAACCCCAAGGAGAAGTACTGGGTCAGATAAAACCCCTTTCCTGTAGCTCCTCTAACTGCCTCTTGAGCTACTACAACTCAGGCGTGGCCATCCTATAAGGAGGAATGGAAACCGGTGCTACTCCTGGCACAAGCTCGATAGAGAAATCCACCTCACGCACTAGAGGTAGACCTGAAAAGTCGTCCGGGAATACATCTCTAAAACGATCTACAACTGGAGGGAAAACTGTCTGACGAGTCCCCTGGTCATTCAGATATAAGCTCGCAATCTGGGCTGTGACTCCACCTCTCCCATGATGCTCTGGTCCAGCTCGACTGGCCTGAACATCCCACTCACCTTTTTATAGAAACTCCCCGCCCTCTGGTGACGTGAAACGCACCCTGCGACGATAGCAGTCTACAAAGGCTCGAAAGGGAACCAACCAGTCCATCCCGAGAATAACGTCATAGCTCGTCATCTCCAGGACATAGAGGTCCCAAAGGAAGTGACACCCACCAACCTCATGGGGGCACTCCTTGCACTGAAGCACACCAACCGTCCTAGTCCCCAACGGAGTGTCTAGCGTCAAGATAGCAGAAGAAGTAGAAACACTGAGCCCAAGGCTCTCCACAACGGGTACTGATATAAATCTATGTGTAGCACCCATATCAAAAAGTACTAAAGACAAGACAGAAGCTACTAGAATAGTACCTATGACTGTCGAAGGTCCAGGATCCTGCTCCTACTGGGTCTGTTGCACTACATATGCCTGACCAGTGCAGCTGCCCTGTGACATAGCCTGGCTACCCTGAGCTGTCTCGCCCTGTTGCCTCTGAGATCCGGGTGTCTGGCTACCACGGCCAAGACCACCATCTCTGCCCGCACGCCCTGACGTATTCCAGTTCCCTGACTGGTAAGAAGCCACTAGTCCTGATCCCGCATGCGGAATTTGCACAGAACCCCTCTCACTAGCCACTTGTAGAAACGCCCTGCAAAAGCACTGAAGATGACCCATCTTTCCGCAAGCTAGACACTCCACTAGGTCTCATGGACACTGTAGCCTCTTGTTCCCCTCTCTGACACACTGGTAGCACCTGATCAGGCCACCTGAAGAAGCTGCCTAGCTGGTACTGCCGCCCTGAGAGAAGTCCATATTCCACTTCCTCTTGCCAGCAGAAATAGTACCAGTAACTGGTACTGAACTGCCCTGGCCCACACCACTAGATTCTCGCAGGTTCCTCTCTGTAATCAACGCCTAGTTCACAATCGCGTGTACAGTAGGTAACCTGAAAACATTCACCAGCGCTCGGATGTCATACCGAAGACCATCCTCAAAACTTCTGGCTCTATGCATCACATCACCCACCAGCACAGGTGCAAAGGACTGAAGCTCTGTAAAACGAGGAGAGTAGTCCATCACCGACATAGAGCCCTACTGCAGATTCATGAACTCTCGAGCTCTATCTTCTCTTAGTGTCTCGAGAAAGAAGAATTCATAGAATACTTTCTGAAAATCCTCCCACACCATGTCCCTGTGATGCTCTGAATGGGTGGTAACATCCCACCACCTCTTGGCGGAATCAAGCAGCATGTAAGTCGCGAGCTTGGCCCTCCGCCCTAGAGGCGTCTCAAGATGCTCTAAAATAGTCTGCATCGATCCTAGCCAAGGCTCTACAGCCTGTGGTCTACCATCCCCTGAAAATATAGGCGGATGCTGCTACTGGAAGATACGCGTCAGCTCAGCCATAGATGTGGCAGCCTGCGGTGCTCCCTAAAAGGCCTGCATGAACCGCAATAAGCCTTCACGGAACTGCACCTCCGTGCCCGTGTCCGGTATAACAGCCGTTGCCACATCTGGCTCTACTGGTGGATCAACTGGTAGCCCATGGCCCACTATCTCCAGAGTATAATCATCGCTGCTCTCTTGGCGAACAACTTGTGGTCTTCTAGGCGGCATGACTCTACAAGGTCAAAAGAATGCCTCAGATTCAAGATTATTAAGACTGAAATGAAGGAACCACAAAGGAATAAGAGGAAGAAGGCAGTTCAAAATTTTCAAAACAAGACTACACGGCGTGTACACTGACTACACGGCGTGTACTTGACTTCCTTTCCCCTGCCCGGGTCCTTCTACATGGCTAAGCCACACGACTTCCATTCAAAATAACTACACGGCGTGTATAATATCTACATGGCGTGTACGGTGTTATTTTCCAACTTCATGTGTCGTCTGTGACACGTCCGACTACTCGGCTTTACCACCCACGGTGTGTTACACCCGTACACGGCGTGTAAACCACACCGTTTCCCAGCCACATGGCTAACTCCACACGGTCTGTCCTCTGACAAGACTACACGACGTGTCCCAAAGGTACACGGCGTGTTCTGAAAGAGGTGACGTCGGCTCGTGTTGTTAGTTACACGACCGAGTCCCCAGGTCAACATTACATGACATGTACAAAACTACACATCATGTCTTACCCAACCACTTTCCCTACCTCGTGTCGCCGCCCACACGGTTTGTGACACAGGAAGAGACTACACGACATGTACTCAGGGAACACGGCGTGTACTCAAAATTTCATATTTCTTCCCGAACAGAAGAACATACACGGCATGTAAAAAAAATACTACACTACGTGTATGCTGGGTTTCCGGACATTATGCCTCAGAAACTTCTCCGGAACCCATAAAATACTAAAAACGACACCTAAGTGTCAAATTCCGACCTCTGGGGGCCCATACACCCCACGAATCAAAGTTTGACATCTTATTTGTGTTATAACCAATAACCAGTCAATGATCCACCAAATTCCTGTCAATGGGGACCCATACTCTCCGAAGACCAAAGTTTGGAGTCCATTCTATAAACAAGCTTAAACAATTATACCATATCACAAGGAAGTTATTTATCAAGCACCTATCACAACAACATGCTTTACTAGAACAACAACTATCAAAACAACAAGAAAATTCTAATGCACCTACATGTCAGGGTAACTATGCATGGCATGTGATATCTAGCATGTGCCTATATGATGCATGAGACGGAATACCTGCATCTTATCGGGTTGTAACTAAAATGAACCCACAGATAAAATATAAACAGCACAATCCAAGTGTGTCACCCAACGGTGAAAACATATCAACTATAAAATTGCAAGATCAAAGAATGCAAAGTACGAGGTAGACTGCCTTTTCCCTATACACGGGTTAGCTACGCCCGGTCACAGTTTATTACCAACTACCGTTCGTCCTAACTCTGACTACAGCTCCAAATAGTAAGTCAAAGAAAAAAACCCCTATGATACCACTTTGTAACGTCCCGGCCTCAGGTGCCATGCAACGGGTGCCCCGAGCCCGGTTCGCCATGTGACCTCAAGCGCATTTCCCCAAACTCCAAAGGCTGCTGACTAGCAGCGAGGGCCCAGGTCTGATAGTGGGGAAACTATGCCCTCATTTTTCAAAGTGTAGCGCAGCAGAATACCAAAATAAACATACAACAACAGTGGAAGCAGTAAACATACACAACTAAAATAACTACAGTAGTGGATATAGACAACAGTATAAAAGTGATGATGCTACATGTTCAAATTCTAAGAAAACAACTAGAACATGTTATACATCACTGTGATACAGCCAAAAGCAAAGTACATCAAAACAAGTAAATAGCTGGCAGTGGCATCGCAAGCCTAGGCTCGGTCCCATGCCCTCCTACTCCTCAACAACTGTCAAGTACCGGTATAGGGACTCTTGCCCCTATCTACACCTGCAGCAACATAATCTTTTTGGGCCGAAAAGCGTGACCCAAACAGGGTGTGAGAAATATATCTCAGTAGGCTCCCACCAAAGGCCCGTGCTCAACTGTGTGTAAAACATGAAAAAAGTGTGCAATAGTAAATGAAATAACTAAGAATTACTCAAAAGTAACTAACTTTACAGTTAAATTTCCATTTTATTATTCATTTAATTCCTTTAATTTAGTAACTTTTTTTTGCTCAGCACCAAGCCCTCAGGCTAACCAGAACCGTGCCCTCAGGCTAAAATAGTAACCACGCCCTCAGGCTTGCCCTTAGGCCATACAGAATCCAACCCGCAGGTATTACCCTCAGGCGTAATAGAAATTATTTCCCTCAGTCTTAAGAAGTGTCGCCCTCAGGCATAGAAGTCAAGCCCTCAGGCACGAAAGGTTTCCCTCAGTCAGAATAACGACAGCCCTCGGGCTAAAACAGTCACGCCCTCAGGCTAATCACAACAACACCCTCAGGCTAAATAGGTAACCGGGCCATTACCAACATATCAAAATGAAGTAAACAATCAATTCCTCTCAAGGAAATTCTACAGTTACTACATTTAAGGCATACCCTCAGGTATCCTGGCCAAACGGCTAAACAGAGGAACACACCTCTCGGGATGGTCCTGGACCCAAGCAACGATCCCAAAAATCATTTTATTATCACCATTTAATCACCTATGCGATTCTAGGCATTAAATATAGAAACGGCCTCAGCCACACAACACCCCAACATGGGTTCGTGGCACGAAAACGCATAAAAATGCACGGCAGTTGGAAAATAAAAACCAAGCCACCTACCTTATGTGCCAACAAACACTATACCCGAACGCCGGCTCCAGAAACGCCCAAGAACGTCGTAGATTTGAAGAAGAACAAAACCCATTCAAACTTAAATAACTTACGTTGGGAGAAGAATTGGCAAGAACGGTACCAGGAGGAGGAAGGGAATACCCGTGCGGTTCCAACGAGATCGTCCAAAGCCGAATCGGATTCCAGACGAACTCTTGACGGATCTTCAAAGGTCTGGCCTCCTCCTTTGGCTCCAAAATGGATCAAACGCCTCCTCTTCCAAATGAGGAGGCTATTGCCTATTTTAATCCTAAAAAACAAAATATACGGCGTGTACTTCTGAGTACACTGCGTGTACTTATTTCATTTAACTATTCATTTGGCGGCACCGACACTGTTCACCTGCCGACAAGAGTACACGGTATGTACTCCCGAGTACACGGCGTGTACTGCCACCCAGCTGCGGTGACTCCACCACCTTACTTTTTATCCTACCGACAGACTACATGGCGTGTAAAGGACCACTACACGGCGTGTAGTTGGTTCCTACACCCTTTGTGGCCGGAGAGGCTACATGCCCTGTGTACTTTTCCCAACACGGCCAAAAGTACACGGCATGTGGGTAAAGTACACGGCGTGTAGTTTCAAAATTTAGGATTTTCCCCATTTTTCCATATTTTCTCAAAATCACTTAAGGAAAAGGAAAAGAAGAAGCTCGTACCTCTAAAACAAGAACCGGGTTCTTACACCAAGGATATATATAAATATTACTAATCATACTGAATTTTTAGAGAAGTATAATGCAAGTGGTTTCTATAAACTAAAATCCATGACTGAGTAAATCAAGTGGTGATTACTTTGGAAGAGTTGTACCTTAGGTGAAAAAAATTAAAAATGATGGATTGTGTATTAACTCAATTATTATCTAATGAATGAAAAATTTTATTTTCTTCACATAGAATTTGAAAATTTTGTGAGATATGAATTATTTAATAGAATTATTTTTTAAAACAGTATAAATAATAGTGAAAATGTAAACTAATTTATAATGAATCGATTATATACTCATAGAAGTATTATATTAATAAACTGAATTCCATGATATAGTATAAAGAGAAAATAAATGTGTGGAACCATTATTATAAAATAAAATTCATGATGTTTCATTGATTCTGATGGGAAAATTGTCTTATACCTTTTTTTTATATGACCAGATTGATAGAAATCTATTTTTAATCCTATAGTATCAGTGTTTCATAGAAATAATATGATGTGGTCTCAAAGTCAAAATGGAATTTAGAGATTCATAGTCATATCATGTACTAACTGATAATAGAGTAATAAAAACACAAATTTTGGAATGAATTATGATCATAGAAGAGAAAAAATGAAATATCAACTACTCATGTTATATAATTAAGGGAAGAATATTTCATGGATTTTATATTAA
This sequence comes from Viscum album, assembly GCA_963277665.1. Classification (NCBI taxonomy): domain Eukaryota; kingdom Viridiplantae; phylum Streptophyta; class Magnoliopsida; order Santalales; family Viscaceae; genus Viscum; species Viscum album. The sequence goes on from OY728141.1 coordinate 2,108,992,819, forward strand.
TAAAGTAGAAAGTTCTACATGTTAGGATGTGATGACAATAAATATCAAAACTATCATGTAGATGTAAAAAATAGTCATCTGAATACTAATGGAAAATATAAAATGGTACAGGTATGACTTGTACTACAATTTCTCAACAGTGTGGAGCATTGACATTTAACTGAAAAATTTCAAATTATAAAATAATAGAGGGAAACTAACATCAACCCTAGTAGAGGAAAAGGGTTAATTTTCATTAATTTTTAATCATGATTGTGTATGTCAATGATCTAAATGAAATTGTGGAAATTTCACTAATCATACACTCAAATATATTATGTACATTATATTATTATGGTGACATGTATTCTTTTATATTATTCATGTATTCCAAAAAAACATCATCTTAAACCCTATGAAACTAGTCGTATTATTATCAATTAATAAACCTCAATGAAATATTTATGAACCAATGATATGTAGGGATTCCCCTATCAAAATTGGTGATTACAATCTCAAATGATAGAATTTGGAACTATATTTGATATTAGTTCGTAGTCAATGTATAATTACATTATAAACATTTGAATAATGTAAAATTATGATTTATTAAAAACAAATATTATAACATATTACATGGATATATATCTCATCTTGATGTGTTTCAAGAACAACCACATATTTCTATCATTATAGAAATGATTTGTATTGAATATTAATAATCCCAATTTGTCAAATATGATATATACCCATTTTTTATGATTAAATAAATGCATTTCATTATGAGTTAATTTTACATTCCCTAGAAAAAGAGGTATAGTTTATTATTTATTTGATACCCAGATCCAAGGTAAAATAAATGATCATATATAGAATGCAATTTTTTCTCTTTGACTAATTATGTAAAGAATTTTAGGATCTTATAGAGAATGGTTTCAATCAACCATGTGTGTCTCCTACAGTTTATTCTATTATCAAAGTGTTGAATAATCGAAATAAAATGTGGTTTTACATTGATTATAAAGAACATAATGGGTTTAAAATTATGAAAGACTCAAAATCTTCTTTAGATTGATTATTTGGTGGCCAACATCAGCACAATCAATTCATCTGCAATATTCACCTTTAGTTAGGATATCGAGAACTGAGAGTGATGGATATTGATATCCTAAATGTTATATTTTTGGAAAATATAGGGACAATATTATTTTTATTCATTCCCCTTTAATCAACTAATTCACCATTTTATTTTAGGGTTTTATGAATATTATTTTTTGGTACTAACTTATTAATTTGTTGGTAGTGTTTAATTATGATATTTTAATTCATTACTCAATATGAGAGGATCATGAAGACCATATAATGGTTCTATAATAATCTATGATGATTTCTTTCATTTTTTATATTAATAAAATGTTATTTCTAGTTACCAAAATTAATATTATTGAGATAAATTGCGATGTGTGAAGGAATATTTGTTGTTACAGAAATGAAAAAGGTCTTAGTGGAGTAGCCACATCCTGAAATAGTAATTTAGATTCATAATTTTGTTGGCATAATTGAATAATATAATACATTTTTTCAAAAAAATCATGATTTAATAATACAGTAAACATGTTATCTAAAAATAATGTTATGTTTATCCTGATAATATAGTGTGAAAAAATATATACAGTGTATACAATAATATTTTAGTTAGTTCACCTATAATTACTCTACCCTCTAGTAGGGAGGAATTGTAATTTATGAACACCAATCATCGATGGTGCTTTTTTGTGTAATCATGAAAAATTAACATGTGATATTCTATTAATTGGGGTAGTTATAGAATCATAAATAAAAATATCATAACCTTGATTTTGATATATCTATAGTTATTTTTGATATATTAATATAGAGACACTATCATTAAGGGGAGAGTGAAATATATACGCCAACAAAAATATTATGAATTATATAATCATAAAAATGAGATAAACATGAGATATATGAAATTGTTGAAACTTATTATTAACTATAATTATTCTATCCATTTCCACACTATAAAATTTAAAAACATAGTTTGAGAGTTTAGTAGGAATGACCATAGAGTTCTTGTGATGTTTTGGATTAAATTATAACCATTATTTAATGACATGGTAATGATAGAAATTGAATTCATAAGAGAACATAAATCTTCTGTCTTATTAAAAAAATTCCCCAACCAAATTTATTTGAGATGATAAATAAGGCACAAAGATTGAATCTTAGGATTGAAATAGAGATTGAAGATCTGAAAATTAGGATACTTTCAGAGTTCATTGTTGATCAATGAGGTATACTGATTTTTGGATTAATTATATGTATCTTATCTAATGGGGATTTAAATAAAGTGTTAATGGGTAAATCACATAGTTCTATATTATATATACATTTTAGAATCTCTAAAAATTAATGATTCAATGACATAAATATTGGATGAGTATAAATAACAGGAGAACAATTATTATACCAAAACATGTTTGGTCGATCAAAAAAGATTGATTGAGTGTCGACTACACACAAGAGTGATGAAACCACTACCCATACAAGTAAATATGTTGAAAAAAATCATAATATTCTAGGCTACTAGACTTACAAATTCATCTAGTGAAAAAATTATAAATGTGTATTCACTAATAGATTAATAATGTCTCTTAAGTTTTCTCAATATGTTAATATTTCTCCATTGTGAACCTTGATCCTATATATATTAAATATGTATAGATGCATCATGATTAACACCTATCAATTCATTTAGTCTATAAACCATTATTTACATATATTGAGTGGAAGATAATTTGAAATTATCTGAATAAAAAAATAACTATTCAAAATAATATAATAATCAATTTAATTGGATTTATTATAGTAATATTAAAACATTGGATGAAATTATAGGGGAATGATGTAATGATATTAAAGGGATTTGGGAACATAATCTTCCACTTTTTAAAATATGATATATCAATAATTTCATTAATCGTATTGAAATGTATCCATATAAATAACTCTATGGGAAGAGGTGTATAACTCCAACATGATATGATGATGTTAGAGAAGGAAAAAATTTGGGAAATACCTTATGAAATTATTAAGGATAAGATAAAATTTATCATAAATGTAGTAAACATAGCTCATAATCAAAAAATGATTAGTGATAATTCATAATGAACGAAAATATAATTTCATGTAGGGGATATTGTTTTCATTAATATATATCCATTTAAAAGGTTTTTAGGGTTCAAGAAAAATATAAAACTGAATCTATGGTACTATTGACCATTTTATAATGTAGATAGTGCTGGGGAAATTTATTATTAATTATAATTTCCATAACATATTTCTAGTTTCCATGAAATTTTTTAATATTTACATTTATTAATTTGTATCTCTATCCAAATAAATAAAATCGATATAATGGAACATAATTTGAATAATTTATATCATAAGAAAATGGACTAATATCTATTCTAAATGAATGAGAACATTTTTGAGGAATAATAGAACTATAATTGTGAATGTCTTATATATAATAAAATTTTAAAAGAAAAAACATTGAATCATAATGAAGAGTTGATAGAGAAATTCACCTCCCCCCCATTATTTTGATGTTAAAAGAAATTTCTTGGAAGAAATTTCATAAGTGATGTGAATGTAATGGCTGAAAAAATCATTTATGATAATAGAAGAACTTATATTACATTAATTTTTATGTTATTATAAAATGGATAGAATATTATATTTCACATAATATTATATATCGTGAATTAATATAGACTATAAAAGATAAAAACATTACTACAATAAAAGAAAAATAGAATAACTCAAAAACTAATTTATATTATTTATAATTTAATTCCATATTTATCATCACTTTATATTTTAAAAAATAAAAATAAATAGATGATTTAGGAATATGATAGACATTATCTGCGGATTTATAGAGTCTTTTTAGATATAGTAATGAATGTGTTTATTGTTGGGATATATATATACGGGTATAAAAAGAAAATACCAATTATGATAGTATTATTATTATACCATCATTCAATATAATAATTGGTAATTATTCCCATTTGTAATGATGTTTTGAATACAATTTGTGTTTATAATGGGTAATGATCAATTATAATTGATGAATATATGGGAAACAATTTCCTTAATAATTAAGAAAAATATTTTTTTGAACATTTATCATAAAATTGGATGGAGTTAGTTCCACTGGGTTTCTCCCATAACCAAGATCACGAAAGAATCAAAATTTAATTCTTGATCAGAGTCGAATATGGGAAAAGGTCAACTAAAATATGATCACGACATTGTCAACATCTTGCATGCCACCCCATGAAAGCACCAATATAACACACATTACCCTTATGGTTTACTTCATTATAATAAGGGGAAATCCATTTGGAAAATAGTATTATAATGTTTCACTTTTCTATTTATTGTTGAAATACTAGTTTCATCATTTATATATTCATTATTATCTTATTTAACAAAGTACACATGACTATATGTTCAATTTGATAAATAATTTTTTTGATATAATGAAACATTAATTTTGTTTTTGCAAAATATATAAATAAAATACCTTTTTCTGATAAATTGATGTATTCAGAATAAAAAATATATCCATAAATTAATATTATAAAACACTGTTTATTTAAATATTAATCATTATATAATTTTATAATTTCCTATGTAATTTTTGTAATTATTTGATTTATGATTATGTCATAAAGTTTTATATTTTTCCATCTATATTGATTTTTTTCTAAAATTAAAAATAATAATAGTTTAAATATATATAATAAATAATACATTTCAAATTAGATCATATAAATTAGGTTAAATTGATAATTTTAGAATATTCTAAAAAATTATATTTTTTCTGGGAGTTGAATGATTACTATTTTTTATTTTCCATATGTTTTATTACTTCTTTAATATATAATAATTGCATCACAATTTAAAAAATATAATACATGACATAATGATTTTTTCTAGATATTTTTTATTATAGTTATTTAGAATCAATTTTAAATCCTATAAATAACATTCAATGGTCGATAATAGAAATTGAGGATTAAAAGAAATTATTTTGATATAAATTTATCTTATAATAAAAAATTAATATAAATTACTAATTTTACATTTCAAAACTAATAAATGAGAACAAAAATAATGGTATAAACCAAGATCCACAACGTTTGGTAATCCGATGGATCTCTATTTTCACCAACTATAAATTTCGATTCCTATATTTATATATTTATAATAATTCCTCTTCAATTTTATATTAATAACTACATATCCATCACATTTAATTTTTTTTCAAAATCTAAATTATGTGTTTCCTCTAATTTTTCATTTCTTGAGTATTTTCATTGTGTTTCATTGGTTTTGTAGAACTCTTTTCAATATTTCAAATCATATCATGAGAAGTAAGATCCTATCATCCTCTTTGTTTTTATCCAAATATTCATTTATTATTTTTTCAATCAATTGAAAGTTATTTTGTTATCATTAGCTTATTACCATCCCATTAATGTATAAAAATTATTATATCTATTATAGGGTTACATGATCTATCATTAATCTTGTTCCATAAAAATATATGTATACTAGTTTTCCTGTCTAAATAACACTTCAAAATTTTAATTCCACCCATTATATTGTTAATGACCAGCCCTATTTTATTTAACAATTACTCATATTTATTTTTTTAATCTTAATTTATGGAGTATTACCATGTATAAAAATCAAATAATAATCTCATGGGTTAAAAATAATGTAAATTTCAAGTCATTAAAAACTTATGTTCTCAATCATTTTAGACGAATCCCATAAATTATCATCATGGGTTATTAGTGAAAATATATATTATGATATATGTGGAACACTTGAATTGTGACAAATGGATGGTGTTCCCTAACAGTTCCCTAATACATTAGGTGAATAATTAATCATAATAGATTTCATGTTTATCATACCTTAATAAGTAACATTGGTAATATGTTTTATGAATCCATTGGAATAACCTTTTTGAAATGATTATTCATATCTCATTTTTATCTTATGTCCACAATTCTTTGTTTTTTATCATCTACTTATCAATATTATACAATTTAGGGCCTCATGATCTATCTATTTTAATTAATAATGTTCTATTTGATTTGTTTGTCAATAAATTGTATTTATTCTCAACCTTTTTCAATTAGTGTTTGTCCATGTGAAATTACATATAGTTAGGTGAACAAGTAAATAATAATAAAGGTATATTCATAGAGGTTTAAATAATATTTATGTTTATTTTTTTTATTCATATAATATATTATGTATATTTATTATAGTATACTAAATAAAAAAACTTCTTCAAACCTATTAATGACATATTTTATTTAAGAATAATGTTACAAATTATATATTAAAAACACAATTCACAAGAGTATGTTTCAAAAATTAGGGAAGAAATTGATCATTTCTACGAACAAAATGGACACATTACTCAATTCTATGGAATATCAGACTCCCCAATTAAAAAAATACTTCCCAAATATCTTCTCACTCCCATAAAACATTTATAGGGGTGATTTGATTACCAATTTTATGTTAATAGATAATAAAAATGATGATAAATTATAATGACATTACTACATTAAGAAAATTTCAATAATTTAATGACTATAGAAGTTAGTTTTATGATTAAAATGATTTAATAGATGTCAACAATAATTATATAAACAATTATTTACAAATGAAATCATGTTTTAATATAAATAAATTTCTGTTGTGTAAATTAAAGGAAACATCAAATTATAATATTCCATCAAAATAGGATGTTGATTTTTTGAAAATTAAAAATAATAATGAAGATATATTGTTCATCTGGACATATTAATATTAGAATGAGTAAAATAATGTATATAATATAATATGGAATAATGATATTATAAGTAGAAATATATTATTCTTATTGAATAATGAATTTATATCACATTGAATGTCATATAAACATCGATGTAATTATTAGTGTAATATTAATGTGAATCCCCATTATTTCTGTTGTGTACATTACTCATCGCATCATCAATTGAGTTTCACTAGGAAGAGAATTTTTACAGTATATAATAAATTATAAATGTTTACCATAAATGATTTGAATTATGAAAATTCATAGACATTCTTAGTTAAGATCCATGAGATGTTATCATTTATTATTATGATTCACATTTGATCTACTCATTCAATATGATATGTCAATGTCCCATTATTCATAAATGTTCGATATGCCCTATACTAGGTTTTTTAGTTATATGTTTTTCGATCACCTGATGTCTACAAAAAAAATGAATTATATAATCTTATATATGATTCTAGTAGACACCTATTATTATAGTCGTATTCATATGAATATATGGTTGTGCTGGGTAAAAATCATGTTATAAAAATTTATATCCTTTATAAAAATGGTCTTTATTATTTTTTATCTTTCAATATAAATATTTATTGATGAATTAATTATTTTTTTCAACATTAATAAGACCTATAATGTTACATATTATGTTATATAATGAGGATTTATTTTATAATAATGTGTTTTTTCAATGTGTGTGTTATTGTTTTCTTAAGATTTAAAATATGTGGTCAAATTGAATCCAAAATTGTTTTATTAATTTTTTAAAATTCCACGAGTCTTTTGATTAATTTGGATATGGTCAATAAAATCAAAGTAAATCATAGACCATGATGTGGTGAGAGTCTACGTTTTTTATTTCTTTCTTCTCATGGTTAATGATATCATCACTTGGAATTGATTTGAAATGATTTATTAAATCATTCAAATGACTATCCAATTATGATTATCTTTATTGTTGATCTAATTTATCATTCATTATATGATTTATATGTACATGTGAAATTATTAATTTATATTAAAAATAACTTATTACTGAGGTAAATATTGTAGATTGTTATAATATTTAACATTTAAGGGATTTGGTCAATTGATAATGTGTATAATGTAAAAATTCATTAAGGTAAAGTTATTAACTGGTACAAATATATTTATTTGAGGTTTATATACTAAAACATTCATGATTTTTACTGATCAGATATTAGATTATTTCTCAATGATCGTCAATTCATTTACCATTGAGGAGGAGGAGCTCAAACACAAATGAAGGATATGTTGTTACATTCTATGAAATATTGATTAAAATAATATTCATGCCTTATTCATATTTATTATTTTTAATATATAGTGTTATATTCATTTTAAGAATATTTAAGAATTTTTAGTCAAAAGAAAAAGTGAATTATCTCAAGACAAATTTTGTTACCATACATTACTTATTTTTAATTAAAGGAGCTATTTTAAATTAATATATATTTAATTTTAAAAAATATATTTAATTTTAAAATAATCATATCAAAATTATCATATGATGTATTTTTTTTATTTTTTTTGAAATGATTGATTTTTTAAATGGTTATTGAAAAATATTAATTTTTATTTCTAATTATAATTTTCATTTCATGAATTTAAAAATATAGGTTTCATTTGAAAATAAATTGAAATAAAAATTAAGACATTAATAAACTAGTTATTTTAATATTGATGACTTTCATAATTCTTTTTATATTGAAACAATTTTTATATATAATAATTTTTTTGAAATGAGGGTTTTAACCACATAATTTTAGATAAATTTTAATTTTAATTTTATCACATCTATGAATTAAATTTGAAAAAATTGATTCCATATTTCTCGTAATAAAATGTAATATTAATTAAAATATTTATCATATTTTTATGTGATATGGAATTGTAGAAATACTAAAAATTTGATACCATGATAATGGTTTAAATTAGTTCATTTGGGGTTAGACTTATGTGATAACTGATAAAATAACCTCAATAAATGTCTAAATTATATTGGATGGCCAAATTTAAACCATATATTATATTATATTTTTTAAATTTCTATTTTGGATCTATTTGGATTGACTAATATAATAATATATGGTATTCCCTTTAAACATACCATATATGTCCTCTCCCCCATTTATAAAATCAAATCCCATCTCATAACTTATTTAAACTAAAGGAGCCATTTGGTTTGGACAACACATAACCAAAACCATTATATAAATCCAATAAAACATCATATATTTATTATATTTATTTTATATCCATCATCATACAAATTTTAGAAAATATGAAAATATGTTGTTTGATGAAGTGGTATAATAATTATTTATGGTGTTTCATTGTATTTCTCTTTCTACCTCCGAAAAAATATTCTTTAAAAATTATGAATTAATAACAAAAGTATCTCATATTTAATTATATGTTCAAATATTTATGAAATAACCTATATCCTTCCCCCACTTATATCAAATGATATATGAAAGCATCATTCATTTTAATAGTGGCTTATCACCTAAAAAATCGATCTAATTCAGTTTGCATCACCTCATATCATGGAATTTTATACGGATGGATTTAATGTATTTATGAATATATATTATCTTCTATTAATATTTATCAATATGAAAATGTAAAATATTATCTTATTTCATTCAATTATATCTATTATAAAATGATAACATCGTTCGTGTCTGTGTGGGGATTACCCCCACCATAAATGGATGTGATTCATTTTCCAAGACCATATTAAATTATTGAAGTATATATATATATAAATTTAAAGGAGAAATATTTTATTTAAGATATAAAAATATTTATATAGTGTAAAATGGTTTCAATCCACTTTCCCTAATTTTATTTACAAAATGAAAATGTTACTCATTCAAAGATACATCTGAAAGCCTCTATAATTGTAACTTAGTACATTTCAAATAACTATCATTCATGGATGATATTAAAAGTGTAATTAATATATGAAAATGATAACTATATAATTAATAATATTATTATATATTACGTAATAATTACCTTTCATACTATTGTCATATTATCAATAAGATTTTGGACATACAATCAAAATGTTATCAAAATATCTAATATCAACATAATTGATTAATTAATTTCATATAATAGGGAAAAAATTTAATTAAAAGACTAATAAATATAATAATATATAATAATAATTTAAATGATTAATATATGTTTATTATTTAGGTAAAAAATAATTTTCATACGTATTTAGACTCAGGGAAAGTGACACTTTACAAAAAAAATATCATTTTAAATTTTTAATACATTTACATTATAAATATTTTTACCATGTAATGTCCAATAACATAATATTATAGATGTAATTATATGGACCTAAATTAATTATTAATGATATTTTATGTAACTTTTTTATTTCTTTTTAGAGTTTTTAAATGAAATATTTTTTCATATTTTGTACACAATGTTTTGAAGAAAAATGGAAAAAAAAAGTTTAATTTTAATGTATACAACATCAATGGTTCTTCTAGAAACCATTACTATTATTTTATATTTGAATTCCTTTATAATATTTCATGTTTTATTAATTAAAACATATTCATCCTTTTGTTATTTTTATTTAAAAAGGTTTTTCAAATGGTATATATATTTCAATTTTAGGAGAACTTATCTTTTTGGAATAAGGAATAATTTATACAAGAATGATAATGGAAATGAAACTATTCATGTATTATGATTATGAAATATTTTATAGGAATTTTTTAAGTGGATAGGTGAGATGAATATATCTCATTATTATGGGTGAGCCTGTTATTGCTCATGATAATGTGTTAGATTCATATAGCTCTCAAGTGCATTAGGTAATGAGATGGATTTAATTAGTTAGTTTTCCATAAGTTATTATTTGAATCTATCGGGAAAGTTATTTCATATATAAGTGTTTTTTTATGAATGAAATGAAAATTATTCCCTTGTTACATATATTATTTATGTGTTCCTATTATATTTTTTCAAGGAAATATTAATATTGGAAAATGTATGATAATGAAAATATATGTAAGGAAATTTTTATCATACTCATTATGGGTGAAAATTATAGCATTTTATGAATCATCCATGATTGGAATAAATCATTAATGTCTTTTCTTTTTTCCTTTCTAATTTCTCATGAAATTTTGTATGATAAAATTTTGGAAAAGAGGAAAATTATTTTTGTATGAAAATATTTATTTTGAACCCAATGTTTGTCTTGAAGAAGGAAATTTTTTTAAGAGTAATCATAGAATAATAAGTTTCATTATATCATTTTTTATATACATTATAAAAATGTTAAGACCTCCAAGGTTTCAAAATATTATTAATAGGATTTTAGGGAAGATTATGGAATATGATATGGTATATATTAAAATTTAAAATATATGTCATGAAAAGATAACATGTAATATTTAAAATATTTATTATTTGGAAAAATATGTGACTAATTAGTAATTTACAAATTATATTGTAATATATATTTATTTAATCGTGTTGAAATATTTATATAAAACTATAATTTGGAAATATCTATAAGAATTAATGGAAATGAATTATTTTCCTAAAAATAAAAATTATGGATTGTTAATGGTCGGGTCCTTATAGATACAATAAAAAATTATTTTTTGTAATTTTAGATTATAAGATAACTTAATTAAATACCATTAATAGAGTCTACATTAGGGTTATACAAAAAGGTAAATTGATGAATACCATGTTTACTTATTTAAACAATGTCATTTTAGTATGGTTTTCCTCATTGGATATAGGGAAGAAAAATTATTGTTGCATGAAGAGAAGTATATCCTTCCAAATTCAGAACATAGAATTTTTTAAATTTAAAAGGAGTAGTTTTCTACTATGATTGGTTAGTTTTCAAAAGATATTAAATTTTGTGGTATCAATGTATTAGAAAAATAGGATATACCACATAAGATAATGTCGATATTGGATTATTTTATTGTCCAAAACCCTCTAGAATATATTGGAACATCATACTCATGGATATATAATGGACAGATAAATAATATTAAATATTTATTTCATGTTATTAGATGTTTGAATCATCATACGGTAATTGATTATTTATAATATTTTAAAGGTGATATTGATCAATTTTTTCATTGGTTATGAATAATTGATATGGATAAGATATTGAATCCATGAAATCAGGTGCATTTAGTTATTTTATTAATTGAGAATTATATTAATATGTTTGTTCAATATAATATGGAAACTAAATTTTTTATAATATTTAATGAAGAAAAAATATTCAATTCTCATGTATTGTGAAAATATCAACCAATGGGAATGGTATAAACCAAATTGTATTTGGGATCTTGACAGAATAATTAATTGGTATCACTCATGATTTATGTTATGTAATAAAAGGTAATTGAAATAACATGAATTAAAATTTTATGATAATTTTATACAATGTTATGACAAGGAATAAATAGTTTTATGTTATTATGTTTTATTCTATTAAAAAATGAAGAAAAACGGGTCTATATATAATGAAATGGTAAGGAATCCATCAAATAAATTTAAAGGTAAGAAAATAATGTTTTTCATTGTGATGGGTGTGGTGGAAATCATCTTGGGGAATGTATTATGTAATATAGTAATTTCTTATGAGTTGTAAAATTGGGAATATGTCTCATGATTATAATGGAAAAGGTTATTAATGTGCTGAGACGAATTCTATTATCAAGGTAATAAGGTGTTTTAAATGTAAAGACTCCGATCATTTTGAAGATGTGTGTCTTTAGTAGATCACAAATAGTTGGAATAAGAAATAATATAAATATATGGATGAGATGAATCATTATAATTTTATTTTCAAGATTCATGTCTATCTAATAAAATGATAATAGGTACATTGTATGATTATTCATAATTTATTGATGTCTTTTTTGATTTAGGGTCAACATATTCTTTCATTTCATTGAAATTTTCTAGTAAAATGAAAATTTCACCTATAGAAAATATTTCATATCATCTACTAAAAATTTATGTTGCTATTATTAATTTAATAAAAATATAATTATATATTCATGTTGTCATTTAATGAAAAGTTTTCCCAATGAACAATGTGGTTTTGACCAATATATATATATATATATTATTTGGGGTATGAAATGAATTTTATTTTATTATGAAAAGATATATTATAGTGACAAAGGAGTTATTTTCTGAAATAAATTGCTATTTATATAAATTAATCAGTTCATAACATTGATAAAATATTAGGAATTTGATAAACTTTTAATCATGTCATTGAAATTGTTGGAATGTTTATCTTAATGGTTTTCTTATAGTAAATGAATTCCAAGATGTTTTTTCAGAATATTTTTATCTTTTATATGTGAATAATAATTTTATCATACTACTGAAATAGTTCTTGATGCAATGAAAATTTCAAAACACTTATATCTATTGGATCAGATACAACTTATGGAATTAAAAAAAGGTTTTAATGGTTTCATTATAACTGTTTTATTCAGCATTTAACATCACCATGGAATTATCATACATTATATTTAAAAAATATATATGGTTCTCTACGGTTTTGAATTGATTATAGATCATTTAAGGACATTATTGTTATAAATAAGTATCTAATACGTAATATTTATGACATGTTTAATTAGTTATAGGTAGCATAGTATTTATCATTTGATAATATCATATATCAGACCCATCAGTTGAATGAAAAGTTGGATGACATCTGTATGATAGAAATTTTTACTAGGTATAGTAATTATGGGATTTTAGTTACTCCCTGGGGGTTAAATATTTCTAATGTTATATTAATGTGTCATACAAATTGTGTTTTCCAAAAAATTTATGATATAGTGGATATAATTATTTAATATTTTTGGTATATTAAAACACATATTATGATCATGAAAATCATACAAGGGTTGTCATGAAAACCCTTTATAAAATAATGTTATATAGAAGTGTTAGTAAATATGATATTTGGTTATAATAGTTTCCAATCCTTGAACATATCATAAATAATAATTGATAAATTATCTATCCCATATAAACTAAATAGGTTTATGAATATACTAGTCCTAAAAATATGACTAGGAATAATAGTTTTAGTAGATTAGTATTTAATTATTTATGACTTGTTGAAAACATTTCATACATATAAATCCCATTATGTAAAAAAATGTGTTAGGTTTACATAGACAATGGAATGTGTGGAATGTTTTTGGGAATTGAAATTAATATTAGTCAATGCACCAGTTTGTACCTGACATCCAAAAACAATGAAATTTTTATCATCAATGATGAACCATTAATGGGAGTAGGTTATTTTCTAATACTAATTGAAAATGTAATTTTATACACTTTACGTTAATGATAACAACATTTGATAAATTATCATACACTTTCCCTTATAATAGTAGTGCTTGTGATTTTTTTAAACATTTTCAAAGATTATTTATCTTGAGTATGTTTGTAATATATTCTAGTAAATAATTTCTTATGTATATATTCACTCAGAAGGATATAAACATGATATATAGGATAATACAGTAAATAATAAATAATTATAACTTCACAATTCCTAACTACATAGCCAAAGAAAATAGAATTTTTAATGCATTTTTTTAAAAAAGAAAATGATATATTAACAATGGTTCCTCATGAACATGGACCATTGTTTAAGAGATTACTGAATTTTTCCATAAAAAAGACCAACCTAGAACTCCCTCTATTTTTATGAGTTAGTACAATCGACATTGTCAAAAATTATTACAAATGCATAGATGTAAGAAAATTTTTTATATGAAATATTATTGTAGGTTAATAAAGTTATGTTTGGTGATGTAAATATTTAAAATTAATTAGATTTTAAAAAAATTTATGTGTTTCATGTAATCCCTATTCAACTAAAGAACTATTGACAAAAGCACATACATCTCTATTTTCTATTCTTCCATGCATTTCAAAAAATGAATAAAGACATTCAAAAATTATCTGGTGGGAAGGAATAAAGAATGACATTAATTATTTTAAAATGAAATGTTTGAAAATTTAAATGTTAAATATGAATGAAAATTTTATATGGTGATGATTAAACCGATTAAAATTCTATAATGGAAATGCGAAAATTTATCTATTGATTTCATGGTTACATTACAAAAAACATCTCACAGTAATAATGTTATATTTTTAATTGTTTATAGATTAAATAAATCTAAAAATTATATTCCAAGTTTCAATCATAGCTCCTTAGATAATATTTCTCCACATTATGATAAAGATATAATTATAATAAATATAATCCATCTCTGTATTATATTTGACTGTGATCCCTTATTTACCAATAATTTTATCGATAATTATTCAGAAGTCATTGGGTAATAAATTAAATATTAGAAAATCTGTTCATCCTCAATATGATGGAAAGTTATGGATAATTATTTAGACATTATATTTCATTATTCCATCGTCTTTAATGGATTATTATGGAATTGGTTATCAAAATATTTATTTTTTAGAATTTTCTTATAGTTAAAGATTAAATTCCAATATATAAGTGGAACATTCTGAAGAATTATAAAAAATGTGGTGTTAAACTATATCCTTTTGGGATGATGTCAGAGAATGAACATTTTTTTGTCAATATTTTTTCACTACATGAAAACCACCGCTAAACAGCCAAAAAAAATTATTATTATTTTTTAATTTTTTTTAATTTTATTCGAGGATTAGAGGTGGTTTTTTAAAAAACCGCCATGAAATAGCTGTGGTTTCGGTAAAACCGCCGCGAAATGAAATGAAAAAAATAAAAAAACACGAGAAACCCCGAAATCA